>OW971928.1:19912611-21162611 GCA_943193695.1 Acrobasis suavella
CTCCCACTCCCACTCCCACTCCCACTCCCACTCCCACTCCCACTCCCACTCCCCCTCCCCCTCCCACCCGTGGTGCCAGTAAAACTGTATTTATTCCGCGTATGCCACTCATCCCCAACAATTTTCCTTTTGAAAATACACAGTTCCATGTGTTTACTTGCTTTGCTATGACAATAAGTCACAGTGTCAGACGCTTAAAGCTGCTGATGTCGATCTAAGGACTGGTTTTTCGCATGGCCTACTTTATGTGGCTTTCTCCAGGGTTAGTAACACTTCGGGTCCTTTTATTTTGGCTCCCGAAGGAAAGACTCCCAACATAATTTATAAAGAATTCAAATAATATTGACTTTTAACTTCTAACACTGCTACAAGTACTTTCTTATCTCTCTCTCTCTCTTTTTCTCTCTCTCTCTCTCTCTCTCTCTCTCATTAGTTTTTATTTATATTAATACGCCGGAGTCATAAAGTCCACGCGAACGAAGTCGCGGGCTAGTTATTAATAAATCGAGTAATTTTTTTCATAAGTCGCCAACACTTGTTGTATCTCATTAGACGGTTTATCCTTCTTTCTTCTTCACACACTTTTATTCCACTTGTGGTCACCCATCCAAGTTTGCGACCACTATTTAGGTAGCTTGACCCGTCGAAACGTAGTCAGTTGGTAACCCATCCTGATAGTGACCACGTCCAGAGTTGCTCAGCCTGTGAAAGCGTGGCGACCCGCCCAATTTGGATGGGTCACAAGTCAAAATCAAAGACAAAAATCATTTATTTATCTTTAGATATTTGTATCACTCGATAATTGTCAATTTTTTCTTTCGATTTCATAATAGGGCCATGCCGGCAAGTGAAACGCCAAATATGTCACGTCATACTTACTTGACGTGAACGAACTAGCTTAAAAATCACTGTAATTCCTAAATATGCAAACGGAAAAAAGAATAATGAGTTGTATTGACCTTCTGTCTACTATTTGTTTAGCTCATGATGAAGCACAGTTCACCGCACCGCAAAAGTTTGTAAACCACAATCATTTCTTCATAGAACGAAATAGCGCTATAAGAGTGAACGAGATGACAATAACGATGACAGGGCCGGCTGCCAATATGACACTTGTTAATTTGATGTGCTGCCACTATGTGTAATTGAATTACCCGAGCAAAATGCATTTTTGGAACTTTATATACCAATTGCGAATTAATAATCCATAATACTAATTTTTTAATTATTAAAAAGTTGAACCACACGAGATACTAATTAGCTAAGTTAGTTAAATCTTATTGAATGCTCATGCAGTAATTGAGAAAGTCCTTAAATTTACTAAAAGAACAATCAGTGGCAACACTTATCGTGACGTAGTCACGTTTTTTACTCGGGAGGAAGATACCTTGTTTTATTATACCATGAAGAAAATAATAATATAGTGTTTTGGTCGTTAAAATTCAGTGTTGATGGCAAAATTACAGGATATTTTACACAAAAATAAATTGTGCTTAAAAGAAACGACGATTTTCAAAGCAAATGATTTTGGAACGAAGTTCCTTATCGCGCGTTGCGAAAGGGAGCTAGACGGGAAAAATTAAGACCAAAAGTTGTAACGACACTTTTTGTTCATTCAAATTTATGAAGATAATTAAAACTTGATTTTAGAACGCAGAAAAGAGTTTGAATGTAATTAAGACCTATTTATATTTATATTTTATTTCGATCCATCCGGGTGTCCCTTGACACCTCTCAAGTTTTTTTTAAATATTTATATTAACGTATTCTCCGCATAGTATACCTAAGTCTTCTAGGGCTCTTGACAGGTTGGCCTCAGCTGACCAAAATACTTTTTTTTAGAGATGTGAGCTAGATCATTAGCGTATATAGGAATCTATTGTTACCAAGGGGACTGGGTTTGGCGTTAGTATAAATATTAGACAGGACAGGAACTAAGACACTTCATAGAGGGAGCCCATTTTTTTGGTTTCCTGAACAATATCCGTAGCGCCATTTATTATTTGCCAGGTGTTAGCTCACCACTAGTCCACAGACAGTATCATGTTTCGTCTTAGATCATTTAATACAGGATAAGCCTTACCTGCGCGTTCCCCTCTGCCAAAGTATAAGAACAAAAATCTAATACGTTCATAAAAAAAACTGGCCAAGTGCGAGTTAAACTCGCGTGGAGAGGGTTCCGTACAATATCAAAGATTTTTCGTAAGTGAACGTATTATATTGAGTGTTCCACTTTATTTTCAAAACTTAACATTGGAGTTAAAAAATATGTTCTCCCACACATTCCACCTGCAAATGTAAGTTGGTACGCACAATATTGAGTGATTTACCATGTTATTTTAATATCATGGACTTCTTATAGGTTTTCCTATAATCTATAAGGAGAAAACTAATTTCTGTATTTTTTTCAAAATTTTAGGTTCAGTAGTTTCGGAGATAAGGGGGGGGGGGAATGGTCAATTTTCGTCTATTTTCTTGAATAACTCGGAAACTATTTATTTTAAAATTACAAAAAAATACATTTAAGATCTTCTCGATAAGACCTTTCATTTGATATGCCACACGATGCAGTTTTCAGAATTTTTTTTTTAATTTTCCCCTTCCCCCCCATAATGACCCCCCATATACAGATTTCATCTGCTCACGTCACACCTCTGTGTTTGGGTCACAGGAATTGATATGTGTACCAAATTTCAACTTAATCGGTCTAATAGATTCGGAGATAATTGACTGTAAGCGACGGACGGACAGACACACGAGTGATCCTATAAGGGTTCCGTTTTTGTATTCAGACGTACGGAACCCTAACTAGTTGCGTAATCGATTATGATCATTATGTGAATCGGTAAGGCATCGAAAAGACGTCAAAAAGTGCTCCGTTATGTAATTTTCTCGTGTAGAAAGAGGTCAAACACATTTAATCTTCCAAAAGATAGCATAACCTTTCATTAGTAAGTATTTTTTTATTTTATTCACGTTTTCTATTTAAATGTAACTTCTGAAAAATCGAAGGAATATCTATTAGTACCGATTACGAAAAAAATAATCGAATAAAGTTTGCAACTGAAGTGCAATTTTTCAAATACAGAGTCACCTAAACGAATGGTTTTTCCATACGAAAACCATACGTTTAGTGACTCCGCGTTTGAAAAAACGCACCACTGATTTCCTTCTATCCCAGAGACTATAGCGCACTCACGAGTCTATGTATTTATGATATACAACCTTCGTCTTTATTCCCTGTGCATTAGAGTTGAATATATTTTTTCTCTTCTCTCTCTTTCTTGCCAAGAGTGTATTATTATGTGTATTTACACATCTTTTTCAGTGTGAGCTTTATTGGTGTGCAGAAAATAAGCTAGTGTTTAAGTTTTTTGTAGTGTGCATTTATAGCGACATAAATTATTTGTGTGAATGTGTGACTTTGTTTAGATGTAGTAGTAGCTTACCCCCGCACCAAAAGCGGGAGAAAGTTTTGTATGACGATTTGTCTGCGTAACTCATCCTGTATTAAATGATCTAAGTGTTTTGTTTACTTTGAGTCACTGATTTATTATGAAGCAAATGTATAAATCTAAGTATTAAAATGTCGAATAATAATTAATAAGTCGATTCGTAAATATAATTAATATAAACAATAATTAATACGTATTATTTTCATTGTTTTAGTGATTGAATATTTATAAGTTGTGATAATGTTTTGCCAGTAATTGATAAATAAAAATATCGGGAATTGAGCATACGTCGGACCTCGAGGGCACGCGAAAAGTCGAATGAACTTCGAAAATCACGCACTCGCCGAAAATCGAGGAGACGTTGAAGATCTTGCACGCGGCGGACGGATTTTGATGTGAATACGCGTCACGCATCGTCTACGAGGACGAGTTCACGCCAAGCGTCGATTATACTCCGAGCATCGAGCACTGGCAGAGGATCGAGCATTCGCAGAAGATCGAGCGCCCGCAGAGGATCGAGCGCCCGCAGAAGTCAGAACATCGAGCACGCATCGAGCGTGCATGGCGAGTCGAGCACCCATCGCGTGTCGACCATACGTCACGCGTCGAGCACGCGCCGGTCGGCGAGTATGCACCGCGCCCGTGCGCTGTCACCGGAGTCACACGTGAGTCGTTCCAGTTTTAATGATAATAGTGCTCATTTATTGTTGACGGAATTGATTAAGTCTGTGTCTAATAAAATCGTCCCGAAGGAAATAAGTTCCCTATGTTAGGTAATGTAATACCTGAGTTTGACCCCATGACAAAGGGCCAAACAATTAACATGTGGCTCAAAAAAGTCGAAGAATGTGCGCGCTTATGATGATCAAATCATTCACTATGCACTGCCTAAGTTGAGCGGCGTCGCCAAGACGTGGTACCAATCATTACCGTCAATGTGTATGTACCGAGTGGAAAGCCAAGTTGCTTGATTCTTTTCCATATAGTGAGGACTATGCGGAATTATTAAATGAGATGTTGTCTAAGAGAGCTAAATATAACGATTCTTTAGCATTCTATTATTACGATAAGATTAACCTGTTAAATAGTTGTGAGATAAAAGGTAAACGTGCCGTTGACTGTTTATTGCATGGTTTAGACGATCGATCATTAAGATTAGGTGCGAAAGCAGTACAATGTAAGGAGCCCGAACAAGTACTAGAATATTTTCAGTCAATAAATCAACAAAACCGTGATTCGGATAATAGACAAAAGATTCTCAATGACAGGAAAATAGTCAAAATTCTACTCAGTCCACCAATTCTAAATTACCACGTTCACGTGAGAGTAATGGTTCTATAATTTGTTATAATTGCAACGAAACAGGCCATTACAGTTTCAAGTGTACAAAGAAATTACTTAAGTGTAATATTTGCAATAGATTAGGACATTTAACTACTAACTGGCCAAAATTACCAACCATTGATAACAATAAGTCAGATTCTAAAGAAAAATCGGTTATGAAACTAGATACAATAAGTATGACAGACGATAAATACTTAATCGACTTGAAACTGAATGGCCAACTTCTTAAGGGGTATGTAGACCTAGGTAGTCAGTGCACCCTGATACGTCGCGGTGTGGCTGAAAAATTAGGAATTATGTGGACAACAACTGGCCAATTACCAGTTATGCGCGGCATAGGAAACAACATTGTTTTACCATTAGGCAAAGCTGTTGTATGTATAGACATACACAGTATAACGGAGATGGTTGAAGTTTATGTAGTTGATAATAGTGCAATGAAATATGGTATTCTTATTGGTCATAGTTTTACTGAGAAACCAGGAATAGTGATCACAAAAAGAAACGATAAATTAATTTTTGAGCGAATAACGTCCCTAAAACTCCGGTTACTTATTGCTGAGAGTGTTATTATCCCACCAAATGGTATGAAGATAGTCAAAATAAAGAGCGATAACGATGATTATTCAGGTATGTTGTATGTAAAAGGTTCTTTAAGCGGTTACCCTGGTAAAGAATATTATATGATGCCTGGCGAATATACAATGGTCAATGGTACAGGCGCATTATTGGTAGGCAACTTTTCTAACGTACCGGTAGAATTAGAATATGGTGTATTGATAACGCGAGCTATACGCACAAAAGAATGTAAAACTGTTAATTTAATAAATTTTAATGATATAGGAGTGAAGGATTCGTTAAATTTTGGCTGTCACTTAGCAGAAAATGATGTTGAACGACTTAAGAATATGTTGCTACTATATGAAGATTGCTTTTCAAATAATTTAATGGACATCGGTTACACTAGTGTAGAACAAATGAAAATTGAATTAACAGACATGACCCCGGTAGTTTATAGACTGTATAGGTTATCATATCCCGAAAGGGAACTCGTTCGATCGATGGTAAGGGAGATGTTAGACATTATTTGTGAATTGAATTCTGCCTATGCAAGACAAGTCCTACTAGTAAAGAAGAAAACAGGAGATAAGAGGCTTTGCATAAATTATCGGGCTCTCAACAAAAAGACGAAGAAGGAACATTACCCTTTACCATTGATTGATGATCAGTTAGATAGATTAGCTGGCAATTCCTTTTTTTTCGCTCTTGATTTAGCATCAGGATATTTTCAAATACCTGTAGAAAAAGACTCACAAGACAAGACAGCGTTTGTAACTCCATATGGCCAATACCAATTTAAGAGAATGCCGTTTGGTTTGGCCAACACTCCGTCGGTCTTTCAGAGGACGATGAATAGGGTTTTGTCTAAACTTGAGTGTATTATTATATATATGAATGACGTACTCATTCCTATACGGACGTTTGAAGAGGGATTAATTAGATTAAAAGAGGTCTTAAAGGCTATTCGTGAAGCGGGGCTTACTCTTAAACTGAGCAAATGCCTTTTCTTTTATAAGAAGATTGATTTCTTAGGATTTGAAGTAAGTGGTATGGGCATTCGTCCAGGCTCCCGATAGACTGACGCAGTTGCTAATTTCCCCACTCCCAGTAACGTTCATGAGGTAAGACAATTTTTGGGGCTAGCCAGCTTCTTCAGGCGTTTCGTGAAAGATTTTTCTTTGATTGCACAACCTCTGACTGACTTATTAAAAAAACACTTCACTTGGAAGTGGACAGCGGACCATGCTAATGCATTTGAAACCTTGAAAAATAAACTTGTAGAAAGACTGGTTCTTGCGCTGTATGATGCTAAACTTGAGACTGAGCTGCACACCGATGCTTCGAAGCATGGTGTAGCAGGCATTCTAATGCAGAGAAGTATCGACGGGCTTATGAGACCCGTAGCGTATTATAGTCGGAAGACCACTTGTGACGAACAAAAATTTCATTCATACGATTTAGAAACTCAGGCGCTCGTATCGTCGTTAAATAGATTTCGCGTGTATTTGTTAGGCATAAAGTTCAAAGTAATCACCGACTGTAATGCGTTACGGACGACTATGACCAAACGGGATCTTGTACCGAGGATAGGGCGTTGGTGGATTCAGCTCCAAAAATTTGACTGTGAAATCGAATACAGACCCGGCGTGAAAATGTCTCATGTAGATGCGCTCAGCTGCGCTCCCATCAATGAATCTCCAGACTCAAGTTGTAGGCCCCATGTGATAGACGTCCCAAATGTTGAAATTAAAGATTGGATAGCGATAGTTCAAAGTGATGATGAAGATGTAAAAAGGATAAAAAACATTTTACTTGATGAAAATACGAAAAATGTAGCAGACATTTACAAAGATGATCGTTTAAAGGGAGATCATGTATATAAGATAATGGATGACGGTAGTATTAGGTGGCTAGTACCGAGATCAGTAAGGTGGCAATTATTACGCATGAACCACGATGATGTAGGTCATTTTATTTACGAGAAGACCCTGAGTAGACTCAAAAGTTCGTTCTGGTTCCCAAAAATGCGAAAATTCGTAAAAAAGTACGTAGGCGCGTGCTTAGAATGTGCCTATCACAAAGCACCTGGTGGCCCGAAGGAAGGTATGCTCCATCCTATACCAAAACCGGATATTTCTTTTCACGCCACACATGCTGACCATTTAGGTCCGTTTGTTCGTTCGCGGAGGGGTAACACATATCTGCTAGTAATTATTGACTCTTTTACAAAGTTTATTATCATAAAACCCGTAAGGGACACTAAAACTACAACAGCAATTCGAATTTTCAAAGATGTTTTTAGTTATGTTGGAGTTCCTACTAGATTAATAACAGATCGAGGTACATGTTTCACGAGCGCAAAATTTAAATCATTTACTAGTAGCGTAAGAATTAAGCACACGTTAAACGCAGTAGCCACTCCACGAGCGAACGGACAGGTGGAGAGATTCATTCGGACTATATCAGATGCTCTAGGTGCCAAATATCACGGTAAAGACGATAAAATTTGGGACGAATTCGTTAACGACGTACAACTCGGACTTATTACTATGATAAATAAAACTACCGGTAAAAGTCCCTCAGAATGGAGAATATGCACGTATTTTTTTTATTTGCTCAATTAAATCTTTATTTACCACAGTAATCAAATATGAAAGAATTTTTAAAATATCTTAATCAGCGACGAACATGTGATGCTTTAAAGTTTTAATTAGAAAGAGAAGTCCGATATGGACTGGTGACGTCAAAGTCCATATCATCTATACATTTGCCATAGAAAGTAGCGTTTTTGCGAGTGAGATAGATATATTTTCGGGAAATTGTTATATCTCGTTAGTTTTTTAACCAATTCTTATTTTGTTTTCACTGTTAGTAATTTACTTTTGAATATTTATGGAAAAACTGGTTAGATAACAAATATTTTTTTCATGCATATACCCTATTATTATTTAGATATAAAATAACAAATACTTCGGAAAATATACTGAGTGATGTCATAAATGAAACTGTAGACCATTTAAGTGAGGACGATTTGAAGGAATTAAGAAGTAAAACAAGGCATAAAATAGAAACAGATCAAAATATTTCAAAAGTTAGATTCGATAAGAAAAGGAAAAAGTCAACTAAATATAATGAAGGAGATCTTATTAGGATAGAAAGAACTATGTTTGATAAAGATAGAGAAGAGATAAGAAAATCAAAAAAATTGAAAGTTAAGTTTCACGGGCCTAACAAAATAGTTAAGATTTTACCTAATGACCGATTTTTAGTAAAAGATACCCTTTTGACTAGAAAGGGAAATCGCAGATACGAAAATGTTGTTTCTGTTGACAAAATCCAACCTTGGTTGAATTTTAAAGGGCCGGACGGCGAAAGCGACAGTGACGATGATAACAGTAATAATGTTAGCAAAGAATTAATCGAAAACGATGAACATAATGATTGCAGTGATTGAGAGGAAACTAAGTTTTTATGTAATTATTATGTAAGATTAATCATTGGAGGCATAGGTTTTGAGCAGTTAGTGCGTATGCATAGATGACCGCAGATCACAACAGACTGTGCATCCAATTGATACGAATGTGAACTTGACCATGATTGCGATAAGCATTGGATTGTATCAGTCTGAGCGAGCAGTGCAGAGGCGATGACTATGGCACAGATGTTCGCAGATCGGACGAGATACCTGAAATTAGAATTAGATTAGGTATAAAATGTATTAATTTGAATTATTTCTTATGTTAATGTTTCTTTCAATAGGGCTTATAATTTGTATAAGAATTAAAATCAGAAGCATAAAATTAGATTTATACGTTTAAGAAATGATATAATGGGTCTTACCTGAAATGATTGTGTAAATAAATAATTAGTACGATGTGAGAGGACTCACCCTAAAGAGGATGGCCGATTGTTAGCTCACCACTAGTCCACAGACAGTATCATGTTTTATTTACTTTGAGTCACTGATTTATTATGAAGCAAATGTTTAAATCTAAGTATTAAAATGTCGAATAATAATTAATAAGTCGATTCGTAAATATAATTAATATAAACAATAATTAATACGTATTTTCATTGTTTAAGTGATTGAATATTTATAAGTTGTGATAATGTTTTGCCCGTAGAAAATCAGAGGAGAGCTGTCATTCTTGTTTTTGTCATTGGACTATGAACGAGTCGTTTATTTTCGAAGAATCTGAACTGAGCCATCACAGGTAAATTAAAAACCCCGACTTTCGAGAGTTAGCCCCCAATAACTTTTAAACGGCTGAACCGATTTTCATCAAACAGCTGAAAACCACCGCAAAGGAACTTCCTTTCCTGTATAAAAACCATTTCGAAATCGGTCCATCCATTCGGAGCTACGATGCCACAGACAGACACATATACAGATACACAGAGGTTGTCAAAATAACTGTAATAGGCACTGACAAATGTAACGCAATTTATTGGTTAGGTAAGTAACATACCAATATGTTTATCGATTTAAAATTTTGAGATTTTCTCTGTGAAATTTATTATTATTTTCTAAGTCGATTATGATTATTAGTTTCTTTGTCGGTTCATTTCGTTATTTTGTAATATTATTGTTGTTTTGTTTTGAACGATGTTTTGGTCTAGTCAAGCACAATTACTACGCTGACTTCGGAGCCTAGAATCGGTTTGCTGCGTCCGCGTTCTGATCGATGTTTTTGAATCGTTTTCGCGCGGCTTATGGTTTACATCTCTAAAATACAGTCGGAACGCCGAAGTACCTACGCGATATGTTACACGCTCGGTCCTCATACAAATCGTTGAACTCTATCCGTCTACTTGATATATGTCTGTGGTAGGAACTACAGAAATCAGAAGTTTGTCGTGTAAAGTCTCATTCATAATTTCAAATCCATACTTACGTTGCTTGTTTAATTTTTATCAAAATATCATAAATTATTAACTCGATAAAAATTACAGTGCTCTCGGCCGGCCTAAGCATTAGGATTAGGAAATTACAGTGTATTAATTTCCTAATCCTAATGCTTAGGCCAGACCTGCGCCTATCGTCACGAAGCTTCGGGCTATTACACGATACACTCAAATGTGACCGGCCGTTATCGGGTATCGTCCCGAATATTCGGACGTTGTGTTAGTTATCGCGCGGGTGGCGATACATCAAACGATTTATGCACGCTAACAATTCGCTCTGCGTGGTCGCACTTGCGTTGTTTATTTTGACGTTTGTTTTCAACTTGTTCGGACGCGTGCTGAGCGACGGTGCCACGGTTGTTAATGCGTAAAAATAGAGTAGAATGATAAAATGGTGTTAAGACGAAGTGGTAGCTAAAGTGGCGCCCTCATTTGAAATAAATTGTTTAAAACTAAATATGGTGATAATTAAAAATTTGATTTGTATAAATGTCTCGAAATATGTTTAAACTATTTTATGAATAACCTTTGAAATTATTACTAATAGTCCGTCTAGTTTTAAAACTGTTTTTCACTAAAAGTGGCCACTTTTGGCGAAAAACAGTTTTAAAGCTAGACGGACTACCAATATTACTTTCAAAGGTTATTCATAAAATAGTTTAAAGGTCTTTCTAGACATTTATACAAATCAAATTTTTAATTATCACCATATTTAGTTTTAAACAATTAATTTCAAATGAGGGCGCCACTTTAGCTACCACTTCGTCTTAAAATTTTTAGCTTTTTCTTTCTATGTTTCTTTTTAGGTTTCAATAAATGCATTATGTAATTGTTAGCCCACATGTTAAAGAAAAGAAAGTCGTCGTTCATATTTCCCCTTAACCAACAAATTGGAACTCCTTGGGGTGCTTATTACATCAGACCTTAATTTCGGTCAATATATAGAGTCCAGAGCCAAGATTTCTGCAAGGAAACTGGGCATACTATCCAGAGACAGGCAATACTTCACACCCCAGCAGTTGCTTAACCTTTACACTGCTCAAGTGAGGTCTTGTATCGAATACTGATCTCACCTGTGGGATGGCTCAGCTCAATATCAGCTTGATACTTTGGACTCTATCGATAATCGTGCCCGGAGAATCATAGGATACGAGAACTTAGTCTCTGAAAGACTGCAAAGTCTTGAGCATCGTCGTGGAGTGGCCCGCCTGTCTGTCTTTTACAGGCTACACTTTGGAGAATGCTCTCAGCAGCTTCATGATTTAATTCCACCTTCGCCGTTCCACTATCGAACTACCAGGAATGGGTCAGGGCTCCATCTCTATGTAGTACAAGATCCAACTACTCGTACAAAACGCTTTGCGTCTTCTTTCCTTATACGGACGGCTAGGACTGGAATGCTCTGCCCTCCCACATATTCCCCGAAAGATACAATTTGGATGTCTTCAAGAAAATAGTGAATAGGTACTACTTGAGTATGCGTGATCCATCCTAGACCGTTTCGTCGCCTTCCATTAAGCGAGAAGCGGTCAAACGCTACTAAGTTTTAAATAAAAAAAAAAAACACGTAGATGACGCTATCTTGGATTATTGCCAGATAGTTCGTGAAAAATAACGAAGCCGCTGGTGTGACCAGCGCTTTATCGCGATAACTTTTTAGTGTACAAAACGTGCGAAGATTCGCCGCGAATTGCTTCGAGACGATAGGCACAAGTGCGGCCGAAGCATAATACAACAGTATACAGAAGATGACCCAAAAATACAGTAAATCTACTGTAATTACAGTGCATCTGGCAACACTGAATACATATCAATTACCCTGCGTCCGTATACACACCGCACAAATATGTCCAAAAAAGATATTCTGAAAAAGAATTCAAATTAAAAAAAAGTTATGCATAATAGGACATATTAAAATAGCCAAAAAAGCTCGTTTTAACAGTTGTGAACAAAAATTAAAATAGAATCAATCGTTCGTTGAATTAAGCACATTAAAATTTGGAGACCGCAGAAGTGCCAATTTTCAAACGCGAAGTCACCTAAACGAATGGTTTTTCCATATAAAAAGCCGTTCGTTTAGTGACTCCGCGTTTGAAAAATCGCACCACAGATATGGCTTGCTGACACTTGATTTGACAGAGGTTAGAGACCGCTGTGCTGAAGCGCAATCGCGGCATTCGCGGCAAACCATGGCGGCAAATTCAAATCAACTTTAATAGAACGCGAGGTCACGACCAATTTGGTAACGATAACGTAAATGGCTGACTCTGGTTTCACCAATGGTTTCACATAGAGATATGCCGAGTGGCAAATTCCCCACTGCCGGCAATACGAGGGTCAAACTGAAAGTTCTTAGAAAATCAAAAACTGAGCATACTAGCAAGTTATTCCTTTTATTACATCTTTTCAAAATAGTGTCCTTTCACGTCAATACAACTCTGCATCCGATGGAACCACTGAGAAAAGCACTTTGTCCACTCGTCTTTAGGGGTCTCTTCGACGGCGTTTTGAAACGCAGCCACTGCTTCCTCGGCGTCCATAAAACGTTTTTCTCAAAGTTTTTCTTTTATTTTCGGGAATAAATAAAAATCGCAAGGTGCGAGGTCGGGGCTACATGGCGGGTGACCTAGTAATTCCACGTTTGATGTCGCCAAATAGTCGATCGGTGGTGTGCGACGAGGCGTTGTCGTGGTGAAGGAGGATCCTACTGCGAGGTCGTTTCTTCCGAACTTTTTCCAAGACCACTTGTCTTGGAAAAAAAAAACAATTGTTAGTATACCACTCTGCAGTACCTAACTGTTTTTCGATCCTCTAAAACAATTGTCGCGTAATGACCGGTCCTTCCGAAGAACGAGGCTACTATCTTTTTTCCCACGCTTCGACCTCTCTTCACTTTAGTTGGCAACTCCTCGGAAGGAAACACCCACTGAGCAGACTGCCTTTTGGTTTCGGGATCATAACAGTAAATCCAGCTTTCGTCACCCGTAAGTATGTCAAACACAGCATTTGAGTCACCTCCGTTAAATCTTTGAATCATTTCACGGCACCAATCAACACGACGGATTTTTTGGGCCTCGGTCAATTGTGAGGTATCCACCGGGCAGAAAGCTTCCTGACCGCTAAATGTTCATGCAGGATTTTGTGCACTTGGCTCATACCGATGCCTAAACCTGCTCGAATCTGCTGATAGGTCACTCTTTTGTCAGTCTCTATCATTCGCCATACAACATTGATGTTATCTTCAGTCTTTACCGTAGAAGGCCGTCCCTCACGCAGATCATCGGTGAGATTAGTGCGACCACGTTTGAACTCATTAAACCAGTTGTAAACAGTGGCACGAGATGGGGCTTTATCGTGAAAGGCCAATCGAAGTCTATCATAACTTTCTTGTTGACTTAAATGACAACGAAAGTCATAAAAAATCATTGCACGGAAAATTTCTCGCGTTAAATTCATGCTGACGTGACACAGACAATTTTCAATTTGCCGCCAAATCGTAAAACAAATTAATAAAATACATACTAAATAATATTGGCCAAGAGTTCCATTTTCAAAATTTAATCTTATTTTTTTATTATACCGTTTACAAGTGGCCAGTCTAAAGACTTTCAGTGTCGCCCTCGTATTCCCAATCTTGCCATTGCCGGCAAACTATTTTGCCGGGAACATTGGCAATGTTGCCGATCCATTTAAATAGGTTTATTATATCAAAATTCAGATTATTTTGTAAATAAACTTAAAAATGTATGAAGAAAATAATCTTAGACTAAATGTTTACTCCAGTATACTGTAAAAAACAAAGAATACATAGCTAAACGGCAAATGTTGGTGAAAGCGACCTGCTTACATACTCGTAATAAAAAGTCCTGATTGAAGCAACTACTTAGCACCATAATTGATATTGTTTTTTCAGAGAAAGAAAACTTTTTAAAAAATTATAAAAATTTGAAAATAAAAACTTGAGAGGTGTCAAGGGACACCCGGATGGAAGGATTTTGGCGGGAAGTCAAGGAGTTCAGTTGGAGTTTGCTTTAAATTGTTTTGCAAATTGATTCTAGTGAACTTTATAATATGAAATCGGTGTAGTTTAGTGTTATAAATGCTCATGTTCATAGACAATATGTGAAATAGTTAAAGTGGACACTCATAGTGCGGCTGTAGTGATATTTATTTGTGGACTGTGATGGGCGTCTTTAGGCGCCGTCCGCCACTCATTCGGCTATGAAAACCAGTGGACTCTTATAGATTTGTCGCCAGAAGCTCCCTTGAGGCAATCAAAGGATCTACACCAACGTTTGATTGACAGTTAGGGTTAGGGTTAGGGTTTGGAATTAAGAAGTGATAAAATAAAGATGGGCTCTAAAGGACTAGTATCCAGAGCCGTAAAATAATTATTAAAACAAAAACCGGATGGAACGAAGTAAAATATAAATAGGTCTAAATTACATGCAAACTCTTTTCTGCGTTCTAAAATCAAGTTTTTATTTTCTTCATAAATTTGAATCGTTCAGTATCGTTACAACTTTTGGTCTTAAATTTTTCCGTGTAGTTCTCTTTCGCAACGCGTGATAAGGAACTTCGTTCCAAAATGAAAGTGAGTTGCCTTGGAACTCTCGGTTGGAACGAAGTTACTTTCGTAGTGAAGACGGAAAAAAGTCACGGAAAATCGTACACTTTTTGATTAAAAATAATAATAAAGGCGTCGGGATGTGAAGACCCCATCGCCCACTGAATTCCCAGTGCAGTCAGTCAACGCAGGGCAGCTTGTGGCGACCTGATGGTGAGTGGCGACACCACGTACCCTACCTCCAAGGGGACCATACACACATGCGCCTACACACATACACACAGTTACACACTCCCCCGCCTCTGTCTTGCCTTAACTGGCCGGCCAGAGTGGAGTTGCAAGAGCAGAACATACGCTCCAGGGTGGAAGTGTATTGCACGTAATGGCGTAATAACGGGGAAACCCGCTCTCGGGGGTAAGCCCCGTGATGGTGAAACCGGAGCCGCACCTCTCGACACCCTCAGCTACTCACATTGTGTTGCGCCCTGGCCGCATTTTCGTGGCTAGTTGCGGTGCCCACAGGCAGTGTAGCCAACGAGCAGCGAGTCACCATCTACCAGGCTAAAATTTTAGTGAGAGATTTTTAGTTAGATGTCCGTATTTCACTCCATAATCCAGTTACCCGGTCCACTAACCTCCCATCCATATAGCCCAAACTAAGTAAATCCCTCCCTGGCAATAGTTCGGTAGCTGTGGAGGACTGTCCGTTAGTGCATCTCAATGATACATTAAGGGATGGACCTCCATAGATGCAGCCATCTCACTTTTTAGATAAAAAGGTACTGAAAGGCCTCTTCATGTTGGCTTTGGCCCCATGAACGTCTCAAAGGACCGTTACAACTTTTAGTCTTAAATTTTTACGTGTAGCTCTCTTTCGCAACGCGCGATAAGGAACTTCGTTCCAAAATGAAAGTGAGTGCCTTGGAACTCTCGGTTGGAACGAAGTTACTTTCGTAGTGAAGACGGAAATAAGTCACGGAAAATCTTACACTTTTTGATTTAAATTAAAGGCGTCGGGACGTGAAGACCCCATCGCCCACTGGATTCCCAGTGCAATCAGTCAACGCAGGGCAGCTTGTGACGAGCTGATGGTGAGTGGCGACACCACGTACCCTACCTTCAGGAGGACCATACACACATGCGCTTACACACACATACACACACGGCAGCTATAATGTAAAGATGTACATTATAGCAAGATACATCTCATTACATCTTGCCATAGAAATCGTCAGGAGACCACACACGGCAGCTATAAATGTACCATATTAACTGTACTAATGTAATGTACATTAATATACATTATAGCTGCCGTGTTTGAAGCCCTTTAACTGGCCGGCCAAAGTGGAGACGCAAGAGCAGAACATACGCTCCAGGATGAAAGTGTATTGCACGTAATGGCGTAATAACGGGGAAACCCGCTCTCGGGGGTACCTAAGCCCCGTGATGGTGAAACCGGAGCCGCACCTCTCGACACCCTCAGCTGCTCACATTGTGTTGCGCCCTGGCCAGATTTTCGTGGCTAGTTAGGGTGCCCACAGGCAGTGTAGCCAACGAGCAGCGAACGAGCACTCCATAACCCAGTTATCCGGTCCACTAACATCCCATCCATAAAGTCCAAACCAAGTAAATCCCTCCCTGGCAATAGTTCGGCAGCTGTGGAGGACTGTCCGTTAGTGCATCTCAATGGTATATTAAGGGATCCCCATGGACCCGTGCAGTAGTGGATTTAGGGGGGGGGGGGGGGGGCACGGGGGCACGTGCCTCCCCCAGACTATATTTTTGTGTACTGTGGAGATTCTATCACAGTACATTCTTAAAACAGATCTTCGCAACAGGATGACTGAAGAGCGTTTAGATGGACTGGCTGTAATGCATATCCATCAAGACGTTGCGGAAAAAATGGACAGTAATAAACTGCTAGACATCTTTAGCAGTAAACATAAAAGAAAACTTCTTTCGTCTTTAATAAACATTAAATTTTTCTAAAGATACTCTCATAAACCTTCCTACACGTATTCCTTAAACCTTCCTACGCATCAATCAAATGCGGAGCTTTTGCGGATGCGGATTTACAACAACACTGGACGAACACTACAACGGACAATAGAAGCCCCTGGATTTCAATGAAAATCCATTTAGTTATTTAGACGTTCGCTCCGTAATGTGAACTCACGCACCTCATATCTCGGCAATGCTTTGACAGATTTAACTCATGTTCGATCTTAAAAATTCTATTGTCTGCTTAAACATACCTACCATATTTCATGAAGCTCCGATCAAAACTAATCGAGTTATCGTGGAACAACATACATACATACTGAGATACATACAAACGCCGGATTATTCGAGTAGAATCGGAGAACTTCGCTCGTTTTACTCGCTTGTTTAATTAAAATTGTTAACTCGCGAACCCTATATCTCGGCAACCCCGTTACTGATTTGGCTGTACTTAAAAATTCTATTGGATACTTCTACATGCGCCTACCGAATTTAATGAAGTTTCGAACAAAAATGCTCAAATTATCGTCGAACAAACATACATACATACAAACGCTTGATTGTTCAAGTAGACTCGGAACACTTCGCTCGCTTCGCTTGCTTGTTCAAATTTATTTAAGTAAGATACTAATTAAAATATGTAAAAACCCTTGATATCCGCATCAGCATTTGGGGATGTGAATTGTGAACGTCTAATAATTCGCATCTGCGGGTGTCCAAATTGTTGCATCCGCAACAACCCTTCTCTGCAATTGGATGGGTGACCACAAGTAGCATAAAGATTTCTTGAGCCCCTTCATACATTGGAAAGCACGTTAAGCCGTTGCTCCAGATTGTCATCATTGTATGGCAGTCACCATACAACAAAAAACAAACTTATACGTTATATGTAGTCAAGTTCATATTGTTCAATTTTAGGCCTATAATTTCTGAAATTATGACTCCATTTTTGAAGCCTGACTGTACCTATCTCCCGCACAACCTTGAAACCAGCGTGATAACTATAATTCTTTGTTTAGACCATTCGAAGATGAGGTATGGTATCCATGAACCAAGGTTGCCATCTATGCCACTTGTCCAAAGACAGGTATAAAAACCAAAGAGCAAATTTAAAAAATTTAGGCATATATCTTTGACGAAACCTATGTCCAAAGAGCAAAAAAAAAATAATTTACGTCGCTTGTCATCACTACTTTGCTTGTCACCATATAAATTGTCATAGTTGAAATGAATAAGTAGATACCATGTAATACCTACGTGTTTGGTTCATGAAGATATGTTTGGTTTACCTACCATTTCAAATTTCTATTAGACACTTCTTCCTGAAAAATTGTGCACACCATAAAGTTCTAAAATGTTAACCTGAATTTTATTATTAATTCACGATGGAAACTCGGAAACCGTATCCCTTGGACCCACGCAGCAATGTAGCAAAGTTTGGAGGATATGACCCTAATAAGTATGTCACAGACATTCAAAAGTAGATTTATTTTTTTCAGTATTTAAGTGAAGTACTATTATATAAGTTTATACAGGTCTCGAGTTATAAGCTCCGCTTTACATCTGTAAGTGCACACAGATAGTGTAGGTGAGACGTCGGGCCTGAGGCACGGGACGGCCGGTGCATGATAAACTGGTTTAGGTATTCTATTTTTTGACACTCGGCTTGTGTCACGGTTCGACCCTCGAGCGTCATTATCTCTGGTACCGCTAGCACTTTAAGGTATAATCCAGTATTGTTGTGTTTGATTGGCTCAGCTATCGAATGCTTAGACCTCAACTTTATCAGTTGATAATGCAGAACAAGGCAAGAGTTGTTGAATATAAAATTAATAATTTGCTTAGAGAACATGGTCACAGCTGGTCACAGCGTTCTTATTAAGCACATTCCAGATTTTAACCCGAATAAAAATATACTGCGCAATGATAGAATGATACGTAGCTAAAAAACGTTAACACAGGCTACACGTCAGACGAGACTGAAGATGAGATAATGAAGATGCAATGTACACATTGTCCAATGAAGAAGAGTAAATAATAATTTTTAATGTAGGTTATTGGCATAATATCGTGCTTATTTTATAATCAAAATGGTTAATTTCTTTACAATAAAACATTATTTTTATTGTTATATTTTTTACTGACTCTACTTTTAGCGATCACTCACACCAATGTAAAGCTGAGCTTCAAGGACTGTACCAAAAATTTAATTATAATTACACCAAAGGTAAAAGGAGTAGGAAATTTTACTTGGTAAGTCCGGCGCCGTACCACGTCATCATGTCACACACAACAAAGGTTATAACATGATGCCTCGCCCTCAGAATACAGGTTACAGGCCCCTTTGTGCACTTTGTCTTTTTATTGAAATATGCACTTACATATAAACAAGATTTACATTTAAAAACGAATACTGGAATCAATATATTTTTGGAATGTGCTTATTAAGACATTTCATTTGATACCCCATTCGATATCGAAACCGTTTTTTTTACTTACCCTTTTTTATGAATAATCTTATATGCATTTATTACATACAAATTTTAGCCTATAGCCCGGACAATAATGATGAATCGATTGACATCTCATTTGTGAAAATTGGGTGAGCGGTTCGGATGCTATACGGTGGAACACACATATATTAGATATCCACATTCATATAAGTTCATATAACATACGTACATACATACACAGACTGCTGAAATCAGAACCCTTCCTCTTGGCTTTGCCGTAATCGGGTAATCCTCATATCGGCAGGCTGATGTCTTAAGTTATTACGATGCAGGTAGGTATTTATAGTGTGTACCTACATTCAGGTTCAGATTAGCCGAGGTAATCCCAAAGAAAAACTGTTGTTTTCTATGTACAACCAGCTAGCAACTAAGCATATCGTCCACTTGATAGTACTTTTAAGTAGTTCTGTCGCCGATCTATAAAGCCCTTACTCCACTTAGTCTCTAATTACAAACACAATTATTTGGTGTCAGTAGAAATAAGTAATACGACGAGTACATAAATAATCTAATCACACCGATGACTCTGTAAAAAGTTGCGTCAGGCAAATACTTCGTTTTTTATGTGACTATGATACTTTGGGATATGGGCCTATAGGTAGGTACTGGGAGCCTTGTCTACGCCATAAAGTGAAAGTTTGTGAAATAAACGGATGCGATGAAATGAACCATTTCTTATTAAAAGCTATTTAAGTAAAACCTACCTACATACCCTATTTAACAACGGGTGGACAAGAGAGACGAATGGAGGAAGATTCATACTCTACCAACGAGAGCATAGCTCTTAAATACAGATGTTGATGACCTACCTATACCACAGAATAAGTACTAGTACCCTATATCTAGTGTTGCCATTTGACAGTCCACTATCGATAGATTATCGGTAAGACTATATACTAACGATAGCACCGATAGTATCGGTTGGTAACCGATTCTATTCGATTGGTAACCGATACTTTCTAATCTATAGTATTGATCCAGACGACAAACAACTATTGATCGATACTATTGATAGTATCGACGCGCGCGGGCTTTCCCCGCTTGAGTGTCGACCCGCCTTGACTGTAATGATCAATTTACCACACTTGTACCTTATACTAATATATTAGCTAAGTACCTACCCGTCTTTCTTATATTCAGTTCAGCTCAAAGATTGTCATCTACAATCTACAGGCAACAGTCAACACACTACTAAAATAGTGTGCCGGTTTCCTTAGAATGTGTCCTTAACCGGGAGCAATAGGTGGTAGTTAAAAATAACCGTACTTAAGTACACACCCAGAGATAGAAATCTTGCTTAGTAAGGATTGAAATCGTGCCTCACAGACACACGACCAGTGCCTAAACAGCATTGCCACCACCACCTTTTCAAAATGAAGTTCATGAATATGTATATTGTTTTTTTAGTTACATATTGGATAATACTACGTTAACTGTCACTACTGACGAGTGCTTGACACCCGGGCGACCTCCGCGGTTGACGCAGAAGTCCATTGGCAAGTTTCTGCAGCCATTGACTCGGGCGCTCGTTGAAGTTCCTCCAAGGTTAGTAATTTCCATTCCCAAACAAAACAGTGCCCACAATCAACGTAATAGCTTTTTTAAATATTGTTTACTTATTGTTTCGTCAATATTTTCATATTAGTTTAAAACTGAGATGTTCACTTTGCCAGTCCCCGTGTCTCAACTGCTGTTCGAATCAACAAAAACAAAAAAATTACAGTGATTATCGAACCCTCACAAAATTTCACGAGAAACTGTTGAGAAATGCGACCTGTAGTATGAAGTTTTGCTAAACTGAAACGAAGACTTCGTTGGTTTATACAGGCTGTATTTAAATGAACGGTAAGCCTCAAAAATGGAGTCTCAATTTCTCATACATACATATGAGAAATTGGGACTCCACTTCCGAGGCGTACAGAACATCGCCTACGGAAACAAAAAATAACTTTCTTAGTTACTTATGCAGAAGTGATTAGGTAGACAGTTTGTGAGAGGTAGTAGATATTATCTTAATGTTATATTTATACCCGGCCATTTAGGACTAAATCATAGCAGCGCAGTATTTACGTCGGTACATGGCAGCATCGTACCAACTCGTGTTGCATGTGTCGCAATGTGGAGGAACAGAAGAACTCTACCCCATATGGCGGTCTGGAAGTTTTCTTGCAGAGTAAAGCTCAAAATATTTTGCTCCAATGTAAAAACTGCTATATGTGTGCGAAATGTGGAAGTTGAAGACATCACGCCGCAAATCGATATCTGCATCAGTCGGTGCTTTTGACAGATATTGGGTGTCTTTTGGCCTGGAAATAAGTATCTCATTAGTCTGTGGCAGCTGCCACAGACTAACCGATCAGTGTTTCGTTGCAGCAGCAGACATAGCTATGTCACCAAATAACGAGTCGTAAATGAACATAGATCGGCATCACGGTCATGCAGGATGGGAACCTACTCACATTCCGGGGTGGGCATTGGAATGGACTCCTCAAGAAAAGAGGATGGTCGAAGCGTGATCGATCGCAGCAAACCTGGCGTCTCAAGAAGCGTGGTCGATCGCAGCAAACCTGGCGGCGATCAGGTGCAGGTGTAGATGCAGGAAATATAGGAAAATGAGTGAGTAGTCATGGACAACGCTTATTTCGAGGTCCAAAAAACCCCTAAAATATCTTCTTCTTTCTCAGTTATTAGGGCCTAACCGATACAAATAGCTGAGGAATATAAATATAATAACTATCTAATTCACTGCTATTATTTCTACAGGCCTACAATTAATGAGTTGCCTGATGCTGTCATCGATCGCATGGTGATCAAAGATAAGGCGTTCTGGGTGGACAAGCCGGGAGCTAATGCATACACCGTTCACGATGCCATTTGCACATACAGGATGTCTACGGAGACTGCAAGACCTCGTATGTATATTTGATTTCTATAAACTTTATTAACGGATACTTACTTGGGTAACTTTTCCAGCCGCATAAATGGGCAAATTTAAAAGATACCTAAGTAAACATTAGGTACCTATACATAGTTTCACGAGAATGAGGAATTTGATATCTTGCTACACATATATGGGCTCTCAAAGCTATTGCACAAAGGATGCCTCTGCCTGGCCTTTATTATCTATACCATTCTAAGTTGCCTCTTACGACATCTGTGAGAGAGGAAAGGGATTGTGACATTTTTGACAGTTTGTGTCACACTGCCACACGGCCCAGTAAATAAACGTGATCCGCAATTGAATTGGTGCCCCAAGTGGCGTAAAACAGCTCAAGCTCCTGCGTCTCCCAGAAGGCATGTTGAGCAGTTGATTCGAGCTGCCATCTAAGGCGCGGGACAGGCAACCAAGCGGCATACGGCATGCCTGTGCCGCGCCTGCGCCGCGTCGCTTCAGTATAATTAACATCGCGCGTCGCCTTCATACATTTTGTATGAAAAAGTTTTGAAGCGGCATCATGCCTGTGCCGTATCTGCGCCGCGCCTTCGCTTTATGCCTTTTCTATGTGTTTTACGCCTAACAATAGTCCGATATCTCAGATGCCTTTGCGTAGCTTGAACTTGAAAATAGAGTTTTTTTTTTCGCTGTGTAAGTTGCCAGCACTGGTGTCCGATTTTTTTAACTTGGTATTAATTGGTTAAAGCTCACCAGGACGTGTTTCCTCGCTCTTACCAGTACGACTTGGACTGCGTGAGGTACCGTCGTCAACACGCCTGCGATGGCTTGAAAGCCACTGATACTAAACAACAGGTTAACATACTTTTTTATTTTGCTAAAAATAGCATAGTCATATCACACTAATATTATAAAGGCGAAAGTTTGTGGGTGTATATATTTGTTACTTCTTCACGCCCAAACAGCTGGACCAATTTTGACAAAATTTGGTATGCAGGAAGCTGACATCCTAGGATTAACACATGGGCTACTTTTTCAGCGCGACGCAGCTAGTAATTTTTAAATACTTTGTAAAACTTACATAATTATTTTTTTTACCTAGTTCACCAATACAACGTGAAACGGTAACGTGTATTTCTTTACAATTTCTGTGATGGTCCCAAAGTAAATGTAAACAACTTTTACTATGGGATCATCCCTGAAATCGTTAAAGAAATCTTCACCTCCATATTTTTGCACGGTAGGTATTTAATTTTGTATGGAGGTGAAGATTTCTTTAACGATTTCAGGGATGATCCCATAGTAAAAGCTGTTTACATTGATGGTATGTTTACTCCCTTTCTGGTTGATACCCATTCCGTAACATGTTGTATATGGCTGTGATTTTAGCGAAGCCGGTACTGGTTTTGGAGAAACAACTGCAATAAAGTGCAACCCAAGTTACTACTTCATTTTAATTAAGCGATGGTAAAAATTCGCAAGTATATATTATTTTATGTATGTTCCCCGAATCCTTGAAAATAACTGGACCGATTTGGAAAATTCTTTTATTGTTTGAAAGGTAGTCCCATAGAAATTTTATTAAAATCGATTTTGTGGATGTTGAAGTCGGTTTTTAGTTTAGACAAAATATTAACAACTAGGTCTATTACACATGCTTCCGTTCCGTTGGATGAAAAAACATCGTGGGGAAATCTAGGTTGCACATTTGTTCACTATTTACACACTACTCAATATATAGAGACTTAAAAAGCTTTATGTATGTAAAATAATACCATGATTTAAACTGCACATCCAGACAATCGAAAGGCCACGAGAACTAAAAATAATTTATCAAAACATACAAGGCCTTTCCAGCAAAGAACTACTAGTTGAATTAGTATTAGGAGAATTAGATATAGATATTTTGTGTTTGACTGAGCATTGGCTGCAAAGATGATGTTCAGCCTAAACAACTACAACATTGTTAGGTGCTTTAACAGAAAGTCTACTACTCGAGGCGGTTCTATGATAATTACAAAAAAATAGAGTCCGTGGCATGGAACGGAGTGACATTCTTAGACTTTCTGTAGACCGCCGTTGTGAGGTGGCCTGTGCTGAGCTAGAACATCATTAACATAATATAATTAAAACAAATATAAACATCAATAACATAAACATATTACCCCCAAACATAAATCGTCGATGCATTTAAACAGCTAAATTTAAAAAATCTGATAATTACTGAGGTATGTCTGTTAATGAAGTAAGCAACATCATAAATATCATTGCTGCAGACCTAGCTTTTATTTTTAATTAATGTATAGATGAAGGTATTTTCCCTTTATCACCCAAAACCTTTTATTTAGCCAGAAAAAAGCGCAATGCAACCGGTTCTTTCGACCGACGCTTTTGCTTTAATTCCGTCAGTACGGTTTCGACGATAAATCTATCATAATCATTTATTTGTCAGACATGAGTATAAAAGTTGTTAGTTTACAGTATAGGGCTTCATGCTGCGCCGTCAGGCATACAAATTTTGTTTTTTAAAAGTTAGTTATAAATTAAGTCAATTTTAATGTCGTTACAATTGTATAAAATTTTATGAATGAAGAAATTATTACATATAATTTTTCTCGTATCCAATGATTAAATAATAAATAATATATAATAAAGATTAAAGTTTTGTCAGAGTTTGTCAGATAAGAATTCATCCACAGAACATTATGCTATGTCAATTAAAAATTTATGTACAAGTTTAAAATTATTTGTTTTCTGGCAAGATCGAATATGAAATGGCAGTTTGTTGAATACTTTTGGTGCCATTGCGTATATACTTTTGTGTAGGAACATGCTTTTGGTATTTATTTGGTATTAAAATCAGTATTAACTCCAGAATCAAGTGCCTGGCTTCATGCTTTGCCGTCGCCGCAATTAGGCACTTTCATGGACGACAACTCTTTACGTATAGCGGCAGCTCTCAAAATTGGGTGTAAAATATGTGAGCAGCATCAATGTACCTGTGGCGCGCCAAAGGTCTTCATGGTTTGAGTTGCATCAGGTGTGCTGGCAGGTTCCCTAGACATCACGCGCTAAATGATGTCATTCGTAGGGCTATGGTAAGCGCCAATATCCCATGTGTACTAGAACCACCCGGGTTAAGTCGTACAGATGGCAAAAGGCCTTATGGCCTGACCTTTATTCCTTGGCAAAGGGGTCGCTGTCTATTGTGGGACGCAACCTGTGTCAGTACGCTCGCCGCCTCTCACCTTAAGGACACTGTCAGGAATGAAAGAGCAGCTGCTGAGAATGCTGCGAAACAAAAACATGCCAAATATGCTCCCCTTGAATCAACCTACATTTTTGTGCCAGTAGCTTTTGAGACCACGGGTGCTTGGGGAACTGAGGCTCGAACATTTATTAGGGATTTGGGTCGACGCATTTTTGAAAAGACAAAAGATAATCGCTCCGTGTCGTTTCTTGCTCAGAGGATTTCTATCGCTATACAACGTGGAAATGCTGCTAGTATTATGGGAACCTTTGAGCCAGGGACGATTAGGGGTGGTTTATTAGATTGATAATTTTGACGAAGCATGTTGCGGATATTTATTTGTAACTAGGTAAGTAGAACTTTTGAGGAAGCATGTTGCAGATACATATTTGTAAATTTTTTGACGAAGCTTGTAGCTGATGAATCTTTGTAATATTGAAAATATATTGTTTGGTACATATAAGTTGCAAATTGCTGGAGCGACGTTGACTTTCCACTCGACTAAATAACTTGTAGTTCTGTTTAACAAACATAGCGATTTCATAGATATATAGGCAGGGAAAAGTTAGAAGGTTTAAATCTTTAAAGTGTGGTCTGCACGACTGTCTTTGTTTTATATTACATATTGCTCTGACACATTTTTTCTGTGCTAGAAAAACTTCTTTATTGTTGGTAGTATTTCCCCAAAATATAACTCCGTATCTGAGAGTGGATGCAACATAGCCATGATATGCTGTGACTAGAGCAGTTTTGTTGGCGATTTTACCTAACATTGTTAGTGCATAAGAGAATCTATTTAGTTTTCCACACACATGATCTATTTGTGATTCCCAAGACATATTATTATTTATTAATATTCCTAAAAATTTTGTACATTCAGTTTCATTAATAATTTGATCGTTATATTTAATCTAGATTTTACATTTTGCCGTATTTGAAATGTCATTACTTTAGTTTTTGTTAAATTAATTTTTAAGTTATTTTCATTTAGCCAGTCAATTATTGTAGATAGATCATTTTTAATTTCTTTGTCAATATTTTTGTAGTTGCCTGTGTCAAAAACCACGGCACTATCGTCTGCAAACAGGGACATTTGGTTGGTGGTTGTTTTCGGAAGGTCGTTTATATAGATGAGGAAAAGAAAAGGAGCCAATACCCCGCCTTGTGGTACTCCGTATCTGATTGTTTCTTTATCTGAGGAACTTATTTCTATTGTTTTTGTCTTAGCGTTAAATTTTTCTATTTGAGTTATTTGTTTTCTATTTTCTAGGTATGATTTTATTAGGTCTAGTGCATTGCCTCTTATGCCATATACATGTTATTTATTTAAGAGTACCATATGATCGACATAGTCGAAGGCCTTGGTCTGGTCCATGTACAGTGCTGCACTTGGCTGAGTTTTGTCAATTTTTTTGTGGATATTTTCCAAAAAGTTAAATATCGCTGTATTAATCTTTTTGTTTTTTCTAAATCCCATTTGCTCCTTACAAAGGAGATTATTTTTTTCAAAATATTCGTATAAGTTGTTGTATATAACTTTTTCAAATATATTTGAGAAAACAGGCAATAGCGCTACTGGTCTATAGTTTGTGATATCCGTTTTATCTCCTTTTTTGTATAAGGGTTTTATGATACTTATTTTGAGTTTGTCTGGGAATACACCATTTTCGATGCTAAAATTAATTATATGACTTAATACAGGGGCTATTATTGTTGCCACTCGTTTTATTATTTTTGTGTTTATGTCATCATATCCTGTGCTATTTTTTTTAAGGCTATAGATTATTGTTACTATGTCATTGGGTATTGTTGGTTTGATAAATATTGATTTTGATGAGTTATTACTGCAGGTATTTTTTACTTTTGTCCGTTTAGATGTGTTTGTTTCGACTTGATTGGTATAATATGTGTTATATATACTATAAACCTGATTCAATCATATTTAACGGATAGGCTTCAGAAGATTGATGAATAAATGGCATAAAGTCAAACGGATCTCTTGTTAACAGGGTGTACCTAAAGGTTCTATCCTAGGACCGTTTCTTTTCTTAGTGTAGGTACGTCAATGATTTGCCTTATGTGGTTGAGAAATAGACTGGTATTGCGTTGTACGCCGATGACACGTCTCTTATTTTTGAAATAGACCATCATAGCGAAGATTCTACTGCGGTGAATGACACATTATCAGCCGCATAATGTTATTGGCTGAAACCAATTAGAAATCTAACTAGTTTTCAGCTAATAACATTCTATTGAATGCAAACAACCCAATGCATTAGATTTAGTCTTCCTAAGGTGACGCAGGCCAATGTTAATGTACTACTGGATGGTCAAAAATCAGATCTCGTTGAAAATACTACTTACTTTCTTGGGAATCACAGTAGATTCAAAACTTCAATGGGATGCCCATATTTCTACACTCGCTAATAGGCTTAGCTCAGCGGCTTAAGCTTTGAGGAGAATCAGACAAATGACAGATGTAGCAACTACTAGACTAGTTTACTTTATTTACTATCATAGTCTGATGTCCTACTGGATTCTTCTATGGGAAAGTGCAGCTGAAATACAGACTATTTTTATTTTACATAAAAGGGCAATTCGTTTTATTTACGATTTATGATCGAGAGATTTTTGAAAGAAAATTGATATACATACTGAACCATCCCAGTACATATTTGAAAAAATAATGAATGTAAGAAAAAATATTGTCTTATTTAATAAAACAGGTGATTTTACGGGTAGATTCTGACGTAACATAAATGATTTAGTTACCTCATACAGTAAGGCTGAAAACAGTCACTAAATCGTTTAATGGAAACCGTAAAAAGTTTTTAATTAATTGCCAGAATTAGACCTTGATATGCTAGATAGTAAAATTTTATACAAAGAAAGTCCTTTGTGAGAAGGCTTATTACGAAACCGATGATTATCTTGAAGACAGAAACGTCTGGCTTGAGCTTGGCGCACATGTCCTCTTAAAGGTTTGTATTTGTACACTCACAAATGGCATAATTTGAGAACATCGGTACTGTGTACGGTGTACTTTAATTACAAATAGAAATTAAGTTCAAATTTGACATCATTCATAATTAATTATTATGACATAACATAACAATGTATTCTCAGTCCAGATATCTAATTTTAATATAAGTATTTATATAAATCAAAAGAAAAAAGTGACAATTTTCAAGTGATACAAGTATCCAAAGATATATTTATATCTATTTTTGACTTTGACTAGTGTTCAAATGTTATCACTAGATGATATTCATTAGCTAGGTAGGAAAGATGCATTTGGGCAGCTTAAGGGCCACCAGTCCGTAGCCAAAACCAAATGCTAACTTGCATTTCGTGTGTGTAAGTGACACCAGTGTGAGCTAATGTTAATACAACGCACGATATGAAAGAAGAATAATTATTTTACGATTCTAGATTGTAATGAATTACTTAAAATACACACTGTATCTAAGCGCACGGTAGTGCGCTCGCCAAATTCCAGCAACAGGCCTCGCGCATACCGTGCACTATTTACACGAACCGTTTCGACCCACTTTTGACCCCCCTGTAGCTCAGTGCCTATTGCAAGTACAGGGATAAAATGGTACCTACGTAATTATATATTAGTACTAAAACAATATGCTAAATTTCATAGATATAGCTTTAGAAGATCCTGAAATATGACCCTGTGAAAAATAGCTAATTTTGGCACTCACAGACTTACTGACCGGCAATCAAAACCTCTAGGCCACTTCCAATTGTCCTAGCTTTATAAAATTTTAAGCAGAAGAATTGGCAAGCAGGTCGTGTTTTATATGTAGATTTAAAAAAATTAAGAAATTTATGAAATCTGTCAAGGGTGAGTTGGCTAAATCGAATATCGATTTTTTAATTAAAATATTTATGGATCAGTAATACAATGAGAATACGATGAAGAGGGGGAAGGCGGAGAGGGGGGAGGGGTATAAAATATTGTCATGTATTCATTATGCACACTGTATAGCTTATTATTAAATACTGCTTACCTAAAAAATCAGGCTTCTATTGTTATAAATTACTTTTGATAGATGGCGCTAGCGGCAATGTTGAATCTTTTGTCGATATTGTTTTTTTCATCTGCAGTATATATGAAAAGTTGATAAGAAATCGATGGTTATTTCTTACTACACTTACGACGATATCCAACCGGGAGTGGGCTTTGCGGCCCAATTTAGCTCGAGCTCAAATTTCAGATAATTTGCCTGCAAAAAGAGGGGTTGCTCTGAAACGCAAAATGACTTCTAAGGTTAACAATGGACGCGGGCGTGGCACAAAAAGAAAAAAATAGATTCGATTGCTTGAAAAAAAGTATTGAAATCCCACCAAAAACATACCTGTTAAAAAGGGGGCCACGTTCCTATCGGCTAATTGGTCGCTTAAAAAAGGGTTGAAATCAAATCCAATGCCAAGTTTAGATGCACTTTAAAATTTGATCATTGTCATCTTCATCAACAGCCTGATCCACTGGTAAACATTTGCCATTCCCAAGACTCGCCACCACACCCAGTCCTCCGCCTTCCGCATCCAGCCACTACCCGCCACCTTATTCACGTCAACGGTCCATCTGGCCGAAATTCACTTTACCATATGATACACCAAACTTAAAATATGGTATAGTTATGAAAATACGTAGGTATTTGTTTTAAAATATCTAAAATTATAATACTTTTAAATTTGAACTGGGCAGGTTAATTATATAAATAGGTTAATTTAATTATATAAATAATAAATGTAACTAAACAATTAATCAAGTGTTACGTACAGCACAAAAACCTGCCAAGTTTTTTATATTCTCTAAAGAACTTGGCGGCCATTTAGATCTTATTCATTGAGTATAATTTTGTTACGCACTTTACTTAATAAAATCGATTGATTAAAGAATAATGTAATTTACGAAATTCACTGTTTTTTTTTTTATTATTTTTCCTTTGTATACGCATAATAGTCTACCTAAATGCCAAATATCAACTTTCCAGGTCATATGTACGTAGTTTCCCTTTCTGATGATGGATAAGTGGTCAATTGAAAAATTATCACTTCTACGAAATTTACATTTTTTGAATTGTTCCTTTGTATACGCGTAATAGTCTACCTAGATGCCAAATATCAACATTCCAGGTCAAATGGAAGTAGGTTACATTTTTTGAAAAATTATTAAATTTACGACATTCACTGTTTTTTGATTTTTTCCTTTGTTTTCGCGTAATAGTCTACCTGGATGCCAAATATCAACTTTCTAGGTCATATGGAAGAAGGTTACCTATTTGATGATGAATAAGTGGTCAATCACATTTTTCGGGATTTTTAAATGTTATTATATCAATAACTATTTGAGCTACATTATTGAAATTTTGGATTCGAGATGAACTAGATGAACTAGACTTTAATGTATGCGCTAAATTTCATGTATTTAAGTTAAATAGGCTTCGAGTTGTGAAGGGGTCAAAAGTAGCTCGAAATGGTTCGTGTATATAATAAATATACACACGGCTGCGTCGCCAGTTCTTTTTTTTTGAACTTGGCTCTGAAACGCTGCTGCGTGTCTAGATAACACAAACATACACTTTAATTTTATTCAAAAGTATATGTAAGCAGGTATTCAGTATTGACATACTTGCCTGATTATTGATGTCCAGGATTTGTCCTTATATATTTATATTTATATTTATTTGTATTTACCCAGTGGCATTACACGTGATGCTGCGGCGCGCGGTGTCTGTGTGTAAAAATCCCCGTTAAGTACAATTAATGCACATAACATTACAAATGCGCGATGCAACAGTAGCAACGCGACGCCGACGGTGCCGCGGCTGCTGCGGCACGTGTGTGAACGCTTACCTGGAGATAATCACAAATAAAGGGTAGTGTTATTTTCTTACCATCGCGCGCCACACACCTGATTTTCTTTTACAATCATAATTATTCCCTCAAACTTCCTTCAGAAACCAGTTAGCCCTCACTGCAAGGATTGCAGTAGGTGGATGCAGCCAGGTTTGACGCCTTTCCAGCTAGCCTGGGCGCAGGACGCCGTCCTAAGGAGGTGGAGATACTACCCCGATTTGACGACAGACCTCACCGTTGAACAAATACGAACTTCAATGAATGAGTGAGTAGATGGACAATATTTCCCTACCAACTGTTGCACACGGCGACGGGTGCGCCTACCTAATGTTTTTAAGTTTGGCATAAAGTAAAACAATGGATGGTTTAATAAAGAATTAAAACTTTTATTTTATTTTATTCTAAGTCATTTCTTTATCGCAGGACTAGACAGAAGAACCAATTAGCAGTTCAAATGTAGTTTGATTGCAGCTGTTTGAACTGCAGTTGAACACCCAATTACATACCGACTGCACTAAAGGTCTGTACGGTTGGTTTGTAGTTTTAAAGAGGCGCGTCAACTGCAATAGTCTTGATCCTTACTTAGGTAACTTCTAAGTTTTAAATAAGTACTTACTCCTCAGGTACTTATTTAAAACTTGTGAGATCTGTGCTCCAACGCCTCAGGTGGGTTCACGACCAAAACATACTAAATCCGCGCCTGCATCCAATGACTTCTTTCGAGACGACGGTACAACACACACCCATTACAACCGCTCTCTTAATACCTCAGTACCTATTCCAGAACTACACTAACTGTAGTCCTACTTTTTTTAGGTGTTCTAGGTTTTGTTTATTCAATTAAAATTATTATAAACATCGAATTATACGCAACACGCTTCGTCAAAAAAGAGAAAAAGTCCTACTTATTTACAGTGAGATTAACTTTGTACAAACTATCATTGATCAAGTTGCAGAAAAAATGGAAACCTAACTACAAAATATAACGCCAAACAAATGTTTAAATCTAAAATATTATTTTTTTACAGAGTTGGCCGCCCATTCCAGAACGAAGCCTGTAATTGGTACTACCAAAACTATCCTTCAAAGAAATACAATTGTATTTTGAGGAAATTTTCCAAATAAAGAAAAGTTTAAATTTGTTATATTATTTTCCTGTTTTGTAGCGTCTGCGTAATAATTATTATTATTATTTACTCTTTATTTTTTAAGGCGTTCGTTTTTTTAAGAAAATGACAGCCTTATCGTAACCTAAGCTATATTTTAAAAATTACTTAGTATGGTTTACTTAGTTTAACTGATTTCAAGCGGTCTTGCGAAAAAAAAAAATACGGGATACGCTACTGGACACAAAGAGCAAAAAAAATTTTTTGACTGGACAGGTCTAGGTGCCTAGTTTTTTTAAGTGTTTCCATCAATGAGCAAAAAAAATTTTTTGTGTTACCATATCATTGTGTGACATAAGGTGCATTTGAAAATTCGGTTTGAAACAAACTTCTGCTTCTATTTGACGCGGCGAGTAGATTGGTTTAAAAAATATTATTTCTTTCCTTATTCCACTCTCTCTCGATCAGATCAATGACAATATCATATACTGAAAATTATTTGGCTGGTACGGCCGCCCTCCTATTTTTGAAACGGGAAGTCACTAAAGGAACGGTTTTATGTATGGAAAAATCTATTTGTTTAGTGACGCAGCGCTTCAAAAATGGCAGTCTAGGAATGTATAAAATAATTCAACAGTAGGCAAAACTTATCGGGAAAATATGAACACGGAAATCAAATTCGAGTAGGTAACGATAATAATATTTTTTTTACAGTCCTAAAATATTTTTTTCGGTTTTTTGATACTTATGTTATTTATAGACGCTTAAAATAATTTGAACTAAATTCCTGCCGTACCCCTCTTTACGATGAAACTGATGATACAGCCTAGCCACTATTTTAACAAGGAATATTTCCATTACTAGCAAATTTAGACTTGTATGTCTATAAAAAATTTATGTTACTAAGTAGTTATGTGAATGTTAAGAAAAACATCTGTTTTTTCAGTTATGAAAAATGGTGAAATAATCAGGTAAAAATTCATAATTTTTAGAAAAAAAGGATAGCAAGCGAGATATGTTTTTATTTCAAAGGAAGCGTCACTACAATAGAGTGCAAATGGCCTACTACACGTGAATTGATATTTATGGATATTTCTTTTGTTTTCGCCAAAGATTTAGAATATACAAGTAAGTTTTCGCCCATTCCCAAGTTCGGATTATACGAACTACGTGGGAAAAAAGCAGCTGGAAAAAGAAATACAAATAGTGATGGGTTGTTAGGCGCATATCGCCTTTTAACATAATTTGTATTTGCGCCCATTCCCACGATGGGTTTTTACGAACTGCGCGGGATGAAAAGTAGGTGGAAAAGAATTACAAAATAGTGATGGGTTACTAGCCGCATTGAGGCATTTCACATTTGGTTGGCTGTCTCGCTCGCACAATCAAACATTATTAAAAAATGTGTCTCATTGGTAGAAAAGTGTTTCATTAACATTCAATATAACTGTATTTTGGGTATTTTAGACATGTTTGTATATTGTGTAAACATTGTCTACAACGAGAATAAGGTCATCAAAATTTTTAATTTTTGATGACCTAATAATTCTCGATACCCACACATAAATAATAAAAAAAAAGTGTCTAAAATATCTAACATATAAATATACTGAATGTTAATGAAACACGTTTTTTAATAATCTTTAAAAATGTTGATTGTGTGAGCGAGACAGCCAACCAAATTTAAAATGCCTCTTAACATAATTTACATTTACGCCCATTGCCATTAGGATTCCGTACCCAAAAGGTAAAAACGGGACCCTATTACTAAGATTCCGCTGTTCGTCCGTCCGTCTGCCTGTCACCAGGCTGTATCTCATAACCGAGATAGCTAGACAGTTTCTGTTGCCGCTATAACAACAAATACTAAAAACAGAATAAAATAAATATTTAAGTTAATTAGGGCTCCCACACGACAAACGTGATTTTTTATAGATAATGGTACGGAACACTTCGTACGCGAGTCCGGCTCGCACTTATCAGCTCTATATAATGATTTCATCAAGATTGCTTATAAAATTAAGTAAAAGATGAAGGTTTAATTTTATTCTCACGAGTTTTTTTTATTCCGGCGGTCAACCGCGTAATCTCATATTCGCTCCAGGGGCCGGCCGCGTAATTCAATGTTTCGATTTAATTAGCAAGGTACATAATCTTCGTTTGAATACCTTTTTCCAAATTAGACTATTTTCAGAATATAAAAAAGAATAGAACAAAGTATTCTATGGCCCTCACATTTCTTTCATTCTTTTGTTATTAATGTCAAAATCATAAATGTAAGAAAACACCTTTGAAAAAATATAAAATTCTAAATTTCCCATCCCCAAACCAAGCGATGGCGAAACAAGATGATGGCCTTTTCCTCCTCGAAGTACTTATAGATAAAATTGTGTTTGCGAAGAGTCCCTGCTTCACCGACAAAGACTTCAGGACATGTGTCAAGATAGATTGCTCCGCTATGGATCCCCTAGAGATATGCGATGACGAGCCCGGCGCTTGCTTCGCCAAGAGTGGCGGCCCTTTCGTCAAAACGTTCAACACTGGAAAATCTTGCCTATTTTCCCTCAAGGAAGCTGATATCAGTAAAGCCATGAGTAAATTTCCCATCAAAGTATCAGTTTATAAATCGTTGCCATGTGGATGCTTACCAACTAAAATAGTAATGGGAGAGGCAACAATCGACATGACGAAAGAGTTTGTCCAAGCCCGGAAGAAGTTCTTAGAGGATCCTACGTGTGTCAGCTACCAAGCTTTACAAGATTCCTTCCGCATCCTAGGCACCGATGGCGCTGAAACTGGTGAAATTGTCATGTTCTTGCGAATTTCATGTTTTGGGAAGTTGATCATCACAAAATTCCAAGGTGGCGGTCCGCCCTCCCTAGGTGGCAAGGCAGGTCCATCGATAGTGGATCGTTCTTGCACTCCGCACCGAGAATATCAGACGTCAGACGACCCGTGTGCTTGCGGCGCCGCTCGTGGGGTGCCCGGGGGCAGCCGCGGTGGCGGTGGAAGCGGTGGCGGTGGTGCTGGGGGCCAACCCTGTCCCGGAGGAGGCGGAGGGGGCACTTGCCCTTCAGGTAATCTATGTATCTTACGTTTCGTAAAGGTAATGTTAGATTTATTTACTAAACATGCAATATTCAATATATTTTTCAGCCCGAGACCCATACAATAGCATGCCATGCATAGAGGGAGACGATCTTTGCTACTGTTCTGGTCCAAAACCAGATCCAAAACAACCAATGGCTTGCAGAAACACAGATCAATACTGCTTACATGTTCCGAAAGGTACGTACCTATTATCTCAATTTGGTTCATTTAGCAATGTACATATCAGTATGCACAAACCAAGAGAGAATCTTAAAGGAAATTTTGTCAGACTGTGTACCAAGTATTAAACGTTAGGTACATCTGTATTTATTTACTTACTTATTTACAAAAATCATACTCATGTCAATTAAAAAAAATTAAACGAATCTGTTAAGCTTCCTTTATGATCTTTACACAAGTAAATAAAAGAAATGCTTTTTATGATGAAAATTGTCTCCGGTTATTATTTTACCTACAACTAGTATTCAGAAAAATGACACGGATTTTAATTGGTTCCAACGGTAATAATCAATAAAAAGAAAGTAAACTTACAGAGTTGTCATTGTGATCGGAGACAATTCCCACATGAGTTAATTTGATTCCAATACTTAGAAGGTTATAGAAAAAATGAGGGGCGGCTCTGGCCTTTCAGTTACTGGGATGCAAGCACAACAGCTGTGCTACAAACCCACGAGAACTAGGGTTTGCAATTATTAGTGTGGATTTTTAGCGTCTCAGGGCTCCAGCACTCTATATCATAACATCCTTGCAACACTTGCACAGGGTCGCCCCTGGCTTAGAATAAATTTGTTGATGGACAGGTCGCTGTAAACAATTCGAAGAGATAGGCACGAATTTGGGCGGCAACGAGCTTAAGATCAAAGTACCAGCCACGTCCTCTATCATCAAGAAGATAAGCCAGACTCATTGCGCAATGCAATGTCCATACGCAAAAGTAAAAGAAGGTGCTAAACCAGATTCCGGGGCTTGTGAATCACCTTGTGGTAAAAATCAGTTAAGCCTGACGTTGCCTACTGAGGCCACTTGTTGCGCTGGTGTTCAGCCGACCAATACGCAATTTACTTGCACGACTGAAGGGTGCACACAGATATCCAAGCATAGCCAGCAAGCTGCTTTAGAAAAAGGAGACGCCAAGGATTGCCCGCCTATAGATTGTTTTGTACTAAAAGTTGGGAAGACTGCCATGCAAGGCGACAGAAAATTGAAACTGGAGCTGGAATTAGTGACTCCTAGTGGGCCAGAGAGAAAACCGCCTATAAAAAAAGTTAATACACGATTACAGTCAGATTTAGATTGTGAATGTTGCGTAAGACGACTTAAAAAGCCAAAAGTGAAAAAGCGCCTATAAATCGTAAAAATCTACTTAGAAGATTCTGATTAGGGTTTCATTTTACTAATTGAGCTTCAACACAAAACTAGGTACGCAATAACCAAGTAACCTTTACTCTATTAATTTTGACATCTTCCTGACATATAAAAAATTGTGCAGATTGCTGTCCAACGGGGAACAAAGTGATATTCCAACTGCCGTCGGACACCTGCGGCATGGCACACACGCAACGAGCACATTTTAACATTACGTCCGACGGCGTAGGAGACGTGTCGAGGGATGAGCCTGGACAATTAATGCCAACCACTGCTGAGGAGTACCCGGGGGTGGTTTACGATTTCCCCAGACAAGTTATTAAATTGAGAATCGGCAAAACTGTAGAGATGCCGGGAAGAAAATCCAGCCTAGAATATCAGTTTATAACACCCTCCAGATGCCAGGAAAAATTTGTACCAGTTCGAGATACTCGGACAGCACAATGCACTAAGCCTTGTTGCACAGATTGTTGCGCTAGGAATTTTTGCGGATAACATAAATCTGTTGCATTGAATACTTGTTAAATGTTTATACGGATTTATTAAAAACTACTTAATGATACAAAAAATATTGTCTTATTTTTGAACCATCACTTATTTCTTAAAAGCCTTTAGGTAGTTTTGAAGCATACGCATTCTAGTTACAACCCATTTTTCACCTCATAACTATTACATAAATAAATTGTCATCAACTGGTCGTAGGTGTCCTGCCGAGCTTGCCGTTTTATCAAGAATTGACAGAAGAGCAAAAAATGGAAATGAGAATATGTAGCATGATCATGAAGCACTCCACTGATAAGTGCAACATTGCAGCTTTTTATATCAATAAGTTTATTAAATCACCGGAGTCCGCGTCAAACAATATCTACCAATACCTACCTAGCGGTGTTACAACGCCCATAACAGGCATGGCCGGAAGTTTCTACTCTACACCGGATTCACTGTCCGTTACTTCAATCAATATCCTTAAAGCAAAAAGGCTTAATTTACCTCAAAAAGATACGGATTCTCTGTACACATCTAAGACATCATCCATACCTGTGAAAGATAATGATAGCAAGCACAATTTATTTATAGACATTGAATCTCTTGGTCAAAAAGAGACAGCAGTGTATATGACATATGTAGACGATTTTCGCCATCGCACTGCAGGAACTCAAGCTACAGCTTCAATAAACAAGTGTTTACAAGTTGGTTACAACAATAGCGCTGGTTCGATTTATGCATCCAGTTGTGGTACAAACATTGACGCGACATCCTTAAGTACTATATCAAGCACAACTTACCGAGACAACTTAAGTAAAAGACACATACCTGAAAGAATACGCTACTCAGAGGTATATTTTTTCGGAAAAAAGAAAGCCGAGAGTAAAAATAAATCAAAGGGGATGGGAAGTTCAGGATCTAAAGACGCTGAAATAACTGCAGCTAATGTATCAACAGCACAAACACAATCATCCGGGTCTAGCAAGCCTGCTGTAGGAGCATGCGCTGCAACCTGTACTGGGAAAGCTGTAAGCATCAAAGAAGATAAACCGGAAAAACCTTGTCCGGCAACTAGTGCAGTGAAAGGAGATATGATGGCGACAATTTCTCATATACGCATTGGTCCTAAAGAACCATGCCCTGCATGCCTTGGTGGCCCTTGCCAAGGGCCTAAATGCATTGTTGCATCATCTGGAGAACAAGAAGCTCCTGTAAAAGTTTCTACAGCTGCTAATCCACGTCGTGGAGTTTTTGAGTTAGTCATTCGAAGAATGACAGGAGCACCACTGGCGAAGAATGAACTTATGCTGGAATGGACACCACCTCCATCTCGTCCTCCGTGTGGGTCACCATGTGGACCAATGCCGTGCGCAGCGTCACTGCCTTGTCGGCTACCAAAGTGCAAAACGATCGTATGTCGAGCCTCACCTTGTAAACCTAAAATTTGTAGAAAGGGATGCAAAAGGCCTTGCCGACCGGGGCCTTGTCGACCTGTGCCTTGCAAGAAATGTTGTAAATCGCCGTGTCCTTCCCCGCCCTGTAAACCTTGCCCACCACCTACGTGTGGAGGCTGCGGTTCTGGGTGCTGTAGCCAATGTCCCGCTACATGGCCGTGTAGGCCGTTACCCCCATGGCGATTTAAGACTTGCTCTCCTTACCCTTGCAAGCCTTGCCCACCATCACCGTGTATATCTTGTTCGTCTTGTCGGCCATTTCCACCGCCGCCATGTCCTCGCCGCCCCTGCGGCCCTCTCTCGCCTTGTAGACCTTGCAAGCCTTGTCCACCTTGCAAACCTTGTCTACCTCCACCTGTTAAGAGGCCTTGCCCTGCTCTTTCTTGCAAAACAGCATGCTGTACATATCCTTGCAGAAGTTCGCCTTGCATACGTCCTTGTCCTCGACGAAAAGGGACGCGAAAATGCCGTAGCTCGCCTAAAATTAAGGCACGCCGTAAACGTATATCGCCTTGTTGTAACCGCTCAAAGCTATGCCCTGTCGTGCGATGCAAGAGCCTGCCCGGACCCTGCGTTATTTGCTGCAGTTATTTGCCCCTATGCCCGCCACCCAGTAGTTGCGCTAAGAAATGCTGTAAGAGTAGCACCTTGTGTTGCGCATGATTTTTAATAAGTTGTTAAGATTTGATTTTACGCTTTTGACCAGTGATAAAAAGTAGAACAAGTTAGAAATGGCCACAAGAACAAGTAGATTTACAAGAGAATTAGTGACGCCGGCAGCTTTTACCGAAACATACAATCGCTTAGGTACTAAATACAATTTTGAGTTTATGCATCGGAAGAAATTTCGTTGAAAAGGCACAGCTCGGCATGGCAAGCACGGCTTCTCGCATCCCTGCGTTGTAAATAGTAACATTATAAATTTCATCTAGGACTAGAAGAGGAGCGATTGGCTGAACTCACAACTGCAATGTAAATATATCGAATTAACCAAAGTTATTGTAAGCGAATAAAGGTGTTCATGAAAAATTGTCTTACACTTTAGTAGCTTGATTAACGACCTGGAAATAGTGGCATCTGTACACGACAAAAATGAAAAGAATAAAGATTTTTGTGAACCAAAGGTTTCCTTCGGCAGGATTGATCTTTGTCGTCCTAAGACGGGTTTTTGAAGTTCCAAAACCACCTGGATTTTTCATGCAGGTGGGGCGAAGTCGTGAGTTTAAGCCCAGTTTGGTGCCATTTTCGCAGATTCATTCCCTCGACATCGAGTCACGTAAGCGTAACGTCGAGTCACAGAATAAGTACTAGTACACACGTATAGGAGTCTTACTTAAAAACTTATTTCAAAGAAATATCTACTTAATGTGGTTAGCGCTATGGTTTAATTAAGCTCGCGTCAGAACTCATCACCTCTTCGTTTAGATACCTAGACATCCATTGCTAGCAAAGTTCATTATTATTACTTTTGACCAACGATTCGTGTAACTACATTTTCCCCATTCGAAGTGCTCGCCGCGCGCAAAATGATGTTAGATATATTTTCGATACCTAAAAGGGGAGTGATACAGGCCAGGTCGACAGAGTCGCTGCCGCAACCATAGATTTATAAGTAAGAAGATGGAACTAGCGTAATGTAAAATGAGACCAGAAATTAAATGTCATGCCTGACTTTAAAAGGGTTGTACCTACTATACGACACATATATGTAATCGATATCGATAAAATATGTATTTTGATTTTCTATCTGCTATCTATACCTATATAAAAGAAGAAACTGAATGACTGATTGACTGACTGACATATCAACGCACAGCCCAAACCGCTAGTCTAAAGACTCCAAATTTGGCATATAGTTTCTTTATGAAGTCTAGGGGTGCACTAAGAAAAGATTTTTCAAAATTCACGTGAAACGAGGGTCAAAAATTTGTATGGATAAACAGGATTAGATATTTTTTTAAGCTTCGCAAGAGTACTCCCGGCGGTAAATAAGTAAAAACGTGTTTCAGGATTTTTCAAAATTCATCCCCTAACCTGTAATGTGGGTCCAAAGATTTTATGGAGAAATAAGATTAGTTTGACCATTTTATTCGAAACTTCGCAAAAGTATTCCCAGCTATAATTAAGTAATATATATTTCAGGATCCGGGGAACGGGGGACGGGGAGAGGGAAAATCATATAAGAACCATTTTTTACTTTTACGCGGACGAAGTCGCGGGTTAAAGCTAGTAAGTTAATATTTTTGTTAATATATGATAATAAATAAATAAAAAAAAAAACATTTTTATCTCTTTGTCCCTAGCGGAGTAGAACTAGCCTAAGCCCAAAAGTCAGTATGTATATTAGTAGACGCGTAAGTGGAAAATGGAATAAATAATCTTGTAAATTTAACAAACTTTTATTTAACTTTTTCAACTGTCGCTCTTAAATTATTGAAAGCTTATTATTTTAAATTTCTTTATCTTAAAATGGCGTTTTTTTTTTAGTTTTTTTTTCTGTACGAGGGACTGTTTTATTTGACGGCCCAGGTTCTGCTGATGGAGGTAAAATGTCTCTATTCTATTTACATACGAAGTCTGATCTAAGAAGGTCTTCTGATTTTGAATTTCACCTGAAAACAATAATTATTTTACGAACGTGACGGCTTGACTTGACTTGAGATATTTGTAAAATACTAAAAATTTACAATAGTTTTTTTAATATTGATATCGTTGATTATCGTTAAATGAAGCAACATTCTAATAAATTTTACCAAACAAAACCGAAACTCGATATAAAATCTTCAAACGTTTTTGCTTAAAACGAGTTTGTACTGATTCAACCAAAAGCAATTGATTTTTATCGATTTATATTTTCATGACATAAAATGACGTCAATAATTAGTCATGCCCTAGCTGAATCATATAATTCTATATTTTATGCAATAAATTACTGAATTCCTTAAATAACTAATAAATATTGTGTTAACTCTAAATAAAAATATAAAATGCATGATTTTAAATGGTTTTTTGGTGAAGTTGCGAAGAAAATATTGACGAAAAGTCTAGCAAAATTACCTGTAAAAAGTGTATTAATTGGGATTATAGTTTGTTGTTGTTGTATCACAGTCGATAAAGCTGCACTATATCATCTTTATATGGTAAGAAAAGTTATGAATTAACACAGTTTACAATTAGAAAAATCAAATTTTCGTGTGACACAATATAAGTCTGGTTTCTAGGAGTCGACTCGTTCAAAAGTTGGTCACACGTCAATCTAACCGCTATCTCTATTGCTCTTGTGGGGGTGAACATTAACGTATTGTTTGTCTCACATTGCTAGTTCTGTCTATTTACGTAGTAAAAAAAATAAGTCTATGGCCGCAACTACTTCGAAAACACCCGATATAACAACAAATACGAAAATCGGAATAAAGTATTTAAGTAGGGCTCCCACACAACAAACGTGAATTTTAATAGATTATGATACGGAAGTCTTTGTGCGTGAGTCTGAATCGCACTTGGCCTGTTATATTACCCCTACGTCGAGTCGGCGCGCCGGCGCCGCCCGCCGCCACGTTGAATGTGTAAAGTACAAACAAGATATCAAATAATTTAAATCATAATATTTAAATGTGCTAATATTTAAATGTATGACGACCTCCGTGGCGTAGTGACCATGCTAGTCCGCCACCCAGAGGCCGGGGTTCGATCCCCGGTCAGGGCAAATTGGAAAATTGACTTTTTCAAATTGCCCTGGGTCTTGGATGTTTATCTATATATGTATTTGTCATAAAATATTATTAAAGTTGAGTTAGTATCCCATAACACAAGTCTCGAACTTACTTTGGGGCTAGCTCAACCAGTGTTATTTGTCCCTATATATTAAAAAAAAAAATATTTTTAAATTATATTTAAAACCATTAGTCATTTTAATTTGAGCACGGTAATTCACAGATCAGTTACATAGGCAATAAGTATTTTATAAAATGTTAAATAAAATAGATAAATAATAATAAAGACACGTTATAATCATAACTATTTATTCTTAGTTTAACAAACAGAATTCCAGCTACGCTTGAAATCATTGTTATATTTTTTGATGTTTTCAGTCTAGCTTAACAAAATTAATGTTAATGTTGTCTTTTTAGAAATCATCACATTATTTTATATGTAGAATCGTAAAAATATGTTTAATATACAATGTCCTTTTTTATTAAGTACAAATAAATAGCTTAAGGGGTGAACAATTTTTCCCAATGGCTGACTGTCGGGGGTAATAAAAGATACATTTTCAACGATTTGATGAGGTGGGGGAATAAATGGGGGAGTTTTCGAAGTAGACGCGGTGGAGGCTCGATGTGCGTCGAAGGAAAAACTCATTTCGCAAAAATTGAATGTCTGTTTATTTTGGAATTAATTTATATTATTCTATTTGAGTACAATATACGGAAAAACCATGACCAACCATGTATTGCAAAAAATGCCCAAATTGAGACAGATAGGAAATTCCACTGAGACAATTCATTGTCTTCATTCAGACGAAGATACTTCATTCAAACGAAGCTACTGACAGGACAATAGACTAAGACAATGATAGTCTTCATCTAAATGACGCCATTGACATGATAATCCACTAAGAAGAATGATTGTCTTGGTTCAGATAAAGCCATCGACAAGATAATCTACTTAGACAATAATTGTCTTCATTCAGACAAATCCATTGATAGTACAATCCACTAAAACAGTTAATTGTCTTAGTGGAAGTAACTAGGACAATTATTGTCTTTATTTAGACAATGCCATTGACAGGACAATTCACTAAGACAATGATTATCTTCATTTAGAAGAAAGCCATTTACAGGACAATCCACTAAGACATAATTGTCCTGTCAATGGCGTCGTCTGATTGAAGGAAACTCTCTAGAAGAATAAATTCGCTCTATAGACGTCCTGTCAATGGCTTCGTCTGAATGAAGACAATCATTGTCTTATTTGATGGATCTATCAATGACTTTTGTGTGTGAAGACCTCCTCTGCACCGGATTGTCTTCAGGACAATGATAAGAACAATCCAATGAAATGGCCCATTTCTCAGAGGACAAGACAACAACAAGACAATCTATTATGACAATAACAAGAAAAATTCGTATTTTGGCCAGCTAAATGTCTGTGTGCGACATTATACAACGTGGAAGGGACATACCCGTAATAAATCGAACCACGGGCTATACTAGATCACTATAGTATAATAAAATGAAATAACATTCAACAAACAAAAAAAAATGGGCATTCACATTCAACAAACAAAAAAAATGGGCATTCCCATACTAATTTTGTTTTTACTGTTATTTTATTTTCATAAGACTATAGTGATCTAGTATAGCCCGTGGTTCGATGTATTACGGGTTCTGATGTCCCTTCCACGTTGTATACCTAGCGCCACTTGCGCCCCGTCTGATTCTACACGGGTCATTATGCACTATATAATAGTCGCCAGTGAATCAGTCACTCGGCGACCAAAACATGGGCAACTAAGGCCAGGAGACCAAGCCGAGCGAAGAAGTTGCAATACTCGTAGTAGCGCTACTAATTAAATAAGAAAGAAAAATAAAACAAAGTGACCGAACCAGGAAAAATCATCATCATCAGCGGTGACACAATAAACATGAGCCACATGTATATTAGTAGGTAGGTATACCCTAATATAGAATATTGCTGGTACTTCAAATATCCAGTAAAGCCGCCAGTGGAACCAAGTTCGTAATGGACGCAACAATTTCTTCATTAACAGCTAAATGTACTAAGTTTCAAGTAGCCAGACCAATCGGACATTTCAGACACGTGTACTGTACACGTGTTATTGTGTTTTTAAATCTTCTATACATACATATAATAAAATCGTAACCGATCGCTGTCTGTACGTGGAAGATAAATGAAAAAAATATTGTTAAGGGCTGTTATCAACGAAAAATTCTAAAAATCATTGTTATGTGTTCTATACATAACAATGATTTTTAGAATTTTTGTCTATTTGTCTGTGCGTTTGTGCACGCTAATCTCAAAAACGGCTGCATCGATTCGGTTGCGGTTTTCACTAATGTATTTTGATAAGTTTCACTTAACATTTAGAGTTGGTTTCATTTCAATCCGTTCATAAATAAAAAAAGTTATATCAATTTAAAAAATCACGGCCTACATTTTTATTCGAAAAAATAATTTTTAAAGTAACCAATGAACAGATTGGCTAAAACTTTTGGTTATCGTTATATAAAATGATGATTGAATTTTAATATAATATCAATATAAATACATATAATAAATCATCAATGCATATAATAAAATCGTTAGCGATCGCTGTCTGTACATGAAAGATAAATGAGAAAAAATATTGTTGGGGGCTTTTATCCACGCAAAAGAACACAAAACAATGATATTTAGAATTTTTGTCTGTTTATCTGTTTGTCTGTGCGTTTGTGCACGCTAATCTCAGAAACGGCTGCGATTCGGTTGCGGTTATCATTATTGTATTTTGATAAGCTTCACTTAACATTTAGTGTTTGTTTCATCTAAATCCGTTTATAAATAAAAAAGTTATATCAATTTAAAGAATCTGGTCAAAATTTAAAAAAAAAAGACTGCCGTAATGTAACTGTTCCGTTGCACTGGCTAAAGTTTTTGTTATACAATGATGATTGAAAGTTAATAAAACCGGCCAAGTGCGAGTCGGGCTCGCGTACGCAGGGTTCCGTACCATTATGTATAAAAAAATCACGTTTGTTGTATGGGAGCCCCTCTTAAATTTTTATTTTATTTTGTTTTCAGTATTTGTTGTTATAGCGGCAACAGAAATAAATCATTTGTGAAAATTTCAACTGTCTAGCTACCACAGTTCATGAGATACAGCCTGGTGGCAGAAAGACGGACGGAAGGACAGTGAAGTCTTATTCTTACGATCAGGGTCCTGATTTTATCCTTTGGGTACGGAACCCTAAAAATTGACAATTTCGATGGATTTGGAGTGTGCTTAAAAATTAGTTTTTTTTTTTTTTGAAACCGATACATGGCGCTGTTCATAAATTTAAAATATAAGTGCGTCCCTGGGCCTCTTCAGACCAAGCCTTAGGCCGCAAGACCTAACGACGCCCAACCACCTTTCTTAGCGTGATTGTGGGCGGGATAATAAAAAAAGGAATGAAATGAAAATGAATAGGAATCAAAATAGGTAGTGACTGGTTAGGTTCCTAGCTGCTGATCACATTTTCGCCTATTCACTTGATCGGCTTTTACGATCTGCGTGGAAAGATAATATATTAATTTTTTTTCTGTCTCCTAAACCAGCATGGAAGATAAAAGCGCGGCGACGCCTGGTACCACCTTGACTACGAGACAGATTAGGTTAGGTTAGGTTCACACCCTTACGGACTGCCCAGGCTGGGCGAAAGCCCGCGCTGAACTGGGCATGGTAGTGAGGGACGACCTTCCGCTGTCGACTGTGGTTCGTCACATGAACGGCCTTTGCGGAGAGCGTCATGCGGGTGAGAGAGATCGGAGGGCAACAACCGACCTGGCCATCCACACTTAGCGCACATGGCGCAGGAGGTGGGCCTATGACCTGCAACTGCTGCCTCCATACGTATGCCAGTCGGGCAATGGAAACTGAATTCCGTCGCTCAACAAATACGGTCCTCCAAGTTGAAAGCACGTTTGTGTCAACACGCGCCTTTACCCTAGCGGGTACAATTTTTCTTGATTCGTTTCCTCACTAAAAAAGGTTAGGTTAGCTTCCACCCAGCTTCCCGTGGCTGGGTGGATGAAAAGATAAGTCTTTTCTACATGAAAAAAAAAGTTAGGTGAGGTTTGGTTAGGTTACGGAATTAAGGAACACCCATGCCAACATTATTTAGAACTGTTATGTGGCCTCTTTCCACGAAGATGAGCTGCTGTTTTCCATGGTGATACGCGTAATACATCGACGACATCCCCGTTGCCGATCAGGCTCGGTTGGAACTCTTCACCGACGACACGGCGCTTTTTTCAGTTAGTTTGAACTCAAAGTACGCCAATAACCTCCAGGCAGTCACAGGCGTCCTGCCTGATAGGGTTTCAAATGGAGGTTCTTAGTGAACGCCAACAAAAAACAGACATTGATTTTAGAGAACACCAACCTCCTATCACCCTTGAAGCTCTTCGGGGAAGACGTGCCAAGGCACTCGCACGTCAGATATCTGGGAGTACCTGAAGTTTGGCAGTTGCCTCAGTTTGAAAGCCCACATCGATAGACTTTAAACGTCACCACCCGGTGACGATAGCAAAATGGCGTGGTGGAAGCTCTACCAAGTAATTTTCTCTCGCTTCCTGCTATGGACGCGGCTCGGGATGAAGCCGCACTCAAGAAAACCTATATGTTTCAGTGGCCGATGGAGCTCCGTGTTTTACTTGCGGAACGTCGTCATCCGTCGGGATTTAAAGTCGGAACGCTTATGTATCGACTTTTATCTCCCGCCTAGAGAAAGACATGTATGACAATGCCCACCGTTGCACGGAGGAGGGCGTGGTGGGGGGAGGAGATACCCAAGTAGTACCTATAGGCGGCGGTGGCACTCCGCTAAAAACAGCTAAATCAGACCCCACAGCTCTGATGAGGCTCCTGACGAATTATGGAGGGTTAATAAAGTACTAGCAAAGTCACTGCCTATTGCATAAGCATTCAGTTTTTGAGCAGTACCGGATCAATTTTTTTTTAGGGGAGGTGGGGTGGGATTAGCAAAATATGTAAATATTGTTTATGCCACCTAACTGATTACCTGTACCTTGCTTTCTGAAGTGGACCTCATGCCTCGGCTAAGGTTTCATTTTGCGGGCCCCTACCCTAATAACCAGACGCCACCCCCAATTCGTATCGGTAGCATGGGAGGGATGGATATGTTCAACGATTTTGCCGCCCCTCTGATTTCACCGCCCGAGATAAGTGCAGTTCTTTTTAGTACTTAAATTAAATATGTTAATTAAGTAATTAATGTTTTACTCTAAATCGGCATTCGCAACTACGAAACCCATCACTGCGCGTTTCCCGACGTAGACTTGGTCGGTTTTATTGAAAATACTAAACTGACGGTGCTCATAAACTAAAGTCCACGCTGACGAAGTTCTACAGCGATGTATTTTTAATAATATTTATTGATGAAAGTACCCAGATAAAAACCACCAGCCTTAACAAAGGGCTAAATACTGGCTGAGGCCTAGTAACTAGTAACCCAAGACATGTTATCATGTTGAGATTTTAGACATGTTATCATGTTAAAAGTACTTAGAATTCAATATCTCTGAAAATTTTCTAGGTCTATGGTACCAAAGATGAATATACAAGTAGGGTTTGTAATGAAAGAGCAAAAACAATAATGTTTTTATTAAGTACAATGTTACATGATATGAGTGACGCAGTGTTTCAAAAATGGCACTGAAAAAATCACAAGAAAAAATATGGTAGAAAACCTCATTGAGTTTTCTTTGGAAGACCAACAGCCAACCTACGACTTTTCGTAGCAGGCACTGCGCGTTGTAGCAAGGTCAACGACATTTTCTTGATTTAAGTTGCTACCATCATATTGTGGCAGACTAGCCTGAGTCTTTTTCTGCAATAGAGTAAATTCATGAATTATATTTTTTTAAATGATTATTTATGTTATTATATGAATGAGAAAAATATAATACTTACACAATATATAAGCTTAAAACAAATTAAAACCCCTATTATTTTCGAACGACTTAAAACACTACTTGTATATTCTAAATATTTGGCGCATTGTTGACGCCGCCATTTTCTGTGACAGTAAGGTAAGGCACTTCTAGACGGTGTCGTCAGGACGACTGACGACACCGTCTAGAAGTGCCATTTTTGAAACGCGGAGTCACCTAAACAAACGGTTTTTTGCAAAGACTTAAAATTCTTTTTACTACGTAAAAAATCTATGGATTTTTGTGTGACACCGCGTTTGAAAAATGAACCTAAAATATTTTTTTTTTGCTCTTTGGAAAAATGGCACCACATTCCACTGACACTTGAGTGCAAAATATCATTATGATTGCTTTGATAAAACCGCTTTCAGTCATTCCAGCCCCTTCGGCCCACTTCGTAGCTAGATCAAACAAAAAGATGGCAACTAAAGTTATGCTCCAATTCGCTAACAAACTAAACTATTGGGATAATCGTCCACTTACCTTCTTTTTTAAGAATGTATCAATAAAACGAGTCTTGCTTTATCAGGTAGTAGTAAGCTTTCAGCAAATAAGATTCAAAGATTCAAATGTTTATTCAGTAATTAGACCTTTACAGGTACTTTTACACGTCAATAAGTATAATTTATGTGACGTGTAAAGTATATTAAAATTTAATTTATTTTTAAAGAAAGCTACCGATACCAGCGCTTCGTAACGACCACTGCTGAGAAGAAACGCCGAAAGAAACTTATTTTCACAGTATTGGTCGCCTACTCGCCAGAAGGGCTTTGTCATATTATTATTATTGTCTTCAAATTAATAAATACTTATAATATAATACAATGATGACACATTATAACATGTCATGCTTGCGAACAAGTAAACAAACATAATAATGATCAAGTAACACAAATAATTTAGCAAAACAATGAAAATAACCACCAAGAATCATACAAACGACTTGTTGACATCAACAGTGATATTCAGTGACAAACTCGAAGAAAATATCGACATTTTTGTATGAAAATTGTATGTATGAAACACTATTGTATAAAAATGTCTTTTTTTTCGAGTTTGAAGTATTGGTCTCATAGGAAAAGTTGTTCATATTGACGGTCTGAGTTGCTCCTATTAAATATTGTGATTTTATAGTTTAGGTATCGGTACTTCTTGGTTTAGCTAGATAAACCTATAGATGAATATTTTAAAAAGAAGTTGCTTTTGCTTGACACTTTCGCATTACTTTTATCTGTCTTGTAGTTCTAATCCGTTCTAATAAATAATTATAATTCGAGTATGTACGGATTTTATTTCAGTATTTTTAACAGCTCCTACAAGGATCGGACAGGGTTTTTGTTAAATATTGTATAGTCTATTCAACCACACGTAATTAACCACGTATTTATATACGTATAATTACGTGTGTAATAAACCCGTAATAAATCGAACCATGGGCTAAATGAGACCACTACAGCATAATAAAATTCAAATAAATGGCAAAAAACTTAAAAAAAAATTGGCATATCCATACAAAAGTGTCCAGCCGCCCAGGCGATTTGTATGGGAATGTCGATTATTTTATCGACTTGACTGTTATTTTAATTTCATTACACTATTATTGATCTAGTATAGCCCGCGTGGTTCGATTTATTACGGGTATGTCGTTCCTTCCACGTTGTATATACGTATATCATATATATACGTATAAATAATTTTTTTTTTTTGTGTACCTACTTATAAAAGTTCACAAGAAATTTTGGCTGCCTCCGTTATTCAGTGGTCAAGGCGTTCGCCTTGTTATCCGGAGATCGTGATTCGAATCCCACTAGGATGGGAAGCATACTTTGTGAAAAGTTGTTTCCAGTGTAAATAGGATATTGCAGGCTTCAATCAACTGATTATCCGAAAAGAAAGATAATTCCGTGTTTCGGAAGGCACGTACTGTGGGTTCCGAACGCCATCTAGCGTTTGTTCATTGTTTGCTCATCAAGCCTTTCCAAGGGTGGTTCTGGTCTACCCTTGCGGTTGCGGAGGTCAATCAAACGGCAGCCGCTCGATATAAAAACCAGTAACCTGGGAATTACATAATATTCTAATCCGTATAGAGCTACCTATTATTTTCCAGGTAAATAACACACCCAAGCTTTCCAGAGTTAACACCTATAGTCCATTTGTTTAGGTATTTAAAAGAATTTAAACAAACTTGACATATCTTTTTATTGAAATATACACTTTATAAATTAATAAATTTGCAAATTACAAATTATTTATTGTATAAATTTCATATTTTTCTTTGTAATTTGCAAAAGTATTGATTTATAAAGTGTATATTTCAATAAAAAAGACATGTCAAGATTGTTTACTTTCTTTTGAATACCTAAACAAATGGACTATAATATCTTTTAAACGACTGAACAAATTTTCATCAAACATGGCTAGGAAGCTAGGCCAGGTTGCTTTTACGTAAAAAAACCGCATTGAAATCGGTCCATCCGTTCAAACGCTACGATGCCACAGACAGACACACAGACAGACAGACGTTATCATTCTTATAACACCCCTCTTTTTTGTCGGTAGTTACAAATGATTCACAAGCTCACAATATTTTTGAAAGACCTATTCAATGATAATCCATACGATGTGTTTGTCGAGAAAAAACATTGACTTCGACTTTACAAGCATGGAAACTACCCCAAAAAAATTATTTTTTCATGTTTTTATTTTACCACTTTTTTGTCACGATTAATATAAATGGCTACTTCTCCAAAAAAAACCGTTATTCTGTTGATCGCTCGGGTGCTTTTTATTTACCCATAGTTAATAAGTTTTATGTACTTATTTAGACAAGTAACCCTATGAGAATTTATTTTTTCTTATTGGCCTTCTTTTTTAACAAACGGTTCTAGAGATATTTATTTTTGAATTTTTTGAGACCAGAGCGGTCAATTTAAACGCCAGATCGATCAAAGAATATTATAAACCATAGGCAAATAATAATTCAATTAATATTATTCGTTTTAGACGTGACAATAAATAAAGTAATAAAATATAACACTCAACTTACTATAGAAATATCATCGTAAAACCACAATGGACATGAACATAATAAAGCAGGATATTTTGTAAAGGCAAAACCATTCAAATAGACACTTTTAATTCTCACAATTGTAAGTACAGGTAATATATATTTATTAAAAATATTAACATCACAATCACAACATTAAAAATAAAAATAACATATAAAACAGTTGCTTTAGGAACAGCTAATTTTAAATTTCTTGTTTCAATCGTAGATAAAATGAATTTGAAAAAGAAAACAATAATTATACTATATAATAACCGTTTTTGTAATTTAGGTAATCATACCTAATTTACAAGAACGGCTTCATATTTTATAGGGTAGGCACTGATCACATGGCCTTCCCTATAAAAAAAGAAATGCACGTTCCTGATAGTTTAAAAGTGACTTAACAGAAACAAAACATTTTATTTCAATTCAAAGCAATATTTTATATACTCTAGTCATACATTCACTAGAAATTAGTCGAAATACTTAAGTACCTTACTCATTTTATAACATTATTGATCGCCATGGTCACTTTTTCCAGAGCGATCAATGCCATATCAGTCAAAAAAAGTTACATTTTCATCGATTCAGGCAAAAGTATTACGTTGACATAATAACACTTAGAAATCCACTCTTTTACATTATTTATATATTTTCAATATAAACACTAGGCCGTACAATTAGCACGAAAAACCACTAGTCATTTAAATAATTGAAACATAGCAATCAATTATATTGGAAACCAAAACCAGAGTGATCAAATACTTACCTTCGTAAATCGCCAATACGGGAACGCAGCGCACGACAGCTCCCAAGGAATGTTGAAATGCAAATGGGAGCAGCTTGTTGAGGGGAAAGAGGGGCGATGCGTTCAAAAACTAGGGATGTGCAGATGATTTTATATCGTTCCAGAGTAATCAACAAAAACCGTCGGACACATCTTTCTTTTTGTATTGTTGCAAAACTAAGTAAAATTTGCATGAAATTAATTTTATTTATCAAAACCACATTGTTTTTTAATATTTTAAACATGTTTGCTGTCGAAATTGGGCAGTTAAAAAATTAAAATAAAGCATTATTGTAACAAATCTGGAGTAAGGTCACACCAGATCGATCAACCATTGAGGGTCCGCGATTTTTTAAAATTAACTTTAAATTAAGTTAGGAACCATTATATAAATGTCCTAGATAGCCTGCATGTCAAACTACAATGAACAATATTGAATGACAAATTTACATTCTGAAAACTAGACTCTCCATTAAGACGTTTTTGTTTTTTTAAGTAGCCAAATACCCATCCCAAATTTCAACTTTCTAGCAGGTACTTATAGCCTCTGAGTAGAACCGCAGACAGACATACCGACAGATCGACAGCTGCCTTAGTCGACCTAACCTAACCTACATACTCGGGTTTCCCATAAATTAAGAAGCTTTAAGCAATAACCCAGCCTCTAACCTACCAATTTAACACATTCCGGGACACTCAGCCAAACGCAATAGAAATAAGTAACATTGAGTTACGTCCACAACCGTACAAAGTACCGGGTAAGGATGACTACAGGTCCCCAAAATCATATAGGCCAATCGGACTGCTATCGATCCTGGGGAAGATCTTCGAGAAGATGTTGGTTGCCCGAATTAAACACTGCTTGCTACCTAAGATGAGCAATTGCCAATATGGCTTCATGCCACAAAGAAGCACCGAAGACTCCCTCTATGCCCTAATGCAGCATATAAAAAACAAGCTGAATCAGAAGAAAATTATCACTATGGTATCATTGGACATAGAGGGAGCCTTCGACAATGCTTGGTGGCCGGCAATAAACCTTAGGTTAGCGGAAGAGCAGTGTCCAATAAACATAAGGAGGGTGATGGAAAGCTATATGTCGAACAGGAAGGTCACTGTTAGGTACTGCGGCGCAGAAGCGAGCACATATACCAGCAAGGGGTGCGTCCAGGGATCGATAGCAGGACCGATACTGTGGAACTTGATTTTGGACACCCTACTGAAGGACCTCCAGGGTAAAAAAGTTCACTGCCAGGCTTTCGCCGACGATGTGGTGTTAGTCTTTGACGGAGACACGGCTCAGGATATTGAAAACCAGGCAAATGGTATACTCGCGCATGTCGAAGCGTGGGGTGTACGCAACAAGTTGAAATTCGCGGCCAATAAAACAAACGCAATGACCATCACTCGCAAATTAAAATACGACACACCACGTTTGGACATGTGTGGGACTGCCATTGCAGCAGTAGAACAAATGAAACTGTTGGGGGTCACAATAGATTACAAACTCACCTTCAATACACACGTGAAAAACATTTGTAACAAGGCCATTGGTTTTTACAAACAGTTGGCCCGGGCCGCAAAGGCAAGCTGGGGATTAAATCCCGAAATCACCCGAACGATCTACATGGCTGCAGTAGAGCCGGTAGTTCTATACGCAGCGAGCGTCTGGGCACAGGCTGCTGAAAAAATCGGAGTGAAAAAGCAGTTTGGTACATTGCAACGCGGTTTCGCCCAAAAAATTTGTAGAGCGTATCGCACGGCCTCCCTGAACTCAGTCCTGGTGCTTGCGGGTTTGCTCCCCCTTGATCTTCGTGTGCGTGAAGCAGCTTCTCTGTACGAGATCAAGAGGGGGGCGCCCCCACCGGGACTTGTGGACCGGGAGGTTGAGCGAATGGCGCGCGCGATTGAAGCTCCCCATCCTGCGGAACCTGCATCCTGCGGTAAACCAGGAACAAGTTGACGCGCACAGCGACTTTAGTGCTAAAATATACACCGACGGCAGCAAGATTGACGGCAGGGTGGGCGCCTCACTCTCCATATGGAGTGGCGGGGCCGAAACCAAAGCCGTCAAACTTTGTCTGCCGTCCTACAGCACCGTTTACCAGGCCGAACTGTTGGCGATATGTGAAGCAACAAGGAGAGCAAGGAAACACAAGGCGAACTCTTTTGAAATTTACAGCGACTCAATATCAGCGCTTCAGACCGTGACGAACCTCACTTCTCTCCACCCCTTAGCTGTTGAAGCCAGGCAGAATATTAAAATTATTCAACAGAGCAAAACAATTTCTCTGTTTTGGGTAAAAGCTCATGCGGGGTTGGAGGGAAATGAGAGAGCTGATCAACTCGCTAAGGAAGCCGCTGTAAATTCCAAAAGAAAACCCGATTATGATCTGTGCCCAATATCCTTCGCGAGGCGAATGATTCGCGCGGAGTCACTGCGCGAGTGGGACCACAGATACGCAACGGGCGAAATTGCGGGGACCACCAAGCTGTTTTTCCCAGTGGCATCAAAAGCCTACAAAATAGTAAGAAAAATTGACTTTGTAAACCCTGTGACGCAGGCACTGACGGGACACGGTGGATTCGCGAGCTACCTACATCGTTTTAAAAGAAAAGAATCTCCGGCTTGCATTTGTGACCCGGAAATACATGAGACAGTCTCCCACGTCCTCACCGAATGCCCAGTTTTCAATAACAAAAGATATGAGGTAGAGCAAGTACTGAAAATGAAAATGTCAGTGGAAAACTTCCCAGCACTAATAGCTAGTAAAGATAAATTTAGTTTTCTAGAATATTGTGTCCAAATAGTTAAGGTAGTAAATAAAAGGAATAGTGATAAGAATATGATGACTTAATATAGTTAAATATTATAGTACATCATATGATATAAATAGTATATAACAGTAATACAGAATGCTAGATATAAGTACATTGTAAACCATTAGAAAATAAGAAACTTAGATTTGGAACCAAAAAAATAGATTGTAATTAAATAAAATTAAGCATGTACACATAATAATAAAAAAGATGTTCATGTACGAAATAAGAAAATCGTGTCGTTTTAAAATCGAGTAAAATTATTGCAAAGCCCCCTGAATAAAGATAAAAAATTGTGTAGAATTATTGAAAAGCCCCCTGAATAAATATAAAAAGAACGAAGGTAGAATAGGATTGAAATAGACGGGCATCCCACCCGTAGAGCGCACAAGACGATGAATGAAAGGAAAACGTATGAAGCGTGATAGTACGAGAAGCATGAATGATAGAACTGGAATGAAAGAGTAATAGTAGACACAGTCTCCGATAAAGTTGGAGGTAGTAGAATAATAAAAAAAAAAAAAAGTACCGGGTAAGTAGTGTGATTCGGAAGGTGTTTAGCTCTATGTGGGTGTTATTACCCCTCGTCATCAAAGTAAATTAACCGGACTATATATCGATTTTTACTAGAAATCAAATAACATGCAAATAGTAAAACAAGAATAATAAACATCTCTTGTATCTTTCGCTCTGAGTAAATATCAGCCAATGTGACATTCCATTCTGTTTTCAACTGGTTTTCAACAAAGATTTAGAATAATGAACTTTAACCAGCATCACAGATGACATAATACCAAAGAGAATTAAAACTGACACTTTGACCAGGATATATTCTGTCTAATTTGTGACTTTGACTTTAAAAGAACTTTCGTATCTAACATGCGGAAACGCAGATTTTCCAAAATTTTAGTGACCAATTAAATAAACATGCCGCCGGATAAAGCCGCCGTTGGTACCCAAGTGCAGGGCAAGAAGAAGGAGAAGGAAAAGGAAAAGAAACGGGAGTCGGGTCCCTGTCCCTGGCTATGCAACCTGGTGCCCACCAACGTTCCTGGGGCAGGCCCCGCTCAAGCAGTTCTCCATCCGAACAAGGACGTATTTGTTTTGAAGGCTAGTTCTGAATTAAAATACTTTACTAGTAGTTCGCCACGAGCTGTGATATTGTGATCGCTTTACAACACCATGTCTCAGTAACCCCGTGCCCAATTTGTTTATATTATTTGACAATGGTTAACTACGGTAGAGCAAAAATCTGTGTTATAATGTTAACAGTCAAAATGTGTATATGTGCGGTAAGGGCTTGACATTTTTTGCCCGGCTTCCACCAGTTTCTGTGTAGGTAGGTACCTGGTGTTAACTTCCTAAAGAAACCCTTTGGAAACTGTCTAAACCAAATCCCTTCAAGCATAAATACGCGATACTTGTAATTGTTAGTGAATAAAAATAAGCCGTGCGCCTTCCGGCCACTCCATAGTAGAATAGGAACCACTCCATCTCTTCCCGTTGATGTCGTTAGAGGCGACTTAGAGACTAAGCACAAACATCTCTGCTACAGCTGCATTCCCAAGGAGGAATAAGCTCGGACGGCAGCACGTTATTAGGTAGAAGTTTAACCATGTTTTGGAAGTCTTAACGCCGGCCTGACCCTTGACTGTCAGGTCCCTTGGTTAGCTAAATAGGCCCCATTATTCTGACGAAAGCGGATTCTTTCTGACCAAAGCGGCCTAAATCACAAAGAATCGGGACTCGCTTGGGTCCTCAGTCGTTGCCTTGCCTTATGACCAATTCGTCCCTGCCCACGTGGGTAGGTACGTACCTACATAGTAAGATCGATTACTGAAGAGACGCTTCACATTAACTCAAGCACAAATTGCTCTTTTGCATTTGAAATGTAATCACAGTAGATATGTTAGTATTTGTACTTATTGCAGTTTATAAACCCCAACGCAAACAAATGATTATTATAAAACGCAAACCAAAGCCGCCGACCCCACAGAAAAAAAAAGGTTTTTCTGTTTCGTCAGGTACCTAGACGTTTTTGCAGTCCTCCACAGCTGCCGAACTATTGCCAGGGAGGGATTTACTTGGTTTTGGCTTTATGGATGGGAGGTTAGTGGACCGGGTAACTGGGGTTATGGAATGTGATAAGGACATCTACCTAAAAATCGCTCACAACAATTTTAGCCTGGTAGATGGTGACTCGCTGCTCGTTGGCTTGATGATTTGGTATCAATAGGCATACCTATTTATTGCTTTTATGGCTAGACGGATGCCTCCATATGCTGTTATATGGGGAAAACGAAAAACGTATAATGTGCTGCTTCTTACCCTGGCCGAAGGAATTCGAGGTATCCTGTCAAAAGGCGAAGCGGCCAGCAAGCCGTCACTATTTTGACTGCTGGTAAATTGAACGCTTTTGTATGTATTAGGTTGGGGAAAAAGTCTTTTCGCATATAGTATGTATGAACTTGTAATAAAACCACTTTGGCTATACTATTTGTACCTGGCTGGTTTTGGTATCATTTAAAAGTTTAAATTTTAAAGAAGATAATTCCAAATTCAAATTAGGAAAATGCGTGATTTACATTTGTTTTTTTTTACCGTCAAGATGAGTGAATCTAATGAAGAAATTAGATACATTTTAAAATTTTACTACCAAAAAGGAAAATAACAACGCAAGCCGCGAAAAAAATTTGCGATGTTTATGGACCTAGTGCAGTGTCTGTGAGAGTAGCACAAATTTGGTTTAAGCGTTTTCAATCCGGAAATTTTGACGTCAAAGATGCACGTCGCTCTGGTCGCCCTGTTAAGGATAAAATGGATTCTATTTTTGAAAAAGTGGAGCAAGGTCGGCATATCAGTAGTTACGACGTAGCTGAAGAACTGGGAATTGACCACAAAACAGTTTTGGCGCATTTGAAAAACAATGGGTACACAAAAAAGCTCGATATTTGGGTACCTCACGAGCTCTGAAAGAAACCTAATGAACCGTGTACTCATTTGTGATTCTTTATTACGACGTAATGAGGCCGAACCATTTTTGAAGAAATTGATAACTGGTGATGAAAAGTGGATCTCGTACGACAAGAACGTGCGAAAAAGGTTATGGTCAAAGGCCGGTCAGGCTTCACAGACTGTGGCGAAGCCCGGGTTAACTCGCAACAAGGTGATGCTGTGTGTGTGGTGGGATTAGAAGGGCATTATTCATTATGAGCTGTTACCACCAGGCAGGACCATCGATTCAGAACTCTACTGCGAACAACTGATAAGATGAAAGCAATAAGTTGAGAGAAAGCGGCCGGAATTAATCAACAGAAGGGGTGTGGTTTTTCATCATGATAACGCTAGACCTCACACATCTTTAACCGCTCAGCAAAAATTAAGAGAGTTTGGCTGGGAGGTGTTAATGCATCCGCCGTATAGTCCTGACCCGGCACCTTCAGATTTCCACCTGTTTCGGTCTCTTCAAAATTCTTTAGGCAGTGTCAGGTTAACATCACGAGAGGACTGCCAAAACTACTTGACGCAGTTTTTTGATCAGAAGCCCCAAAATTTCTATAGCAATGGGATCATGTCCCTACCTATAAGATGGCAAAAAGTTATCGTACAAAATGGTACCTACATACTTTAGTTAAATGTAAAAAAACTATATTAAAAAATTTTTGAATTTTTATATACAATGCGAAAAGACTTTTTCCCCAACCTATTATAAATATAATAATAATAAAAAGGCGTCGGGACTTGACGACCCCATCGCCCACTGGATTCCCAGTGCAGTCAGTCAAAGCAGGGCAGCTTGTGGCGAGCTGATGGTGAGTGGCGACACCACGTACCCTACCTCCAGGGGGACCATACACACATGCGCCTACACACACACATATACACAGTTACACCCCCCCCCCCCCGCCTCTGGCCTGGCCCCCTTGCCTTAACTGGCCGGCCAGAGTGGAGTCGCAAGAGCAGAACATACGCTCCAGGGTGGAAGTGTGTTGCACGTAATGGCGTAATAACGGGGAAACCCGCTCTCGGGGTTATCCCCGTGATGGTAAAACCGGAGCCGCACCTCTCGACACCCTCAGCTGCTCACATTGTGTTGCGCTCTGGCCGCATTTTCGTGGCTAGTTGGGGTGCCCACATGCTGTGTAGCCAACGAGCAGCGAGTCACCATCTACCAGGCTAAAATTGTTGTGAGTGATTTTTAGGTAGATGTCCTTATCACATTCCATAACCCCAGTTACCCGGTCCACTAACCTCCCATCCATAAAGCCAAAACCAAGTAAATCCCTCCCTGGCAATAGTTCGGCAGCTGTGGAGGACTGTCCGTTAGTGCATCTCAATGGTACATTAAGGGATAGACCTCCCAAAGATGAAGCCATCTCACTTTTTAGAAAAAATGGTACTAAAAGGCCTCTTCATGTTGGCTTTGGCCCCATGAACGGCTCAAAGGACCGGGTCCCCATGGACCCGTGGCTGAAAAGCGTACCAACATAATAATAATAATCATTTATTCAGTAAAAACACATTTACAATGCAAGTTGTTGGGGCCTTCTAGTAGGTATAGCAATGCCCGTGACAGAAAACCTCGCTCTTCCATTACAATAATTACATTTGATGTTTTTTACCGATATTGAGAGAAAAACATAATTCAAGGAGACTAATAAATAATGTGCGTGTATGTAAGGGTGTGTGTGTGTGTGTGTGTGTCTGTGTGTGTGTGTGTGTGTGTGTGTGTGTGTGTGTGTGTGTTAGTGTGTGTGAGTGTGTGTATGTGTTTGTGTTTTGTTCTTAGTTTTATTTTACTTTTGACGATAAAAGAGGTCTTCAACCTCATCATATGTAAGCTTCTTCAGCCAGTCCGTCACCAATATTTTACACTCATGAGTAGATTTAGAGTAAATTGATGTTTTTTTATTGGCAATTTTATAAAGATAAGTACTTTGTGAATTATATTGTCGTCTTGCAGTTGCTGTTTTTACTACAAATTAGGGATTTTTCTTCTGGTGGTTAAAATTTTAGGATCAAACACTAAGGTTTTATGTAGTTTAAAGATTGTGTTTAGTATGTACAACTTGCGAATCGTCAATAACTCACATTCCTGGTAAAGTAAAGTTGTAGGGAACCGGTAATTTTTAAAATACATAACTTTTAGAAAAGCTCGCTGCGTTCTTTCTAATTCTAAAAATTTGATTTTTGTTGCACTTCCCCATACGGGGATGCAATATGTTATAATTGATTGAGCTAGGGCGATAAAGATATGTTTCAGCAGGACTTTGTCAGCCACATGTCTTAACGTTTTAAAAATCCATATCAACTTTCTAATGCGATTATTGACAAGTTCTATGTACTCGTGCCACGACAGACGTTGATCTAATACTACTCCTAGGTACTTTGTTTTACAAACTTTATCCATATGGGGGCAGTCGCAAGTTAAAGTATTTGTATTATAACAGTGGTGTATTTTTATATTAAAGAAAGTATTAGGTTGGGTCCTTTTACTTGGGGAGAAGCAGATATAATTTGTTTTCTGTGTATTAAGAGTAAGCAAGTTCGCATTTAACCAGTTCCTATTTTTACGCATTCCCATCTCAGTACTCTTGCTCTTGCTCACATTGTCCCAGTTAGATCCAGAAAAAACAACTGCAGTATCGTCTGCATAACAGAATATCCTCCCACCCCCTGCTTCTAGTTTACACAAATCATTTATGTAAACTAGAAACAGGGTGGGTCCAAGTACGCTCCCTTTCTTGGCTAATTTCTTGGTCGATTTTAACCTTTTGGGTACGATTCGTAAGATAACTTTTAAAAAGCTCTAGCGCCGTACCCTTTATTCCAATACGCTCCAATTTTCGGACAAGAATGGGCACAGAGACAGTGTCAAAAGCCTTTTTCAGGTCAAGAAAGACAGTTAAACATTTATTACCTTTGTTGATCTGTTCTGTTATAAAAGAAGTTATGTCAGTTACGGCATTTTTTGTCGATGTACCTGATCTGAAGCCGTATTGAGAATCAGACAGTATGCTTTATTTACCTAGATAGTCGTTTAAGTGTTTATTTAGTAATTTTTCTAGTATTTTCGATATGACTGGTAGAACAGATATTGGCCGGTAGTTGCTGACATAGGCTCTGTGTTCTGGAGTTACAATCGATTTTTCATCAGTTAGGAAATATACCATTAATAAAGCATAAGTTGACTAGGTGCACAACGATAGGAATAATTTCATACCTAGCCAACCTAAGAAATCTAGTTTACTAGAATATCATGGACTTCGTCTGGGTTGGTTTTTAAAAGTACAAAGGAATTCAGCTGTGTGCCAGAGACTTCAGGTTCTCTGCTAGGGTCTGCGTTATTCTTTGATAGAATATCCTCCGCAAGCAATGTACAAACTAGTCATTTACGTTGTTTACGGATTCTGTCGCATTAGTCTTCACATCTAATAAGTTTACATTATCTGTTTTAATTTCTTTAGTATGAGTAATGTTTTTTTATGCTGTCTCAAAGAGTTTTTTTTTATTTGTAAATGATTTTGCCCATTGTTCTCTTTCATATTTGTGTTATAATTTTGAGCAATGATTTCGATATCTCTTATAAGTAATAATTAGAATTTCATTATGGAGATCCTTTTTAAGTTTATTTTGTAAATTATTACGATGTCTTATACACTTCAGTATTCCAGGAGTGACCCAGGGTTTTATATTTCTATTTCTTTTAGGAATGCTTTTTAAAGAAGTATTTTCTTTTAGCGCTTCTTGGATAATCAGAGTCAACTGTTGCACAAGTATGTAAGGATCATCTAGAAGAAGTGATTGATTTAGGTTTTTATCCAGCAAAGATTTTAATGCTTTATTGTAGTCAGTTACAGATTTTGTTTTTGCACATGTATTGATAATTTTAATTTAAGAGAGTTTTAAAAATATTAGGGAATGATCTGTTATAGAGGTGTTTAGAACCGCAATATGCCCACTGTGCTTTGTCTTATTAAGTTTTATCATTACATGATCTAGACAAGAGCCTAGTCTAGTAGGGAGTGTATGTCCTGTCATGATATATATACGTGGATACCATGGATAAATAGTTAAGCCTGTTAGAAGTTTCATGAGATTTTTCATCTTTTTCATCTTTTCATTCTTTATAATATAATGTTTATATCACCAGTCAGTATGATACAATTGCTGGATTTGATAGTCTCCAAATGAGTATTTAAAGAATTAAGGAAAAGGTCCGCATTATTGTTGGAAGGAGATCTGTATATGCCTTGTATAATATTATTATGATTTCCAAACACGAGGCCTGGTTAAGTCTTATCTCTCTTGCGCTTGTGTGGATGTTATTAGTTACATAGGCAACCACACCATCATTTTTATTAATATGGTAATAATGGTAAGTCGTTTGATATACTGAATAATTCGGAATTTTCGGAAGTGGTTTTTTTGAGTTTAGTTGACATTCAGTTAATATCAATATATCAGGTGAAAACTTTAAATTGGCTAGTGTAACTTGTAAATCATCTAGGTTGTTGTAGATGCTCCTTATATTTTGGGAGAAACGTCTTTAGGTCACTTTTATTTACATACGTGTATGTTATTTGATAAGTCCTCGATGTTGCATTGGCAGGATCGTGCTATTTTAATGTCATCTAACTCATTTAGAGTATTTAGGAAACTATCCATTATTTGAAGCTATATAAGTGCTTGTCAATATAATCGTCGTATTTATATAATTGTGTATGAGCATTACTAGAAATTTGTGAAGAAACGCAGGTCTTTTATTGTATGTTGATATTGAGCAACTTCTACGATGTGAGCACGATATCTGAGTTAGCAAAGAGTATAAATTTACACAGAAGCTATAGTAAGTGAAGTGAGTAATTCTGTTTTTAGTAACATGTGTGTGATGCCATTGGAGTGTAGTAGGTTTAAGCCAAATATTAAAAGTTATAATACGAATTAGCATAGAGGCTAATACTTATGTTATCTCTATCGTTAGTGACATTAGACATAAAATTATTTTGAAGCAATAGTTATCCCACAAAGATAGTCAAGATCCCTGCAGAAGATGCTAAACCTGGGATTCCGACGATATTAATACAATCGGCGAGTTATCGTCCTTTCTTACATAAATTTTGCCATATGCCGACCAGCAATACTTAAAATTCTTCGTCTTGGCTAAATCTCGTGCTAAAAAGTGTAATCGGCCTAGCCTTTGGGTGTCAAGTTCTCAGATATAAAGATGGGCGTGTCTTCTTTTTTAAGCATCCCAAGGTGTTTGGCGCATAATTTTGTCGTATGTCTGACATTGAAAGATTTACACGACTTCACAAAATCTAGTTTAAAGAGGGTAGAAGATGTTTCCACCACTATTGGCGCGGTACTAGCTTCGTTCTTACTTCTAACTCTATATATGTATATATATGTCGCTTATATCCCTTTTCTCAATCTTACACTCAACGGTCTCAGCCAGAGACATTACCATCTGCACCAAATCGTTCTTAGTTTCACCAGGAACTTTAGGCACATTTTTTAGTTCAAAATTAGCTTTTCGTTGGGTCATTTGGAAATCTTCGATTTTTCTCTCCAGAATTGTAAATTAAATTGTAATATAATCCTTGTCTTTTTTTGATTTAAGTTCCAGCTGTATGATTTTATTTTTAAGTTCTTCATTTTGCTCGGTCAGAAAAGAGAAGGAGCTTTCTATCTTTGCGTTTGATTGTTGAATCTCAGTTAGTACAGGTTTCAACTTATTAATTTCTACTTGCTGTTTTTCCATGAGAGATGAGATAAGCTCCCTAACTTCATCCATGAAGCTCTGTCTGCATATACCGGAGTCTTCATACATCTCCCTCCTCCTCTTTAAATATAAATTTCTTATTTCCTTTTCATCACACGTTACTACGCCATGTTGCTTGCATTTATGTTAGCTCCTATTATTCATAATCCACTCGCTAAAGTAAACACTTTAAATTTCAATTTATTTATTGCTTTTCACATTGTACATATATTACGCTACTCTACGAAGTCTCTTCCTAAATTAGTAGGTAGAAAATGAACTTTGATTAGGGCATTGCAACAGAAAACAGTCAAACGGCATGCAGATTTATAGTTGGTACTTACTAATGCTAAAATTACTTTGTAATTGAAGAAATCTACATAAATTTTTCTGGTAGGTTACCTGAAATCAATTCCGAATGTATTAAAATTTTAGGATATTATTCGAAGATAGTGTTGGGTGTGTAACCTTAGACCTCGAGGAGCGTAGGGAAACTTGAAGGGAGCGCAAAAATATCGAAAATGTTGGACTTTTTCAGATTTTAGCATAAATCTTTAAACGATTTGTTTCTCTAGAAAAGTGTTGACGACAAAGTTGTAGGGCATTAAATTTCCTTCGATTTTAGTTGATAAAAAATATTTTTAGTCTAATACTTACCGCGATAAAGAAGTTCAAATAATTTATGGTGCCTTCACATGCTTGGCAAACTTCGAAAAAAACAATAAGCACGGTTAGCGCGCGCCAACGTGTGAATGCGTCGCAAGCGCTTGTCGCAAGCGCCCTTTGATCTGTTTCAAAAAACCGACACTCAACTGGATCAGAAACAAGCGTTCACAAGCTCACGCAAGCCAAGCCAAATGCGGTCTTTACACACTTGTGCTTGTGGACGCTTGCCGAAGTTTAGCAAGCGTGTAAAGGGTTCTTGCCTCGTATAATATCCAACATGTCTTATACTACACAACCTTCGTATACCCAATGACACCCCGACACCAAGTTCCCTCGATTCTTGACCTGCATCCTTACGCATGCACGCATCATCAAACATTCAGATGCTGACCTCAGGAACTTATCAAACACCCTTCCCAACGTCCCTTTTCAAAGAGGACGGTAAGCACAAAGGCAGAAAGTCAATGTTGTTTGGGGCATTTACTCTTATGGTTGTATGGAACAAATTAAAAGATGACATATTTGATTTCGTGTGAACCACTTCGTGGATTATGTGCACCGACTTTTTGGGAGCAATGCCATAGTGGTTTTTGATGGGTATTCCGTTGACCTCAATTACCAGAGTACCAAAGACTATATAAGATATAAGCGAAAATCTGATAAAATTTTCGAGGTTGTTAGGACTCTTTTTTGTATTTATACATAGCATGGTCTACATAGTTTGATGAATGCCATCTAATGATACCGGCAGGGACTAACAGCTTAATGTTATTTCGAAGCACGAGTTTTTAACATTGAATGACTTAGCTATTTAAGCACTTGCAATAAAAATTATCGTCAGATTATTACAATTTAAGGTAGCCAAAATTGGTCCCAATGGAGACCGGCGTTGTAAGATGGAGCTGGAGCTGGTGACGCCGAAAGGCCCCGACAACAAACCCCCTGGCCGGGTGGATACCAGGGAGGCCCAGTGCGACCCCGACCCCCCGCCGTGTTGCTGTATGAAGGGCAATAAAAAGAAACGCAAGTGACAACAGAATACATTTGATGGAAAAATAATAAGGAGACCTTCGAGACTATATGATTATATGTAGATTAAACGATAAAAGTATATTATATTTCTTGCTTCAGAAAGTCTGGTTTCTTTTTTACATTACGTAATTCACTTTAATTTCTACAACCAAATTAAATCTTTATTTGGTAATAAGAGGTAAATATGTGCTGGCTTATTTTATGAGCATTGTGATCTCAAACCTTTAATGGAAATAAAGCCGTTTCTTCATGGCCCTACTAATCTGTCCTACAGTGGGACACCCTTTTTTAAAAAACATCTGATTTGCATACCATTTCGTTGAAATTGCCTCTAGGATAAGCTTTCTCTTATCAGATTTAAAATAAGGTCGTGCTTGTTTAGATACATGCGAAAATCCCAATGATCTTTATTTTCAAGCAAGGTCAAGCTTATTTGAGATTGTGACGATGCAGATTTTTTTTGCTATACTTTGGTTGGCAGTACTGTCAGTCTGTCACTACTAAAAGTAAAGCAAAAAGTAATTTATTTCCTCCATACAATCAAGTACAATACAGAAAGAAGAAAACATTTTTCGGGGTGTATACCGATGCAGATTGGAGGAGGCTGGAGCCTGTTGAAGATAGAAACCTGTGCTACAGGACTACTGGGGACGCATTTTTGAAATCTCTCGTCACATTACGGATGGTTTACGCGAGCGTTTCCAAACGGGCGCATTTTTGAAAAGATCATATGCGATTTGCAACGATTGGTCTCGATCACTCGTAATTTTAACATTTGTGGCGTAAATATGTCAAAGAAACCTTGTGGAAATCTTTCATGGAGAATCCGTTTCGATTCATGCTGCTTTTTTATTCATGGTGAAATTCTTAAAAAAACCATAGGCATATTATGTTTTCTGCGTAAAACAATATTGTTTTTAGCTGACATGACGGTTTCAAAAATACGGCCAAATGGTTTTTTACGCGAGCGGTCAGTTGGAAAACTACACGTTTTGTGTGTTGGTGAGTCCTTAAATGAAAAATAGCACTCCTGGTCTGTCACTGTCATATAAAGTTTGCTGGAGACCTATTTTCGAACGCAGGACTCAGCGAAATACAAACTGTAGGTTTATTTTTCGCCAACTCCTTTAGCGACGGTCTAAAAATACAATGTCTGGGAAATGTTTAAAGCAAACAAGTTGCTGCAGCGTCTTGCGGCGCATTTTCGGGTGTGCCGAACTGCCGAGACTCCGCGCTTGATATCGCGGGCGATGGGTTCAAATATCATGTACTCGAAGGCTGGTGACTAGAAGACGTAATGTCGTAGCATTACTTCTTGTTCAAAGTTATTTGTCGTCTTTGTCATTCATAGCGGTGAAGTATCATTAATATGTAATATTAAATAAAGCTGCCAATAGTGACATACATGTTAAAATAACGGAATTCACCACAAATATATTTTTTTATTCACCTCGTGCATTCTTTTTTTTTTGTTTCTATTTAAAAAACATTTTAGGATTCCACCATTCCAATATATATTAATACGTTCTAAGTTACAACTGAAGAGTCATTGCCGCGGCCAACGCACCAGCACTTAAGATTAGGACCCGCTCTAATTAAGACCGACTTCGTGGCGGAGCAGCTGTTATTCACAAAATAACATTATACCGTAATCTTGAAACCACCGTGTTAAAAGAAATTAATATTCTTTCACGAAGAAAACAAAAAAAAATATGATTTTTGTGTTTCGTTGACACCCATATTCAAAAATAGCTTTCCTACATTGATATCTTCAGAGATAAGAGTTAAAAATATATCATTTTAATCCATAGAGGGTTAATAAATGGGTTTTAGATTTATAATTCTATGGATACCTTACTTACTTTCCCTCGAGACATTGACAGTAGACAAATGTCATTATTTTTTGTGCCGGCATAGAAAAAATGTTCACTTCGATTGATGTGTGTCGTCACTACCGGTGATGAAATCTTTAAAATTATTTAAAAAAATCCTGATAACATGTAGAATTTTTTTTATGCAAATAGCCTCGTTACAATGACTCTATATTTTTGATAAAGGCATCTGCAACACTGTCATATTGTTTTATTGACTTCCCAAATTTTCTGCCACTGCGTTGCATTACCAGGTAACTCAGAAAGCATTGCAAAAATAAGTTTTTATGTATGTGAGACTGGAAAGTTACACTCTATTTTGAAAATATAATTATTATTAAGTAAAAATAGGTACGTTCCAGTTTTAAAATTTTCCTTATATTTTTTTTACGAACTGATTCAAATTATCTTCTCATTGAAAAAGGGATCTGAGCCGAGAACATTTTCGCGCTATGATTTTTTACGATTTCAAGTGTCGCCTGAAACCTGATCATTCATACGATAGGCTTCAAATGGCATTTATGGGTGAAGGCCCTTCTAAGGCAACCGTGTATCGTTGGTTTAACGAATTCAAGCGCGGTCGACTAACTTTGTGGGATGAGGAAAGAAGTGGTCGCCCTTTGACGGCTGTTACGGAAGAAAACGTGCTAGCAGTGAAAAATTTTATCCACGACTATTGGCGAGTTACGTATCAGAAGATTCAGCACATCCTGCAGATTGGATCAGGAAGCCTTCACGAGATTCGACACGTGCATCTTCGCGTGAGGAGGATAGTTTCAAGATGGGTGCCGCCCAACCTTACAGATGCTCAGAAGCAAGCCCGGGTGGAGTAGTGCCCCGATATGATAAACAAATTTGAAGCAGGCTCGTCTCAGCGTGTTTATGTATAGTCCTGGATTTACTCGTATCAATACGATCGAGAAACGAAGCGCCAATCGACGGTTTGGGTGTTTCCACACGAATCAACGCCTACCAAAGTAAAGCGATCTAGAAGCGGGGGGAAGATTTTGATAGCGAGCTTTTTCAATTTGACTGTCTACTTGGTGTCAGTTCCTTTACGGAATCAAAGAAGCATCAACACCGAACGGTATACTACCAAATGCTTGCCGGAAGTTTTCTCTGTTGTGAGCAACAAGCGACCAAACACATAGGGCTCCGCGGGCTACTGCTCCACCACGACAACGCGCCCACCCACACTGCGCTTAAACGCTTAAACGAGGGACTTCCTGGACAGCACGCCAGTCAAACTCCTGGGTCACCCTACACACAGCCCTGACCTAGCACTATGTGATTTTTTTTATTCCCGAAAGTAAAAAATCTGCTCAAAGGGATACAATTTTCGTCGACGGAAGATAATTCGAAAATTGGTTCAGACGCATGAAAAGATTTGATAAAAAAAATTACCATTGAACCCTATTTTTATTTTCGCAAAACTTTCTGAGTGTCCCACGTACGCGTGTAGCGATATTGGTTTTCCATAAGGCGGAGGGTATGCCCTCATCCGAGATTAATTGTTTTATAATTAGATAAATACCAATATCAGTTTACATTCTGCTAACGATTAGAATCAGGAAATAGAAAGTGCAGCAATGAAGTATTGCTAAAGTGAAAATTTGCAATGTTTGATGAAATAAATGTAATGGTTGCGATGATTGACAAAAGAATTTTGCAAACCGGTTTATACCTAAATGACGGAGCTCTGAGGTAAGAAACATAAAAAAACATACAGCCGAATTGATATCGTCCTCGTTTTACTAAAATTAAGTTTTGGCTTATATTATTAGTATACTAGGGCTTATATCTTAAGTACCCGTATGACTTGTGCACCTATTACATTCTTGTAATTAACGACTATGATAAAAATAATCAAATCAAAAACGAAAAATAAAGTTGTTATAATTTATTTTGCAATTTTTCTTACTAGCCATTGGCAGATTTTTGTATTGTTATGTACTTAATAATTCCAAGAGTTCACGAGTAGGTATTGTCAATCTACATGCAACATCTTGGGCGGCGAGGCCTCTTCTTCTTGTGCGGGGCGCCCCGGCACATCCTGCAGGGCACGCAGCACGGTATTTCCTGCTCCTCGCACTGGATCTCCTTGCAGGAGTGGGTCGCTGGCCTCGGCTTGGCTGGTGTTCGAGGGGTCACTAATTCAACCTGCGAATATGTTTAAACGTTTAAGTCATGTCTGTAATACGTAATATGTTCTTTTAAAAATGTATTGGTAAAAAGTAAACTTAGAGTCATAAAACAAACGTGAGATTTTTTAAATTAATTCAGTTTAAAATTTAGGGAAACTTAGTAAAAAGTGAAAAACAATTACGATAATATGTTTCAATGGCTCATAATGAAACACCTAACCCACCTCTATATTGCCGGTGCGGTTGGGCTCATCCGTCTGCTTACCAATCTTGAGGAGAAAAACATCTTTGTCCGGGTGCAGGACCTTCTGAGCCTTCACTCCCTTGGGTGCGTTCGAGGGGGTCACGTTACAAATTTTACAAAGGTCCTCGTGGGCCTCACCGCCCTTACTGTACGTCAGTTCAGAATTATACGGGGTCCGGTTTGTAAGACCCTCGACAATGTCGTCCGGTATCTGTGAAGATCAGGAACATAAATCTTAATTTAATTCATCTTAGCACGTTCCCAGTTGAACCCTTTAGTTGTGCTGATTCGGAGCCCGGAGTGCGCTTCCTGGCTTTACTCCTCAAAGATAGTATGCATATGAATAGTTGGGTTGACTATTGATATGATACCGAAGACCATGCGAAGTGGAAAAGAAAAAGTCCATTAAAACGATCGGCTTAAGTCGTCCAACACTCGGAGGGATGAGGTATGGGGCGATCTGTAAGGCACCACGCAGGCTTCTACATACCTTAGTATTTCGACTTAATAGGAAGCGAGAAGCGAGGAAAGAACGCGGAAGATTTTACTAGTTTTGAATTTTTACAAACAATTAGAGATTAAGTATATTGAGCACAAGAATTAAGAATTAGTTCAGTCATAATCTTGAAAAAAGGTTATAAAAGGGGTTGCGTTGGGATTTTTTTTATCGAGTGAAGTTTTAAGATCTTGTACAGTTCGCGAGGTCTAAGGTGAGCTTTGTATTTGTGTGAGTGCACATAGATAGTGTAGGTGTGATGTCGGCCTAAAGCACGGCACGTCCTTTGCTTGGTTAATACCGGTTTATACTGCTTTTTGGCAATCGGCCTGATGCGCAGTTCGTCCCTCGCGCGACGCATCTCCGCCGCGCACCTTTCATACTTCACCTCTTGTACTGGTAGCAGCGTGACATATTTAATTCTTAATATTTTGTTCTTGTGTTCGATTTATTCGTGAAATGGCTGCAAACACAAGTAAACGAATAATACGAAAACCTTTAAATAGCCAAGTCAAAGAAATATCATGTAATTTAAATAGTTAATTTAAAGATATTAACGATAAAGACGTGTCAAGTGTCACTACATCAGCCCAATTGGTAGCGACATCGACGAGAATTCCGATTTCCACTCTCAAAAGAGTTTTATTAGAAGGTTAACGTCTTTTGGAAAACGGAAGCCAATATAAATGTACGAAAGAGACCAGATGCAGGAAATATATCATTATCATTGACGATTTTGATAAAGCGGTAATCCGAAGAACTATTCACAACTTTCACATTACTGATAGAGGTGCCAACTATGAAGCGAATACATGAAAAGTTGAAGACAGAAATAAACTATTCAGGTTCAATTTGGTCATTGCGTAAAGAAGTGTCTCTTTTAGGAGTTAAATGGAAAAGGACAGAAGATAATAGAAAAATTCTAATGGAAAAACATGAGATACGTTATCTACGTATAAATTTTTTGATAAAAATTCACGAATATCGCATACTGGGCCGGCCAGTCGTTTATACCGATGAAACATATATAGACACGACTCACACTTCTTCGAAGAATTCAGATGGCAGCACTTCTGGTTTAAAGAAACCAATTTCTAAAGGAAATCGTTTAGTAATAGTTCATGCCGGCGGAGAGGACGGTTTCATACCAAATCGTTAACCTACCAATGCCAAAAATAAAAATACATGTTAAAAAGTTTTATTGAATAATGCGTACTATACTTTCAATGATTATTTAAGAGATAAAAACGCGTGGATACTTCCTAAACATTTTCCATTACACTCCACACATGAAACATAAAATAGCTGCATTTTCTGTTACCATATTAAGCTTACTGTAAAAACATGTAAATGCTCTGCGATCAATAGGTGACCAACATATAACTACGTGTAATATTTTCCCTTGACAAGATCTGCGAGTTCGGGTTTTTCATGCTCACTAAAATGTCCAATCCGGTGGTGGCATCGCTGGTCAGGTCGTTTGATTCCCTCTAATATGGTTGAGTTTAACGATGGCTGATCCGTGCGTCAACTCGTGCACGGGTGCTGCCGGGAGGGACTGGTCAGCTCGGCTTCACTTTTTTGACTACTTAATATTTTTTATTACGCAATTTATGTTTCTTTACTTGTTCGCAAGCATTACATGTTATAATGTGTCAACATTGTATTATACTATAAGTTTTTATTAATTAAAAGACAATAATAATAATATGACAAAGCCCTTCGGCGTTTCTTCTCAACAGTGGTCGTTACGAAGCGCTGGTGACGGTAGCTTTTCTTTAAAAATAAATTAAATTTTAATATACCTTACACGTCACATAAATTATACTTATTGACGACCTCCGTGGCGTAGTGGTCACCATGCTAGTCCGCCACACAGAGGTTCCGGGTTCGATTCCCGGTCAGAGCAAGTTGGAAAATAGCCTTTTTCAAATTGTCCTGGGTCTTGGGTGTTTATCTATATATGTATTTGTCATAAAATATAGTATCGTTGAGTTAGTATCCCATAACACAAGTCTCGAACTTACTTTGAGGCTAGCTCGATCAGTGTAATTTGTCCCTTTATATTTATTTATTTATATTGACGTGTAAAAGTGCCTGTAAAGGTCGAATTACTGAATAAACATTTGAATCTTTGAATCTTTGAATGCACTGCTGATGTTTAAAGCAAATCAAAAAAGTGGAGATCACCATAACAATATGAATACAGAAAACTACACGAAATGGTTACAAACGCAATTAATTCCAAATTTAAAGACCAATATCGGTGTGGTGGTAGACAATGCATCTTACCACAATTCGTTAATCGTAAACAAGAAATGATTGACTGACTCAAATATCGCGATATTAATCACTCTACATCGATGCTTAGACCACAACTATATGAATTGATATTACAAAACAAACAAAGATTTATTGAATATAAAATTGACTCTTTACTTAGAGAACATGGTCACAGCGTCCTTCGTCTACCAGCCTACCACCCGGATTTCAACCCAATTGAAAATATATGGGCAATGATAAAAGGATACGTGGCGAAAAAAAACGTGTCAATGAATATGGATACCATTATGAGATAAGCGAAAGAAAAAGTTGACACTATCACTGTACAAGAATGGAAAAATGTATGTGACCACGCAATAAAAGAAGAAAAAAAGTTTCATGGTTACGACGCCGTTATTGATGATATAATGGAACGATTCATTATCAACACAAACGATACATCAGACGAGAGTGAAAATGAAGACGAGAGTGATAATGAAAATGATGAAGATGCAATGTCCGGTGTAGAAGAATTGTTACAATTTTTTTATATTTGAATTTTATTATTAACTAGCTTTTACCTGCGGCTTCGCCAACTTAGACTACACAAATTAGATTGTTTTTTTTTAAACTGGGGTTGCAATTTATAAAATCCAATAAATGGATTATTATTTTTTACTAACAACTAATTCAAAAATGTCATGTGTCTCGCTTCAAAACTGACGAAGACTCATACAAACTGCCAACCCCTATTTCACCCCCACAATTCACAATCTACCTTCCTGCTAAATTCATCTTCATTGGTTAAGTAGTTTTCGAGATTTCGTGATGGGTGAGTGAGTGATTTTCGCTTTTATATATATAGATAGATAGATTGATCTCTGAATTCTCAGACTCACTTACATATGAACACATACTCATCAGTCATACATATCATAGGTAGCGTTTATTTAATTATATTTTACTTTTAACCTCTCCTCTCCTACTTATGTACCTACCTAAAACATAATAAAATTTCTTTTTAAAAGTTTTTTGTCAGACTCTACTTTTGGTGATCACTCACACAAATGCAAAGCTCAGCTTAGACCTCGCGAACTGTAACTGAATGTGACTTTGAATAGTCTAGATCCTTGTATTTAAAGGTCTAGAAATTTTTTTTCTGATTTTAAAACACTACGTCTCAGATCAAACAACCTGACGAGACGAGTGACATACACACAGATACACAGTCACATAAACACACACGTCAAACTTATAAAAGTCGTATTCGTCGGAGGTTAAAAAGCTAACTCAATCTGTATCATTTGTCGTTATTATTATTTTTATTCGAAGTTTAAATAAAAAGTCACCTGGAAGTTGAGCGTTTTCCCGAAGCCCTGGCCGTTTTCGGACTGGCCGCAAGTCTCCGAGCAGACGGACTCGCCGTCGTCGCACGTGCACTGCTGCTGCAGCTTCATCTGCGACGGCGTCAGCTTCAGAGGCTTACAAGTACTTTTCGGAACCCTTATTTTTACCTGAAAGCATGGTGAATCCTATATTATAATTTCTATCATAAGAATTTTGTGCGATATGATTGTCTTTAATATTAAAAGATTTAAGAAAATACGGGAGCAATTATACACTATTTTTGAAGTTACACTCAGCACATGATATAAAACTGGTTTCCCCAACGAACACGTACGATAATATTTAACCTTTCACCGCGAACGTCGGATTTATCCGACAAACATTGTCGTGCCCATTCCGCGAGCGTCAAAAAACCGCTCGTATTGCACATAAGTATCCACATCCCTTTTTGGTTGTAGGTATTTATTTTAGATTTCATACCCCTCGCGCTGGGGGCACGGCATCTGATATAAAGTCTCGCAGTGAAAGGGTTTAAAAAAAAGCTGATGGTCCAAGTTGTATAAGAAGCCTTTCACTACGCCTTCTATATAACGTGTCAGTATATTCTTACTGACACGTTATATAGAAGGCGAACTAGGGACAAACGTTTCGCCGCTCATTGTTCGACCATCGATGGATCAGCCTTACACAATCAGAGTTTTCTTTTCAAATCATGCAACGCTAATATGTTACCCAACAATACAAATATGTAGGTACCTCTCATGTTGAGATCACTCTCCAAAAGTATAAAGTAAAATAAATATAAGAACTCATACAAGAATAAATATAAGTTCTCGATCTTTACGTTGTCTTGCGACTTCGGATGTAACAGTCAGGTGTAAAAGTCCATTCATAGTTTAAAAATTTATATCGCTATTTCTTGACTTCCACATAATTCACTCGCAGAAATAATAATTTGTGTAGGTTAATTATGTGCCTTCCACATAATTCACTCGCACAAATAATTTTTGAGAGTTAATTATGTGGAAGCCAAGAAATAGCGATATAAATTTTTCAACTATGAATGGACATTTACACCTGACTGTACATAGGTACCTCTAGAATTCTAGATTGTCAGGTAATTTTTTTAGATTCTCATAGATGGTTTGAAAATCCTTTGTGCCTTTATTCATGTAAATAAAAAAGTGGTTTATCTAATAGTTTCACCGCCAACTAACAGGGTTAAACAGTGTAAATACCTAAATTTGGGATAAAATACTTGGAAGAGACTTGTTATGTACCTCATTTCCATTGAAGAAGGCTCCAATTTCTTCATAGGGCTTCTTAGTTTTTCCCATTTTGCATTAGGTACTGTATCGCCCGCAAGACCCAACTAAAATTGCACTATCAAAAAAAACCGAATCATCGAGAAATGTGAACAGGAATTTTACTTAAGATTCCAAAAGCATTTTAGAATAACCAACACATTTTAAATCATTGTGCTTGACACACAGCACGAGACCATCTGTCATTATGTTTTTTGCTGTCTGCCATCTACACTACCTCTCTGCCAGAGCGAAAATAGTTCTTAATCTTAAATATATAAAAAATATCATAAAAATTTTAGGGTTCGTCAGAACTTGCCGTTTGAAAACGATCAGTGATTTTGTGTTTAATTTCATGAAAAACCTTATTGGGTTCAACTAGCCCGTCCCGAGCCAAAGTCCTGTATTCGCTACTGAGAATCTGTATTTTTACGTACGTTTTTAAGTTATTTAACACTAGACATCGCTAATATCGCAAGCTAACTGCTAGTTCTGATTAGATTTTTTAGTATATTGTTAGGACCACTACCATCATCATCCGAGCGTATTCCCGGTTGCATCCTCAGCAGTAACGCTTCAGAGCCCGGGGTCCGCTACCTAACCAAGGAGATTTGACGAGGTTACTGGTTTTTACACAGAGCGACTGCCGTCTGACCTCCACAACCCAAAGGGCAAACCAGGAACCAATCCTTGGATAGTTTGATGATCAAACGCTAGGTGGCGTTCGGGACCCACAGTTTTACGTGCCTTCCGAAACACGGAATCATCTTTCTTTTCGGATAATCAGGTGATTCAAGCCTGCAATATCCTATCCAGACTGGAAACAACTTTGCACAAAGTATGTTTCCCAGTGGGAATCGAACCCATGACCTCCGGGTCACAAGGCGAACGCCTTGACCACTGGACCACGGAGGCAGTCAAACAGTGTTAGGACCACTACCAGTAGCGTATATCCAAGTTTGCAGCTTCGAAAGACCTGTGCTAACTTTTTCAGTTGCAGCACTTGAGAAACCACGAATTTTTCGCACTTTTTTTTTGGTATTCACTATATAAGTCCGAATCAATGCATCTTTTCATTAAAAATTCTACACTTTTGAAGTAACTATACTAAAATTGCTACGATTTGATACCAAAACTAGATCTGTAGTTACTAGATAGTAGTACCGATATACAGCAAAAATTGAATTTTTCCAAATGTGAAATTTTTATATTTGGTCACACTTCACCCCCGTTATTAGAAGAAGATATAAAGAGAAGACATGCCAATTTTCAGGATGAATCAGACAATTTTTGTGAACCACCCACAAAGCGTTCAAAATGAACAATTCTAACCAAAAAAGAATGTAATGTTATTGTAATCTTTGTAAATATACATAACAAATATTTAATTTACTAAAAGTTTAAATTTATATTTCTTTGGTTTCTCTTCTCTGTTTAAAATCTGTCTTCTATACATATAATAAAATAGTAACCGATCGCTGTATGTACATGGAAGATAAATGAGAAAAAATATTGTTGGGGGCTTTTATCAACGCAATAGAACATAAAACAATGATTTTTAGAATTTTTGTCTGTTTGTCGTCTGTCTGTTTGTCTGTGCGTTTGTGCACGCTAATCTCAGAAACGGCTGCACCGATTCGGTTGCGGTGTTCATTAATGTATTTTGATAAGCTTCACTTAACATTTAGTGTTTGTTTATTTAAATCCGTTCATAAATAAAAAAGTTATATCGATTTAAAGAATCACGGCCTACATTTTTGTTCAAAAATTGATTTTAAAGTTACCAATGCAACCGATTGGCTAAAACTTTTGTTAATCTATATACATAAAAGAAGAAAATGAATAACTGACTGACTGACATATCAGCGCACAGCCCAAACCGCTGGGTCTAAAGACTCCAAGTTTGGCACATAGGTTCCTTATGAGGTCTAGGGGTGCACTAAGAAAGGATTTTTCAAAACTCACCCCCTAAAGGGTTGAAACTGGAGTCCAAAGTTTCCGCGGGGAAGCTAAGAGGAACCCGCGAGGGGGCGCTCCTGCTGTTCGACCCACCAGCAGTGAGCGCCCACATTTTGGGCGGCGGGGGAATGGGAAGTTCTCCCCCCACCCGGGGAGAGGCGCTCCCGCGGGCTCGGCTTCGGCCTTGAGCCTGTACGGATGCGCCCAATGGGGCGGCGGGGGAGTGGGAAGTTCTCCCCCCACCTGAGGTGGGGCCGCCGGGAGGGAAATGTTACATTGCCATATCATCTTCTCCGCCGCTGGGAGCCGGTTTATCTGGCTCCCATGGGTCCACAGGCGGTGGACTGCGCGTGATCTGCCGCTTTTCAATTGGCCCCAGGAGGTACGGCGCGGCGCGTCGTGAGTTCCGGACGCGCCAACTTGGTGGGGGGGCGCTAAGACGCCCCCGAGGAGGGGCCGCTTTGGCGGCCAGCCGCGCCGGGGTTCGCGGTTGTATTTCCGTTCCCGTGTCGGCAAAAGCGGTTGTGATGGAACTCCGGAGGTTTTTTAGTGGATAGGCACGTCACTCTGGCGTGGAGTCCCACATAACCCGACAGCCACCCCCGCAGGCTGACGGGTATCCGTAAAAGGGATCTTTCCTCCGTAAAAAAAAAGAGTCCAAAGTTTGTATGGGCAAATAGGATTAGTTTGACCATTTTATTTGAAACTTCGCAAGAGTACTCCCGGCGGTAAATAACTTAAAACATGTTTCAGGATTTTTCAAAATTCATCCCCTAAGGGGGTGAAACGATCTAAAGTTTGTATAGACAAACCAGATTAGTTTGATAATTTTGAAGCGTTCCGTCGCTCTCTTTCGGTCTAGCAAATGACAGGAACGGTAACAAAAACGGGAACAGGAACGGGAATGGGAACAGGGGACAGGGAACAGGGAACAGGGGACAGGGAACAGGGAACAGGGAACAGGGAACAGGGAACAGGGAACAGGGAACAGGGAACAGGGAACAGGGAACAGGGTACAGGGAACAGGGAACAGTGAACAGGGAACAGGGAACAGGGAACAGGGAACAGGGAACAGGGAACAGGGAACAGGGAACAGGGAACAGGGAACAGGGAACAGGGAACAGGGAACAGGGAACAGGGAACAGGGAACAGGGAACAGGGAACAGGAAACAGGGAACAGGGAAAAGGAAACAGGGAACAGGGAACAGGGAACAGGGAACAGGGAACAGGGAACAGGGAACAGGGAACAGGGAATAGGGAACAGGGAACAGGGAACACGGAACACGGAACACGGAACACGGAACACGGAACAGGGAGAAGGAGAGCCCTATAAGAACCATTTTCGACATAGACATAGACATGGCTGACATAGATAGATAGAGACTGATCTATCAACGCGCAGCTGAAACCGCAGGGTCTAGAGACTCCAAATTTGGCATATAGATTTCTTATGAGGTCTAGGAGTACACTAAAACTCACCCCAAAGGGTGTCAAACGGCGGTCCAAAGTTTGTATGGAGTGGCAAAATTAGATAGACTATTTTATTCGAAATTTCGTAACAGTAAATGAGTACGTATGTATTTCAGGATTTTTATCAATTCAACCTCTAAGTGGGTGAAATGGGGGTCCGAAGTTTGTATGGAGAATCAAGATTAGTTTAACCATTTTGAAGCGTTCCGTCGCTCTCTCTCGGTCTAGCAAATGACGGGAACGGGAACGGGAAGGAAACGAGAGAGAGAGAGAGAGAGAGAGAGAGAGAGAGCGGGAGAGGGAGGTTCGTCGGATCTGCTAGGCCTTTAAATCCCTACGTTTTAATAAAAAATGTTATATTTTATAAGTATTCAAATATTTTGACATAATAATTTATATGTTTTCACAACATTAATAACGTAAAAAACCAATTGAAAATCCAATTAGAACCATTTTCGACTTCTACGCGGTAGTCGTGGGTTAAAGCTAGTACTGAATAAAATCGATTTTTTAGTCTCGTCACTCTCTAAAAACCGAGTTTCATCAAAATCGTTGGAGCCGTTTCCGAGATTTTTTAATTTATACTTATACACGCTTTTAAAAAAGAAACAGAAAAATAAATCTCAAACAAAATTAACAACAACAACCTTATCATAATATTCCTACTTACACATATCAACTCTCTTAGTTTTCGAAAACGAACTCTATTGTAAAAAATATTAGCTTTCTGATCTTCAGTATTTATTTGAGAAACATTAATAACTCCTTGCTTTTCGTAGTCATACACTTACTAGTAAAAGATAACTTACGTGAATGTACTTTGAATTTTTAGCAAACTTTTTATTTTTAGACAAAGCAATAGCTCCCAGTATTATCTTCATAAATAATAGGTTTATCAATTCTTATTCTTAAACCCTTTAATTGGTAACACTTCCTCAACTCAACATAATCTGCCATTGCATAATATTCAAAATGAGTAGATGCCCTCTAAAAGTACATATTTTATGCAACAGTTGTATAAGACGGATAAAAAAATGCGAGTCGCGCAGGTCGAGCGTCGTAAGGAGACGCCACCAAGCATTTTTTGACGTACTTATACAACGTTGCATACAATACCTTTTCTACGACTATATTTACTAAATAAAATACAAAAATAAACAAAGTAAAAATATGAAAATGTTTGACATATTATGTAAGACAGATACTAGGTACCTATGGTAAACTTCATATTTTTAATTGACATTTATTTCCTATAGTGACTATATACAAAAAAATAACTTTTTTTATTTTGATAATAAAGAACTTATTTCGGTTTTATTTTTAATACGAACACATAGGCACTCAGTAGGTAGGCACTATCGTGCATAAATCTAAAGAAAAATAATCTAGGTCTATGGCTAAGAGCGTAGTAAAAAAAATTGTAGGTCTATGGCTAAGAGTATGTTTTTGGCGAAATAACAGCACAAATGTGCTATTATATTAGGGATAAAGTATAGACTTTTCTGAAATCATATTATCTATATTCTTATAATAGTGTTCGGGACCATTTAAAAGATCTTAATGAGGCAAATGACCGGGGAGGCGCCGTGGCCAAACACTGGTCAAATTTATTACAGCCTTTCGACTCGAAAGGAAGAAGTAATAGAAAGACAATCTATTGTTTTAGAGATTTCCATTATAAAGGATTATTAAACAATCGAATTATTATAGCCGTTGTACTTTTTCTGGTCTAGTCTAGCTATCTCGGTTCATGAGATATCCTAGTGACAGACGGACAGACAGACAGACGAACAGCGGAGTCTTAGTAATAGGGCCCCGTTTTTCGGTTTTTACCCTTTGATAAACATATGAAAAAAGAACCCTAAAAAGAAAAAAGCGTCAAGCAAGAGCAACTTTTTTTAAATACTCGTCCATAGATTTATCTCGCTAAAACAAGAAGTATCAATACCTACACTATAAAATAAAAATATTTAATACTTAATCGTCCTCAATGCATTGTAAGAACTAAAAAAAGAAAATTGGCAATTTTCCAAGTTTTTGAATTTTTAAGATTTATGATTAAACTATTATGACCTACAGACGTCATTAAAGCTCATTTGCTACACCATATTTTGTATGATTTTACCTGTAAACCTAATATTTTCACCGATATCGCGGATAAAGTGTGACCAAATCCTAAAATTTCACTTATTTGAAAAAAAAAACAATTTTCATTGTTCTGTATCTTGGTAAGTACAAATCTAGTTCTCGTGTCAAATCGTAGCAATTTTAGTATAATTTAAAAACATACTGATATTTAAAATGCATAGTTTAGGACATACGTTGTGAATACCAAAAAAGGTGCTATAATTTCGCGGTATTTCAAGTGCTGCAAAGTTAGCACAGGTCTTTCGAAGCTGCAAACTAAGATATTACTACTGGTAGTGGTCTTTACAACATATTATAAAAATCAGAACTAGCCGTTAGTTTGCGATTAAGTATATTCTATATGACCGGCCTATTATCCCTTTAAACATTTGCTTACCATTTTCTGGCTTTTCATTTACGTTTTTAGATTGTGCTTAAATTATGTACTGTAATGAATGAATAAAAACAATGTAATGAAAACAATAGGTACAATACACATCAAAAAGCTGTTCTGACAATGAAGGTTAATTTGATGTAGCAAGGCGAGCTTGCTTTGTTTCTCCTGACGTGGGCCCTCCTTAAGAATCCCCTTACCCTAGACTTTTCCATACAAACGTAGTCTACGTTTTATTTTGAAACGACATGTCAAATTTGGCAAAAAACAAAATTTAAAGAAATTGCAATTATCTAGGGTTATAAATGGTTTCCGACGTAAAATTATGAACTGGAAAGAAAATATAAGGATGTAGAAGTTTTCCGTACTAATGGTCAAATATGATATTCTCTTTTAAGTTCATAAATTTACTGTTGGAAACCGATTATAACCCAGGAAAATTCCAATTTTTTTAAATTACATTATTTTGCCCATATCCGACATGACGTTTCAAAATAAAACGTAGACTACGTTTGTATGGGAAAGTCCGATTCTGTCCAGGGTAAGGAAACTCTTAAGTCCTGACTAGACCTGAATCGGGCATAAAAACAGGATACGGATCCGATTGGAGGAAATATGAGGCCTACTCCCGTTGTGTGACTTCGTAGCTGCGGCTAGAAAGCAGCTGCTGCATCTGAAATCAACGATAAAGTGTTTTTTTAAGGCAAGGAAGACCCATGGTTCTAGTACTAGCACCAACACAACAACAGTAATAAAACACTGAAAATTTAAATAGGTATCGAATATTTTAATGGAAAAGGATATTAAGATGGCCTGTTTTACTTTTTTTTTAAAGTACTATGTAAATGATAAGATTGATAAGTAACTTCTTTATAATACGTGCGAAAATAACTTTAAAATAATCAACAATAATTGTTGGTATGAAAACTTTTTGACCAATCCAAAAATTGTATGTAGGTATACCGTTTTAGATGTGTCACTGGGGCAACATATTACATAAAGTTTTTTTGGCAATTCGCCACAGTACAATGATCTACTAGGCAACCCCGTGAGTATTTTTGGATCTTCATACAATTTGTTAAAATTTTAAGATAGACACGCCCCCCGCCTTTTAATATAACAAAATATTTGTGCTTACAACTTACTTACTTACTTTTCGAATTTTTAGCTTTGTCTGTAAATTGTAAAGCACTAAGTACCTACATTATTATGCAATAGCACGTCTTTATTCCTAACAGGGTTGACTGGTATCCGGGGCTGTAAGACCAGAAGGTCACTTTTGCGTGGGCATTTTTTTATTTTTTTAAATATGTTCTTAATGTAACTTTTAATCAGCTGATATTTGTTCCTGTATATCCTTAAATAAAGACGCTATCCGAGAAAAAAAACTTGAGAGGTGTCAAGGGACACCCGGATGGAACGAAGTAAAATATAAATATAAATAGGTCTAAATTACATTCAAACTCTTTTCTGCGTTCTAAAATCAAGATTTTATTATCTTCATAAATTTGAATGAACAAAAAGTGTCGTTACAACTTTTAGTCTTAATTTTTTCCATCTAGCTCCCTTTCGCAACGCGCGATGAGGAATTTCGTTCCAAAAAAAATTAAATTTACGCTAAACATACTCGCACTGAAACAACAGCTGCTATCATGGTGACGTCATACCAGCAGTAACAAATGCTAGATTGTAAACTTTTCATTAATAGTGCACAGTATTATGTATATTGTTGTATTAGCTATTTTTAAAATGAAATAGAATAAAATTAGGTACTTCTGCATTGAGCAGAAAATAAGTTAGTAATAAAAGCTTAGAACTTTGCTAGGTAACATCACCGTGTCGATTTTTACTTTCCACTCGTAATAAACGTACGGTACCCTCGTAAAAAATCCTGGCAATGCCAGTTAAATCCAAATTAAGTTAATCTGAAGTTACAATAAAAAGAAATATCAGTTAATCACTATTCACCTGCAGCTCGTTTATGCTACTTTGACGTCATTTATGAAAATAAAATGGCGGTCGACGTTTTTGATCACGTGTCACCATTTAATAAATGTACTGATATTTTAAGTAAGTCGTAATTTTTTGTAATAAAATAACACAGTATCTGTGACACTGTAACACAATTTCCTAAAGTAATAAATAACCGAGCAAGTGCTAGTTGAACTCACGTGGAGAGGGTTTCGTACAATGCCAAAGATTTTCCGCAAATGAACGTATTATATTAAGTTTACCACTTTAAATAAATAAATAATAAAATAAAAATCGTTTATTTCAGATGACACGGATCCATAATTGTGTTAGTTTTACTTAACCTATGTTAGTATTAATTGACTACGTTATATAAGATGGTTGCGTTCATATACATCTCTATAGTTCGGAGTGGGTTTGAACTATCACCCTCCAAAAGACGCCCATAAGGGAGAAGCATAGCGATCGGCTAACGTCTTCAAGATGCTATTGGGGGTAGCCCGCACTCTGTTTATGAGCGAGGTGGTTTTTTTGCGAAGAATTGCTGCAAAGCCGTCAATTTGGTACTCCGCAAACATCGCCGATGAGCTACAAAAACGAGGCAGCCCCAGCATCATCCTAAAGACGTCATTATATTGAATTCGCAAGGTGTCCAGCGATTTTTTGGTATAGTTTACCACAGATTACCCGTGTACATATTCTGGCAGTATGCATTAAAAAGCGTGACCTTTACTTCTTCGGTACATCGGGTAAATCGGCGAGCCAACATGTTGCCCCTTACTGCAAGCGCCCTCTCAATATCTTCATTATCTTTAAGGTCGTCGGTTATGATGTGCCCAAGATATTTAAATTTCGTAACCAATTTAATATTAGCTCCATTAAGGATAATATTATCTGTGTTTTTTGTACATGTAGCAGGAGCGAGGTGATATGCTCGACCGCCACAAAGGGAAGATCTTCGCGCCAGGCATGTTATTGCGCCTGGGGAACCGCGGCTCCGACGGTGTATCGTCGGAAGTTGTATATATGCAGCGAATCGGGCGAACTCTGAGATCGAGATGTAGGATACTGCTGGCGCCATCTCATATGCTTCTTGTGAACTATATTGTCGGTTGTCTCTTGATTGTAGTTCTTCATAGTGGCTGTAGAGGTCGCCACAGGACTCCCTCCCAAGACTGAAGGTCTGATAGCTTTTTCAAGTGCAGTCTGTGCTTCATGTCGTAGCTTGCAAGTGCCAGATGATTCTTGTCCCAGTGAGTCGGGAGCCTTCCAGTGAGTCGGAAGTGAATTTGCTTGCTCATGGCCTGCGGTGAGTCGAGACCGTGCTGAGCGTGCTCGTAGTCTGCGGTGAGTCGAGACTGTGTAGAGCGTTGTCGACTTTGTTGGCGCCGGAATGATGTCCAGCCGGAGTGCCACGCTGGAGAGTAGATGCCTCAGATCCAGGGTGCGATGCTACGGGGGATGCGCCGGTCGCTGAAGTCGTCGAGTGAGTTGTGGGGTGCTTGTTATCAGGACCAGGAAGCTCGGTGAGTCAGCTGCGATGGACCTGAAGATTGACCCGTTGCGCTGGCTTGCTGTGAGACTGCTGCTGACCAATATTGAGTGTGAGAGAGGAACAATGACGACAGAGTTCAACGATGCTGAAGAAGGCTGCTTGGCTGCTAATGATGGAGAAGGTTGCTTCAATCACGTCGGGGTCACCACTGTAGCAGGAGCGAGGTGATATGCTCGATGGAGAAGGTTGCTTTCCAATCACGTCGGGGGGGTCACCACTGTAGCAGGAGCGAGGTGATATGCTCGACCGCCACAAAGGGAAGATCTTCCCGCCAGGCATGTTATTGCGCCTGGGGAACCGCGGCTCCGACGGTGTATCGTCGGAAGTTGTATATATGCAGCGAATCGGGCGAACTCTGAGATCGAGATGTAGGATACTGCTGGCGCCATCTTATATGCTTCTTGTGAACTATATTGTCGGTTGTCTCTTGATTGTAGTTCTTCATAGTGGCCGTAGAGGTCGCCACATACACTTTCCGGCGACCTTAAAGAACATCATTTCTGTTTTTTTAACATTATATATGAGCCCATGTTCTCTGGCATAGGTCTCACATACTCGCAACATTTCATTTAGGCCCCCCGCCGTCGGACAAAGCAGTACCATGTCGTCCGCGTTGTTAATATTATTAACGCTAATTCCATCGATCCGACATCCAACACGCATACTGCTCATCTCGACAATGAGGTCGTTAACATATATGTTGAAGAGCGTGGAAGAAGTCAGGCCACCCTGCCTTACTCCACTCTCCAACCTATTTGCTTCAGAAAACGTGTTTGCCAATTTAACAAAATTTATTTGGTTAGCATACCAAATAAATTTTGTAAATATATTAATGACTTCCCCTATCCCTCAACATTCCCCATAGTTTATTGTACGCTACAAGGTCAAAAGCAGTCGAGTAATCAAGGAAACACCCATACACCTGCGTTCTGCGACTGGTATAGTATTGAACAGTGTGCTTCAAACTTACGATTGCGTTTTCCGTGGACAATCCCGATCGAAATCCAAACTGTGCGTCGTGTATATTGGCATATTTCTGTATTAAGCAAAAGTATTAAGCACACGGTCCAACACTTTAGCTATAGTTGTTGCCAATGAAATGGGGCGATAATTAGCTCCATCTGAGACATTTCCAGTCTTATTTTTCACAATGGGTACTACAATCGTTTTCAACATATCCTGTGGTAAATAAGAATGGCTGATACACATTGTGAAAAACAGAGCCAGTACCCTAGGGAGGTGAACACCCGCATATTTCAGATGCTCCACGCTAATTCCATCGTGACCTGGAGATTTTCCTCCACTCATATTTTTTAAGGCAACTCTTACCTGTTCTGCAGTAACGCGTATCAACTGAGTCTCTCCTTGACAGTGAGGTGTATCATAAGTAGGCACAGAGGGGCCCAGCGGAGAATCAACTCTAAATTGCTCCCTAAACATGTTGGCAATATGTTCCGGTTCACTCACCCCCCCTACACTCGCTGGCAAGCCAGGCCTAAAGTCAAGTCCCCTTGTTGCCTTCCAAAAACTACCAAACTCTTTTGCTGATCTATGTTTAGCTAGGATGTCCATCTTGAGCTTGTTTTGATTTAATTTCAGGTGATAAAATTATTATAGGTTTTCCCCGTGGGTTTTCCTGTAATCTACGAGCAAAGCTATTTATTTTACAATAATAACAAAAATGCATTGAGATCCTCATAACGAGCCCTTCATTTGGTATATATGACACAATAAGTTCTACAAAAATTTTTTTTAAATTTCCTAGTTTGTCCCCATGTGATGTGCAAAGTAAATAAAAATATTTATTTACTTTGCACATCTGTGTTTGGGTCATAGGATTGCACCATACTACCAAATTTCACCTGATCTGGTCCAGTAGATTCGGAGCAAATTGGCTGTGACAGACGGACGGACAGACAGACGCACTATAGTGATCCTATAAGGGTTCTGTTTTTTCATTTTCTGTACAGAACCCTAAAAACTATTAATCTAAATATCATTATTTATTCATTTAATTTTGACTGACGAGAATGGCCTATTGCATCCAAGGCATACCTAACCTAGTTCATTTGATAACTAAGAATTTATTTTATTAATATTTTTCGTTACATTTAGCTACTGGCTTATTAGTAGATATATTTGAGTGAATTCTATAGACTTGGATGGATGGATCGAAGAATTCAGTCACTGAGTCCAAAATACTGAATTAACCTATTTTACTTTTAAGAGCAGCCTCCCTGTCTTGCTTTTCATATAAACGCTCGTACGTAATTATGGCGTTGTAAGTGTTCTTTCTTGAAAACTTTTGAACTAACAGATATCTTGTGCACTATTTCTAGGTTTCTATCGAAATAAAAAATGAATATTTGGAAAAACAAGTTCAGTATACGCCTCCAAAAATCTGCTTTTTTGCACAAATTTTACCTGAACTTCGACCGTTCATAAAGTACTCATAAATAGCAAAAATAAAAAAAATATTTCGATAGAAACCTCGCATATGTAATGAAAATTTTAAATAAAAAACATTTATGTCACAAACTTGTAAGGCTTACTGACAAAAACGTATATCCTGGAACAAGTTTTATGAAATTTCCGCACCTTATGAATAGTTAATATTCGTTCAAAGGATAGTTAATAATGATACTAATTTCATTCAATACAGTGCAAACCGTGCATTTAGGCTCTATCTCTCTCTTTTTGGTTTGCTTTTTTTTCCAGCATTGTCCTGGATGAAAAAGTAAGCTTTTCGAACTACGCTCGCGTTGACGACAGAGCCGCCGGGAAGGGCCGCCTTAAATGACAGACATATGTTTCATCGGACGGCATTTCCTACATCACCGGACAAGAGAATGAACCTGTCACATAACCCTGTACTTATATGATTGTTTGACGACAACTTGCTCAAGATCACCGTATCGTGTTTAATCGATAACTATAAGGTTTTTTAATGCTCCTTGAAAATGTAGTTATTGCACAAGTTGTCATCTACAGGAAGATAAATAAGTACGAATCCTAGGTCGGAAACCAGACAGACTAATTCAGGACTTTGTTATTACTGAATGTTATAAATGTAGCCAGTAAAATCTCAAAACTTGATAAAAATAGAATGTTACGCGTTGATAGCGTTGAAACGATGACGTCACCGCGTCGTAGGCGTATGTACGGTAAACGACACTCCGTGAGTCGATTACTCGAACTGCTTGCCTAGTTAGTGCTTACTTACCGTAAAACTCGGGGGTATTGCGTCAGACGCAGGCATCGAATTCGTAATACCGAATACCTATGACGAGTGACCGCATCCGCAGATTATATCGGGTCTGCAATTCAGTATAACAAATTATAAAAACAACTTTACTTTCTGGTTATGTCATTACAGTTTAAAAAAAAAACGATATTAATCCTGTACAGCGACAAAAACAGGGATAGTAAGTATACCTACCTTTTTAGCAGTACCACAGTGATAGACACCAGGATAGGTACTAAACCTGATATGAAACTCTCTTCTGATAGAAATGAGTCTCATCTCAGTCGTTATTTTAAAAAAAACATCCGACTGCCTTAAATTTTTATATACCCATTGCCACTCTCAGAATTAAAACGAATCTAATGACACCTCTCAAACTAAAATCCATAGAGCCGTTCAGGCCGCAGAGCGTGCCAAACAATTATACATACTCTAGAAAACATAACCCTCCTTCTAGCGCAGTCGGGTAAAAACAGATTTCACATACAAGTAGGTCAGATAGTTTTTGTGCATTTTAGGATTAGAACTCAATCAATCGCTGTACAAAAAGTTACATTGGCTAAAAGTTTGAGAAATGCTGACATGTGCAATTAACTTCTGTTTTGTTACTTAATAGGTGAGTTATTTCAATGATAGATAATTTCAAAGTAACTAGTTTAAGCATTTACTAACATTATTGATATCAAGTATTGTATAAGTAATGCAAATAAATAATTCTTGATTCATTATAAGTAGTAATGATATAATATAGTATAGTCATTTGGGAGGCTTTCAATTTATCAATAATTTCAACTCAGATAGAAAAATCACGTGTTGATGTAACGTGTGCGTGTAATCATGTGTAATGAAACATTGTTTACAGTAATGTAATTTAATAATGTACTTACGACCTACCTAAATTGTAATGTATACAATGTATAAAAATAAAACCTTTTACAATATATATTATACATATATCTTCTTTAGATTCACGGGTCTTTTCACCCAGGTTCTTTGGAAGGCTTGAGTGATATAGATCCAACACGTAAGTAGAGGCCCTTGGAGAAGTTGATGTAATGTGGCTTATTAATATTAAACAAATATGATTGGATGCAGTACGTTTCCCGATGGCTACTTCCCCCGTCCTGCCCCCCGCCCGCGTATCACCCTCACCTAGGTAGTGGTCACCCCATTTCATCCCTCTAGGAGTCGAATTTTGAAAATCCTGAAACACGTACTTACTCATTTACCGCCAAGAGTACTCTTGCGAAGTTTCGAATTAAACAGTCGAACTAATCTTTTTTGTAGATACAAGTTTTGAAAAATCCTTTCTTAGTGCACCCCTAGACCTTATAAGGAACCTATATGCAAAATTTAAGTCTCTAGGTGGGTCTGGAAACTGTTTGGGCGGTTCGGGCTTTGCGTTGATATGTCAGTCAGTCCGTCAGTCTGTCATTCATTCAGTTTCTTCTTTTATCCGCGTAGAAGTCGAAATTGTTTCTAATAGGATTTTTAATTCGTTCCCATTCCCGATCCTTATTTTTTACTAACCACTTGTTCAAAAATGTCATGTGTCTCGCTTTAAAAATGACGAAGATTCATACAAACTTACCTAATAGGGGTATCTATTTCACCTCTATAGGGATGTAATTTTCAAAATCTAATAAATACATTATTATTTTCTACTAACTACTAAAATGAACAAAAAATTTCATGTGTCTCACTTAAAAAATGACGAAGTTTCATACAAACTGGCAGCCCCTCTTTCACCCCCTTAGAGATGGAATTTCCAAAAACTCTTTCTTAGCCGACGTCTCCTAGTCACAATCTATCTTCCTGCCAAATTTCATCTTCATTGGCTAAATTATAGTTTTCGAGATTATGAGTGAGTGAGTGATTTTCACTTTTATATATATGTAGATAGAAGATAGATGATCGGCAGTGGGCGGAAGAAAGGATGAGATGACGGTAATGATGATACGTATGCTTGTCAGTGGTCAACCGAAGATGCCGAAATCTTGCGAAGTAGGCAAAAAATATGTTTTTAGATAACAATTTTCTTTCGTACAAGCTGTTGTTGTGAGGCCTAAGTACTTATCAAGACAAATTTAATAAACCCAATCTCGATATGGTTGCGTCATTTAATTACAGGTTTCTATGGCCACCTTCCGACTTCATTAACAGATCAGCTTCTTCTCACAAAAATATTTACATTATCGTCTGATTTACATTAGTATACAAAATTTCATCTCAATTGTATAAAGGGAAGTAGGTCGAATTTAAATTGCAAGATTTGATTTCAGACAGACAGACGAAATTGCTAAATAAAAGCTTGTGAAAAAAGCCGAATTTATTACACTATTATTGAACAATATTTGACCACAAGTCCACAATGCATTATCGTCAGAGAGTTCAAACTTCAAAACACAGGTTTTTGTAAGACTAATGTATTGTACATATAGGTACCTAAATGTGTTATCATTCTGTGACGTAGAAGTTTCAATAAATAAAAAGTTGCAAACGATAAGTTATCTTATCATTTATTTTCACTGTTGTGGAAATCGTTATCGTGGTCAACCTTCTCTTGGCCTTAAATGCTATTTGCTATTATCTATACTTACTAGTATCTACTAGTAACTACTAGTAAGTATAGATAGTAAGTATAATTATTAGTAGTAGTTACTAGGGAATCAAAAATCCACTAATCCTGACTACGATTGATTTTGAATTTAGCACATCATACCTAGTGCGTATAGGTTCAATACTAACTGTATTATATTGAGCTTAAGGGAATTAAGTAATAAATCTATCTAATATTAAGAATTTAGATCTTTTATATAGAACGGAAGCTGCTGCCCCGCTTCCTTCCACTTTTCTTGCAAATAATCGCGAACCGAGAAGAAGGATAAAGGAATTAGTAGTTGGCTTCTTCTCAAAAACCATGACGTAAGTATCTATGTTTACCGTACATATTTAGATACAGTACATAAAATTAACGCCACAATTAGTTTAAAGGTCTTGTCTCTCGCAGCCCACTCAAGATGCATCTGATGCAATATTCGGCATCACTTTCGAGATGCCTTTCTAAGCAATGCAGAACTTACTTCATTTATTTAATAGTCGGTCAAGTGCAGACTGCAAAGCCCGCCTGACTGCTAGTTTTAATTTCAAATGCACGCCCAAACGGGTTTACGGCGGCCGTGAACCTGAACACTGCTGCATTAAATAAACATACATAAAATTAATTTCAGCGATTGACATATCGGCGTATCCATGCGGCAGTGATATAATGTTTTTTTACGTAATTATCGTGTGATTTTACTTACTATTATAAAAAATAAGTTTTTATTGTTTTGGGATAATTTAGTGCAGTAAGTGGTACGCGATGGAGGATCCATTAGTGGTACTTACGGCTAGGCGGCTATTGCAAAGCATCAGTCATTTCATTATAGGCACTGATAGTTATTCATGTCCTAGCACATTGTTAACATTAAAATTTCAAATCTGCTTTGAACTCCAACTGATTTGACTTTTATCATTGTACAAGATGAATCCATAAAGATATTGTTTTAATTTTTTTACACGTTTAACTTACATTAAGTAGTTATGTGGTATTACAGCTGTCTGAGTAATAGATGAATGACAGTAGAAAGTCTCTATATGACATTGAATCTATCATCATCTGAAGCGGACATTTAATTTATTATTCAGATTTTCTGTTACTTGCTAAGCGCACCCTAGAAAGTCAACAGGCGATCCCTGACTTTCTACAATGGCTTCAGTTTATCTTATCACACTGTGCAGAAAGTGCACTGCTGACGACAGGAACGAAATGATCCAACTTGCATCAAACCATAATGCTTATCGGCTTAAAAATGCCTCAAGACATCACATAACGGTACAGGTAGCGACGCTGCACTTGGTGCAACCAAAACGCCACCGCCTGCATTGATTCAAATATAGGAATGCGTTTTATGGGATATGAGCTATGTATGACGCAACAGGGGCTGCCGCTTGCTAACGTAGTGCGGCTCGCCACGCTATGCGCGCGCTGCGTTTTGCGTGTTTAGTACTGCGAGCGAGTGCCAACATCGCTCATTCTGATTTTAACCCGCGTTCCGGCCGCTCGTGCGCCCCTCGCTAAAAACAGCACGTGGCTTTGTGTTCCGATCGCATCCTAACCTATAACCCGTCGGCTGCCAACGAATAAGACGCCGAGGTAAGTGTTCCGTTCAAGATATTTATAATAATCGCGCACTTTTAGTTTTTTTTTTAACTCTATTGTGTTGATACGACGGCTTTTGGTGATCGATCCGCATATCAGTTGGCTGACTGGGTGTTTTCGCAGCGGCTATTGATATTCTTTATTGATGTCACAAATGTCGAAAAGTTAAGGAAATATTAAATGGAAATTCTGCATTTGCCTAAAACTTGCAAATTTCAATTATGGAGTTTATGAAGCCGTTTTTTATACGCTTGTTTGGGTATTTCAGTGGTATCAAATATAGCACTACTAGTAGGTAGGAACGTATTCTGTGGCGCTTCGTTTGTTTTAATTACCACCTTGTGCAGTATAACTGTACATCAGGGGCACGCGCGACTTACTTATTGCTCTACTTTTTCACAATTATAAACTAGATAGGTGTATCAGTCATTGACTTTTATGTTGTTCGTAAAATGCAGTGTTTAGAATATCGTAGGTATCGTATCTTGCCCTAAAAAAGTGCGCGTAAAATGCTGGTACCTATGCAGAAAATTGCGGGTCGTATAGCTTCGATGTTGCAAAGCAAATAGTTGAAATATAGCGAAGAACCGGTTAGTTTTAAAGGCCAAGATCATACATGACAATCGAGTGTCTTGTTTTCAAAACGCCGAAATCTTTTTATTTTTACGAGAAATTCTTACCCATCCACTCACGGTACGAACTAAACGGGCTAAAAAGAAAAGCAACTAAAAGTTTACACTATGCATATCTACTACCATAAAATTTTTTACGATACATATAAATAAATAATAATACATACCTACTCGAAATTGTAACATATTGAAATAAAATTTGTTACAAATGCGTTGTCACGAGTAGACGATGTCATGCCCGACTACCTGGAACCGCCTTACACTTCCATACAGAGAGTTGGAATTTTTGCATTTGTGATAGTAAAAAACAAAAGCCATGGCTTTTCAAATTTTTGTTTTCCTTTTTACGGTATCGTAGTAATTTGAATCAATGACTTTCTGTTATACCTACTTAACCTATACATGTCTTCCATCGTTAGATAGGTAGGTCGTAGTTTTTAAAATTTGCAAACCATTTTTACCCTCATGCTAAAATACAGACTAATCTGTGTAAAAATATCGGGAATCGGTCAATAAAACACAAAATATGTGAAAACGTTATATCCAAATTAGTTGTATCTCCTTCAAAGTAGGCTTGAAACCCCTTCTGAAATAATACATATTCAAAACATTTTTTAAATCGTCTATCAACTGACAACGTGTGCCTCTAAGTCAGTCTTTCCCAAAGTGGGCGATAACGCCCCCTTGTGGGCGCTGGAGGCTTTAAGGGGGGCGGTAACGGGCCCAGAATAAAGTTGGGGGGCGCTGATGTGATTTAAGCAATGAGTGATTTATAACTTCAGCTATATCATATTTTAAAATTCACTGAAATTAAAATCCTCTTACTACACAACATCCGTTTATTAGTTTATATTTATATCCTTTTTTATTGTTCAAATATAAACTAAAAATGTAATTAATATTTATTATTTTAAATGCGTTCACAACTCTATTTATATCGTTAAAGGAATCAAACACTGAAAAAATTTCGTGTTTTAAAGTTTCGCAGGTGAAGTCCCCACTTCCGATACTCTTTATTATTGTAAAATTGTATTATTATTGCTATTTTTTTATTTAAAATTAACAATGTTGATTATTGTTATTTTTTTATAAAAGATACTCTAATGTACTGGTGTATGTATTATTATTGCTCTCTCTTGTAAAAAAGTCTAGTTTAGAATATAGGTTGAATTAAACTACAGGCAAGACAAATATGTGATTCAGGTTTTTATGGTGAAAAAAATGGGGGGCGCTACAAAATAACAGATTTTTTAAAGTGGGCGTTTGACAAAATAAGTTTGGAAACCTCTGCTAAGTGGTAATTTGAGTTTTGGAAAGAAAAAATTGTGGGCCAATGCTGGCCAGAGCTATATTGCGGCTATCTCTCTCAAACTTGAATGAGGATTTTCAATCCATTTCCCTCACTTTAGCGATCTTAACTTCAGTTGAAGATATTGATGGGTGGATGGCCGATCACAGCTTGACAAATCTTCCACCACGTTTTGACCGCTTTTGAATGCACAATCATAAGCACGGTTTTTATTAGGCCGATTCTCCTTAACCTTTCTGTAAAATTTTCTGCGACTCCAAACATAACATTCCATTTGCGATGCAAAATTTGAGACAAACTCTTGAGACGAAACACACTTGAGATGAACAAACAGTTATTATATTATATAAAATTACCGACCAAGAGCGAGTCGGACTCGCGCACGTAGGGTTCTGTACTAGTAATAAATCACGTTTGTTGTATGGCAGCCCCGCTTCAATATTTTTTTTTTTGTTTTTAATACTTATTGTTATAGCAGTAACAGAAATACATATGACTTATCTGTGAAAATTTCAACTGTCTAGCTATCACGGTTGATACGGCCTGGTGACAGGTAGACGGACGGACGGACGGACAGCAAAGTCTTAGTAATAGGGTTCCGTTTTTACCCTTTACGGTACGGAACCCAAAAAACCGAGAGCGGAAAACAATTTAAAAAGCAGAATGCTAAAATTTCGCGCTAATATAGAACATGTCAACTTCAGTGCTGTGCGTAGGCGAACTAAGTATTACGGTCATTGTAAAGTAATACTAATAGTAATTAATACGAATGCCCGTGATGGCACAAAAGTGCTGTCCATTTAATGGATACTAGGTACTACAGAATAATACAAATATTATTAATACTACAAATATTAATTGGGAAGGAATAAAATATAAAATCATATATAATGTGGTATTACTTCCAGCCTAGAATATGCTGGAATTAATTCCATTCGATCTCTTTCTGTGTCATCTGAAACGACTGCATTTACAAGGTTAACATCAGACGGCATCCTGTTGCAAAACTTTTCCTACAAATGTTTGCATAAAGAGGGTTAATATGTGAAGCAGGCGGCTGGTCATAAAAATACCTACAACCAAATTTTTTAAACTGTTCCTGCTACTTCTTCTCAATTTCTCATGGTCATATTTGGAGAAGAAAGCTCATCCCTGTCTTCGAAGTAGCACAGCTGAGAATACCATCGGGAACATGGATGTTGAAGAAGATATCTTACGACTCTGAGATTGTTTAAAATTTATCATATTGATCAAATTTTGATGAACCTTGGTATCAGTGGCATTGCTATGCCTACCCAGTGCAGTCAGTCAATATATTTTCAGGCAGTCAATTTCTTCTTACATATATTTATTTATAAGAAGAAATTGACTGGGTGACATAAGTTTATATTAACTAATAATGAACAAATAAGAGTAGATAGGTATAACTCGTTGGTATACACTATACAATACCCCACTATTTTTACCAAACTATTAACTAAAGCTGAGCTAATACAGTTAATTACAAAAAAAAAAAACTAAAATATTACTTACTTCCCGCCCCGAATTGTCTCTGGTTCAAAGTACTGGTGCTAAGGTTGAGTCACCTTTACTTTATCATCATCCAGATCCCGGGCATTGTGTGTATCTCACATTCTTAGATGTCATGATCAACGATTCGAGCTAATAAAGAAAATGAGGTAATGAGCACATCATTACGGCAATTCTGTGGCAATTTCCTTATTCCATATTCAAGTATTCGATGGCAACAGACGAGGAAACATTTCCTTTTTATATTTAAACATTCATAATCATTAGGTATATGTTAATTGATATCCCCGATACATACATATACATCGAACAGGAATCGAAATCGAATAACTACTAGATCATTTAATATAGTATGATGAAAATAAAATAGAAGTCTAAATAAAAATCGGCATTTCTATACAAAAGTGCGTATCCAGGGACTTTATATGGGGATGCCGATTTTTTGGTTTTTTGTTAGTTAGTACCTAACTTCCTACTAGACCTACTAAACCAGTCCCACCCAAAGACCTAGAATTTTTTTACCGCTCCAGTATTATTTTTTTCGATGTTTATTAAGAGTCCCCTTACCCTGGACAGAATCAGACTTTCCCATACAAACGTAATTCACGTTTTATTTTGAGACGACATGTCAGATATTGGCGAAATTATGTCATTTCATAAAAAAAAACTGGCCAAGTGCGAGTTAAACTCGCGTGGAGAGGGTTCCGTACAATATCAAAGATTTTTCGTAAGTGAACGTTATTATTTATTGTTATATTTTATTTTATATTTTATTATATTGAGTGTTATATTTTATTGAGTGTTCCACTTTATTTTCAAAACTTAACATTGGAGTTAAAAAATATGTTCTCCCACACATTCCACCTGCAAATGTAAGTTGGTACGCACAATATTGAGTGATTTACCATGTTATTTTAATATCATGGACTTCTTATAGGTTTTCCTATAATCTATAAGGAGAAAACTAATTTCTGTATTTTTTTCAAAATTTTAGGTTCAGTAGTTTCGGAGATAAGGGGGGGGAATGGTCAATTTTCGTCTATTTTCTTGAATAACTCGGAAACTATTTATTTTAAAATTACAAAAAAATACATTTAAGATCTTCTCGACAAGACCTTTCATTTGATATGCCACACGATGCAGTTTTCAGAATTTTTTTTTTTAATTTTCCCCTTCCCCCCCAAAAATGACCCCCCATATACAGATTTCATCTGCTCACGTCACACCTCTGTGTTTGGGCACAGGAATTGATATGTGTACCAAATTTCAACTTAATCGGTCTAATAGATTCGGAGATAATTGACTGTAAGCGACGGACGGACAGACACACGAGTGATCCTATAAGGGTTCCGTTTTTGTATTCAGACGTACGGAACCCTAAAAATTGCATATATTTAGGCATATAACTAGTTTTCACAGTTAAAATATGAACTTAAAAGAGAATATAGTGTATCATATCATATTTGACCATCAGTATGGAAAACTTCTACACTATTATATTTTCTTTCCATTTCATAATTTTACTGTAGGAAACCAATTATTAACCTGGAGCAATTTCTTTAAAATTACAATTTTTACCGAAATCTGACATTTTGTTTCAAAATAAAACGTAGACTACATTTGTATGAAAAAGTGTAGGGTAAGGGGACTCTTAAATGTACAGATGAACGATTTTTACTGTTTTATTAAAAGTATGATAAGAAAATGGAATATTTACTAGAAGGTTACATAAGAAATGATAAGTTTTTCGTTTGATCATTTATTTTTATTCTAAATGTTTACCATATGGAATGTAAATCTAGCCTTGACCTCAGAACGCCTACGATTCATCAATCTATCAAATATACAAAATCAATACATATAATAAAACAGTAGGAACCGCGTGTCTGTACATTTGATAAAATTAACAAAAAATGGATGTGGGCGATGAAAAAAGAGTACCAGAACCCAAATAGGATTATTTTGATTTTTTTGTCTGTCTGTCTGTATGTACTCGCTAATCTTTAAAACTTCTGAACAGATTTTTACGCGGTTTTCACTAAAAGATTAAGCCCATCCCTGAGCAACATATAGGCTTTGTTTCATCGAAATCCGTTCGTCATTTAAAGTTTAAAGATAAGTTTTCTATGGGCGACTTTATAGTTACATTAAATAACAACAGATGGTACCTCAATAAACTTTAAAACACGCTTTGGTTGTTTTTGTGAATAAGTATAAATACAAGCTGATTGTTTAGCCCTGTACGTCCTAAATAGGCTTTTCTGGCACCGTAGCTTCGGCCCTTCCGGCTAAACATGGGTGTTGCAGCACCCCAAAATTTGCCATAGTCCCTGGCTCGCTCCTCAAACCGTGTCCGGTGAAGTAGTTAAATGCCGTTCGAGGCAACTTATGTATGATATCTAAAAAAAATTGCTCTGTACGTAAGACCTTTTGATTCTTTTGTGATTTGGCTAGTTCCTGTTGTTGAATTTGTTGATTTTATACTGATATTTGGCTATACTTGGCTATTAAAAATACGGACTTCTGATCTTGATTTGATGCTTTTTGGGTTGGTTCATTAATATTTCGAAAAATATTGTTGATTTATTTATAATTTGACACTTGGCTATGAAAATACGGACTTCTGATCTTGCTTTGTGGATTTGTTAGTTAATATTTCGGATAATATTGTTGATTTATAATTTGACACTTGGCTATAAAAATACGGACTTTCTGATCTTGCTTTGTGGATTGGTTAGTTAATATTTCGGGTAATATTGTTGATTTATAATTTGACACTTGGCTATGAAAATACGGACTTTCTGAACTTGCTTTGGGGATTGGTAAGATATTTCGGATATCTTCAAAAGCTTCTTGGCTTTATAGATTTATTAAACTAAGTTTGACATTTGGCTATAGCAATACGGACTTCTGATCTTGATTTGATGCTTTTTGGGTTGGTTAATTAATATTTCGAAAAATATTGTTGATTTATTTATAATTTGACACTTGGCTATGAAAATACGGACATCTGATCTTGCTTTGTGGATTGGTTAGTTAATATTTCGGATAATATTGTTGATTTATAATTTGACACTTGGCTATGAAAATACGGACTTTCTGATCTTGCTTTGGGGATTGGTAAGATATTTCGGATATCTTCAAAAGCTTCTTGGCTTTATAGATTTATTAAACTAAGTTTGACATTTGGCTATAGCAATACGGACTTTGTGATCTTGCTTTGTGGATTGGTTAGGTATTTCGGATATTATCTTTAAAAAAATTCTTGGCTACATAGATTTATTGAATTAAATATATGTATATTATGGTAATTTGTGCTTTGCTTTCAAAAATGCTACGGAGAAAGTCAAATCTGTCTCAGAATATTAGACAAGCGAAAAGAAAGCGGATGAGTAGATCCCAAGAACTAGTCCTAACTACAAAGTCTGCGTACCTATATATTTATACACAAAGGTTATGATTATTATTGTAAGGGTTCATTATAATCCATTCATAAGTTGTATGAATGAGTAACTAATATCCATACATCTATAGATCCTTATAAACTGTCACATTTGCAATATTAAAAATATACCGCATCACAATAAAAAAAACGAACTGTAAATAACAGAATAATCTGACAAAATTTTAAGATTTGTCATGTCATCAACAAGGGAGTGTAAGAAAACTGAATTTTACACAGACGAAGTCGCGGGCACCAAATACAGATATCTTATTTAATTCGTGAGCAAGATACATAAGGAGTTACAGAACACTAAAAAGATTTTTAAGTTTTTTATTTGTATGTCAGTGTCTGTATGCACACTGTACACCCGAATGTCCGAAACTGCTGAACGGATTTTCACGCGGACGAAGTCGCGGGCACAGCTAGTATACAATAAATATACATACTTGTACTTGTACCTACTTAGTTGTGTGTACCCCGTTGTAGTTTTTGCATCAAGTAGAGAGTTTGCATTTAGAAAAATCTTATTAAATGTGTACTAAGTGTCCACATAACCATCACTTAAAAACACATATGTATGATAATTTTTCGCTTTTAAATAAATAAGTTACAAAATTTACCTAACCGATACTTTTTTTTATTTGAGAAGATTGCTTTTTAAATTGAAAAAAGATTATATAAAGTAAGTATACTTTTTTTCTTGGACTTTACGTAGTACATATCAGAAAAAAGTATGCAATCTATACATATGTATAGTATAACATTAAAAAATGTGTCTGTTATTGAATACATAAAAAAAACAACAATTGAGAAAGAATTTAAAAAAAAGTCTGTTTGTTTGTCTATTTGTCTGTTTGTACACGCAAATTTCCGGAAATACTGGACAGATTTGAATGAATCATTTTTGTTATAAGTATAGCTGTTAAGCCTCGGCAACATTTAGGGTATAATTGATTTTGGAAAATGGTACACCTGGTGTAGAACCATAATGGTCCAGCTAAACTATACAAGAGCAAAATTGTTCAGCCTGAAGAGCATTTTTTGATAAAGTATAAAAATCGAAGATCTGGAACACGTGAGGCAGATACACCGGAGTCATAAAGTCCACGCGAACGAAGTCGCGCGTATCACCTAGTTAAAAATAACCGGCTTAGTGCGAGTCGGACTCGCGCACAAAGGGTTCCGTACCATTATCAATAAAAAATCACGTTTGTTGTATGGCATTTGTTGTTAAAGCCGCAACAGAAATTACCTGTAAAAATTTTAACAGTCTAGCTATCACGGTTCCTGAGATACAGCCTGGTGATAGACAGACGTACGGACGGAGGGAAAGCGGAGTCTTAATAATAGATTCCCGTTTTTACATGGGTGTGCCTCAGGGTTCAATAATTAATTGGTCCATTTTTGTTTTTGATTTATATTAATGACCCCTGTCTTGCAGAAAAGTTGTGTGAAGTAGTATTGTTTGCTGACGATACATCTTTACTTTTTAAGGTTGACAGAAAATGCATAAACTATGACGATGTAAGCAATACTATGTCACAAGTACTTAGTTGGTTTACGACTAATAATCTGGCCTTAAGCACACAAAAGACTAAGTGCGTTAATTTTTCACTATTGAATAAACCCAATACTCACATACCTTTGAGTCTTAATGGCCAAGTTCTAGAATGGGTACCCAACACCATATTTTTAGGCATAACTGTAGACTGGAACTTAAAATGGGATAAACACATTGAGGCCACTGCCAAGAAACTTAGTTCGGCAGCATATGCTGTGAGGAGGGTCAGACGGTGTACTAACGTTGGCTTGCTCTTATGGGGTAAAGCGGCTAACATACATGCTATCTCTGTGCTACAAAAGAGAGCAATTCGGTCGATCTACGGACTAAAATCACGCAATTCCTTAAGAGAGTTATTCAAATATATAAATATTCTTACTGTGATATCTCAATTTATTTAATAATAATAATAATAATCGTTTATTGCTCACTATAATCATTTACATACATAGGTAAAACTTAAACTACTTAGTATCTTAGTTTAAACAGTAGACTATGGTGGATTGATACCTGAACTAGGAATATTCCTGTGTCTCGGGTTATCAACCCTCCACCCCAAGAGATTGTCTTACTTAGTAGTGTGATAAAAAAATAAAAATCCTTTTACGACAATCTTCTATTTGTTAAATCTAGGTTAAATAATTTCAAGAAAAATAGTGATGTTCACAGTTATAATACGCCTAAATTTCGACTTGCTAAAACTAGAAAGTCACTCTTAGGTCTAGGTATAACATTATTTAATAAACTTCCCTAAGCGATCGTTAACCTACCAATGGCAAAATTTAAAATACATGTTAAAAAAGTTTTATTGAATAATGCGTACTATACTATCAATGATGCGTAATATACTATTTAAGAGATAAAAACGCGTGGATAATTCCTAAACATTTTCCATTACACTCCACACATGAAACATAAAATAGCTGCGTTTTCTGTTACCATAATACTGTAAAAACGTACTGTAAAAACATGTAAATGCTCTGCGATCAATAGGTGACCAACATATAACTAATATTTTCTCTTGACAAGGTCTGCGAGTTCGGGTTTTTCATGCTCACTAAAATGTCCAATCCGGTGGTGGCGTCGCTGGTCGGGTCGTTGGATTCCCTCTAATATGGTTGAGTTTAACGATGGCTGATCCGTGCGTCAACTCGTGAACGGGTGCTGCCGGGAGGAACTGGTCAGCTCGGCTTCGCTTTTTTGACTACTTAATATTTTTTTTACGCAATTTATGTTTGTTTACTTGTTCGCAAGCATTACATGTTATAATGTGTCAACATTTTATTATATTATAAATATTTATTAATTAAAAGACAATAATAATAATATGACAAAGCCCTTCTGGCGAGTAGGCGACCAATACTGTGAAAATGAGTTTCTTTCGGCGTTTCTTCTCAGCAGTGGTCGTTACGAAGCGTCGGTATCGGTAGCTTTTCTTTAAAAATTAATTAAATTTTAATATACTTTACACGTAACATAAATTGTACTTATTGACGTCTAAAAGTGCCTGTAAAGGTCTAATTACTGAATAAACATTTGAATCTTTGAACCCTTTGGGTGCGGCACCCTAAAAAGTGCTGTGCTAAGTATAAAAAGTGAATCAAGACTGTCACATTGGTTGTTGTATTTCTGGTGAATTTGTCGCAAATTCTGTTTATTATCGGATTATTTGAAAACTGCATAAATACGACGGTCAAGGCCTGAGGTCAAATTGACAATGTATATCCATAGCCCGAGATCTGATTAATAGTCCGAATATTGTTTGTATCTTAAATTGGATGTATTATGCATACTTACCTATAAAATATATAATAATTAAATCTTTCGGAAGATATCTAACGAAATTTAAGTGGATAAAAATGAACTGACTTCCATAAAGTTGCATAAAAAGGCTCCTCAAAAAAAAAACATATCTATATATATATATATGGCTGCGAGGCATGGAAAAAGAAGGAAACAAACTAGAGGCTTTGTGGTGCTGGCGTAGGATGGAGAGGATAAGCTGGACTAAAAAAATTACTAATGAAATTCTAGACTCAACAGAGAATACATGAGTGAAGATACGACACGATGATTTAATAAAAAAACATTGAAGGGAAGATAGAAGGGAAAAGAGAACCAGGCTTAGCATCATGAAGCAAATAAAGGGGAGGTTAACGTCGTGTCGTATAGCGAATTAAAACGACCGGCAGACGAGAAAGACAAATGGAAGAAAATTCATACTCCACCGATTACTTAAGGGGCTACCTGAATTTTCCGGGGTCCAGTGGCCAAAGCCAAAAGTGGCCGTTTTTCGCAATTATGCGTAGAAAAGCTTCACGTTCTCACTTTAAACTGTAATCAGTAGTTCATAAAATAGTTTAAAGCAGTCTTTCCCAAAGTGGGCGATAACGCCAGAATAAAGTTGGGGGGCGCTGATGTGATTTAAGCAATGAGTGATTTATAACGTCAGCTATTTCATATTTTAAAATTCACTGAAATTAAAATCCTCTTACTACACATCCATTTATTACTTCATATTTATATCCTTTTTTATTGTACAAATATTAACTAAAAATGTCATTAATATTTATTATTTTAATGCGTTCACAACGCTATTTATATCGTTAAAGGAATCAAACACTAAAAAGATTTCGTGTTTTAAAGTTTCGCAGGTGAGGTTCCCACTACCAATACTCTTTATTATTGTAAAATTGTATTATTATTGCTATTTTTGGAACGAAGTTCCTTACGGCAGGCTTGGAGGAGATAGGGATTTTGCTGCGCGACCGAACTGAAAAAAATGTGATAGTAAAACCGTAAGGATGACCTCGTTAAATGAGACGTGCGCAGGCGCGACAGTCGTATACACAAGCGAGTAGTTGTGTCGATTCTACATTAGCCGAAGGAACTTCGTTCCTACCTGGTGTCCCACGACACCACATTTCTTTTTTTATTTAAAATTAACAATATTGATTATTGTTATTTTTTATAAAAGATACTCTAATGTACTGGTGTATGTATTATTATTGCTCTCTCGTTTAGAATATAGGTTGAATTAAACTACAGGCAAGACAAATATGTGATTCAGGTTTTTATGGTGAAAAAAATGGGGGGCGCTACAAAATAACTGATTTTTTAAAGTGGGCGTCTGTCAAAATAAGTTTGGGAACCTCTGGTTTAAAGGGTTATCTAGGGTCTGATCAAGGCCAAATTTTTAATGATATCTCCGTTTCCTTTTAAATGGTTTATTTCAAATGAGGGCAGCACTAGACCGCGGAAAATTCAGGTAGCCCCTTAAGAGCTACGCTCTTAATAGCTCCTAAATAATATTGATAGATCCAAAAAGGTAAAAAAACATGCATATCTTGCCCTTATTTGAAATTAATTGTTAAATCATAAAAAATGGTGATGTTTTACAAAACCTGGAGCCCAGTGTTAAAGACCACTTTTAGCGTGGTGGTGGAAAACGAAATCAAAATAGTGATGGGTTTGCTACGATCAGATTTTACGATCTGAGCTGACGGGAAGAGAAGCATCTGGTACATTCTAAATTTTTATCCTAGCCCAGCATGAAAATTGAGTAAATATTATCAGATTTAATGTTCCTCTAAAGATTTTTAATTAATTACAACAGGAAGGCATATTGTTTTAATTTATTATTCTTATCACTTATTATTCGTTACCTTGAAGATGTGTTTTTATTTTTAGTTTGCTTCGATAATAAAATCAATGAAGGACCAACACGTCAGGTTTTTTTATTGAAAGCTTCCACGCCGGCAAAGCCATGTTCTTCAGAACAAGCGAAAGCACGCACCTTTAAAATTTCCAAATTTTCCCTCTATTCAGTTTCTTAAAAACTTTCACCTTTGATTTATCGCGTATATCGCATCATTCGCATCACAATTCAATATTATGATGATATGGTGCTGATCTGATGATGGAGACGGGAGGTGGCCAAAGGAACTCTGTAATAAAATGACGCAACTCTATCGAGTTTGGGCACGTTGATTCATATTGAGGAGCACTTTAATGTTTTAGATAAAGGCTCGCTTAAAAAAATATAACATTTCTAAATTAAAAAATAATATATAAAAAATAAGTTTCATACAAACTTTCAACCCTCATTTTAACCCCTTAGGAAATGAATTTCCAAAAATCCCTTCATATTGCACACTTAGGTACGTTAAGTAAGAAATAAAATTTCATGCTTCTAGACCCAACGGTTTCAGCTCTGCGGGTAAAATAAATACTTAGTCATACGAATCAAGAATATTTTTTATTTTAAAGCAAATATCTTTTCGTTGTAAGTGATTTCTTATCATTAAGTAGTTATAATTAAGTACTTTTTTAAATTCAAATTATCAGTGAGTTATTTACGAAAATGTAGCAGTACGGAACTAGAATTTATATAAGTATTTATGAATTGCTATAGGTATACGTAATCGCTTCAACGGTACAAAATCAATGTTTTTGCCTTTGTTTTTGCAAAGCACTTTAACACTGAATCGATAGCATACCGATTGTGTAAACTTGTCAAGTATTGAAATATTACAATCCCAAGGCGGCCATACATTATTGTAATGTCGTCACAGTGACTACATATTTGACGATCTCTGTGGTCTAGAGGTCATCATGCCAGGCAGCCACACCGGAGGTCCCGGGTTCGTTCCCGGTCAGGTCAAAATGGAAAATGATTTTAGTTGGGTCTTGGGTGTTATTCTTTATATGTATTTGTTATAGGTAAAATACAGTATCATTGAGTTAGTATCCCATAACACAAGTCTCGAATTTATTTTGGGGCTAGCTCAATCTGTGTGATTTGTTCGCATATATTTATTTATTATTATTTATTTACATATAATAATATATAATCAAACGTATCTTATACCATGGAATCATAAATAACTAAAACCGAGTCGTTCATTATCTTCCAACAAAAAACTTAAATCATATTTAGACATAGCAGAGCCAAAATTACCATGATTTCAGCATCTAGACATTTTTCTATTCATATTCCATTCATTATATTCTAATGATTGTAGTAGGTGTAGATTGTAGACGATTTGTAACCTCGCGTGGTTCACGAATACACAATAATATATGTATTATCCATTACGTGGTGTCCAATTCCAAACGTGGAAATCGGTTGTTTTGTTACATTATTGTGTACTCAATCTTGTAGTAAATAAAAACTGAGTATACTGAGTGTATGTGAAACTGGAATAAAGTTCTCGTTGCTAATAAAAAGAATTATTTGTTTCGAGTGCATTTTCACTTTACCTAAATCGCATAATGCGCGCGAAGAATTTTACGCACGTGTAGATTTAGCGAAAAGCCAATGACTTCAAATTCTCCCACTTGGCAAAAATACAGTTTAAAAATAAATTTGTGTGTCCTAAAAGTGCTCCTTAGTCAAGGTGGCAAGCAATACAAATAACAAACCAATCGTAACACTTCTATAGTCCATTTGGTTAGGTATCTAAATAAATGTTAACAATCTTGACATGTCTTTTTATTTAAATATACACTTTATAAATCAATACCTTTGCAAATTATAAATTGATAATGTAATTTACAATTTATAAAATAAATCATTTGTAAAATATATAAGTAGATCACATTAATAACAAATGATAAAAGCTTAAAACTGGAAACCTTTTAAAACTTTTTACAAAAATCCAGATTAATGTTATAATTACCGATCTAGTGAATAAAAATTTATATTTTACTCTTTAACTCCTAAAGTCCAGCTATGGATTTGACACAGGCTAATAAAAAAAGAAAAATTTGCATTTTACTTGTTAGTAACTTTTGTTAGTTTATAAATAATAATGTCGGCGCATCACAATAATGGAACTTGATGAATGAAACAAACGTAATTTAAACTGAAACTATATTTAGACGTGAAGTAACTAACACCAAAGATGGACGTTACAAGTCACATTACGGCTAAATAATTATGCAAACGATGTTGACAATACATTAATAAGATAAATGTCGAGTTTAGTACATACTGCAATACAAACGATCCGCGTTGCTAGTACTGCACCCGCCTAATTATTATACTGGTTATCTTGGGTGAAAAAAAATTGCTGCGTCACAAAATCATGTCATCACGTTGTAAATCATGCAACGTGATTTTAGATTTATTAATGCAGAAATTTTTATATGAAGGGCTTTATTTGACTCTAAGAAGCTATGACGTCACGTTTTGGTATTTCAAAATTGTTTGTTAGTAGGTATCTGATTTGACTTGTTGGAAACTAGCGGATTTTACCAAATAATCCTAATACCTTATATGGGACCTCATATGGGGTAGACAGAAACCAGGCTATAAAACCTAAAGGCTGCGATGGCAGTGTGATGGTGAATGCGTAGGCAAAAAAGGAATTGAAAATAGTCGCTACCAGCACAACGATTGCCATAGTTCAGAATGTCGCCCATTTCCTCGATCGACTTTCAGCAGCTGGTACCTTCATAACGTAAGTACCTTTCTGCAATAGGACCAGGTTATTTTGAAAAATAAGGTACTTTCCTTTTACTGAGGCCGCCAGGTGACAAAAAGGGAAAAAATTGTGGTTTTAGCCACCCACGTGGCGAGTGAGACAATTAAAATAATAATAATAAATAATAATATAAAACCCCGCTGTCACTATATATCTCTGTCATTTTATAATAATATTTTTCCACGTTTGTTTTATTTAGATATTTTACATTTAATTTATCAGAAAAAACATGTTAATATTCCTGGATATACTACGTACATAAATAATAATTTCTAACACGGATAAATAATGAAAATACAACTTAAAGGACGGGTGAAAGCCATCTTGATGTTTCAGTGTGTCAAACGTGGAATATGTATTTAGTAAATAACAACATATTATGATAACAAGGCAGAAAGCAAGGTTAGGGGAGACGACAAACGCACGCCCACCACCTCCACCCGTGTCATCGTCTTGCTCCTCGCTATCTTCGTCGGGCAACGAGTTTGCAACAGCGCCCGACACCAGCGAGTTGAGCGACGACGAGCGCGGGCCGTCGGCCCCGCCGCCGCGACCACCTGCGCGACTGGGACGACCACCGCTGCCGGCACGCTTGGGGCCTGCGGGGCCACCTGCCCCGCACTCGGCTCCCGCTACCGGTGGTGTAGTGCGTCGCATGCGATGGACTCAAGCAAATAATGAGAACTGCATGCGCGCCTATTACGGGGCCACAGAGGGAGAAACTAACATGACTGCGTATCGTGGTCGGATGTTGTCTCTGTTTCAGGCGCTTGAACCATCTATCACCGTCTCTGCCCAACGATTATCGGATCAAGTACGGGTTATTCAGCGTTCCAAACGACTGGACGACTCTGTGCTTGATCGGTTACGCCTGGAGTCACGCCCTGTTCACTCAGTCCCCTCTACGTCCCGGGATCGACCTGCCTTGTCGTCGGCTATGGTACCACCATCAGCTCAGCCGACAACATTGTTGCGGAACTATCCCAGTGACGACGGAGGTGACTGTGCGAACATTAGCGTAAGTACTCAGGCCCATGAGCAATTGAGGAGGACTTTGGATGAGGCGATTACACTGTATCGATCCACATCTAGCCTTAGACCGCGATTACCGCGCCTGCCTACGAATAAACGCAATCTGGCGTTAATGGGAGCCCTGGATGACTTGCTAGTCTCGTACTTAGAGACTAGCGAAGATCTTGTTGATACTCACTCAATTTTGTACTGCGGGGCCATCGCGGCGTGTCGGGTTGCACATGTCAAGTTCCCTGAAGTTGACCGTGCATCTCGGGCCGCCGGTGGTGTCCCCGCATGGCAAATGCGAATTGAGCGACGTATCAACACATTTAGGACTCTCATTGCAAAGCTAATCTGCTTCAGAGGGGGCAACAACCGCCCCCGAGTCATGCGCTTCGTGAATCAAGCATTTGCGGGGACTGGAATCAGACCCCGTGATTATTTGTCTTGTGTCACGGAGCGCATTGACTTTTTGAAGCAGAAAGTCTTTGCGTGGGCGGGTCGTATTCGTCGTTACAGGGAGCGTGTGGATCGATTCCAGCAGAATCGCCTCTTCCAAAGTGACCAAAAAAAGGTATACCGGAAATGGGAGGGAACTGATCAACGTGTGTTCGACGGGCAGCCACCGGATTCTTCTGCTATGATTAATTTCTGGCGTAGCATCTGGTCGGTGCCGGTTGAACACACGGAGGGCGATTGGATTAGTGTCGTCGGGCGTGAGTGTGAGGATATCGAAGCCATGGGGGCTGTCATTATCAGCCCCGATGACGTAAGTTGTGCAATTCGTACGGCACATAACTGGAAATCTCCTGGGCCGGATGGATTGCACAACTTTTGGATAAAATGGTTTCGAAGCTCACACGAACGCTTGGCGGAGCAATTTCAACACGCCCTAGAGCTAGCTTCACTTCCCACTTTCCTTACAACGGGTATCACCTTTCTGCTCTATAAGTCAGGTAGTACCACGGATCCGAAAAACTACAGACCCATCACGTGCTTGCCGACATTATACAAGCTCCTTACATCCATTTTGGGAACAAAAATTAATAGGCACATTGTTGCTAATAAAATTTTGGCCCCAACTCAAAATGGATGTAGGGTTGGGTCCCGTGGTACTAAAGAGCTCCTCCTCATCGACATGACTATAAGCCAACAAGTTCGACGGAATAAGTCGGCTCTTTCTACTGCTTGGATTGATTATAAGAAGGCCTATGATTCGGTGCCTCATTCATGGCTGGAAAGGACATTGGAGTTGTACAAAGTTGATACAACTTTAAGATCCTTTCTGAGCACTTGTATGAGACAGTGGATCACAGTCCTTTGTCAACCGGATTGTGGAAATAGTCCCTCAGATCCGTCAGACTATTTAAGGATTGAGCGAGGCATTTTCCAGGGTAACAGTTTAAGTCCGTTATGGTTCTGTCTAGCCCTGAATCCTCTTAGCACTATGCTAAAGGACTCAGGACTGGGCTACCGGCTCAGAAGAGAGAGTGAAGTTATTTCTCACCTACTGTACATGGATGACCTAAAGCTATTTACACAAAAACGTGCTGACTTGGTGAAACTACTAAAAATTACAGAAGTTTTTAGTAGTGCCATCAAGATGGAGTTTGGTGTAGATAAGTGTGCGGTTATGCATGTACAGCGGGGGAAGGTTGTAAATTCTACAAATTTACAGCTTTCTGAGACAATAACGATCAAGACTCTCTCGGAGCCGGAAACCTACAAATACCTTGGTATGTCACAGTCATTGGGTATTATGGATGGGGACATAAAACAGGTGGTGAAGGAACGCTTCTTTAGCCGACTGACAAAAGTACTTAAAAGTCTTTTGTCAGGAGGAAATAAGACGCGTGCCTTCAACGCCTGGGTGATGCCCCTACTCATATACTCCTTTGGCATACTAAGGTGGACTCAGACTGAGCTGGATGCTCTGGATAGAAGGGTCCGCCTACTGCTCACAACATTTCGTATGCTACACCCACGCTCATCTGTTATGAGACTGTACATCCCGCGGAAGCGTGGAGGTCGAGGCTTCTTAAATGCTAAGACTCTCCACAACCGCGAGGTTTGCAGCTTTAGGGAGTACTTCCTTAACAGTGAGTGTGGCTTGCATCGTGATGTTGTGGCAGTAGACAAGGGCCTCACGCCGCTCTCCTTGGCAAATGAGAACTGGCGCAAACCAACGGTGTTAAGTACCGAGGATCGCATGAACGTATGGAAGAGCAAGGAGCTCCACGGGCGGTTCTATCGGGCCTTAACAGGGCCCGATGTGGATCAGCTTGCATCGGTGAACTGGCTACGTTTCGGTGACCTCTTTGGGGAAACTGAAGGTTTTGCCTGCGCAATTGCAGACGAAGTCATGATGACGAACAACTATCGGAGATATATCCTGAAGGACGGTACGGTTGACGTCTGTCGAGCATGTCGACGTCCCGGAGAGTCTATCAGGCATATAATCTCTGGTTGTTCTCATCTGGCTAACGGTGAGTACTTGCACAGACATAACCTCGTAGCCAGAATTATTCACCAGCAGCTTGCTCTTCGATACGGACTTGTACAATCTGAGGTACCGTACTATAAGTACACACCGATGCCGGTTCTCGAAAATGGTCGTGCCACGCTCTATTGGGATCGATCTGTCATCACGGATAGGACTATTGTCGCCAATAAGCCTGATATCGTGCTGACAGATCGATTGATGCGCCAGACAGTGCTTGTTGACATCACCATTCCGCATGACGAGAACCTCGTGAAGGCCGAGAAGGACAAGCTTAGTAAGTATCTTGACTTGGCCCACGAGGTGACTGCCATGTGGAATGTGGATTCAACGATCGTTGTCCCGATATTCGTATCGGCGAACGGTCTTATAACGAAGAGTCTTGATCAACACCTCAAGACTCTCTCGCTAGATGGCTGGATCAAGGGTCAGATACAGAAGGCAGTACTCCTGGACACGGCACGCATTGTCAGGAGGTTTCTCTCTCTGCGGCCCTAACCACCGGTAGCTTGGGCCTTAAAGCCCCGCTGCCAGTGGGCAGCTAGATTAGGTTTTTTTATAAAGTGTGTATATTTTGTAGATTTTTTTTATATTTTTCTTTTTATAGATATTGTATAAAAAAATCTAATCTAAGAATATTTAAAATAAATAAAGATAATAATAAATAGGGAGAAATTACACCGATTGAGCTAGCCCCAAAGTAAGGTCGAGACTTGTGTTATGGGATACTAACTCAACGATACTATATTTTATAACAAATACATATGTAGATAAACATCCAAGACCCAGGACAATTTGAAAAAGGCCATTTTTCCAACTTGCCCTGACCGGGGATCGAACCCGGGACCTCTGGGTGGCGGACTAGCATGGTGACCACTACGCCAACCAACAATTAAGTTGCGTGGGCAACCCAGTGGCCAATTAAAGGGTGACATCCAAGAATAAAGCGTCACAGGAAATAAGAAGCCCTATTGCATCGCTTATTTTCTCAAATTCACGAGAACAATGCGCCAGCGCACATGCACCCAACTGTTTTGGCAGTCCGCCACGACATTCATTTAAAAACATACTTTCTTTGTCTCGATCCTCTTTCTCTTTGTATCTTATCTGTCTCATCTCTATAACACAAACACATACTTAACTGAGTTTCTAAGGATATATATCTAGATCTAACAAAACATCTATACAGAATACTCAAGATAATATAATACAATTTTTGAATAAATCATGCCCACTGATCGTGTTAAATATTACCAAGCACAACTCATCTTTAGCTTGGAAACATTTATGAAATGTAAGAGTTTGTCCAAAACTTATATTACACAAAACTTAAAGTCTTGTTTCTTCAACAACTTTGTTTCTTTTTTGTACTCATTTTACCATATTTTTGCTATTATTTTGTAGAGACTGGTACTTCAACAGCAGCTTCTTTGCGGAGTCAACTCTAACAACGAAAATTACACAAACTAAAATCGATTCTATTTTAATAATACAATCGGTTTTAACGTCAATATATTTATTACCTAGAGGCAAAATATGTTACATAACGATTTCTGCAGTAGCACATCGTAGGATGCAACCAGCAAGGGTGGATCCAGGGTACTTTCTGAATCTACCCTTGCTGGTATGGAGATCGAGGTATTTTTATGTTACCAGTGATCTATACAACTGTGAACCACGCCATGTCTGAAGTGGTTGATTACCATGCGCTAATAACAGCTTAATAGCCAGCTCCCTCATCAATATTTTTACCATACATACTAGTACTGCAGTTGAATACTTACATTCATTTGTGCTACTATACTGATAATTTCTAGTCACTACAAAATAGAAACCAAAGATTAGACCGTTTTGGCATTGGCAATCAGGAACGCGGTAAGATAGGAGTACCAATCGGTATGAATCGCCAAACACGAGTGTGTGATGCCATTGAGACATCTTTATCAGTTGACCCTACATCCAGTGTTTCCGTGACACCGCATCCGCTGATATTTCACAAGTACCTAGCAGAATTTTCCACACAAGTACTATTTAATATTTTATTTTAATTACATATGACTATTTTCTCAATGAAATCTAAATTCACACACCCTCGGATGGTGATTAACACATTAACCGCCGCGCCCATATTACTGTATTTTCCATATTTTAACTTCCTTTTTTTAGCTTAATTTGTTTTCTAATGCTGTGTAATTAGTAGGGGTATGTAATAAAAACAAGATTTTTCAAGTTTTTCATCGTGTGCCAAAAAGATACACATGGCCCGTAAAAAATATTATTCTGCTTAATAAAAATTCAGAGGCCTCGTGTATTTTTTTGGCACACGCTGAAAAAATTGAAAAATCTTTTTGAATCTCGTTTTTATTACCCACCAATACTAATTACTCAGTATTAGAAAACAAATTGAGCTAAAAAAGAAAAGGGAGATAAGAGGATAGTTACTGCTTTATCCACTACACAATCCGTTTTGAAACTAAAACAACCCGTACAATCAAACAATCGTGAAGCCGCAATACATAAAATACTACAACACAAATGGCTTTTTTACGGATCTGCATTAAGGCAATATACAAATCGGTACCGGGAGTTGATTTTCGAGGTGTTGTGGGGTACCGGCATCGTCAATTTTTGTATAATGAAAACACTCGCAAGAAGCAGCTGAAAATAACAAGAGTTCAGAGAAGAAGTAATTGGGGGATTGATTAGAAAATACGCTGTCATGGAAAGGCAACCAACACCACGAGTACCCGCAATCAAGTGCCACAGGCATGTATTCAGTATGAAGGGAAACCCACATAAAAAGTGTAAAGGGAGATGTGTAGAATGTTACATTGCTTGGACGAAAAGGGAAAACAGTGGACGGAAAAGTTAAACTTACAAAACAAATTAACAAAATTTGTTCGATTTACCAAATTTTATTATATGCTGAATGTTTTGAAAAGCTTCACTAAGTTATACACATCTTTGTAACTAAGCGTTTTAGCTGATTTCATAAAGTGAAAGAAAAGTCATACTCGTTAGATTTTTCATATTTTTATTTTTGTTATAATTTTTTACCTATAAGTCCCACATACTACCCACAAGGACCGAAATAACCGTAGAGGCTAAAAGACTACATAATAAAACGTATGAAAACGTTTTTCCTGGCGGACACACGGGCCTCTAAACAGAGCACTGCCTGTGTGTTAGAAAGAAAACACGTGGCATCAGATGAAAATGCATTGTTTCCTAAAGGACATGGCGCATAACGTAGATGGCACACATATCTGTCTCCCTCGCCTTTGCTGCTAATTCCTGCGACTTCCTTGTTTCTACCATATTCAAATTATTTTTCCAATCCCGCTTTTTAATGACTTAGGTGGCTACTCGACCACAGAAATCTCGGCCAGAGGCCGAGTTGACAATTTTCTAAAAATGGTAGTGGTCAAGTCGGCCGTATCTCGGCTTATGGTCGAGTGGCCACCTTTTTATAACTGTTAATGGTCAAGTCGACCAAACGTCTTGATTATATCAATGCCCTAAAAAAATATTAATAGCTTAGGTATATCAAATCAAAGTCATTTTAACAATGAAAAATTTATTTATAAATAATCAAATAGATGTAAAACCAAATATTTTACTATATATTAATACGACAGTCTTTCTATGAAATGGCCAATACTAACTTCATTATCGACTAATTCCCTGATTGTTTCATTGATTCTTTTTTCTCTTAATATGGTTTCCTCGGACCTCTTTGAAATAAAACCTTTATTAGCCCACAAAAAATAATAATATTTTGCGTCTTTCCTTAATATTTTTAATAGGAAAGCTAAATTGGGTTTGACGTTGATTTTTTTATTTAACCTGGAATTCCAGCTTTCGATACAATTATTGGTCTTGTGGCGGACATCACTGAAACACCACTTATCATTTAAGAAAGATTGTAACCAAGTGTTTTCAAAATATACGTTAAATTCGGCAATTTTGTCATTTATTTTTAAACATTGACTTAAAACATAAAGCCAGCCGTCTGATCTGGATATCATTGGCAAGTATGCAAGCGCCATGCAACGCTTCACGTGACCTCGCGAAAGTATAGATTTCTTCATTAAGCCCAGCTTCTTTGCTTTTCTTAGCACTGCCTGTTTAAAGTGGAAAATACATCCACGCAAGGTTGCCTCCGGAAAAGCTTTTTGCGCTGCTAGCATAGCACTGGCTTCAAAATCTGAAGTTATTGTTGCTGGGTTAAATTCTGGGATCTGGCTTTTGATTAAATCAAAAAATATTTGGTAATGTACTTGCTTTTTACCAGGTAATAATGCGTATACTACAGGGACAATGTTTGTGTTCTCATCCGTGCTACCCAGATCTACATGTAATGTATATAATTGTTTAAACGGTGGAGCAGCAGCCTTAAAAGTTCCGTCAATAAATAAATCTTTCGCATTTTTTAAAATCTGTCTACCTTGTTCAGTTGCAAATAACAATATTTTCGTTTTTTTATCTGTATAGTCTGCAAGTACGAAATTTTTAAATACACCAGGTACTTCTTTTATACTATTATTATAAAAACGGTTTTTTTTTCTTTTATAGCTTTATTTCTGTGTTTGTACATTGTTTTTTTAATATTATTATATTCGGGTAATTTTATGATCAAATCTAAGCCTGTAGATTGTACCTCTTCTACGACATTTGCGTATAGTGTAGGCATGGGTGTACTCTCAGTAATTGCTCTCTGTACACATTTGTGAACAGTCAATTTTAATTCATTTTTATCAGTATTCGCTTTACAATTGTGTGATTGCTGTTTAATTACCATCCCGCCTGAATTTGTAATCAAAACAGCACGACAAATATTTCTGTTTGCACATAACCAAGTCGTATGCCCCTTAGCATTTTCCCTCTTCTTATTATAGCGGTACCCTTCTTTAAGAAGGATTTTACCACCTCTTTGTGATGTAATAATCGTAAGAGGACTTCTACGAGCGGTACTGGTGGGAGGATTATCATCCAGTCCTATATCTGTAAAGTAAATAATTGCCATAATAATAATAATCCTAATCCCAACTAATCATAATATTATAAATAACAAAGAAAAAGTTAGTTTATATATATGTTTGATTGATTGTTATGTACGTCTTTACGATTAATTTACTGTTCCTGTAGGATTTGATACGCGGTCGAAGCCGACTTATTAACTACTAGCGGCCCGCTCCGGCTTCGCACGGGTACTTAACGAAAATGTAATAACCAGCTAAGTGCGAATCGGACTCGCGCTCGACGGGTTCCGTACCATTATCTAAAAAAAAAATGTTTTTTATATGGGAGCCCCCCATAAATATTTATTTTATTTTTTTATTTTTAAAGTGAATATACAACTAAATATTCTGTGAATATTTCAAGCGTCTACCTGTTGCCGTTATTAATATCGAAAAAATCACGTTGGTTGTATGGGAGGCCCTTTAATATTTATTTTATTCTATTTTTAGTATTTCTTGTTAAAGCGGCAACAGAAATGCATCATCTGTGAAAATTTCAAGTATTACAGTTCATGAGATACAGACAGACGGACTGACAACGGAGTCTTAATAATAGGGTGACTTTTTTATCTTTGGGTACGGAACCCTAAAAAAATTTATCGCATCGCATACCTCAGTGGCGCCTACATTGTATCGCATATCGCATATTATCAAAGACGGTGCTGCCTAGCTAGCCGAGCGGGATGAGCGATAACTACGCGACTTTTTTACTTAAATTTTGAAACTCGTGATATCTTTCGACTGGAATGTCCGAATTGAATGATTCAAAAAGTTACATAAAGATATTGAAGCAGTCTTAAATATAAAGTAATATATATTTTTCAAATCGGTCATGTAGTTTCGGAGTATATTCCATGCAAACAAACAATCAAATCTTTCCTATTTATAATATTAATTTAGACAAGCCACAGCTAGTAGTGCACTAAGAAAGGGTATTTGGATATTCAATGACTATTTACTGTTTGTAGAAAACTCATAGATTAAACGAAATGCACGCGAATAAAGCCGCAGTCAACAGCTAGTAACTTATATTGAAGTAAAGGTCGTATATGACTTACGATTTTGAGTTGCAACATAAACAAAATTAGTCTAAAACACTTGTAACGCAAATATTACAGTAGAAACTTAAAGAAAATAAATAAGTATTCTCACCTTCTTGTTCCATAGGTAATATTTATGATAGTCCTTCCCTTAAGTTCCTTCCCTGATGTATATTATTTTTCTAGTTCCTCAATGAACAAAATTTATTTTGCTGCACACTGTTGATATTTAATTCACTTTGATTGTGAGACGTCAGGTTATTTGTGCGAGTACAGGCATAGAAAAATGTTTTATTAAAATACCCTCATCATACCCACCACATATTTTTATTTTAAATACCTACATTATGTTTAATTTTATTTTATATGAATGCAATTTGTAATGGTTCTCTATTTTTTCTCATAAATTTTTTATCCATAATTTAGGATCTCATAATATTTTTTTCCATTATAATCATATGTCCGAATAATGTCTATCCCTAACATAATATCGCATAATATCACGCGCCTGAAAGTTGTAATCCCGAAAAACAAATCATCATCATCCGAGCGTATTCCCGGTTGCATCCTCAGCAGTAACGCTTCAGAGCCCGGGGTCCGCTATCTAACCAAGGAGATTTGACGAGGTTACTGGTTTTTACACAGAGCGACTGCCGTCTGACCTCCACAACCCAAAGGGCAAACCAAGAACCAATCCTTGGATAGTTTGATGATCAAACGCTAGGTGGCGTTCGGGACCCACAGTTTTACGTGCCTTCCGAAACACGGAATCATCTTTCTTTTCGGATAATCAGGTGATTCAAGCCTGCAATATCCTATCCAGACTGGAAACAACTTTGCACAAAGTATGTTTCCCAGTGGGAATCGAACCCATGACCTCCGGGTCACAAGGCGAACGCCTTGACCACTGGACCACGGAGGCAGTCAAAAAAACAAAGTGCTATAACTATTATGATCCACAATAATCAAAATGTCTATTCTTTTTTCCCTTAATTATCACGTATCCTAATTTCGGACATATGATAATTATGGATAAAAAGCAATAAATTGGTTTGCATTCGTTTTCAATACACTTTTCTATAATAGTAATAAATATTAAATCGAAACAAGCCGGTATACAATGCAAGCAAGCATGCAAAAAGCATCCTTTCTGTCACTGCTCCGGGAAGGAATTATACTCTAGGGGTAGGGCAGACAAGACTACGTGGAGTCGGTTTTACAGAAATTCCTTTCTGTAACTAAAATCTAACTTTAACCTAGTATTTTAAGCTAATAATCTTATTACAAATTAACATTCGAACTACCATACATTATAGAATACAATACCTAGGACATGTGACTTTATAGCATACCAAATTGGAAAATTCAATTACTATAGAAATTCATATTATGTTACAAAAGTGATTCAAGATAATTAGGTAAATCAAAATTACGGATATTTGAACATTATGGATACTAAAGATTATAGTAAACTTGTTATGGATTATGACAGACATTCGGACAGAAAATTTTAGGATAAGAAATGGAGTACCATTTGTAATGCTTAGGCAGTTTCCTTAAGATAGTAAATAATTATGAACACAATATAACAATTTTTGTGTATGATATATTATTGTACATATATGACACACAACGCCATATAGTATTAAAATTAGTAAAAAGTTATTTACTTTAAAGCAATTTCATCACGAAATATTGTATACACTTAAATTTAGCTTTCCTAATAAAAATGTTAAGGAAAGACACAAAATATTATTTTTTTTGTGGGCTAATAAAGGTTTTATTTCAAAGAGGTCCGAGGAAACCATATTAAGAGAAAAAAGAATCAATGAAACAATCAGGGAATTAGTCGATAATGAAGTTAGTATTGGCCATTTCATAGAAAGACTGTCGTATTAATATATAGTAAAATATTTGGTTTTACATCTATTTGATTATTTATAAATAAATTTTTCAAAATTCAAAATGACTTTGATTTGAAATACCTAAGCTATTAATATTTTTTTAGGGCATTGATATAATCAAGACGTTTGGTCGACTTGACCATTAACAGTTATAAAAAGGTGGCCACTCGACCATAAGCCGAGATACGGCCGACTTGACCACTACCATTTTTAGAAAATTGTCAACTCGGCCTCTGGCCGAGATTTCTGTGGTCGTGTAGCCACCTAAGTCTTTTTAATTACCTACGAAGTTCACAGGGCTATCACCACCAGAATCAATTTTCGGTTCAATGACACTACATACATAATACAACGAGCAAACTAGGTTAGTGGTGTCGGTAGGTATGTAATACCGATGTATGAAACCGATCGATCATTCAGTTGACTTTGGAGCAACGGCTGTAATAATGAATGACGCGACGTGTAGTAGTATTGCCGTTACCTAAATGCTACGTCATGCTGAAAGAAGACATTTTCAAAACAGTACAGATTACGGTGGTTTGATGAAAATGGAGTCATATTTCTCATACAATTAGTATGAAAGATTATGACTCCGTTTTTGAAGCGTACCGAACCTTAGTGTAGATATCTGTATAATATAGTAATAAACTGGTAATGAGTAAAACCGTGTTAAAATATCTGTTAAAATTAATCAGCTTTTTGGTATTATTCTAATGAATTATAACTTATAACAAACTTTAAAATAGGTACTTACTTAAAAAACTGGTTTTACTTCTTCATGTACTTAAAATAATGTTCTAACTCACTGTCACTTTATTCTCTTTGAGACCGACTCAGTTAAGCCATTCAAAGAGCATAAATATTGCCATCGTCTCTGGACAACTGTATACATACATACTTGCCTATAAATAATTTTCAACACTAAAAACCGACTTCGACACCAATCTACACAACTGGTTTTGATAAAATTATCAATGGGACTGGCAAGAATGCCCTTTCGAACAAAAAATAATTTTCCAAGGCGTCTTCTAGTAAGCGGGGAACATACTAAAAAACATATATACGTATATTAGAATTTGATAACCTCCTCCTTTTTTGCCGATGTACGGCATCTCACCTTACGCAGCCAGACTTTACTAATTTTATTTCTGTCACTAGGTAGGTATTTCAAATGTGGTCAACTCGTTATAATTATCAACTAACTGGGCGACCAACATTGCTCGCTTACTTTTTTATGAAAATCATTTTTTTAGCCTCGACACTCCCGAAATACCGATTTTCATCAACATCCTTGAAGCCTTTTCCGTTTCCGAGATCTTCATATTATATATATTATGTATATATGTCAAAACAGTTTGAGTATTACACATTGATTGATAGTTTCAATAAATTTTAATATAACATAATTTTTACCGCGTGTACCTGCAAGGGCGATATTTGCACCTGCGCACGTCATACTATTTCTAAGCATATCATCAAGTATATCAATATTATTGTAAAATACATCTGTTCTAACAATACATTGCGTCTATATAGATATAATGTTATAATATAACCAAACGTCATACGCACACACCTGGCTTTTTAAATGTTTACATTACCTATACGTAGAAGGTATTCTCCGTTTTAGTGTAGTTGCATGCAAAACATACCCACTAGCGCACTACTAGCAGAATACTGTAAAACTTCAGAACCTTTTAAAGTAAGTTGAGTATATACTCATCAAGTTTATAAGAATAAACAAGTGATATTTTTTTATTAAAAAAATAAATAAATATAATGTAACTATCGTTCATTAGAATCATTAGTTATTTATCTATTCGTGTCATCTTACTAAATCGCTATTTATAATTAAGTTGACAACAGTCTCACCTGTTAACAGTCGACTGCTGGACTTAAGGCCTCTTAAAATTTATCATCTATCAATTTAATTCCCAATAGTTTTACTAGCGCTCCTATTGTGTTTCTAAAGATTCTATTTATCCCTTCAATTGGATGAATTAAAAACAACGGTGAAAAGCTTATATCTTCAGATTCTGTTTATTAATAACACTGGTCAAATAAAAAGCAACTTTTGCAAACCCATGAAAGGAATTTTACTGATTTTAAGAGAACATTAAAAAACGTTCACAGTGGTAATAATTTTATCCCTTAGTTAGCTCGGATTTACTGTGGATATCAATAAAAAGACTTGTAGCTCAGTTAAATGTTTACTTATATTAATACACATTTATTAATTTCAAAAGTGTAAAGTTGAACTACTTTTTCTTCTATAATCGAGATCTATAGCTTCTCTTCTTAACGTCCAACAATAGTCTGCTAGCATAGCTGAGCTCCACTTCCCCTGATAACGCTGTTTTATGCACGGAACAGAGAAATAGGTGGAAGTGCCTTGGGCCTAAATTAGTAACGAAACCTGTGTCGCCAAACTCACACAAATAAACCAATAAGCACATATTGCATACATACGAAATATTCATTTGATTGGTCGAATATATTTATTTCAATGTTGGCCTAAGTCAATAGATTCTACATTCTAAAAACGACAGTAGGTCTCAAGCATAAGGTTTATTTTGCTACGGTTCAAAAAGTACTTACGACGTTTTGCTATTTACTGTCTAACTCAAATTAAAAAGTCTAGTAATTGCGCCATCTATCGTCGAGAAGCAGAATTTTTTCGTCACTTGAATCCCAAGCTACGAAATAATTCTGCTACTTGCCGACAGGTGCGCTACTCGAATAGTGATGTATATTAATGAATACAGTATCGATATCATTCGACGGAAAGGCATTTTTTTTGAATTTTCTTTAACACTTACTTTCACTCGCGACTTCGTCTGCGTAACTTTCTTATTTATAATATTAGTATGTCTCAAATAATTAAAGATCTATTATTTTAAGAACATAAAAAATCAGTCTTTATCCCTGTAGCGAATGTAGCGATCTAAATCCCTAATGGAATGGAACATACAGAGCATTTTGATTCTTGCGGTTCTAAGCTGAAATCGCCCAGGGCCGCAAGATCCGAAGGCTACTTTTAGCGTGACGGCGGGCGAGAAATTGGGAAAGGAACCAAGATAGTGATGGGTTGCTAGCCGCATGGTCGTTTACAGTTTAAAGTGAGAACGTGAAGCTTTTCTACGCAGAATTGCAAAAAACGGCCACTTTTGGCGTAGGTGCGTTGAAAACCTTCACGTTCTTACTTTAAAATGTAAAAAGTGGTTCCTAAAATAGTTTAAATGGTTATCTAGGGTCTGATCGAGGCCAAATTATAAATGATATCTTCGTTTCCTTTTAAATGACTTATTTCAAATGGGGGCAGCACTGGACCCCGGAAAATTTAGGTAGCCCCTTAACCAATTTAATTGAAATTGAATATGTAGGTAAATAATTTAAGAGTCCCGGAAAAGGACATAGGTTTATATCCCAAAAAAAGAGTGATGGAACTTTGCATGGTAAATCTTACTTTGCCAAACAAATGGAGACTTTTTCAAATTACTTATATTACACTAGCTTTAACCCGCGACTTCGTCCACGTAGAAGTCGAAAATGGTTCTAAAAGGATTTTTAATTGATTTTTTACGTTATTAATGTTGTGATATCATATGAATTATTACTATAAAATGTTTGAATACTAATAAAATATAACATTTTTTATTATAACGTAGGGATTTAAAGGTCTAGCAGACCCGGCGAACCTCCCTCTCCCGTTTTCTTCCCGTTCCCGTTCCCATCATTTGCTAGACCGAGAGAGAGCGACGGAACGCTTCAAAATGGTTAAACTAATCTTGTTTCTCCATACAAACTTCGGACCCCCATTTCACCCTCTTAGAGTTTGAATTTAGAAAAATCCTGAAACACATACTTACTCATTTACCGTCAAGAGTACTCCTGCGAAGTTTCGAATAAAATAGTCTAACTTATCTTGTCACTCCATACAAACTTTGAACCCCCGCTTGACCCCCTTAGGGGGTGAGTTTTGAAAAATCCTTTCTTAGTGTGCCAAATTTGGAGTCCCTAGACCCTGCGGTTTCAGCTGCGCGTTGATCGATCAGTCTCTATCTATCTTTGTCAGCCATGTCTATGTCTATGTCGAAAATGGTTCTTATAGGGCTCTCCCTCTCCCTGTTCCCTGTTTCCTGTTCATTATTCTATTAAAATTATACCTGAAATTTTGGTTTATTTTATCGACAAAATCCGCATCCGACGCGACTACATCACTAATCGAGTAGCGACAACTTACGGGAACAAACTTTCTAGAACTACCTAGTTAATATGATCGTACCAGAATGATTTTCGTAAATTTCTTAAAGAAAATGCATGTTATCGTACTTAATGATGGAAAGAAACACCTGCATTGCTTTTATTTTTGTTCTTGCTGCTATTTTTACATACTAAAACACTACAACACGGCATATTTAGCGAAAAAATTGTTGGTCGGGCGGACAAAACGATCTCAACACGTGCTAGAATACGACTGATGTACGCAGTCGGTCGATCTTGTGTAGTTTTACCGGATTATGACACGCGCGCCACGCCCACTTGGCACTTCCACCTATTTCTCTGTTCCGTGGTTCTATGCCTTCTATATTCTGCCGGAAACGCTCACCGTGCTCATCACTAACATCTCCCATACATTGAGGTAGAAAATTTAAATGTGAGTCCAGAATATGTATTTTAAGAGACATTTTACAGCCAATAACGCACAAGGCTTCAATCATATCTTTAACAAGTGTTTTCTGATAGTCTTCTACACCCATAAGAGTGATCATAGTTCTCAGCTCTCACATTTCCGATAAAATTAGTAAAAACATGTAAGCACCATGGATTTCCAAGCCTTGCTTTCTTCTTTCTTCAATTGATCAATGATAAAACACTTAGATATAAATCGATGTAAATAAAAACAGACACGTAGAACTCAATAAATAAACTAAAAATTCACTTAATACAAAATACACTACGAGTATTCAAAATATTTGTTAGCTACGGATTTAACACTCTACACGTTCAGTAGATTCAGATTTAATACTGTACACAAGTTTGTTTCTGTATATCATACTCATAAGATATGTGCCATTGAACAAAACAAAACACGTTCGTGGGTATGCGCGTCGTTATCACTCAATACGTTCGAGTATTACAACAAGCACACCATGAGCATAACTCAGAAAATCGAACTAAGCCGGCTGTGAAACGTCTTTAGTTGATGAATAGTCACCGCGTACTTCTTGATATTACAACTCATTATCACTGGGCAAAAACCTGGTTGACCAGTGTAATAAGTTAAAAGTGGTTTTAGAGTGACATCTATTTAATTTAATTACGAAAAGTGAATTTCATATAGAATTGTTCTGACACGGAACTGTAGGCCACACCGAGTGTGCCGATATCCGTGCGTTGTGTTTACGTTGGCTTATTTTATCAGCCGTGCGGACAGCGTGTCCACAACACCCTGGCATCCATTATCGACTCCGTAGTGCCGTGCCGTCTCGCTGTAACCAGTAAAATGCCGGAAAAACAATGGCTAAAAAAAGAAAACAAAATCTCATACTCTTCCGCAAAGGTTGAATTTTGTAATGTAATTAATTTATCATGGCTATTTTCTTACACCCCAAAATTTATTTTAGTACATAACAAACTTTTTAATTTAGTAATATATTTAATTACTAATAGCTAACTTTGGTGCCGCTTCCCTAGTAGAAAAGGAATTGATTTATTCATTTTTGTATACCACCTACCCAAATATTCTTTTTCTTACACTTCAGTCATCTACAGCATCGGTGTCATTTTGCTCGCTGACGATGATAGCGCTAGGAGTGCCGGCACGGCATCTTAGATCTTCACGACACAATTGTGCCGCGGTGATGTGGACAAGATAGCGCTGGAGTTGGTACCTACTTACTTTGGCTTCTCGTGTAGTAACTCGAGCCCAGGAATCGGCTTTCGCTTGTGTGCGGCGAATATGTACTTACAGTCGCTTACCTAATATCTAGTAACGCGATACTCACACTATGTTTTCATTTAGGTATATCAGATTCTAGTCTTAGATAAATTTTTATATCGGAATGTATTTTGGTTGCGTTATCTACCTACTATAATTAATTTATAGCTACTTCAAGATTTAAATGGCTACATGTCTGGCAAACAGAGATTTTTTTTTAAATTACATTTTTTCTACTAACTTACCTCGAAAAACCTTCGTAAATAAGAAGTAGGTACATACCGCGTTTATAATGTTTGTTTAGTAATAAGTAGAGTGATTTCAAATTGCGTATTATTAATATTATAGTAGGAAACATCCAATAACGTGTGTATATTTATGTAACCTCGATACGTGACGAACTCCTATCTGCCATAGTTCACTTAGTTATTTTATCAAAATAAACTTTAAATTAAAAAAGAAATATCGCTTTTGCATTTGGGTGCATGATTTTGTAGTTTTCACCGTTATGTTGGGAGGGTTCCAGGAGGTGTTAGAAAGTATACGGAAAGGGACAGTGTCCGATTCTCCACGTATTTGTTTTAACAATAAGTATTTTTAATGTAATTTCAAAATGCATTATGTGATAATGATGATGTTCTTGAAGCTCACGCATGAAAGAGATTTTTTATAAACAAATCACTTTTTTTGTTATTTTAGGTCATTTAGGTATTTGGGATTTAAAGGGAAATAACCGGAAAAGTGCGTGTCGGGCCATGCGCAGTGTAGGGTTCCATAGTTCCGAATGCCGACGTTGATTGGAGTTCACCAAACGTCAAAAAAAACGAATTATCTATTAAATTTGTATAAAATTTTCCTTGTCCAGGTAAGTATAATGATGTTTTTATTTTAATATTTTATTTTACACCTTTATCGGCGTTATACCCATGCCAAATTACAGATTTCTAGTACTGATAGTCTCTGAGTAAAACCGCGGACAGACAAACAGACATGGCGAAACTATAAGTGTTCCGTGTTTACCTGGTTTTGGTGCTATCTCAAGACTATGAATAATGGGTTTTTATTTTTCTTTCTTACCTATAATCTATGTAAGCATGTAGGTATCCTTTACGAAATCTGCCCTGCGATAACCTTTGACCGGGGTTTAAATTGTTAAACGCAACAGGAAGTCCGCAAGCAGGAATACTTGACTTTGTCGCCCTCTGACCGACTGACCCCTAGGAGCGATCGCTCCACTCGCTCTGCCTTTGGGCGGCCCTGTAATGTGGCCGTCCAGTACCTACCCTTAGCATGAATAAATATTCGTTCGTATCGCCTTCGTCTACATTTTGTATATGACCCCTTGTACAATGCAAGAGCTCAACACCGTAGCCAAGCACTGGTCAAACTTATTAGGCAGGTATAAAAGTTGTTTTAAGCTTTGTATAACCTTCAAATCATATAAGTACAGGAGTTATTTTATGTGCCAATCCACTCGAATGAAGGATGCAAAAATAAATAGCGCCTCTATCGAACGTACGTTCATTTTTGCATAATAAACGCAGACGAAGGCGATAGGTACGAATAATATTCGTGCTAAGGGTACGCAACACGCATATCTAGGTATCTAGGATACACGTGCCAAAATGTTCAAGTTTCCCCTTGCTCCCGACCTCGCTGTTAGCCACAGTAATAGAATGCACATAATAATGTGACAGATATAGAAAACGCTATTTATTCATATCATTTGAGAACGCAACGCAGTATTTACAGGTTTTGTACCAGGCCGTCTGGAATATCTCCAGTACACTACATGCATTAAACAGTAGGTACCTAAAGAGCCAAAGTAATTTTTTGTTACCAAGTTACGCAAAACTGCTAGCAGTAGCGTCAATAAAGTACATGGCATAAGCGTCTTTATGTTATAGGGCTAACAATTGTCACAAGCCTGATGTAAGTACCATAGCTATAATTTAGCGATAAGAAGTGATAGGTATTATCGGCTTCGCGCGTCTTCTAATGCACGTCTCAATAAGTCAATATCCCTTTTTCCTTTGTTCCAAGGAGATATAAAATTGTAGAGTGATTATTATTTGGCCGTACTGAAAATGACTTGGAAGAGTGAAAAACGATCATTGTCTTCTCAACGAGTCTTTAAAAAATCGGCACAGCAGCCGATTTTTTAAAGACTTTTCCAAGAAACAATTTAGATAACTATTTTTAAGACAGTTAAATATCTATCACCCCTGTTAGCCACTGGCCTATAGGTATATTAGGGAGAAAACAAAGTAAAATAAATGGTCAAGTGCGTGACCTGGCGACGCTCAGAGTACTTAGTTCCGAAGTTACATACAACTGAAGTGACACGTTACGTAATGGGGACTTTATATAATTTGACGTGTTTGTTTACAATACTACTTCAAACTAGTTACAACTTTATCTTTACATACTAGTCAGTGCCGGATTAGCCTAATAGCAAGAAAAGCAATTGCTATAGGCCCTGCTTTTGGAACGAAGTTCCTTATCGCGCGTTGCGAAAGGAAGCTAGACGGAAAAAACATAAGATCAAAAGTTATAACGACACTTTTTGTTCATTCAAATTTATGAAGATAATAAAAACTTGATTTTAAAACGACGAAAAAAGTTTGAATATAATTTAGACCTGTTTATATTTTACTTCGTTCCATCCGGGTGTCCCTTGACACCTCTCAAGTTTTCTTTTTTCAATATATACCACCTACCCATCGCAACAAAAGGAAAACTACCGGCCAATAGAATTACATAAATTTTAGAAATAATACTGTTAGTGACAATTTCTTTGAGTAAATTTTACTCAAAGAAATGAACACTAACAGTATTATTTCTAAATTTGCCCATATTAAATGTAGAAAAGTCAATCTGTAACAACTTTGTTTGTTTTTAACTACCTTAACTAACCTAAAATCATATATTTATATATAAAGATAGAATTTGCTACGCGCCACACGCAGGCTTGATTCGGCACTGATCCTACTTCAATCAAACTCGTAGCAATTTTATCAAATACAGCTCACGACAGGAATTATTACGAATGACTCAAGATTTGTGATAGGTATATTTCAGCTATACCTAGATGTAATGAGTGGATAAGATATTGGCTAATTTAAATATCACGTTAACATATTTGCTTATCGAATTTTGCAAGGCCGCCAAAGAAAAATCTTTTCGTACTGAAGGCCTCTGAATAATAATAGATTTTTGGTGAAGTTGTGTATAGTTTTGCATTATTTTGGTAAACTTACTTACCCGCGACTCAATTTACCGTGCAGAACACCTTGAAGTATTGAAATATACCGTGGATCTTGACTTTTTTAAATTTGAACTAGTTAAAATACTGGTCAAAATTTTCAAAAGTCTTAAAGATACCATCTAGCAACCCTTAGCCTTATACTAGGATTGCTCTAATTTTAATAGAAAGCTAAGTAAGGAAAAATGTGCCAAGTTTTATAAAAATCTGTTTTGCGGTTTTTACATGATTAACTGCCTATCAAAAAAACATTCGCCTTATAAAGTAAAATATATTCTGAAATAAGTAGATAGATACTAACTAGGTATGTAGTTATGAAATATTTGTAAATCTTTGGGGGAGGCCTATGTCCATGGACTACCTGACTACCTGGGGTTGATTTGATGACTAGATATGTGCTTTTAGTACACGCATTTACATTTTTTACTTCATTAATATCGTTTATTGCCAAACCAGATAAATATAAAGAATTCTCTGTTTTTAAAAAGTTAAAAGAGTCTCGTTTTACTCTCTTATTATTGAGATGGTGTGTTACTATAGCTTATTGTTGTTCGTTATTTTTTAAATAAGTTTATGTAGAATACTTGGCACTATCCCTGCTCTCTTATATCTCTTATCTTTAATTGCTAAAGCATTCTTTAACAAAAACAAGATACATGTTACGACTTTACAAGAATAATAATTACGATATCTTTCTAGTTACCGTTTATTTTTTATGTAGTCTTTTGTTCGCTTTCCTTTTGTAATCCCATTGCCAAAAACTTAATATTAGCATAAACTTTTATGGATACGCGATGGACTTCCAGAAGCAACTTACGTAAAAAGCATTTACGTCTTACTTAAAACATAAAAATTAAAAATAATAGCAGATTCTTGTTTTGCTGAACGTACATTTCAATATAACACTATCTCGATAAAGGCCGTTGGAAATAGCCAAAAAGAAGCTAAATTCGCAAAGCGTGATGTAGTTCTGCATTTTTGGTATGCTATATAAGTCTGTTAAGTATGTTAGGATAGTCTAAATTCAAATTTGCAACTTCGAAAAAATTTGAATTAACACTTCCCTAATAGAACAGACATACAGATCGAAATAGTCACGTGATACTGTTACTATGAAAAAAATTTCGTATTTCGATATATATTTATTGGGAAAAGTTGTACAAAATGATGGACTGAATCACCTCTTAAAATATTTGTACTTAATTAAAAAGAACATTGTATATATATATATATATGTAAATAAGAAAATGTAAATAAAATAATTATAAAAAGCGTAAATTGTATACCCCTCCCAATATAATAATAAAGATACAAAGAATAGAGAGCATATAGAAAAAAGTAGACGGGTATCCCGCCCGTGAGAGTATAAAAGATGATGATTCATCATTTTTTATATATTCTTCATTTCATTCATCATTGATGAATGAAAGGATACGTATGAAGCGAGAAAGTGCGAGAGGCATAAAAGATAGAACTGGTATGAAAGAGAACAATAACAAAAATAAAGATGTATTAGAAAAAAAAATATGTACACGTCACTGAAACCGGGAGGTGTGCAAAAAGAAAGTCTGAGATTACTTAAATTGACAGATACTATTTATCATACCTACTTTAAGTAATCTGAGGTAATTTGTTACTGTTGTATAGTGAACACTTTTTAGGTATGTACCTACTTAGTGGCCGTAAATCATACACAGGACCTAAGAACCCTATAATCATTTAATAAAATTTACAATTCTATATTCTTCAAAATAAGAAAACCTTTTTATATTTCAGTTTGCAAAAGGCATAGGCATTAGGTGCATATTTATTTTACGTTGCTCCACAATTTATAAAATAACTTCTAGTAGGTAGGTAAGGTAGACCAGCCGCCACCGTTATCGAAAGTATCCATTTTAGTGTCAAATTGTACAAAAAACCGGTCACTAGAGCGTAAAGCCTTTTGTATGATAATTTGTCACAACACAACGTCGTAAAAAGTTTATTTTAAAACGAAAGTTTCCAACAGTCAAAAAGTTTTTACCACGTTGCAGAGAACACTAGAAACGTGCTTGAAGTTAACACGGCTATTTCGTCTATTACTCGTCTCACGGTGAAAGGTGTGTGATTTAATAGACTGGACATGCTCTTAAGTATGTCCCTGACTCGAGTTGCTTAGTATAAATAGTTGGGCGCAGAAGAGTTTCTATTACTACGTAGATTTAAAGAGAAAAAGCACTACTCGAAATCAAATAACAAATTTACTTATCGTACTATTAATTACCTGCAAGGTTGATTTGCGATTTCCGCAAACATCATATCATTGTTTGGTAGCGATATAGATTTTGGTTCATTACGTAGATTTTAAAACAATATTGTACATGTATTTTTTCATAAAGAACTTCGTTCTGAAAAACAAATCTAATTACCTAACATCCATATTTTCTAAATCCGGCACTGTCTGAAAGTGTTTAACATGTAACACGTGTCAACATCCATTCAACTGCAGCTATCACTCGGTCGATCGTTGAGGATCTTGAATCACAAAACACGATTCAGCGAGGTGAAATGCTTTCATTTTGCAATTGTGATTTCGTCTGCACACGTCTGTTGCCCAGGTACAGACGTAGGTTTCCTTTGTTATTATTTATATGCCATTTTCATGAAGATTGCTTATTCACAACACAGGCCACAAGGATAATGATAAATTCATCCCATTATGTGCATCAACTCACTCTTTTGTTAATTTTAGCACAGATGACATACCTAGTCATGTGTAATTTTTAATAACTATTTATGGAACCCTTAAGCACCCAAATACTCTGTATTATAGATAATTAATAAGAATCTGACTCTCTTATATCCTATCTTAATCATTAATGCTAAATACGTTTTAATTCGATCTTACTTTTATAGAAAAATATATCAGCGGACACCATAGATCTGATTCTTACATATTATACAACGTGGAAGGGACATACCCGTAATAAATCGAACCACGGCTATTCTAGATCACTAATTGTTATAGTATAATGAATTTAAAATATCAGTCAAAAAATTTAAAAAAAATGGCATTTCCATACAAAAGTGTGCAGCCACCCGGACCATTTGTATGGGAATATGTTTTTTTTTTACTTTAATTTTATTAGCATTGATCTAGTACAGCCTGTGGTTCAATTTATTACGGGTATATACCTATTCCACGTTGTAGGTAGTCCTCTTATCGCTTTCGATAACGGCGACCGATTACTGTCGGCATTACATTAATTGCAAGTGTCCGCCGCCGTCGTGTTCAAAACTTTTTAATTAATTGATATACACATAAGGTATCTAACGTGAGTCATGCATAGGTGAGTAGATGTATTATGTGAACCGCATTATAATTTTCACACAAATATAGAACAAAAAAAAAATTTTTGGGTGTTCCCCATATTTAGAACTGAAACCCATACGTGTGAGGTAGCTATAGGTCTTCAATAATTATATTGAGGATTCTAAATTATTTTTTCTAAACTACGATAGTTTGCGCGAGAGACACTTCCAACACTCCTGTAACTTCTAAAATATGAGAATGATAAAACTAAAATATATATATATATATATATGATGTACATTATCATGCAAACTTCCACCGAAAATTGGTTTGAACGAGATCTAGTATCTAGTTATATTTTTAATACGTTTTTAAAAACATCGATCAAAGTTACAACGAACTACAAGAACTTTTATATTATGTTACTTGCTGCTCTGGAACCCTTCATGGGCGAGTCCGACTCGCACTTGGCCGCTTTTTGGAGTAAAATAGAAGTGAGTTAGTTTGTAACGTAAATTTAATCTCCTAACTAACATAACCTCAGACTATGAACTAAATTACTATAATGTATATGTCGTAGCCATATCGTAAATTTAATCTCTTCATTAAATGATCGAAAATTTCATGAAATGGTCGCATTTTATGAAATGTTGCACTGGCTACTGGCCACATCGTGATGTGGATTGGGCGAATCAATGATAAGAAATTGTTTCTCGATATGATCAAATAATTTCGACCATTTAATGAATTTACAGTGTCACTTCATGAAATGGTTGATTATATCGTAAAATTGTTATATTTTTAGTTTGCACTATAAATTCATGTTGTGCGGCTTGGGGTGGCCCAATGGCCACCCCGCCGCAACCTTACCTACCTATAGCGCTCTGTCACAAATTTTTGTTTTTGTTTGCTTTTTTCAGCCTGTTTATACGATCCGGCCAAACGTGGATGACAAAATCGTGAAACGTTGACGATTTCATGATCTGGTCAAATTAAATTAGTCGTTTCATGAAATGCGACCATTTCATGAAATGTTCGATCATTTCATAAAGTGATCAAATCTACGATATGGCCACGATATATATATTGCAATACTTATCAGCAGTCGTGAATACAGAAATAATGAAACCTTGGCACTGCTACTAAAGATAGGAACCTCTGGAATGGGCATAAGTCGAGGGCATGCACATCCTAAAATAAAAGGAATGGACACTGTCGAGAAGTTAGAAATTCAGGAAGAAAAAAGAAAGTCTGTGTGCAGTGTATTATAAATATTACAATATTATCCCCAAAGATGAATCGCTTAAGAAATCCTTTGGGACGGCCTATGCTAGGTCCAGTCCAGTAGATTTCATGTGTCTGATACGACGATGATGACTATCCCAAAAAAAGTATTATGAAAAACATTCAAATTAGAAGTTCAAGTTGGAAAAACTAGATTATGTACAATGAACATGTACCAACCAAGAAGTAAGGAGACGGGGGCTTTTACAGACCATGTCAAGATCATATTGCTATCATATTGTTATCAGTTTATCACGACAGTGTGGAAATCGTGATCGTCAATGAACAGGGACGAGTCAACAGTATTTTTTCTTTGCATTATCGTAGAATTACGACATATGCTTGCCTAGAAAAGAATTATGGCATATATTTAAAAAAATCATAAATTCCAAGAGATTTATATTAAATATAGGTATTACTTACCTAATATTAATGACGTGTCAGTTGAAAGTTTTAGTTCAATTTCAAAGTTCATCAGTTTTAGTTCATATCAAAAAAAGTATAATTTTTAAAGTTTTTAAAGTATAATTTAAAATTCATATTGTAAATTATGAATTGCTCATTAGGAGTAAATAAGTAGCCGTAATAACGAAGTACTAAACCATATGTGGTATCTTTATTGCAGACACCTGCAAATTATCCCAAAAAGAAAATAATACGAGTGCTTACGTTCACGAAACTAACGCACAAGGTTCATTAAGTTATCTATACATATAATAAAATCGTAACCGATCGCTGTCATGGAGGAAAAATGAGAAAAATTTTGTTGGGGGCTTTCATCAACGCAATAGAACACAAAACTATAATTTTTTGAATTTTTGCCTGTTTGTCTGTTTGTCTGTGCGTTTGTGCACGCTAATCTCAGAAACGGCTGCACCGATTCGGTTGCGGTTTTCACTAATGTATTTTGATAAGCCTCACTTAACATTTAGTGTTTGTTTCATCTAAATCCGTTCATAAATAAAAAAGTTATATTAATTAAAAGAATCAGGTCATCAATTTTTGTTTGAAAAATTTACATTGGCTAAAACTTGTGTTACAAAATTATGATTGAAAGTTAATAAAAGTGCGAGTCGGACTCGCGTACGAAGGGTTCCGTACCATTATGTGTAAAAAAATAACTTTTGTTGTATAGGAGCCCCTCTTAAATATTCCTTTTATTTAGTTTTTGGTATTTGGTGTCATAGCAGCAACAAAAATACATCAACAGTGAAAATTTTGACTGTCTATCTATTACGCTTCATGAGATACAGCCTGGTGATAGACAGAAGGACAGAAGGATAGTTAAGTCTTAGTATTAGGACCCCGTTTTTACCCTTTGGGTACGGAACCCTAAAAATTGACAATTTTGGTAAATTTGAAGCATTCTTACAAAATTGTTTGGTGGTCACCGATAGATGTCGCTGTTCAAAATATCAAAAATTTAAATTTACAAATTTAAAATTTAAGTGCTTCTCTGGGCCTCTGCAGACAGAGCCGAGGGCGGCAAGACCTACCTACCGCCAATCTTAGCGTGATTGTGGGCGGGATAGTGAAAAAATGGAATCAAAACTGGTAGGGACAGGATAGGTTCCGAGACAAAAGCGCGGTGAGTGCCGCGCTGCCTTGTACTCCTTGACTACGAGACAGATTAGGTTAGGTTAGGTTCCCACGCTGACGGACTGCCCAGCCTGGGCGGAAGACCGCGCTGAACTGTGCACGGTAGTGGGGGACGGACAACCTTCCGCTGTCGACTGTGGTCCGTCACATGAACGTCGTGGAGAGTAGTGCAGGCATTTGCGGAGAGCGTCATGCTCTGCAAAGAGGTGGCGGAGAGACCAGGAGGCAACAACTGACCTGGCCATCCATCCCCGGCGCACAGGGTGCAGGAGGCGGGCTTTTGACCTGCAACTGATGCCTCTATAATGTGGGCCAATCGGGCGATGGAAACTGGATTTCGCTCAACAAATACGGTCCTCCGAGTTGAAAGCGCGTTTGTGCCAACACGCGCCTTTACCCTAACGGGTACAATTTTTCTTGATTCGTTTCCTCACGTTAAAAAAGGTAAGGTTAGGTTCCACCCAACTTCCCGTGGGTGGACGAAACGGTAGGTCTTTTCAACATGAAAAAAAAGTTACGTAAGGTTTGTTTAGGTTAAGGGCCAAAAGCCCTTAACCTAAACTAGTACTAAAGAGGCATCAACATCATTTAGGACTGTTATGTGGCCTCTTTCCATGAGCATCTGTAGCATCTTTTCATAGTGATACGCGTAATACACTGACGACATCCCAGTTGCCGGCCAGGCTCAGTTGGCACTCTTCGCCGACGACACGGCGGTTTTTGCAGTTAGTTTGAACTCAAAGTACGCCTCCAGACAGTCCTAGGCGCCCTGCTTGACAGGCTTTCAAATGGAGGTTCCTTAGTGAACGTCAACAAGAAGCAGACATTGCTTTTTGAAAATGTCCGCTTCCTGCCACCCTAAAAGCTCTTTGGGGAAGATGTGCCGAGGTACTCGCACGTCAAATATCTGAGAGTACCTGAAGTTCGGCAGATGCCTCAGCTTGAAAGCCCACATCGATAGGGTGGTGGCGATAGCAAAAGTGACCCGGTGGAACCTTTTCCCAGTACTTTTCTCTCGCTTCCCGCTATGGACGCGGCTCGGGATGAAGTCGCACTTAAGAAAACCTATATTTTAGGGGCCGATGTGGCTCCGCGTTACTTGAGAAATGCCATAATGCATTGGGACTTAAAGTGGGAATGCTTATTTCTCTACTTTTATCTGCAATTTGGACTTAAAGTAGGAATGCTTATTTCTCTACTTTAATAAGCATTCAGTTTTTGAGCAGTACAGGATCTAGAATTTTTTGGAAGGGGGGGGAGGCAAAATACGTTAATATGCCGCCCCTGTTGGTTTTGCTACCTATTTGGTTACCAGTACCTTGCTTTCTAAACAGCACGTCGTGTCTCGGTCCGTCCTGACCATAAGGTTTCATTTTGCAGGCCCCTAATAACTAGACGACACCCCCATTCCGTATCGATAGCATGGGAGGGTTCGACTATTTCGAAATCGACGATTTTACCGCCCTTCTGATTTCGCCGTCCGGGATAAGTGCAGTTTCTTTTAGAACTTAAACTAAATCGCTGTCTGTACATGGAAGATAAATGAGGAAAAATATCGTTGAGGGCTTTTATCAATGCAATAGAACACAAAACAATGATTTTTAGGATTTTTGTCTGTTTGTCTGTGCGTTTGTTCACGCTAATCTCGGAAACGACTGAACCGATTCGGTTGCGGTTTCCACTAATGTATTTTGATACGCTTTACTTAACATATAGTGTCTGTTTCATTTAAATCCGTTCATAAATAAAAAGTTGCATCAAATTAAAGAATCACGGCCTACATTTTTGTTCGAAAAATTGATTTTAAAGTTAACAATGCAACCGATTGGCTAAAACTTTTGTTAATCGTTATATAAAATGATGATTGATTGACTCGCGCACAAAGGGTTCCGTGCCATTATTTATAAAAATCATGTTTGTTGTATAGAAATACCTACCTACTTAAATACTGTTTTATTCTGTTTTAGTATGTGATGTTATGTAAAGCGGCAATAGAAATACATCATCTGTGAAAATTTTACTGTCTAGCTATCATAGTTTATGAGATACAGCCTGGTAACAGACATACGGACAGTAGAGTCTTAGTAATAGGGTCCGTTTTTACCCTTTGGGTACGAAATCCTAAATATTTACAAATTCGTGGTTTCGGAGCGTTCTTAAAAATTGAGCGGCCACCATGCCAGGTCTGTGAAGCGGGAGTAGCACATGGGCCTGGCAAAAGCGGTAAAAGCGTTGACACCGTAAGTGTTACATCGGCTAGGTATTGCCGCTGTAAACCACCATCACCATCTGTGAAAATTTCAACTGTCTAGCTATCACGGTTCATTAGATACAGCCTGGTGACAGACAGGTCTTAGTAATAGGGTCCCGTTTTTACCCTTTGGGTACGAAATCCTAAATATTTACAATTTATATGGTTTCGGAGTGTTTTTAAAAACTAGTTTTTTTTTGCCACCGATAGATGATAGCGCTGTTCAAAAATTTTAAATTTAAATGCGGTTCTGGGCAAATTAATATTTCATAATGAGCATCAGTTCTAACTACTAAAAGTCACCGTCTAATAAAAGGTGCACTATGAACCCTATCTGGTATCGCAACCAAACAATGGAACGGAAAGCGAGTTTTAGAGCATCTGCAGACATAGCCTAGGGTTGCAAGACGCCGCCCAACAGCCATTCTCATAAACTTAAGTCCACGCTGACGAAGTCGCGGGCAACAGCTAGTTATAATTATATTATTATACTTTTCTAGGTTTGCACCTTCTCGACCTGTATGGTCGGTATTGTTTGTGTGTGTATATGATGTCCGGTCTGTTATGTGTGACTGTGCGATCGGTATGGACTGGCATCTCCCACATTAGCTTCGCCTCATCGTTCTCTATTACTTTAGGTTGGCTCAACTGTTCCTTCCACCAAAAATTCGAGACTTCAAAGTTGTGTTTTCTAGCTATTGTCCAAAAGATATACTGTACCACATTGTTATGCCTTTTGACATAGTAGGTGCCAGCCAGCTTTTCACAGCCTGAAATTAGATGTTGCGTGGTTTCGTCTTTGTTCCTGCATAGACGGCATTTGCCGTCTATGGGTTTTTTCATAATTTTTCTTTCATGCTGTCTGGTGGCAACTGCTTGGTCCTGTATGGCGAATGTTGACGAAACCAATGAGGAAGATACTTGTTGTTTTTTGATCCATCTGAATGAGAGCTCTTTGTCTATATTAAGTTTGTCGAGAATGGAGTTAAAAAACTGACCGTGAAGTGGTTTAGATTTTAATGTAAGTATCCGTTTCTTCAATACTGCATTTTTAAGTTCACTATCTGCGTATTTATTATTTATTGTTAATCCTATTTCACTTAAATTATTATTTGCTTCTTTATGTATGGAATGTTTTGTTCTAGATTTGTCATGTTTTACTATGGCCTTTATAAGATAATCAGATTCATTTTCTAAATATTGCCTGTATTTAATAATTTGTGTTTTATGCAATGCTTCTATATTCATAAGGCCTCTTCCTCCTTCTTCTATCGGCATGTATAATCTTTCGATATCAGCTTTTTCTTGATGAATTTTGTTAAGTGTAAGTAATTTTCTTGTTTTTATGTCTATTTTCTTCAAATCGCTGTTTTTATAATTGACTATACCGAAAGAATATAGAAGCACTGGAACTGCATACGTATTAATCGCGGTTATGATGTTTTTGGCGTTGAGATGTGTATGGGTCAGTTTTTTAACCCTTTTAAAATATTCCTTCTGTATTTGTTCCCTAAGCCTATCATGCTCTATTGTCCCTGCTTCATTAATACCTAAATATTTATATTTTTCGCCTTCCTTCAGATGTTCAAATTCCCCACCGCTTAGTAGCACATGCCCTTCTCCTTCGCATCCTGTCCTTCTCCCTGCTTGAATATGTAAGATATTGCATTTGCTTAGCCCAAAATTCTTTCCTATATCTTTCGTGAATACTTCCGTACTATCTATGAGAACCTTAAGATTATTTTTGTTGTTTGCATATAATTTGAGGTCGTCCATGTACAACAAATGATTTATACATACACTGTCTTTCAACTTGTATCCTAAACTTTCATATTTATTTAGTACCTGTGATAACGGATTAATTCCTAGACAGAAGAGAAGTGGGGACAAAGAGTCCCCCTGAAATATCCCGCGGCGTATGAAAATCGGTTCCGTAGTTACTGAGGTTCCCACTGCTCGGGCAGTCATAACAACCTTCCATTTCGGCATAACCTTTCTGAGGAAGTCTTTGATAGCAGTTGGGCATTTATATATATCTAAAGTCTTTAGTATCCATTCATGAGACATGCTATCAAAGGCCTTCTGGTAATCTACCCATCCCATGCTCAAGTTCTTTTGAGCGTGGTGGGCATCCTCAAGTATAGCTTTATTGACCATCAGGTGGTCCTTACAGCCGCAAACGCGCGCCTCCTACAACCTCTTTGCTCCGGAGCAATCAGATTATTCCTATCACAGTGCATGTATAACTCATTTGCCAGTACAGAAGTCAAAAGCTTATACATACTTGGAAGACAGGCTATTGGTCTCCAGTTCTTTGGGTCATCTGTTCTGTCACGTTTAGGGATTAAAATAACTTGACCTGTAGTAAACCATTCTTCTATTTCCTCTGAACCTTTTAATATTTTTGTGTATAATTTTGCTAAGTGTGTATGTATGCTAGTAAGGTATTTTAAGTAGTAGTTTTGAATTTTGTCGATTCCTGGTGTCTTCCAGTTATGTAATTTTTTGATAGCATCTCTAACATGTTCTATTGTAATTTCAAAAGTGTCTTGATTCTGTTCTACATCTTTAGTTGCTTCCTCTACCTCTGTGATCCATTGAGCCTGTTTGTTGTAGGATATAGGTTGTGACAGAAGAGGTGACCAGAAGTTTTCTATTTCTTCTTTAGATGGTATTTTTTCGGGAAGATTTTGTTGTCCTGTTAGATTACGGTAAAGTTTGTGCTGGTTTTCTTTAAACGTTTTGTTCTGTGTTTGTTTAGTATTCATATTTTCATACCGTGTAATCCTTCCTGATAGTGCCTTTATCTTCTGCTTTAACATTTCTTTTGTGTTGCCTTTATCGTTGTTAGTGAATATTTGGTATTTATCGTATATTTTATTTTTTAATTTTATCATTTTCCTAGTTTCTACTCCGTTTTCTATTTCAATTAGTCGTCCTAAGTCTTTCCTAAACCCTTCTATTTTATTTACTATTCTCTGTTTCCATGGCGGATCTTTACGCGGCTTTAGTGTGTTAGAGCTTACATAAGGCTTTTGGTTATTTGCTAAAATCAAATTTTTTGCCGTTGCATATATTATGTCATTCGTTTCTCGGAGAGATGGGTCAGTCTCAAATAAGATTGGTAAATATTGATTTAATTTTCGAAGATTACAGTGAAATTGCTTGTTAAATTTTGGTTTCGGTAAAACTAAGCGGTCTGAGATATTAGTTTCTTTAGTCTCGGCAATATTTTGCAATAAATCTAATATTAAAGGGTCTTGGTCAGTGTAGTTTTGTATGAGTTGGTCTATTATATTTGAACGTTCTGTGTTAAGTCCAGTGTTGTTATCTATTGTTAATGTTGATTTTTCTTGGTATGGGGTTTCGTTTGACTGAAAAGCTTCTATGACCGTTGGTGGTTGATCGAGTGTCGTATGTGAGGTATCTGATTGTGTAGATATGATTGTGGTATGTGTGTCTATACTGGTTGTGGTGTGTCGCATTTCTAATTGTTCTGCTGCTTGTCGAATTTCGTTAAGTACTTCAATAGATAGTGTTTTACGGTTCAATATTGTTCGAGCCTGATTTGATAAAGTATTACCATTAAACTTATGAATCTTTGGATTTTGAGGATTTCTTTCTTTAAATAACTTATAAAATCGGGTTATGTAACCAGATCCTCCTACTTTAGCTTTATAATAACAGAACATTAGCTCTCTTAATTCCTCGTCTGTCCATTTTTTCCTAGAGTCGTCACTTACATGTCTGAGAGGGTTTACTCTGTTGTCTGGTTGTGAATTTCCTAAATTAGTGTGGGTGTCTTGTTGTGTGTAGTCTGTTGATGATGATGGTTGTATCTGGTTGTGTGTATCTGTGATTGTTGATTGTGTGTTTTCCTGTTCTATGCTTTGTTGTATTTGTCTTAGTGTTTCTTCTGTAAATCTTTTTTGTTTCAGTATGCTACGAACCTGATTGGATAAAGCACTTCCATTAAATTTGTGTATTTTTGGGTTATGTGGATTTCTTTGCTTAAAAAGGTTTTCTAGTCTATTGATGTATCCTGCCCCCCCTGATTTAGCTTTGTAATAACAGAATAAAAGTTCTCGTAATTCCAAGTCAGACCACTTCTTCCTCGTATCATCATTTATATTTGGTGTTGGTGTGGTCAACTCTGACGCACCGGCAGTACTCTCGGGATCTAAATTATCCCCGCACCGCAAAGCGTAGTCAGTGTTCCTGAATATTTCGGCTGTAGTATCTTCGGGTTGATCCCCCCCGACCCCTGCCCGCCTGTTTAGCAAGGAGTCACTGACGGTCCAATGTCACGTGCAGCGCCAGCTCCACACGTGCCCCGGCGGCCCCCGGGTAGCGGCCCTATACGCGCATTCTCATTATTTCTTCTCATTTTTAAAATGGTGTTTCCAGAGCCTCGTTAGCCAGGTAAGTTTCACTATAATAAGTACCCGTTGCCTGCCCCCCACATGGACAAGATGTTAAAAAGTCCGGGCGTGAGGTTGTATTGGGGGGCTAATTATATTATATTATATACTTTATATTATTTTTTTATTATATTATAATATATTATATAAACCTACATTACCACTGACTCACTCACTGATTGACATAGTTGTTTGGTTAGTTCCCGGGTGACAGGTGTCATGAACGATATACCATCGTACAGAGGGTGCTCCAGTGAGTACCAGAAAAATCTGACATTTCAAGATCTGCGGAAACCTCGTATAGAAGGTGTACGGCCTGCAAAAACGGTTGGGGTTAGGGGCGTGATTTTTTTCCATAATGTAGGGGGTTGTTAGCAATTTGACGACTGTTATACTCCATACAAATTTCATACAAAACTGCCCCCTAAGTAACTAGGCGCAGCCTGAGGCCGAAGGCCGAGCCCCTCCCACCCCCTTCCCCCACTCGCCCCCTCCCCTAAGTAATTTACACGAGGCCGCAGGCCGAGTGATGCGAGCCCGCAGGGCGAGCTGCGTGGCGAGGCCGTAGGCCGAGCCACTCCCACCAAACGCTGCGTTTTTTTTAATATTTAAAAATCCAAGATGGCCGCCCACACGTTTTTTCATGTTTCCTCAACAGACTGCAATGTTTATCCATTTTCTGAACTGAAAACATATTTAGCCTTCCTCAACAGCAGCACGAAAAACCGCGGGCTGCTTGCAGCCCGCGCAACGCCCGAAAAGCTAGTTATTATACTATAATCCAGTCTTTCCTAAAGTGGGCGATAACGCCCCCTTGTGGGCGCTGCAGGTCTCAAGGGGGGCGGTAAAAGACACAGAAAGAAAATGTTTTTTTTTGCTAGGAGCTTTATTTTGCTAGGAGCTCTTAAACAACGACTGCAAGAGCTCTCGACTCTCAACAACAACTTGTGAACATCAACTAATATGAATTAAAAGATTGCTCAAACTCGATTCTATATTTCTCTTCGCGTAGTTCATATATCTGTCCTATTTTATTGAATATAGAAAAAATTAAAATCATGTCAATCGGTCGCTCCGTTTCGTAATGAAAGTAGACACAGACAAACAAATAAAAAGGCAACAGACACACTTTCGCATTTTAATAGTTATTAGTACTCGTAGATATCTATCATGTTTTAACAAGTTTTTGTTAAATAACCCGAATTGTGCATTCTGACAGTTGGCTGGTTCATTGAATACTTGTTCGGACTTGTTGAGTACGATTGAGCGTCGAATGAGATAAACGAGTTTATGCATGTTTGTTTTATTCCTGTCGGTGCGTGCTGCTTAAGCATTCCTATATAAACAATGTAATATTTATTTTATTTTCATTTGTGGTTTCGCGCGCAATAGATGAGCAGTACTTACGCCTCCTCTACACTACTCGCGAAGTTGAACGTATTTCTCAAAGCAAAACAATGTCGGAAGTAAAAAAGAAGAGACGGCAATACTGTGCGGAATATATTAAATTCGGATTTATTGAAAATCCCACAAACCCATCGTCGCCTTTGTGTCTTCTATGTCTAAAAACATTTTCGAATGAAGCAATGAAGGCTGCAAGATCATTTGAATAAAATGCATCCAGATAAGAAAGACAAGAATGTAGCATATTTTCAAGACCTAGAGAAGAAGCATAATACTCAGCCAAGTGTAGCAAAACTATTTTCGGCGGCTGCTAAGCAAGATGACGACGGACTTCGAGCTTCGTACAATATCTCTTTGTTAATTGCTCAAAAAGGCAAACCACATAACATCGGAGAAGAGTTAATATTGCCAGCAATAAATGAAGTAATAACTACTGTGCTTCATAAACCGGCCGCAGATATTATCCGAAAAATTCCTTTGAGTAATAATTCTGTGCAAAGACGAATTGATGAAATGGCTGAAAACATTGAAGAATCATTGTGCGATCACCTGAGGACAAGTCAATTCTCAATTCAGCTCGATGAGTCCACTTTACCAACTAATGAAGCATTGTTGTTGTCTTACAACAACAATGTGTAAGGGAAGTGTGTAGCCGCTCGTTCAATTTGTATATGAGATTTTTTGTCTGTTATTTTAATTTTATTTTACTACAGTGATCTAGAATAGCCCATGGTTCGATTTATTACGGGTTAACCCTTACACGTTGTATATAGGTGTTGCCAAATGAACTGGTAATGGGGATGAAGGTCTGGTCGTTCATATAAACTCTCATCAGACAGTATTACGCAAGCGCTTGGTAGCTGTTTAAGCAGACTTGTGATGGCTATTCCATCAGGTTTGTACTGGCTATAACTACCTATAGGACAAAATCAATCAATACCGTGAGGTTATTAAAGATGAGAAAATATGTAAAGAACTATTATTTGCTAGAAATTTAGAGACCGATACAAAAGGGGAAACCATATTCAATACATTGGAAAAGTTCTGCGATGAGAAAGAGATTCCTTTGAAAAATATTATTTCAGTTGCTACAGATGGCGCTCCGGCTATGACAGGGTGCCATAAAGGCTTCATAGCGTACTTAAAAAATAAAATTCCAGATGTCCTTGGTGTACATTGCGTTATTCATAGACAACATTTAGTTGCTAGAAACTTAAGTGAAAAACTATTTCAATCACTGCAATATGTTATCAAAGCAGTCAATAAAATCCGCAACAGCTCTTTGAATGATAGATTATTTCATCAGCTTTGTGTTACTAATGACGAGGATTTCAACCGTTTGTTGTTTCATACTAAAGTTCGTTGGCTATCAAGAGGCACTTGTCTGACTCGATTTTACAACCTGTTTGACTCTGTTATAGAGTTCTTGGAAACTAAAGATACAGAATTGCACGATAAGCTCATAACATCAAAGAATGATATAGCTTACATGACAGACCTGTATAAATTGTTCAACGACATGAATCTCCAACTGCAAGGCGATAAACTAAATTTAATTAAAACAAAAATCGTCGTTGCTGCTTTCGCAGCCAAACTGCTTCTACACAAAAAGAATCTGGGCAGACGTGAGTTTCACAATTTTCCAAATTTATCAGTATCATGCAGTAACGACGAATTGTTTGCCTACTGCCAACATTTGGAAAACCTCCACATTGACTTCACCGAACGATACCAGGACATTTTGAACTTGGAAATACCAGACTGGGTGTTGGATCCGTTTTCAAATGTCAACACAGCAATGTCACCTCAGCTGGAAGAAGAACTTATAGAATTGACAACAAACGAGGAAATAAAAATCAAGTTCAAAAATGTTTACCAAGAATTTTGGCTACAAAAACCGATCCCGCAATTGTACCCTGGATTGTGGTCAATCGTTCAACGATTCTTGATAGCATTCCCATCGTCATATTTGTGTGAACGTGGATTTAGTGCTGTGACAACACTGCTTACTAAAAAGAGAAATCGTTTGCTTGTTACCGAACGTGGCGACTTGCGACTGTGCTTGAGTAAATTGGAACCTGATATCAACAAACTTATTAAACAGCATCAGATTCATCCTTCACATTAGTTTTTATATAAGGATTGATTATTTTAGTTATATTTTTAATAAAAGATACTCTGTTTTAATACTATAAAGTAGCGTTTCAATAATCATTCTTATTGGCAGGTGGAGCCCGTAAGAGTTAATTTGAGACCCAAGCGCCGTTGTATGTTACCTACTGCGCTCAGGTTTCTAGTTGCGGGTTATAGTAAAAGTTTCGTTTAGAATTCTCCGTTAATATACATATATAGGTCACAATAATTAATTAACTTAATTTGAAGTTATAGTGGTTTTTAAATAGGTGAAAAAATAGGGGCGCTAAAAAAATATTTATTCTCAAAGTGGGCAGTAGACAAAATAAGTTTGGGAACCACTGCTATAAACCTACAATACCATTCACTCACTGACTTATTGAGAGATTTGTTTAGTCTGTTCCCGGGTGACAGGGGTTATGAATGATATATCATAGTATAAAGGGTGTTAAATGGAGTACCAGAAAAATCTGACATATTGAAGATCACCAGATCCTGATGTAGAAGGGGTACGGCCTGCGGAAACGGTTTGGGTTAGGGGCGTGATTTTTTTTTCCAAAATGTAAGGGGTTGTTAGCAATTTGACGATCGTCATTTGTTTTTTTATTTTTTTCAAAATCCAATATGGCCGCCATACATGGACAATTCCACTCCATACAAAAGTCACCCCTAAGTAACTAGGCGCAGCCTGAGGCCGAAGGCCGAAGGCGTAGCCCTCCGCGAGGCCGCAGGCCGAGCTGCGTGGCGAGGCCGAAGGCCAAGCCCCTCCCCCATATTTTTTCATGTTTCCTCAACAGACTGCAATGTTTATCCATTTTCTGAACTGGAAACATATTTAGTCTACCTCAACAGCTGCACGTAAAACTGCGGGCTGCTTGCAGCCCGCGCTACGCCCGAAAAGCTAGTTATATACTATAAAGCTACACTTACCACTGACTGACTCACTGACTGATTGACATAGTTGTTTGACCTGTTCCCGAATAGTGGGGGTGATGATTTATAGTGGAACGTATAGGGATTTGGGGGCTTAGTACCAAAAAAATCCGAATATTGAAGATTTGCAGAAACCTGACGTGGAAGGGGTACGGCCCGGCTAAACGGTTGGACTTGGAGATTTGACCCCATAGACAAAATGGAAGAGGTTCCTGATCAATTACCAGAACTGGTATTCTTTTTTTTATTTTCTATAAAAAAAATCCCCCGTACAAACTCCATACAAATGCCCCCAAGTAATTAGGCGCAGCCAGAGGCCTATTACCGAAGGCGGAGCCGTGCCGCGAGGCCGCAGGCCGAGCTGTGGAACGAGGCCGAAGGCCGAGCCCCTCCCCTCTTCCCCCCTTTCACTCCCTCCCCCCCTACTTGGGAGGGGGCTCCCAAGTAATTTTCACGAGGCCGCAGGCCGAGTCATGCGAGCCCGCAGGGCGAGCTGCCTGGCGAGGGCGAAGCCCGAGCCACTCTCACCGAGCGTTGCGTTTTTTTTAATTTTCGGAAATCCAAGATGGCCGCTGAAAGTCTTCTGCCTCCGATTTGGCTGAAAATCAAAATCTATAAGTATCTTGAGTCGTTCAGATTTTGGATCCAAGATGGCCGCCCACACATTTTTTCGTGTTTCTTCAACTGACTGCAGTTTTTACCCATTTTCTAAACTGGAAACATTAGGGCTGCTTGCAGCCCGCGCAGCACCCGAAACACTAGTTATATAAACCTACATTACCAGTGACTGACTCACTGACTGATTGACATAGTTGTTTGATTTGTTCCCGGGTGACAGGTGTCTTAAACGATATACCATCGTATAGAGGGTGCTCCAGTGAGTACCAGAAAAATCTGACATTTCGAGATCTGCGGATACCTCATGTGGAAGGTGTACGGCCTGCAAAAACTATTGGGGTTAGGGGCGTGATTTTTTTTTCCAAAACGTAGGGGGTTGTGAGCAATTTGACGACTGTCATTTGTTTTTTGATTTTTTTCAAAATCCAAGATGGCCACCATACATGGACAATTCCCCTCCATACAAATTTCATACAAAAGTCCCCCCTAAGTAACTAGGCGCAGCCTGAAGCCGAAGGCCGAAGGCGTAGCTGTCCGCGAGGCCGAAGGCCGAGCCCCTCCCCCCCCCCTTCGACCACCAAGCGATGCGTTGTTTTTTTTTTAATTTTTAGAAATCCAAGATGGCCGCCGTAAGTCAACTGCTTACGATTTGGCTGAAAATCGATATCTATATATATTTTGAGCCGAAAAATCAAATTATCATATTTTTTTGGAATCCAAGATGGCGTCTAGATTTTAGAATTTTAAACTATATTTCTGCGTAGGGGTTTGAAATTTTGTGTGCTGGGGTAAAGCACCCCGCGGAACTCGTTTTTTCATGTTTCTTCAACTGACTGCAGTTTTTACCCATTTTCTAAACTGGAAACATATTATAGCCTTCCTCAGCAGTTGCACCGCTGCACCGCGGGCTGCTTGCAGCCCGCGCAGCACCCGAAACACTAGTTAGCTATATATATTTTAACTTATTTTCTTTTCAATAGATGACGGCGACGTGACGTAGAGTAAACTTATGTTAATCGTGACTGGCAACCGACAGACGTAAACATATTTGTTTCCTTGACCTAAGTAGAAATGCTCATATAAATACGCTTCTCCATAATATACGTATTAATTTACACACATACTTTGTATTTTAAGTGTTTTAAACATAAAATGAAATAGATGATTAATATTTTGCCTGTTGTAAAATGGGCTTACGTTAAACAGATAGTCATTATACGAAGGTCCAAGTTGTACGTTTCATACATTACTTACATAATATATCCAGTAAGTTTGTGATAACTGCTGATAAGTAACGCCTCCTCAGCCTTTTTAATTTATTCAAGCGTTCAAATAATATTTTAAACTTGCATTTTGGAATTTTTAATTTTTAACTTTCCGCTTTTGAGTTTAATTGTTATGTTTTGTATGTTATGAACACTAAAACTATTAGAATTACATTTTTTACGTTAGTTATTAATAAAGGTACGACTTAGTTTCCCAATCGGTAATATACTCAATAAATAGTAGGTACCAATTACCCAATCGAGTAGGTATTTTATCCAACAGCATAAATAAGTCAATTATGCAAATACAATATTATTTTTAACTGACGACTTATCTCAAGCGTCACCGACCCTTACCTCTGAAAGCGTGACGTTTATCTCAGAGCACTTATCACATAGCTTGTTGTTGGTATTTATTTGGTACTCAACCGACTGGGATAAAGTTTTCACTATGCAAAAAAGATTAGGCAGAATAATAGCCAATATAAAACGTAGAGATAGCTGCGAGCCTTATTTCATAAGGCCGTATTAAACATACAGCATGCAAATTTGTCCGTAAAAAACAACACTTTTTTAACAAAAATAAATGAAATAGAAACAATGTACACCCTCAGATACAAGAAAAGACTACAATTACCTACGTCGCGTCTTAAACTACATTCTTCTAGCTAGTCCTCTTGTAATGGCTATAAAGATTATAACAAACTTCCAGAAGACATAAAAGATATAGAAAATTATATAAACATTTAAAAAAAATTAAAGATGTTTTGGCTAGTAAATGTTAATATACAATTGATGAATATCCTCAAGATAAATATATTTCCATTAAATAAATAATAATTGAACAATATTCAATAGAATAAATGGCTTATGACAAGTATATTATCTATTATTGCTTATACTTAAATTTAAATATACAATATTATAAATAAAAGCTATTGATCACAATTATCGTTGGAACTGTTTAAAGCACCGCTGCCATTGCAGCGCCCGTCAGGGTCCTTAATATCACTAAATAATTAATTAAGACCTGTTTGTAATGTATATATTAAGGAAGCAATAAATGATTCAGAATTTAGAATAACATAGTAGTTAACACGCATTGTCAGGAGGTTCCTCTCTCTGCGGGCCCCGCGGCCGGTAGCTTTGGACCTTGCCAGCGGTCATCTAGGTTAGATTTTTTTAAATGTTTATATTTTGTACATGTAATGAGTATATTTTACTTTTTATATATGTGTTATACCTTAAAACCTATTTAAAGAAATAAATTGTCAAATTTTTTTTTTTTTTTATTAAACTGTTATTAAATTACTAGTTTTTGTTCTTAATAATATAAGACGTTTATTTATAGAAATGTTTAAAAGTTTATGCTGCAATATAGCAATAATACTTAGCATCATATGTAACAGTACCTACATATTTAGTTAAAAATTACATGAGCAACACTTACCAACTAAACGAATTTGTTCTTTTGTTTACAGAAACGCAAAGGCTTTTATCCTGGGGAAAAGTATAAAGAACACAACAAAATGGTCAATGTAAGTAAAACAAAAAATATTAAGTACCTAACCAACCAATGGTAAACTACAATAAGTAGACACACATTGGAAAAGATTTTGCTGTTAGTTTTACGTTTTCATCTCTTGTTTTGTTACAGGAAACTAAGGGTGGGCTGCCAGCCACTCAGGAACTTGAAACGTTCCTGTCTCCAGAAGAGAAAAGCAGAGAAAAAATCGTAAGCAAGTAAGTTGCTATTGCAATTTGATCAATTAATTAAAATGTATTTTTAATTACGTATATACTTATTTATTTATCACGTTTGTAGATACCTATACAAATTATATAAAGCAGTTAACACACAAAAATATCATGAATATAAAATCAATATATTATTTGGAGCTAATTTTCGGACCAAAACAATAAAAAGTTATTCATTTACTTTGTGAAACTTACCACAGAATTATGTTGCTAATAGGCATGACGAATGGTAAAATATCTTTAACCCATCGGTAAGATTAAGAAAAAATAATGTACATACGCCCATTTTTTTTTTCTCTTTTTGAAATATGTTGTAACATATTTCGAAAGCTTTAAGAATATTTTTGACAAAAACAAATGTTAGAGGAAGTAGAGTTTTGAACTTGTAACCCTGACCAATTCTAAAACGCAGTTTTTAAAATCACTAATGACCTTTTTCGTCTCAGGTACAGCTTGACGAAGGATGCAGAAGCAGGTGAATTTGATCCATTTACAGAGAGGAAGCTGGATAACCCTACATCGTAAGTATACCTATTTGACTTCTTATATCTTAATCTTCTATGCCTTCAAGTGCCCACACGAAACTAAATTCTTGAAATGAAGAAGAATATGCCTAATGTATCGAACGACTAAACGGAAATATTTTTTTTTCATACTCCTTTAAATCATATTGTATACTCACTATGTATTTTTTTTATTAACTTTATTCACTTTTAGTCTCCATCTATCGGTTACGAACTGCATTAGCGATTTTAATTTTTTTGTTTTTGTTGATGGCGAATGTTTGAACTTGTAACGCTAATTGCCTAGCCTAGGCTCTATTTGCTTAGAGCAGTAAGACCCAAAAAGTCCTGTCTGCCCCGTTAGGGATAAAGGCGTGATAGTATGTATGTAACGCTAATGCTGATAGGTAGCTCTTTCTACTTTTATATTTATTTTAAAGCATAAGCATCAAATACTTAATCAGCAACGGTTAAAGATAGTGAAATACATAAAAGCATTCTAGTCCCACATACAAACGTGCAATCAGACAAATCAAACATAAAATTGAACTCAATTTCTATATTTGCTATGAGCCTATATAACATTACGTCTTTATTTCTATAGGGTAGACAGAGTAATGGTTTCGTAAAACATTTCATTTTGTTCTACGTATTCTTTATGTTTTTTTAGGGAAAGTCTATTTTTAGTGCCAGTAACTCGAAACATAAAATTACTCCGTTTCGTTTCAGGAACAATGACACTCTAACGCATCTTCTGAAGGCATCCCTGGGCACCGGCATCCTGGCCATGCCCAAAGCCTTCAAGTGCGTAGGACTAGTATCTGGAGTATTCTTCACCATCCTTGTCGCTGTTATTTGCACTCACTGTTCCTATGTTCTTGTAAGTATGGCGTACAGAATTGGCTTTACAATGTCTTAAAAATTTTTCGCAAAACGAATGTCGCTCAAAACTTATTCTGTGTCACTACGTGCTACATTAGGAGACTAGGTATAGCTACTCAAAATACGTAGGTATATGCGAATTCTATTTAACTGATAAGATGTAGATTTGCTGCTCAATTTCTGATCGATGCAGTGAAATCGACTAGGTACTTAAATCGAATATTGAGAAGCTCGAAAATGTGGCTTAGCTTATGTAAATATTTAATTGATGAAGTCATGCTGAGAAATAGATGACTCAATACCGAAATGCATACCTACAGGAAACCTCTATATTCATTTCATCGGCGTACATTTCGATTGAAACGGAGCTGGGTGTAGTGCAGCGGCCTCTGAATTGACTAGAAAATTTGAAAATAGCGGTTCTGAAAAGCGAATTTTATTATGTGCGAAGCGAATGCTTTAGTTAAGTAATACTGAAAATTTTAGGGCTCCGTACACATAATAAAAAACGGAACCCTCGTGCGTCTGTGTGTCCGTCCGACTGTCACAGCCAATTTTTCTCCGAATCTACTTGACAAAATCAGGTGAAATTTATTAGGATGATGTGGGACTTGTAGCGGGACCACGAACCCTAACTTGGTGGGACTACGAGTCAGTTGGGACAAAGTTGGAGGGATCATGTGTCAAAAATCGTGTAATCCTATGACCCAAACACAGATGTGCAAAGTAAATAAATATGTTTTTCAAATAAATGTCATTTTTAGGGGACAAAATAGGAAATTAAACAAAAAGGTTAATGTCCAGGAGTCCAAGTGTCGTAATGCTCAAAATCTAAAAAAAAACACTTTATACCAAGTTGAGTAATGTTTAATTTTACCAAGAATTATTTAGTCAAGTATATGGTTTGACATTACATAGATATCTGGCAGTAATTACTTTCTGGCGCTCCGCCGGCCGCTGCCGCGGTACGCTCGCTCCACTTGAGGTCGCAGCTCTAACCTAACCTTACCTCCTTTGAAATTAAAGTTTAACATTTGAAATATTTGTAAAGTTAAACATTTGCGAAATTAGATGTTTATCATCTCAGCTGAGATGCAATTTGAGAAACACGAGTATTCGAGAGTAAGTAAGTATTTTAACTTTTTATATTGTAAACTACGACATTGCATATTTTTTTGGGGTTCCGTAGTAAACAAGGAACCCTTATAGTTTCGCCATGTCTGTCTGCCTGTCTGTCTGTCCGTCCGCGGTTTTACTCACCGACTATAAGTACTTGAAAGTTGGCATGGGTATGTAGGTATATTAATTATGCGGTAAAAGTGGTAAAATTAAATACTGAAAAGATTTTTTTTAGGGTAGCTTACAAGTAATGTGAAAAGTCATTTTTTTTTCTCGATTAACCTATAATGTTGGATATCGAGGAATAGGCCTTTCAAAAATATTATGAGCTTGTGAACACCGTTTTTAGATTTAGGGATCCGTTTTTGAAATATTTGGTTTTAAAGTGAACATTTTTGTAAGAGTCAAGTGTAACGAACTTTAAAGGAAAACTCTCAGAGCTTAGTAGGGTTTACAAATTAAAAAATTATAGGCGATCAACTTAAAAAAAGTACTCGAAAAAAGATTCAGAAAATTCAATAGAAAATTAGTTTTTAGACCTTTTCAGTGGCATGAACTCAAAGTTGGCATTCGTAACTACGGAACCCTACACTGCGTGTGACTCGACACGCACTTGGCCAATTATTCTATTATAACTATAAAAATTTTGAACCATTAGGTAATTTGATTATTAATCATTGCAAACTTTGGGGTTTTATAGATCGGTATTACATCATTAAGGTATTTTAAGTATTGTAATTTTAGGGCTTTTAACTTCGTTTTTTTAACCGTTGATATTTTAATTTTTCGTGTACCCATATGTGGGTAGGTATTTATCTGACCTAATATAATAAAATAACAGTAGTTTGCGGTCCTTTTATCTAGTTAATTTATTGTTTATTGCGTTTGTTTATTTATTGCATAGCGAACTATTTTATATTATACTGTAACATCTAATCTATTTGTACCCATGTTTGACAAATAAATGATTGATTGATCGATTGATAATTATTCTTGATTGCAGATCAAATGCGCCCACGTGCTATACAAGAAAACGAAAAGAACTACCATGACCTTCGCTGAAGTTGGCGAGGCGGCCTTGGAGAACGGTCCGCAGGGTTTACGGAGATATGCTAAGGCATTTAGGTGAGCATTACCCAACAGCTAAAAGCTCATTTAGCCTATCGTACATTCAAATGATGTGCATATTGTCGAAGCGTTACAAGAGCCGCGACTTTGAAAGAGCCGATGCGGCCTTTGTCGTAACTCTGTCCGAGTTACGACAAAGGCCGCATCGGCTCTCCAACAAATCATTTATACGAACGAAATGTCAAGCTGTGTTGGGCGATAGGAAATGATGCTAAAGCCCAATGGACTGGCAGCGCCGGCTGACACAAAGTAGTTGTTCGAAATAACCGCTCTAAGACTGTGGCAAGACTCTACTTGCCTTCGGTGATCTATAGTCTATGTTTATCTTCATGGAAAATTGTAATATGTGTACGAACCTATACAAGATGTTTATTTTTAGGCGTGTCATTATAGATTTTAACTTTACATCGCAAATGAAGAGTGCTTCGCGATCACGACACCATCTGCTGTAAAATTATTATATCGGAGGATGTTGAGATTTTTTAATAAAAATTAGCCATCCGATCGGCCAAAACAGGCGCTTTAGTAGAAACATATCCAAAGGCGATTAAAATGTTTTAATTAAAAATGATTTTGTGGACTGTACCAAATGGATTCTGAAGTTTACAAAACAAACATAGCGTATATGATTGCGCAATATTTCGTAAGTAGGTAGATTTTTCCTGATGACTTAATAAATATTTAGGTACTCTAACTACATTTAATTATTTTTTATTTTTAGAATCTTTATCGTGGTGAGTCTCTTCTCGACGTATTTCGGAACCTGCTCAGTCTACACTGTTATAGTGTCCAAACACATCATGAAGGTAATTTTTATTTTCTGATTCTTTTTAACATGTCAACATTGGTAAAAGATTCTTCACGCTGCTTTATGGCTTATTAATCAAACTACCTTAACGAATGTCTACAACTTCGTAAAGAACCTTGGGCAAACTCAATATTGTGTCTTGTGTCAACTTTATTTCACATCGACGATGATGCATAAACTTAGAATTTTGAACTACCTATATATTACGTGCTTCAACAATATTTTCAACTTTTTTGTATCTACATGACAACTTTTCTGCAACAGGTGGTAGGGCACTACACGAAGTCTGCAGACGGGAGTGAAATAGACATACGAGTATACATCATAGCGCTTCTGATTCCACTCATCCTCATGGCTTGGATCCGCAACCTGAAGTACCTGGCGCCAGTCTCCATGATCGCCAACATTTTTATGGGACTTGGCTTGGGAATCACCTTTTACTATTTAGTGGGCACTGGCGGCTTGAAGGTGGACAAGATGCGGGACATGCTCGTAAAGCCCCCGGTAGAATGGCCAGAGTTCTTCTCGCTGACCATCTTCGCCATTGAGGCTATTGGAGTGGTGATGCCCCTGGAAAACGCTATGAAAACCCCGCGTTCTATGCTTGGATTCTGTGGAGTTCTCAATAAAGGCATGACTGGCGTCACCATCATCTACTTCACTCTTGGATTCCTCGGCTACCTCCGGTTTGGCGAAGAAGTGAAGGATTCTATCACTCTCAATTTGGCGGACGGTGACATGTGAGTACCTTCTCTTATTTTAGGAACCTTCCCTGATAAATTTATAAAACGTGGAGACAATTTAAAGTTTTCTTTACTAGAGACCTGGACCGCTATTTCCATAAAATGATAAAACACAGTTTACCATTAGCGTGGTCGTGGCGGGCACGTAGCTACGTACGCATGTCGCGTCGCTTTTGGAGTAAAGGTCGTCATCATCAACATCATTTCAGCCGCATAACGTCAACTGCTGGACATAGGCCTCTTCCAAGGATTTCCAAAATGACCGATCAAGAGCGGCCTGCATCCAGCGTTTTCCAGCGACCTTGGTCAGGTCGTCTAACCACCGTGTCCTACGCTTCGCTTGCCAGTACGCGGTCGCCATTCAACAACCTTTTTGCCCCATCGGTCATAGGTTCTTCGCGCTATGTGCTACTACCTACTGCCACTAATCAGGGCTATGTCAGTGACTTTTGTTCTCCTACGAATTCCCTCATTACTGATTCGATCACGTTGAGAAACACCGAGCATAGCACTGATAGACCTTAAGCCTTCTTTTGAGAGCATTAGTGAGGAACCACGTTTCAAAGCCATAAGTCATCACTGGTAACACACATTGATCAAACACTTTCGTCTTGAGGCACTGAAGTATTTTGTACGAAAAAACACTGCGTAGCTTCAGCAAGCATCAGTAAAGGTCGTGTTATATATATTTTACAGGCTGACTTTTTATCTTGAGCATCTTAGGAACACTTGCTTCTGTACTCTATAACCGCAGTAGGAGCCGCATGTGGCAAAATAGCAATTGTTTTTGTATTTTCTGGTAAATGTAGTATGACTAAGATATTATTTTTTGTTTCAGCGCTGCTCAAGTCGTCAACATCTCCATCGCCTTGGCTGTGTACTGCACCTTCGGACTCCAGTTCTTCGTGTGCATTGAGATCGTGTGGAACGGAATCAAGGACAAGTTCACCAAGCGACCAGACCTCGCCGACTACGTCACCAGGACCATTATGGTTACCATTTGCGTTCTCTTGGCCGTTGCCGTTCCCACCATCGCACCTTTCATGGGCGTCATTGGCGCGTTTTGCTTTTCACTCCTCGGTCTTATTGCACCTGCTTTTATAGAAGTTATCACGTTCTGGGACATCGGTTTCGGCCCTGGCAAGTTTCTCGTTTGGAAAAACATCCTCATTACAATCTTTGGTCTGTTTGCTCTTATTTTCGGCACCAAAGAGGCCGTGATTAGTATAATACACGAGTATTCTAAATAATAGGCTATCAAATCGAGCTGTGTTGGAGTATGTTTGATACTAGGCTATTTGTTTGTTAGTTTTAATATTGTTTATTTAATAGTCTGGGCGGTGGTAAAATGGTGCTAATTTTGTTAATGCCAACGATCGCCATACGCTCAGTTGCATTGAAACAAAGACGGTATGCTTGTATTAGTATTTTATTATTAGGTATTAAGTACGAATAAAAATATGTGTCGAGTTGTTCAAGACATAAAAAAATTACTGCATTCCCAACTAAGTGAATGAATGTGTCTCTAGCAAGCAGTGCCTTATCTATACATACTGTAAGGATGTATACAATGAAGTATAATGTCCAACTGGATAGAAGAAGCCCTATAGGCAACCCTTAAAAAATCTGTTCTTAAAACTGGCTTGATGCGCATTTTTCATTGACCATCTCTGCTATTCCACTGAAGTTATATAGTCATCCAGTGGTCGGTATGTACCAAAATGCTGCCGCATTTTATGGAACTTTATAACATTGATGAAATCATGTTATACTGGAATGATAAACGACCTGTTGCTCTGGCTAAAGACGAATTACCCTTGGATCATTGTAAGATTTTAAAGATAAACGCAAAATTCGTTGCCAGCTGGTCGGTATGGATTCTAAATATAATCCATGACTTTTTACGGGACTTTGTAGATGCTTTGTCTATAATTGGCAAATACGAATAACATTGTTCACTGTTATATACTATACTTATTTAAAGTTTTTTAAACAAACAAGAGAGCGAGCATGAATTGTAAATTGTCTGTTAAGGATTGGCATTTAGTAAAGTCATAAGTTAATAAGTGTAGGTATAAAGAAAGTCTAAGCAGCAATTTAACCGCAGCATGCGACGTATTTCACTTTCAAACCTCTAAGAATTTGAGATACTTGCCTACATACGGCTGGTCTGTATTATTATAGATGGGACAAGAATGATAGTTTTTTATTAGATGAAAAACGAAGTTTTATGCATGCTTATAGTATTTCTGTGAGCTTGTACCCGTGACCAGGGTGTCGTTGCATTTAGAGTGTATAAGAATGGATTATGCAGGATAACTTTTTAAGATACAGCGTACTTTTTAAGCTTAATTATCTAAATATTTACCTGAAAATTTATTGTGCATGTTGGAACAGTTTTGTAAAATTTCTAGTTAAGTACCTGTTCAGATAAATGCCCTTATTTTACTAGACTTCAAATCATGACTTTTATATACTTGATATTATTTGATAGGTGTACCCGATGAACTACTTATATCAGTATACCTACTCGTATAAACCGTTTTCTTTTTCCATTTCCCTCTTATACTAGAGCATCCAGTTCCCTCATTTCATATTTCAAATAAGTACATTCCTTTCATCTTTTTTCGGTTTTAACTATACCAATTACTTTCCACCTGTCATATTCATCAAGTGAAATAACTAAATAGGTACTTACGCAATCAATTGTACATGTCCCGATTCATTTTGAGAATGTTTACTAATTATCTACCATACTAATATTCGGATCCCCAACTAGGTACGTAAATAAAAAAGAAATGCCTGTGATAAATCTGGATAGTTTTCAAGTATGCTAAGCCAATTTATACATTTGCAATTTACAAACTATTAGACTAAGTGTTTATGTACATAGGGATCTAAGTCCACCCACAAAATAGGAACGGTGACGTACCTACGCTGCATCGCGGATGCAACGGTTTCAAGCCGTTTCAGTCACAAACCTTGTGTGTGACAGAAGCTGCTTAGGTACGTCGCGTGCATCCGAGACGCTGCGCAAGCATTAAATACCTAAAGTGCTTATATCAAAAGAGGCCTTCATCAAATATAAATACTTTATAAATTATTAAAATACTTTTTAAACACAGACCAATTTATTATAAAGCTCATTCAGTGATAATCTAACCGTATCAAAGAGAAACAAGCACTTTTGTAAAAGTTGATGAGCTTGCTGCAATTTGGCTGGTGTTTGAAATAATAGGGTTTATAATAAACAGCTAAGGCGTGCAATATATTTTATATCATGAATTGGACTTTACAAATTGTCTACCTTATTATATTTGCAAAGGAAGTTTGTACCTTTTTAATTTATAATACCTGTGGATGCCTTGAAATGCCGAAGTAAATTTAAAGAAATATTTATACTTATTGTTTTTTATATTATTATACAAATATAACTATTATTTAAAAGATAATCATTCTGTAACCATAATGATTTAACTATACTATTATTTTATATACTTATTTAAGTAGTTGCAATAAAATGAGTAAAGTATTTCATACAATTAATCGGAAGACAAATCAAGTAATCATCTTTTTGTCGTGTTAAAGCCTGAGCAGACAGACTTCTGTTTAAGGTGGGTACAAAACGTAACTAAGGTTAAATAAATATATAATCACACAGATTGAGTTAGCCCCAAAGTAAGTTCGAGACTTGTGTTGCCTACTTATGTTATTTATTATACCTACTAACTCAACGATACTATATTTTATAACAAATCCATTTCTAGATCCAAGACCCAGGCCAATCAGAAAAAGATCATTTCCCGTCTTGACCTGATCGGGGATTGAACCCGGAACCTCCTGAGTAGCGGACAGGCATGTAAACCATTATGCCACGGAGGTCTTCATTTGAGTTACCTACTCCATAGTAACTTAATTTGGAGTAGGTAACTCAAATGACGACAAATGCACATCTTGTGTCAGGGTTAAAGGATCTACCTCTACGATTGCGTGTACAATACGATGCATATAAAAGCGTACTAACAGCAGTGTGTAAGCGGCCTTATTTATCTTCAGCTGAAAGATATTCTAAATTTAAATTTTATTTTTGTCTTTTATAAATTTAAAAGTTCCTATGAAATGAAAATAATATTGTATTCGGTTCCACGCCAACCTCGAACAGTGTCTAGGTATATCAGTTTTATGATGTTTTAATTTAATGCATAATAAGCGTAATATTTTGTGAGAATACAAAATTTTTAAATATCTTATTACATTTGTTTTATTTTGATACTTAGGTAGTACCCAAATGATGTTAACACTTTGCTTCCGATGTACATACTTGTTAAACTTGTTTCAGAATATTCAAAGATGAATTTATATACGTCGCAGCCATCTTAAAATCAGCCAGCTAACTGAATGTATAGCCATTTAGTAAAAATGGATATTGATGAATTTATTGTAAGTTCAAAAAATTTAATAGAATAGAATAGAAAAATCTTTATTCATCGTGATAAGATAATGTACACTTAATAACTTACAAGTAAATCTTTAATATTGCGATAATACTAAATTATTAACTAAAACTTGGTAAAAAAAACAATTTATCACTGAAAGTGATATCCACTCAGCATAAGCTGCTGATCGCCAATTAAGGCAAACAGCAGGACTGGTCTTCCGTGGAACCACAATTTTATACAAAGAATCGTTCACTTAACTTTACAAACCAGGTCAACTGAGCTATGCGTAGTATAAATGTCCAGAAAATATCTATATTTGAAAATATGAAATAAAAATATAAGTATGGTAAAAATTAGAAAAATATATTTATAGGAAAAAATATAATAAATATATAGTGTCATACAAGTGTGCAGATTAATAGTAATATATATAGGTACCTACTTAATAAGTCTTTTGAAAAGAAAGTTGCATCTGTCCCACAGATATTTAAAGTTGGATGTCTAGAAAATGCTTCTTGGAAAGTCGCTTAAAACCTGAAACAGATTTGGCATTTCTAAGAGGTGGTGGCAAATTATTCCAACATTTCGTGGCGGAGTATTTAAAACTGCCACGGAATGCGGAGGATTTATACTGTGGGCAGATTAGTAATGAGGGAAGTCTACTATTTCTACAGGAAAATTTCAATTTCTTATACAAATAAGAAGGAGTCTTGTTATTTATAATGCCAAACAAAAGAGTAGATAAATGATATGAGCGACGTGAAGACATGTTGAGTAATTTGTGTTTATTGAGGAATGGGGTAATATGAGACCTTCTTGGTACTGGAAAACAGAATCTAACACAGGCATTTTATGCCCTTTAAAATCCCTTTTTTGTACGTGCGACAAGACACTGACCAAACACTGTATCACCATAATTCAGTTTTGAAAGAATGAGACTATCACAAAGCTTTATACGTAGGTCAACGGATAAATAGTCTCGAACACTATACAGAATTTTTGATCTATAAAAACAGTTCCTAACTGTATCTAGTAAATGTTTCTTAAAATGCAACTGAGAGTCCATCACAAGACCTAGGTTACGGGGTTCGTCTACACGTTCAAGTTGATTTCCGTTTATATTTATTTTTGGGTCAAAATCTAAAATAGTATTTACCTGACGCTTAGTTCCTAATATCATAAATTTTGATTTATATGGATTTAGGACTAGGGAGTGACGTTCAGCCCAATTATGTATTCTGCTCAGATCTTTATTTAGTTTGGTTACAGCAGTATTACAATCGGATGGTATAAATGAAATGTATAATTGGAGGTCATCGGCATAAATATGATATTTACAGTTTTTGATATTATTTATGATATCTGCACTATATAAAAGAAACAATATCGGGCCCAGAATCGATCCCTGAGGGACGCCTCTAGTAACTGAAGATGGTGACGATGACAAGGTGAAGCCATTGGGATCCTGAAGTATAACCTTCTGCGTACGGCAGCTCAGATAATCTGAAACCATTTTATTGTAATTTGATCAAAACCATTATAAGAAAATTTTGAAAGTAATAAAGGAACATTGACGGTATCAAATGCAAGAGTGTTATCTAATAGTGATAAAATGTAATATGTAAGCATTTCCCTCTCCATTATCTTGTGCACTAAGTATGTCATCTACTACATCAAGTAAAGCAGTGTTTGTACTGTGACTTTTGCGGAATCCTGATTGTTTAGGGGGCAAGATGTTATTGCATTCCAGATATGCAGTAAGTTGCTGGCAAGCGGCTTTCTCAACTATTTTGGACATGAATGGGACGATACTTATAGGTCGCAAGTCTTTTAAGTTTGTTAGGTTTGGGGTTTTGGGAATAGGTTTAACGATTGCTTCCTTCCAAGCTTCAGGAAATACTCCGGAAATAAGGGATCTATTAACTATTTCTGTAATTAAAGGAAGTGTGTGAGGAAGAGTCAGTAAAATCATATCGAGAGATATGCCGTCCGTACCGATAGCATTCGATTTGATGGACTGTATAATTTTGAGAACTGTAATTTCACTAACAGTTTGGAATTTGAAAGTATCGTTACCAAACCGATGAAACTCATAATATGTGAAATCAGAAAGTTGTACTTTGGCTCTACCAGGTAATGTAAGAAAGTGAGTGTTAATAAGATCAGGCTGACGTAGATGAGGTGGCAATTCATGTTCTTTCTTTTTAAAGTCGGCAATGTTTTTCTTAATATTTTTCCATAATGTACGGCTATTATTTGAATGCAAGTTAATGTGGTGTTGAAAGAAGGCAACTTTTTCATTATGAATTGCAGAGGAAACTGAACTTTTGAGATCTTTGTAATATATTTTATGTTTATCTAAACCTGTTTTTTTACTTTTTCGGAATGCTTCGTCACGCAATTTCATCATTTGTTTAATGTTGTAAGTGATCCAAGGTAAAGATCAATTTCTTATGTAGTTTTGTTTAATAGGAGCATTTTGATCAAATAGCATTAATATGTAAGCATTAAAACTGTTGACCATGTTGTTCACGTCATCTGATATCAAAAGATTCCATGAAATGCTTTCCACTACCTCATTAAATTTTCGTGATCAATATCTTTCAACGATCGACCAGTTATATAAAATGGTGGAACTTTTTCTTTCTTAATTTGAAGTTGACAAGAAACGAAAGCATGTTTACTGAGTGCAGGGATGTGATCTATCTGTATGTTTGAAATAATAATACTAGAACATATAAGATCGATAGACGTTGCGGAATGATCAGTAAAGTGAGTTGGCCCATCTGTAAACTGTTGTGAATTTAAACTGCTTAAAAATTCCTGAAACTATTTTGTTTTACCGTCGACTGGTTTTAAAAAATCAACATTAAAGTCACCAAGGAGAATAATATGATCAACTGATGAAAAGGAGGAGATAGAATCCGTTAGTGCATCAATTACAAGGTCAACATTTTGCCAAGGAGGACGATAAGCAGTTCCAACTGCCAGTTTGATGCCGTTAATATTAACAATAAGCCACATTTGGTCGACTGAATCCACATGAGGGTGGGTGAGTTGGCGCGCACGAATACCACGCCGCACATAAAACCCGACGCCTCCACCTCGGGTGCGCTACTCGTCAGAACGGGGCGTGTGTAGAAGTTTGTAACCCGGCGGCGAAGGTGCGCGCGCCTCTTCACCGACCATGAGCCAGGTTTCGTTGATGGCCATTATGTCAACAGAGTGGCGGTCTAGAGCAACAAGGAATTCCTCATGGTAGTTGCCTAGTGAGCCGGGATTAAGAAGACCTAAAGATAGGTATTTTTGCTTGATATGTTGAATTATATAGGAATATAATAACTGACTGTATTTACAGTGTAAAAAAACAGGCATAGAATAGTTATGTGTCGTAAGTCCTTAAAAAGTAATATAATTGTAAATAAAATATGACGCAAATCTACATAAGATAAATAATTTAAGAGAGCTAAACAATAGGGTTCGCAATAGCTAGAAGATGTGTTTGTGTTATCATTATTATCAGGGAACACATATTTAAGATTTAAGTAATGAATTGAGACATTTTCGTGCGTGCAGGCTAGTATATAAAATGTTCCATTGAATGAATAAAAAAAATGAGTTTTTAGGATAGACCTGTGTCTGTGGCGGATAAAAAAGACTAATAAGAATAGAGTTATTAAAATCAGAAGATGAAAACAAAATACAGTCTGTAGTAGGTAAAAAGATAAATTGTGACAAGATACTATAAGACATCATTTGAAAGCTAACATCTACAAATGTATGGAAATTTTCATTAAACATTGAGCAAACATTAACGTTTTGAAAAAATATTTTTCAAATCTATGTCCCAGCGCAGCCGGAATAAAGGCGATCCATGTTCTTTTCGCGTGAAAATTTTTCCATCTTTTGTCCACACAAATTTCCACTGCTCACGGGTTGCAGCCTCACGAGCTTTGAAAAATAGTTGTCTGTTTGTTGCTGTCAGTCGTTCATTCACATAGAAGCGCTGGGGCTCCGAATTGAGCCCCATGCCAGCGGTGTTAACATCACGCCGAACTCGCGCTGCAGCCAGAAGATCATTACGCAACGTACGTCGCGTTAACCGCACCACCAGGGGGCGCGGGCGCCTAGCAACAGTAGCTGCCCCATCCCGTGATGCTGTGCGCACGGGGCCTACTCGTTCCACGCTCACGACGTCTTTGTCTTCTAACGGGATCCCCAGTTTTTTACTTACAGCGAGTATTAATTGGAGGCCACGCTCATTTTTATCCTCAGCGATACCTGCGATTTCAACGTCGTTACGGAGTAGCTCTTGGTCACGGACATTCATTTCTGATTTGAGGTCTTCAATGGTTTGCTTTAGTTCGGTGGTGTCACTGTTCTCCTCCTGCCGCCGGTTCTCAATAGCACTCACTCGCTCCGTCAACTCATCGATACGTTGATTGCAACTTGCCACGGCTGTGGTCATCGCACTCTGAAACTCCCGCATCTCATTGCGTTGAGCATTTACCTCCTCCCGAAGGAGCCGCAATTCATTGTAGAGCAATTCATTTGTGACTATTACTTTCTCTACAAGGCATGCAGGGGAAGAAGTGATAGCGGGAGGTGAAGTATGCGGGGAAGATGTAATAACGGGGCATAGGTTAATCTTCTGAGAAGCCGGATTCAAATGTTGAGGTGGGGCGTCTGTCTTGATAACATTCTTTTATGGATTTTTTTTTGCACTCCTGACACTGCCAATTACTTTTGTGTTCTATTGACATTGTATTGTAAAACCTTTTAACACTAACGTTAGCGCAGTCTAAATCAAAATGCCTCAAGCATTTGCAGCATTTTAAAAATAAGCGCGTTGTTATAATTTGCGAGCAAACAGCACATGCACCAAAATCAGGTATTCGTGGCGACATCGTTGAGAAGTACGTTTACGGTGGGGTTACGATAGATGGCAGTGTTCAAGCGTTTGTTTTACAGAGGTTGGTATATCTCTGTTTTGTTTACAAATAGGTAATGCGTAGCGAGCGGGAAGTATTTGAAATTATAGCTCGGTAACGGATTGCACTTTCTACAATTTTGTGTATTTCATGTGGAGACACAGTTTTGCACTATTTATAAACAAAGTCCACAATATAATATCTATTTTCATAACACAAAACGGAGGGCACTTTGTTATAAATACTGTTTTAAAAATAATTCAGAAGATTATTTGCAGTGCATAGATATTACTATTTTTAACAGATCCACACAGAAATCCAGAGAGGATAACGATAACACTTCCTAGTTATGACTGAATACACTGATATTTTATTAATGTATGTCAAAAACTATGATTTTACTGAATTATTTATTACGGAGCCGACATTAACAAGATGCGACGGCAGCGCCAACTATATACAATACTACTCTTTACTTATACCTTCACTAATAATTGTAATAATAGCATAGCACAGAATTAATAAAAATAGGTATGTAGAATTAGTGAAATATTTAAAAAAAATAGTTTTGATGAGACGCGTGAACGAAATATAACATCACAGCTGTTTTGCGCCTTTGACGCCATATTTGTTTTGGTAACTAGAATACTAGCGCTTTCTGCAGTGGAAAAACCGTGTACTCATTTGTGATTCTTTATTACGACGTAATGAGACCGAACCATTTTTAAAGAAATTGATAACTGGTGATGAAAAGTGGATCACGTACGACAAGAACGTGCGAAAAAGGTCATGGTCAAAGGCCGGTCAGGCTTCACAGACTGTGGCGAAACCCGGGTTAGCTCGCAACAAGGTGATGCTGTGTGTGTGGTGGGATTGGAAGGGCATTATTCATTATGAGCTGTTACCACCAGGCAAGACCATCGATTCAGAACTCTACTGCAAACAACTGATAAGATTAAAGCAAGAAGTTGAGAGAAAGCGGCCGGAATTAATCAACAGAAGGGGTGTTTTTTATCATGATAACGCTAGACCTCACACATCTTTAACCACTCAGCAAAAATTAAGAGAGTTTGGCTGGGAGGTGTTAATGCATCCGCCGTATAGTACTGACCTGGCACCTTCAGATTTCCACCTGTTTCGGTCTCTTCAGAATTCTTTAGGCAGTGTCAGGTTAACATCACGAGAGGACTGCCAAAACTACTTGACGCAGTTTTTTGATCAGAAGCCCCAAAATTTCTATAGCAATGGGATCATGTCCCTACCTATAAGATGGCAAAAAGTTATCGAACAAAATGGTACTTTAGTTTGAATTTTCATATAAAATGCGACGACTTTTTCCCTAACCTATTATAATGAATTATTAATTCGTAATGGGGAAGGCAGCTGTCATATACGTTGGTTCCTATCCTAACCTAATTAAATGTCAAAACTAGAGGTGGGCTGGATTAGGTAAAAACGGTACCAGTTCCAACTAATACTAATACTTAAAAAAACCTATTCGAATAATCCCTTCTGATCCCTGCTGTTCGCAGCCAATTTTCAACCTTATGTCTTTCACTCCATTCAAGGGTAACTATTGTTTGTAACACGAAAATATTAGATAACACTCCCGAGATGTAAGTATTTCACGCAATAGCTAATCTTATCTAATACAGCTGGTACACTTTGCTAATACTTTTATCGCATCGGATTTTCGATCTTACTGTTGAGACGTGTAAAGTTCATTGTTGTTTATAGATGAAATAATTACATAAAAGTAGACCTAATCCAGACAATACCACTGGCGAATATTTGTTCGCAACAGATTTTCTATTTTATTACTTAAAGGATCAATGTTCTTTGATGACGAGAATATTCAACATTATTACAATTATCGTCACGTAGTGGTTGAATTTGGGGTGCGAATAGCAAGGATTAGGAAGGAATATTTGGATTAGGTATTTTTAAGTATTAGTACTAGATGGAACAGGTCTCGGTTTAACCTAATCCAGCCCACCTCTAGTTTTAGGTTAGGAACCACAGCTACCTTCCCCATAAACTTCAAAAATGCATTTTTCTCAGGTAATTCAATTACATACAGTGACAACACATCGAATTGACAAGTGTCATACTGACAGTCCGCTCTTTCAACGTTATCGTTGTCTCGCTAACACATTTCACACGCTACTTCGTTTGGTGAAGAAATTAATGCGGTTTACAAACTTAAAAATTATTTCTTATGCATAAGTTGTGGTGTAAATTACTATTTACCAGATCAAAATTCTTGGAGACAACTGAAATTTTAATTCTATTTTTTAAATGTTAAATATTCTGTTAAGTAAAAATTAAGATGTAAATCTGTATCGTAATTTGTAACATAGCCTAACGGGCTGTGTAGAATAGGGGTAGGGACCATACTGAACTGGGTTTCTTTCAACATTATCTTCCCAGCAGTGGTCATTCCGAAACGACAAACAAGGCAAATTAAATAAAATGATAAAAAGTTGTACCTACTAACTGTATTGTTTTTTACAATCATCTTTTTCCCCACTATAAAAGTTTGAGAACCGTTTCGCAACAGACGACGTATTCTTGTTCCAATTACGTCACCAGCTGTCACGGGAAGAGAATACCAGGCGAAGTATATTATTATACCATGGGTCAGTGCATCCATGGGGTGACTTTCAATATGCCAACTCGTTAAATGTTCAATTAATAATGGGCCTAGGCATCCAACTGGATGCCGGCCTTCAAGGAACGGCCTAAGCGTTCAATTAGCTGGTTAATTTAATCAGATGGCGGCGACACATAGGTATATATATAGGATTAGCTAAGAGTGTTTGCATACATTATGCTGCTGCAGCGCCGCACGCTTTTATTTTGTTAGTATTTGTACTACTTAAGGCTTTAACATACGCCAATGACTTTGAGGATTTGACCTCTACTACATAAAATAATTTCCTTACGCCATCTAGTCTAACAAAATAGAACTACGTGAACACGAAACCAAACTTTAGCAAAATGTAATGTGCTATCCTCAGACCAACTAACTGAGGAGCAAGGAACATAAGTACTTCTCTAACGAGAAGCTGAGGAGCTATCAGACATTTCTCTTTCAAAAAAAAGGTTGCCAATTTAACGAGTACCTACGTAATTTTTTGACATGTTTAATTCGTTCTGAGGTTAAAACTTTTTAATGTCAGTATTGTTAAAATACCAAAACCGAGTCATCATCATCATCATTATCATCAGCTGATGATGGACTCCGAAGGTGGGTACTGGATCTCGAGGATGGTAAGCAGTAGACATACCGTCATTGAGCTTGTTGTAATCAGCTCAGCGAGACGATACTAGAAATGAACCATATATGAACCTGATGATGGACTCCGAAGGTGGGTACTGGATCTCGAGGATGGTAAGCAGTAGACATACCGTCATTGAGCTTGTTGTAATCAGCTCAGCGAGACGATACTAGATATCTGACTATATGAACCTGATGATGGACTCCGAAGGTGGGTACTGGATCTCGAGGATGGTAAGCAGTAGACATACCGTCATTGAGCTCGTTGTAATCAGCTCAGCGAGACGATACTAGATATGTGACTATATGAACCTAATGATGGACTCCGAAGGTGGGTACTGGATCTCGAGGATGGTAAGCAGTAGACATACCGTCATTGAGCTTGTTGTAATCAGCTCAGCGAGACGATACTAGATATGTGACTATATGAACCTGATGATGGACTCCGAAGGTGGGTACTGGATCTCGAGGATGGTAAGCAGTAGACATACCGTCATTGAGCTCGTTGTAATCAGCTCAGCGAGACGATACTAGATTAACCTGATGATGGACTCCGAAGGTGGGTACTGGATCCCGAGGATGGTAACCAGTAGACATACCGTCATTGAGCTCGTTGTAATCAGCTCAGCGAGACGATACTAGATATGTGACTATATAAACCTGATGATGGACTCCGAAGGTGGGTACTGGATCTCGAGGATGGTAAGCAGTAGACATACCGTCATTGAGGTTGTTGTAATCAGCTCAGCGAGACGATACTAGAAATGTGACTATATGAACCTGATGATGGACTCCGAAGGTGGGTACTGGATCTCGAGGATGGTAAGCAGTAGACATACCGTCATTGAGCTCGTTGTAATCAGCTCAGCGAGACGATACTAGAAATGTGACTATATGAACCTAATGATGGACTCCGAAGGTGGGTACTGGATCTCGAGGATGGTTAGCAGTAGACATACCGTTATTGAGCTCGTTGTAATCAGCTCAGCGAGACGATACTAGATATGTGACTATATGAACCTGATGATGGACTCCGAAGGTGGGTACTGGATCTCGAGGATGGTAAGCAGTAGACATACCGTCATTGAGCTCGTTGTAATCAGCTCAGCGAGACGATACTACAAATGTGACTATATGAACCTGATGATGGACTCCGAAGGTGGGTACTGGATCTCGAGGATGGTAAGCAGTAGACATACCGTCATTGAGCTCGTTGTAATCAGCTCAGCGAGACGATACTAGATATGTGACTATATGAACCTCATGATGGACTCCGAAGGTGGGTACTGGATCTCGAGGATGGTAAGCAGTAGACATACCGTCATTGAGCTCGTTGTAATCAGCTCAGCGAGACGATACTAGAAATGTGACTATATGAACCTAATGATGGACTCCGAAGGTGGGTACTGGATCTCGAGGATGGTTAGCAGAAGACATACCGTCATTGAGCTCGTTGTAATCAGCTCAGCGAGACGATACTAGATATGTGACTATATGAACCTGATGATGGACTCCGAAGGTGGGTACTGGATCTCGAGGATGGTAAGCAGTAGACATACCGTCATTGAGCTCGTTGTAATCAGCTCAGCGAGACGATACTAGATATGTGACTATATAAACCTAATGATGGACTCCGAAGGTGGGTACTGGATCTCGAGGATGGTAAGCAGTAGACATACCGTCATTGAGCTTGTTGTAATCAGCTCAGCGAGACGATACTAGATATGTGACTATATGAACCTGATGATGGACTCCGAAGGTGGGTACTGGATCTCGAGGATGGTAAGCAGTAGACATACCGTCATTGAGCTCGTTGTAATCAGCTCAGCGAGACGATACTAGATTAACCTGATGATGGACTCCGAAGGTGGGTACTGGATCTCGAGGATGGTAACCAGTAGACATACCGTCATTGAGCTCGTTGTAATCAGCTCAGCGAGACGATACTAGATATGTGACTATATGAACCTGATGATGGACTCCGAAGGTGGGTACTGGATCTCGAGGATGGTAAGCAGTAGACTAACCGTCATTGAGGTTGTTGTAATCAGCTCAGCGAGACGATACTAGAAATGTGACTATATGAACCTGATGATGGACTCCGAAGGTGGGTACTGGATCTCGAGGATGGTAAGCAGTAGACATACCGTCATTGAGCTGGTTGTAATCAGCTCAGCGAGACGATACTAGAAATGTGACTATATGAACCTAATGATGGACTCCGAAGGTGGGTACTGGATCTCGAGGATGGTTAGCAGTAGACATACCGTTATTGAGCTCGTTGTAATCAGCTCAGCGAGACGATACTAGATATGTGACTATATGAACCTGATGATGGACTCCGAAGGTGGGTACTGGATCTCAAGGATGGTAAGCAGTAGACATACCGTCATTGAGCTCGTTGTAATCAGCTCAGCGAGACGATACTACAAATGTGACTATATGAACCTGATGATGGACTCCGAAGGTGGGTACTGGATCTCGAGGATGGTAAGCAGTAGACATACCGTCATTGAGCTCGTTGTAATCAGCTCAGCGAGGCGATACTAGATATGTGACTATATGAACCTCATGATGGACTCCGAAGGTGGGTACTGGATCTCGAGGATGGTAAGCAGTAGACATACCGTCATTGAGCTCGTTGTAATCAGCTCAGCGAGACGATACTAGAAATGTGACTATATGAACCTAATGATGGACTCCGAAGGTGGGTACTGGATCTCGAGGATGGTTAGCAGAAGACATACCGTCATTTAGCTCGTTGTAATCAGCTCAGCGAGACGATACTAGATATGTGACTATATGAACCTGACGATGGACTCCGAAGGTGGGTACTGGATCTCGAGGATGGTTAGCAGTAGACATACCGTCATTGAGGTTGTTGTAATCAGCTCAGCGAGACGATACTAGAAATGTGACTATATGAACCTGATGATGGACTCCGAAGGTGGGTACTGGATCTCGAGGATGGTAAGCAGTAGACATACCGTCATTGAGCTCGTTGTAAACAGCTCAGCGAGACGATACTAGAAATGTGACTATATGAACCTAATGATGGACTCCGAAAGTGGGTACTGGATCTCGAGGATGGTAAGCAGTAGACATACCGTCATTGAGCTCGTTGTAATCAGCTCAGCGAGACGATACTAGATATGTGACTATATGAACCTGATGATGGACTCCGAAGGTGGGTACTGGATCTCGAGGATGGTAAGCAGTAGACATACCGTCATTGAGCTCTTTGTAATCAGCTCAGCGAGAGGATACTAGAAATTCAAGTTTTGACAGCTCTAAAGTTTTTTTCCTATAAAAAATAATAAATTAGCAAGAAAATATATATTATATTACAAAAGAGCCCCAATACGGTGTGTCTATTGTTTACTATCCTGGAAATCCAGTACTCAGTTTTAAAATCCGTCATCAGCTACATCTAGTAACATTTCTAGTATCGTCTCGCTGAGCTGATTACAACGAGCTCAATTACGGTATGTCTACTGCTTACCATCCTCGAGATCCAGTACCCACCTTCGGAGTCCATCATCAGGTTAATCTAGTGACATTTCTAGTATCGTCTCGCTGAGCTGATTACAACAAGCTCAATGACGGTATGTCTACTGCTTACCATCCTCGAGATCCAGTACCCACCTTCGGAGTCCATCATCAGGTTAATCTAGTGACATTTCTTGTATCGTCTCGCTGAGCTGATTACAACGAGCTCAATGACGGTATGTCTACTGCTTACCATTCTCGAGATCCAGTACCCACCTTCGGAGTCCATCATCAGGTTAATCTAGTGACATTTCTAGTATCGTCTCGCTGAGCTGATTACAACGAACTCAATGACGGTATGTCTACTGCTTACCATCCTTGAGATCCAGTACCCACCTTCGGAGTCCATCATCAGGTTAATCTAGTCACATTTCTAGTATCGTCTCGCTGAGCTGATTACAACAAGTTCAATGACGGTATGTCTACTGCTTACCATCCTCGAGATCCAGTACCCACCTTCGGAGTCCATCATCAGGTTAATCTTGTGACATTTCTAGTATCGTCTCGCTGAGCTGATTACAACGAGCTCAATGACGGTATGTCTACTGCTTACCATCCTCGAGATCCAGTACCCACCTTCGGAGTCCATCATCAGGTTAATCTAGTGACATTTCTAGTATCGTCTCGCTGAGCTGATTACAACGAGCTCAATGACGGTATGTCTACTGCTTACCATCCTCGAGATCCAGTACCCACCTTCGGAGTCCATCATCAGGTTAATCTAGTGACATTTCTAGTATCGTCTCGCTGAGCTGATCACAACGAACTCAATGACGGTATGTCTACTGCTTACCATCCTTGAGATCCAGTACCCACCTTCGGAGTCCATCATCAGGTTAATCTAGTCACATTTCTAGTATCGTCTCGCTGAGCTGATTACAACAAGTTCAATGACGGTATGTCTACTGCTTACCATCCTCGAGATCCAGTACCCACCTTCGGAGTCCATCATCAGGTTAATCTTGTGACATTTCTAGTATCGTCTCGCTGAGTTGATTACAACGAGCTCAATGACGGTATGTCTACTGCTTACCATCCTCGAGATCCAGTACCCACCTTCGGAGTCCATCATCAGGTTAATCTAGTGACATTTCTAGTATCGTCTCGCTGAGCTGATTACAACGAGCTCAATGACGGTATGTCTAATGCTTTTTTTTTTTAATTAAATCCCTGTCGGACATCTGGGAAGGGAGGGCCCAGATAGTGCCGGGCTTTCACCGGCTAAAACACCCTCCGTCTACTTCACCTTACAAACTACCTCCGACGAGGTTTCTCGGAGACTTTACTATTCTATTTCTTTATTTTTAATTCTTTTTTTTTTTTTGTGTGTTACAAAATTTATTTAAAACTTAATACTATTCTTATTTCTTGCTGTTATTCTCTAGTTTATTTCAGTTTATAATATATTTATATATATTTTTAGTACATTTTTTGAGGACAACTTTACTTTATATAACACTGTATATATGCAAGTTTACCTATAGAATACTATTTGTTTCTTTTAATTACGTCTTTAGAGATATTTTCGCAGAACTTTATAAATATATTTCTATGTTGTTTATCACTAATTAATTCACATATGTTATCTTTCTTAACCTTACACCCTATTATTATTTCTAGATCATTTCTTTGAGAAACATACACAGGGCACTCCACAATGATGTGTATAACATCTTCTTTAACGTCAGGGTCACAGATGCACGATGGATTATCTTTGCACTTAAACCGATTTAAGTACTCTGAAAACCCACCGTGCCCAGTCAGAATTTGTGTTAATATACCTGTGGGTCTTATATTACTAACTACTTTATATGCAGCTATGGTGTCTGGCAGAAACAATTTTGATACCCGGGCGGTTTCACCTGATTTGTATCGCCTGTTCTATATATCTAGTGACTTCATTCTAATATTTCGCTTGACATAGGAGATTGGGCATTGGTCATAATCAGGCTTTTTCTTTAAAGTTGTTGCTGCCTGTTTCGCTAAATAATCCGCCAGCTCGTTTCCAGCCAGGCCAGCATGAGCTTTAACCCAGAATAAGGATATCGCCTTCCTCTGAGTTAAAGCCCTCACTATGTTTCTTCTGGATTCTACTGCCAACAAATGGGGTGCGCTTTGGTTTGTGACTGTTTCCAGCGCTGCTCTAGAGTCACTATAAATACCGAAGCTCGTTTCCCTACTATTTACGATTACTTCGGAAGCTTTATGTATAGCCAGCAGTTCTGCCTGGTAGACCGTACAGTATGGCTTTAAAGCAAGTTTGATGGCTCGGATTTCAGACGCGTGGTTCCAAATGGAACACGCTGCTCCTACCTTACCATCAATCCTGCTCCCATCAGTATATATACGCACCGCTTGGTTACTATTATTGTCAACTTGTGTCTGGTCCTCCAGACATACGAACCCCATGGCCACATGTTCCGCTGGATGTGGGAGCTCTACAACTCTCACCGGTGCCTCCACCTCAGCTCCGGCCAGCGCCGGCCAGGGTGTCCCCTTTTTGACCTTGAACAGGGCGGCTGCCTCCTGTATTCTGAGATCCAGTGGCAACAAACCAGTCAGCACTAGCGCCGAGCTGAGGGACACAGTCCGGTAAGACTTGCAGATTTTTTGTGCAAACCATTGGTACATCTTCTTGTCTCTTTCCGGTTCTCCTTATAACTCTATAAATCCCCTTCCACATTCCTTCCCTATCCTGTTTTGTACAGAATTTCTTCCAGCTTTCGACTTGTGCTTTGTTTACTTCCTTTTCATAATGTTCTTTTGCTTTCAGGTACTCTGCAACGACGTGCGGTCTTCGGATTGGTGCGGCGCATGTGATTCTCCGTTTTTTGGTGATCATCTCCTTCTTCATCTTGGTAAGTTCCTCATTCCACCATGGTATTTTTACGGTTTTATTATTTTTGATTTTAGGAATTGACTCTTCTGATGCTGTTTTTAAAATTTTTATGTATGTGTTGACTGTATTTTCCAGGTCTATTTTCCTCTGAATGTTTTCTATGCTAGATGTATTTATGTTTTGTTCTGTAGTTAATTGAGCCACTTTTGCACGAAAGTGATTCCAATTAGCTTCGTGGTTCTTTTTATTTCACTGCCTGTATGCTTTTTGGTATTAATTTGGAAAATACTCGAGATCCAGTACCCACCTTCGGATTCCATCAGGTGTCAGGTTCAGCAACTTATTTTACTTTGTTGTACAAGTTGCACTTAAAACTTGACAGCTCTAAATTTGAGTTTTGTTTGGATACTTACAATAATTTCCGAAGTTCATGTCATCGCCTCACTTGATACTTCTTTTTATATTTTGGCATTTCAAAAAAATACCTATAATATTATAGGTAGTCTGCGGGTAAAATACGCAAATATTTAATTATTTTTGGCTCCGAAACACAAGCGCAGTCCTTCCGTCGCAAAGCGTTGAGGTGGACTGAAGACAGGCCGCAGGCAGGGCTCGCGGGTGTGAAATTGCGGGGGGAAGCCGATTGCGCTTGAGTTTATTTACCTTTTATTACTTTCCATGCCCAGGAAACGAGTTAATAAAATATATTTTTTTATCAAAATAATAATATATGCTGTATCTAATAATACGTGTAAGATTAAAAGAAATCGCATTAACCGTTTTGGAGCGAATTTGTAATTTATGTCTATGGTTCGATTTTAATTTTTTTTTTTGGGAAATTGGTGTAGTTTTTATCTTTTTTGGTTTTATCGATCGATACAGTAGGCGTCAAACCACAATATATATTTTTTTCAAATGCATATAAGCAACAGTTCTTCCAACAATTTAATTTAAACTAGCCCTAGTTGACCGATTTGAACACTGTTCAAGTCATACCGCGGAAGCAGCGACGCGGCGCTTGGTGGGCGTATGTAAAGGTCCCTAGCCCTAGTTGACCGATTTGAACACTGTTCAAGCCATACCGCGGAAGCAGCGGCCCTAGTTGACCGATTTGAACACTGTTCAAGCCATACCGCGGAAGCAGCGGCGCGGCGCTTGGTGGGCGTATGTAAAGGTCCGTACAAATGCATACATACAAAATTACTAGTACGCGGCGCGGCGCCACAGCGACAACAGTGCCGCGGCTACTGCAGCGCATGTGAAAACGCTCTAAAGAGTGCGTAGCGTCTGAAAACGCCATTTTCTCACAAGTAATAATAATTTTTACAAATCTTCATAATAATATAACACTTAAAAGATGCGAAACGGGGTAAAATGTATAATTTATTGAAATAAATAAACAGTAAATTGTATTCACTTCATTTAATGCCATTATTTTCAATGATATACTATACTTAGAACGGGTAATTTACGAGATAAGTTGTTCGGATAAATACATAGAGAATAAATAAATATATTTACAACATACAGTTAATTAACCAGCTATGCAATAGATAACAGATTCGTGCAGGCACTAATAATCTCACTGTAGTCTAACGAATACTTTCGGAAGTTCAATGTTTAGGCTGAAAATAGATGTCCGGTTTGGACGCTTGTCTGATCATGTAACCGGTTCGGATTCATTCACGTTGGATCGTTTTGATCCGGCTCAAATAATACCTCTTTTAAACTACTGTTTACAGTTTAAAGTGAGAACGTGAAGATTTTCTACGCACAATTGCGAAAAACGGCCACTTTTGGCGTATGTGCGTAGAAAAGCTTCACGTTCTCACTTTAAACTGTATATCTCCGTTTCTTTTCAAATGATTTATTTCAAATGGGGGCAGCACTGCACCCCGAAAAATTCAAGCAGCCCCTTAAAAGAATATTATTGGGTTGCTAAGTACGATACCATTTGTTTAGTGAGCGTTTTAAAAATGGCACTTCAATACATATTATATTATACCTGATAAAATGACAAGATGGCGGCGAATGGCGAGTGGTCACCGAGTGCGTGTTCAGAAATGCCATTTTTGAACCGCAGTCAGTAAACGAATGCTTTTCCCATACAAAAACCATACGTTTAGGTGACTCCGCGTTTCAGAAATCGCACTTCCGGAGTGCGATTTTTCATTTAAGGACTTACCGAAACACAAAACGTCTAGTTTTCCAACTCACCGCTCGCTTAAAAATTATTTGGCCGTATTTTTGAAACCGTCGTGTCAGCTAAAATCAATATTGTTTTGGTTATGGTTTTCTAAGAATTTCGCCATGAATAAAAAAGCAGCATGAATCGGAACGGATTCTTCATAAAAGGTTTGTTTGACATAACTACGCCACAAATGTCAAAATTACGAGTGGTCGAGACCACTCGTGCAAATCCTTCGCATACGATCTATTCAAAAATGCGCCCGTTTGGAAACGCTTGCGCAAACCATTCGTAATGTGACAAGTGATTTCAAAAATAGGGCCCCTGGCAGTTTGGCATTTGGCAATACGTCTAGCTGCAGTTTGGATGAACGTGACACGTGAGCGGTCTTACACAATCCAGCGGTCTAAGTATGATGTTTTATCTGAGAGGTCTTTACATATCTTCCCTCTGGAACGACAAGATACAATTCATGAATTGACACGTAATAAAATGAGTCGTCACACGCAGGCAGGTTTTAAACAGTGTTTCTAATGTCTGCTAAGAAAATATAATAATTTTAAATTAAAACACGCGTTTTGTAAAACAATCACCATAGATACAAGAATGATATAAGTTTGTAATAATTCCTAGAAAAAATATTGCAACCAAAAAGTACTTAAAATTATTAAATGAAATGTTTTAAAAATGAATGTGCAACGGAACGTTTCGACTCATGTCGTACAACCAACATAAAGGAAAATACCACCGCCGAGTATGCATTCATTTCTCGTTACAGAGGGAAGATACGTAAAGACCTCTCAGATAAAACATCATACTAAGGCCGCAGCTAAACTATTTTAAGCTATTTTACGAAACCGAGCTGTAGTGCCAAACAGCTAGAGGTTTTGTCAAGCAGCGGATTATACAATTCATCTGCGACATATAAACATATACCTACATGGCGCGAGCGTCTTACCGCTTACGATATCCTAATCAGGCTACCAGAGAAACACCGGACGTCTATCGCCAGCTTTACTTTCAGTTCCTAATAACACTAAACACATACTTAGCCTACGCTTTATATTTTTCTGTTCTCGTTTTTGAAAATCATTGTCAATTTAAGTATACAATACAATATTAAATAGTTTATGTGCATTGAGTCAGACGTAGAACCGCGACGTGATCAGCACGTCTCAATCACAAACCCTTCGTGCGACAGTGATAGCTGATCATTTATATACATTGCCTGTAATGTTAAAATTTAATTCCAAACGGTCATTACAAAACGTTCCATGCAAAACATAAAAAATAACTTTGTCTACGTCTGACGTAAAGCACGCACTAAAATACAAGCCAAAGAACCTGTTGGAAATAAGTTTGTCTTGAAATGTTGAGCTTTACTTCAATGAGAAGAAATGGTAACTTGTAACTTGTAACTTACAGATACATTTTCATTTATTTAGAAACGTTAACCGTATTTCTGAATTTATTTTTGGTGGGATATTATAAGCGGAATTCAATTATCACTTGAAAAAGGTATAAAAAGAAACTGACAAGTAAGAATGGACGGATTTACAACTAATTAATAAATAAACTAACTCTTTAGCAACTATCGCTTGATAAAATTACGACAGTAATTATGATGACGACAAAGATAATTAAAAAAAAATTGTTTGTCATCATATTGCCATGCAAAAACCTTTTCGTGTAAAGTAAAGAAGGCCGTGTTTTCGAGCAAGGTCAGACTAAAATAAGTAAATACGTTCTACGACTGGATTATATTTCGTTTCTACTTAGCCAGGCCGTTGCACATTAGGTGAAATCGCATTAAGGCATTCGCTCACTACATGAACTCTACGCTGGCACCACTTCGACTCTTCTTAGAGTAAAGCACAGTTGTATTATATGAATATCGTGGTTCGCACATATTTTCAATATTTTATTGATTGATGTGAACTCGAGAGGCTGACTGTTTCAATTAAAATCAAACACATTTCGTAGAGTTAATTTTGAGTAGCGCCACGCCGTCGTGGAGTTGGTTTAAAAGTCGAAGGCCTAATAATCGACGCCGATTTAAGGTGAACGCACACTTATCCTAGCCGAACAAAACGATTTTAGAATTATTTATATGAAATCCTATGAAACCTCGCACACCTGACCGCGTCGAATCGTCCGAATCTGGAAGAAACACAGAAGTCCTAGACGAATTCGGATGACGTCAACAAATTCGGCGCGGGCGATGCGTTCGAATCGATCTAATCGCCTTCATTTCGGCAATGACAGTGTGTGCGTAAGAGCAACGAGAGTTATGCGATCGAATAACAACTTCGATTTATTTTAAATGTTGCAAAAATGAGTGATTCTAACATAATCGATTCATAATAAAGCACTGATAAAAAAAAATCTCGTCAAAATTCATCACAATTTACATATAATTACAGTGCGACAGGTGTAAAGGAAATGGAAAAAATTCTTTCGGCGCACTCGATTCTTTCTGCGCGGTCGTTTCTTTCGGTGCGGATTTGCGAGGCCTTAAAAACTTCGATCGATTCGACGCATTCGATTCGGATAAATGTGCGTTCACCACTATATTGTAGTAACCACGAACTGAACGAAACGAGGTTAGCAGAGCAATAGTCGCCTGATGAATTTTTTTTTTCTTTATATTATGTGTACACAAAATATAATTCGTTTCAACTAATAAATATTAGGACGTCAATAAACTTAAACTTACTTTAAGTGATTTTAACTAAGTCCGCCATATATACACCGTTTTTATGTGCAAATAATTTTATAGTAAATAGCGAGTTTATGATTAAGTGTTTCTGGAACATAAACAATATTTTTACTTCCAACAAAATTCTTAAATGATTTTATCTGTTAGCAAAAATTACACATTTCAATATTTTTTCATATTGTATATGTACTTAAGTAACTTAAATCTATAAAAAATTATTACAAAAACTATTCAATTACTCATAACATCTATCACTTAATTTAAAGCACTGACAAAATCAATATAAAAGTTAAATAAAAGACGCAGTGACTTAACCGATTAAAGTACGCTTACAATTTATTTAGAAATGGCACATTTTAACAAAACTTTGGAAGTTTATCTTCGCAATTTTTATTGATGTTTGGACACATTTTTCCAGTTTGAGAGGCACCACTATGTGGTATTAATATAACCAATTTATGTTTTACTCAAAAATATGTAACCTAAAGGGTATAGTATACTTTGCTCTCTACAACTAAGTAAGAATGTAAATGTGTAGTGTTGACTAAAAAAAATTAAGTAGCATAATTTTTAGTTCTTGTGTCCTTGTGTCTTACAGTTTTAGGTCTATGATTTGGATGCTTTATATAATATTATATTAATGAATTATCAAACCGAATCCATTTGTATGAAAGAGAGAATATCTGACGATATAAAACACGTTAATAATTATCAATTATTATGTGAAGACAGAAGAGTTGATAGGGTACTTAATAGTGATTAATACCGCGTTCATAGACTGGAGTTGTCAGCGTCTTAAAATGTGCCGCATACACCCGGAGAAATGGTCCCGAAGACCTAGAAGGGGACTACGAAAGAGATGGTGAGACGACATCGACAGTTTCATGAGACAATTGCCTTTGCCCAGTAATGAGACACAAAGACAGGGTAGTGAAAAAATACATTTTCAGGTTTTGGTGAATTCATTAATTCTTACTGTAATTTTGTCAGAACACTACAAAGCTTTGCTTAAGATACAAATGGCGATGTAAATGGCCGTGACAGTTCGTCCTTTGTTGAAAATCATTAATATGTAAGGTAGTACATTTTTCCAGCGAACTATAAAACTATATAGGCCGTTGGAAATAGACAAGAGGCTAAATTCGCAAAGCGTGATGATGTTCTGCATTTTTTATATATTTAATGGGTTTGTTAGTGTGGGGTTAATTCAAATTTGCAATTTGAAAAACCTGTGGAACCTGAGAAAATCGAGAAAGCCTTAGAAATTTTCGAACTATTTTCATTATTGGGTCTCAAGGGCCACAACTTTTAGTTTTTGGGAACAATGTTTGCTACAATTATAAACTGTATCAAATTATCTACAATTTGAACCTAATTCTCTATTCATACCATACCAAAGGACGCTCTATTGAAATTTTTAAGTTTTACAAACTTATTTGGCGAAATATTGGAAAAACCCCGCATCCTACGAAGAAAAATCTCTGACAATACTTTTTGAAGATTTAATTAGGCTTTGATAGAAGAAGTCTGTGAGACAAACAGTTCACTCACAATCTCAAAACAACGAAAAGAAAGTAAAATGTTTATATAGAAAAGTCTTACCCTCAAATTCATAAAAAATAACAAGCGTTTGCTTAACCTATTTTAGTTAAAACATGTTCTGTCCCTTTCCCTCTTTTGAATATTCAACGTAGAAAGAAAGAGACAATACATATTTTAACTAAAATATGTTTAGCAAACGTTTGCAATTTTTTATGAATAAGGGGGTAAGAAGCTAAATTCGCAAAGGGAGATGGAGTTCTGTATTTTAGGTGTATCTATTGTATGAGTCTGTTAGGGTAGTTTGAATTAAAATTTGCAACTTCCGAAAACGAATGGAACGATGTTTTCTATACTTTTAAATTGTATTAAATTACCTACAATTTAAGCTCAATCGCAGCTCTATTGATTCCATAGGAGCCAAGCTATGGCCTTTCGGAGATGAGTAACTTTTCCCGACGTTTATGAGACTTGCAATTGGGATCAAATTGTAGGTTATTTAATACAGTTTATAAATGTAGAAAGCATTGTTCGTAAAAAATGAAAAGAGTCCAAAAATATCAAAGTTTTTCTAGATGTTTTCAGTTTCCAAAGGTTTATCGAAGTTGCAAATTTGAATTCACACTACCTTTATTCACTCATACAACCTACCAAAAAATGCAGAACTACATCAAGCTTTGCGAATTTAATGTCTATTTCCAATGGCCTAATAGAAGAATAAGAGAGCTCAAAAAATACCCCATCAAAAGTACATTTTAGTAAATCTTGTTTTTCTCCATTATTGACTATTCTTCACGTCTATTGCTGGAGTCTGCTGAACCAATTGATGGCTGCTGTATGGTGCTGAGTCATAGCAGATATTCGCAGACGGTTGACGCCGCGTCAAACGACAGTTATTTTATGTTATGTTCATGGGGCAGTTTTGCGCGATGATATCTGATATTACTCTTCGATAGTACAATTACGCTGATATTCATCTATCTCCGAAAAAATAAGTATTTATTTTTGTAACTTTTCTGCAAACACTAGTGTTAACAACCAACTGAGATTATTAATTACCATTATATGATAAAGTATCATTTCCATATTAGTACTATGTGTCATCTATGTAATAATATGCATGCAGACTTTATATATTGCATTTCTTTTACTAATATTTCAATTATTTTACCTAGTTATGTATTTACCTATGCTATTTCTGGCTTAGTTTTAAAAAGATTTTCTCTCTTACATTGATTTGATTTCAAAGTGTACATGTCATTCGAGTTAAATTTTTAAAGAAATACTTATTATGTTTTAAGTCCTAAAAACCACAATATAAACAATCCTATACAAACAAAATAGCAGTACACGTCAGGAAAGATTTCTCTACGTAATTTCAATAACTACCACATCGGAATAAAAACGTTTTTAGTATGTCAGAAATATTTACATCAAATCGAATATAAATTACCTTAAACACTAAGTTCTCACTTAACAGTTTAACTGACATTATTGCAACTCTCACTGAAAGTTTATAATTCGTAAAAATTTAAACAAACGACTTTCGAGATTCTAAATGCGCCTTTTATACATAACTAACAAAAATAAAAAATGCCGTTAAATTGCATTAAATAATATTACGTTCAACATTACACATATTGTACAATAAATATAATCATTATAAAACATCTAGCAACGAACTAATCTTGCCTATTCATATACATTCATGAAAAGTGAAATATTAGAACGAGATGTACCATTGAGAGTACGTAATTTTGTGGTCTTGCGATGAATCTGTCGGTATTACGGCGAGACTCTACAAGAGCTAAGCGGAGCAATGTGGAGTTAAAAAAACAACCTACATTATACCTAATATAAGTCTAGCCGGAGGTCAGAACTCACCGAAATCCGCTCGAATGAATCGAATCAATTATTTTGGATTAAATATCATAAAAACAATGATTCTTGTACAACACGACAAAGATACACGCTTTCAACCGGTTGGTACGGACGGGCATCAATGCATTTTGCAAAACTTTTTAATTTAACAGATAATCTATGATTGCTTATATCTAGCAATGATTGCTGATTTTATATTTCAAGGCCTTTTTACTCAACATTCTAAATATTTGCTTTTATTCATCCAACCATTGGACCAACCTAATAGCCGTGAAAACTAGCTCACTGGCAGAAAAAGAAACTATATAAGCTGTTTTCTTTTGCTCTCAGTTAGATAATAAAAATTGATAATGTACGGTACGCCTCAGAAGTGAAGTAATTGTATGAGAAATAGAGACTCCATTTTTGAGGCCAACCGTACCTACCTATTGTAATAGGAATCCAAAAACAATGTTAATTTTAATACGTTTATTTCCTCCGTTTTCTAAGGTCAGAACTTATTGAGAGAGAGGGAGATTATTTTTAGAGAGAGAACGAAAAAGTTATTTTTAGTGCTAGTGATCACTTCACATACCTTCCTGAATAAATATAGCTAAAATAATATTGAAAATCAATTTCTACTTAACATCTTTTCATTAAAACTATGGATTCATATAGTTTATAGATCCTGTTATTATTTATACGCAGAATAGAGAACCTTTCATATCAAAATTTAGTTGAATACCGAACTATATAGTATATGAAAATCACCTTTCATATTTCCAAAAAATTTGCTGCTATGAATTATTTTCTTTTAAACGTTATTGTTTTTGGGCTATAACAACACCATCATTATACAATTAAATATTATAGTAGACAATTAAAATGAGAATTAAAACCTTAGATATTTTCCGCAGTAGAATCACGAGTGAAGTGTTTGTTTATCGCCCGAAGTAAAAATATTACCGTACTCGAAATAGCACTTAATGTATAAACTTTCTCTATTCATTATGTAAAACTGAATGAAATTGCCATGAAATGCCTTATACTTCAGACACAGAGATACCTCCTACTTATCACGAGACTTTAATATTTTTTTATTATGACTATGAAAATTGACTTCACACGATAAGTAATTGGCAATGCCAACAATAATAGTGACTAACTGCTTTCACATCGTAATGTTTTTTGTCAAACTAATATATTTTATTGCTTGTCTTATTTTTAATCTTTTCTGTATTTTCCTTCAGAACTAGCTTATGTTAGTTTTAGAAACATAAGTACTCATGCAATAGAACGTTTTTTGAAACAAGTTACAGTATTCTTTGCTTATTTTTTAATACCATAGAAAATGCTAATTGTTAAATATAAGAATAAATATTCTATGTTTCTCTCTTTATGTTTACACTAAAATGTGTTTATTGCTTAAATTGTATTATTTCAGTATAATAAATAGTATGTTTCCTAATGAATACAGTGAGTGGTTTACATTAAAATAAAAAATTACATGGGTTTTGATATAACTACGAGTTCTGCTTTTTATTACTCTGAACTAAAATATAAGCTAAAATAATTTGAAAAAATCCAATTTAATGATAAGTAAAATCAAGAAATGAGATTCTTTTAAGTCAAATAATTGCCCAATATTTCGACCAGCGATCCGAAATAGGACGAGATTCCAAATAGAACATATTTATAAAAGTATAGAAACACAATAAATACATTCAAATACATATAAACCCTTGTACTCATAAAAAACCTGCATTTTTAAAATCAGTCATGCTTCAGCTTACCCTCCTAATTTAAGAAGCATTGTTTTCTGTTAATTGCGTATCAAAATCTGCTCTCCTAAAGTTGGTAGCATATTCTCTATACCAGAGGTTCCCAAACTTATTTTGTCAAACGCCCACTTTAAAAAATCTGTTATTTTGTAGCGCCCCCCATTTTTTTCACCATAAAAACCTGAATCACATATTTGTCTTGCCTGTAGTTTAATTCAACCTATATTCTAAACGAGAGAGCAATAATAATACATACACCAGTACATTAGAGTATCTTTTATAAAAAATAACAATAATCAACATTGTTAATTTTAAATAAAAAAATAGCAATAATAATACAATTTTACAATAATAAAGAGTATCGGAAGTGGGGACCTCACCTGCGAAACTTTAAAACACGAAATTTTTTCAGTGTTTGATTCCTTTAACGATATAAATAGCGTTGTGAACGCATTAAAATAATAAATATTAATTACATTTTTAGTTTATATTTGTACAATAAAAAAGGATATAAATATGAACTAATAAATGGATGTTGTGTAGTAAGAGGATTTTAATTTCAGTGAAATTTAAAATATGAAATAGCTGAAGTTATAAATCACTCATTGCTTAAATCACATCAGCGCCCCCCAACTTTATTCTGGGCCCGTTACCGCCCCCCTTAAAGCCTCCAGCGCCCACAAGGGGGCGTTATCGCCCACTTTGGGAAAGACTGCTCTATACGACTTGAGGACGAAAAAACATGAACGTCAAGTTGGCGGGACCCCGCACGATTTTACGAATATCATGTGACTAAGATTTAGTACAATATTAGTACTATTTTATACTTACATAGTAAAATTCGTACACTCATATGATTTCAAATTATTCAACAAAGAAAGTGGTCCCGCTATTATGATATCAAAATGGCGGGACCACTATTCAGTTATTGACAAATAAATGGCGTGATCGTAAACCGAACTCATCAAATTATAATACGATATAGTTAGTACGACAAAGTTCCAGTTGTTGTTATTCATCTTAAAAAATAATTTCAATTCAAAAAATATTATGTTTTCGACTATAAGCTGCTGAAGAAAAAGTAAAATTTTAACGCAAGTACTTAGTATATTGAAATTTATTTAGGCGTTAAACTTTAGGGCCCCCTAGTTTGCAATATTTTATACACTACAGACATTTGAATTTAATACAGTTAATTTGCTACTTATAATTAAACACAGTTTTACAATAAACAAACATCTAGGAGGGGTCTAAGTGCAAAAGTGCCTCTGTCCAAAAATATTAAAAAATGGATTTTTTATCTGCCAACACTTTGACGTTTTATTTATGGTTCCATATTTACATTTTAGGCCATAACCGCTTCTATCCCTTACAAAAAAGCATTTTAAGATCAGAGTGAGATTCAAAACCGACACTATCAAGTCCGTTCAATACAAAACCGTCACTGTCACGTCTCGGCCAATCACAGCGCAGGAGTCATTATGGCCGCTGTTATTGTTTTCGAGCGTGAGTCTTGTGATATTTAATTGAATTTCTTGTGTTGCTCCAGTGCCTGCTAACAAAGCAAGAAAGAGAGTCCGAAATGAGAAGGAAACGCAACAAGAAAAAGCAAGAACGGTAAGTTTTGCATGACCTTTTTTTGGCGTCAAATGAATGGTTTTATGCAATGGTGCTGTACTGTTCCTTTCACAATGATGGTCTGATATTATGTATCAGGCTTGATTGTTAAATATTTTAGTAAGTATTCATTTACAACACAATAATATCTATAAAGCGACTATATTGTAAAAATAATCTTTGTAACCATATAAGGCGGAACAAATGTTTATTTTGATTCTACACAATAAAAAATTTAACAATCATCATAAAGATCTAAAGGTACTACGAGTACGTGAAATAGTTTTAATTAATATGCTTTAAGATAGGTTATGTATTCCGGGTATTTTTATTTATTTTATCTATAAAACGTGTTAATGAAAAAGCGCACAACCTCAGACACCCCAATTGATTTTTATTAATCTAGCAGATAATTAATTATTTTTATAACTTATTGTAAAAGATATGGGTATTTCCACCACCATTCTTGTTGATTTATAGTTTTTCACGCGCACCGAGTGAACGGGGCGCCTGTTGGCCGCTCTCCGGTCGAATGACGCACCCAGCGTTATTATCTTTTGGAGTTGGCATAAAAGAAAAATATTTTTATGATAAATATTAAGGAACCTATAGTAAAAAGTAGTTTTTTAGATCCTACTCTCGCTTCTAAACAAACTACTTTCAGGTTGTGCGCTTTTTCATTAATACGTTAACACGTTGTATATTTTGGCTCGAGCTTGATAGATTAGTACTTTATAGGTATCTTGATTGTACTGAGTTGGCTTTGTGAGTGGCACAGGATACATGAAATAAATTTAGTAATTCATTTTCTTGTTTGTTTCAGTTATGCACCAAAGACTTTACCAGACTTTAAATTAATATCGGAAAAATGTAGCCATAAAAAAAATAATTTTAAATGTAATAAGATAACCGCACAAGACATCAGAAAATTCCACGCTGCATTTTACGCAAATAAGGATAAGCAAAGTCAAGATAATTTTATTTTAAAGTACTTGAAAACAAAGTACCCGGCTCGTCGTAGACAGATTATAAAACAGAGACGCGAATCACAAACATTTACGGCAATGTATATCAAGACATTCACAAAGCCTTATAAATTACTAAAAGTGTGTCAAAAAGTATTTTTTTTAATTTTAAACGTTGGTGTACATAGGCTAAGAATATCGAAAATATTTTTGTCTTCTGGTCAGTTACCAATTGATCGACGTGGAGGCGATAGGTCCTCGGCAAAAATTTTTGCAAATAAGCAGAGTGTCATGCAATTCATAGAGACATTTAAATGTATTGAGTCCCATTAGTGTCGCTCATCGACATCGGAGAGAAAATACGTATCTTCTGACTTAAACATAAAAAAAATGTGGCACATGTATCAACAGCAACAAGTAAATCTAAATTTAAAAGTGAAAGAATGCTTTTTTCGTCATATTTTTAACAGGAATTATAATACTGGTTTCAATTCACCTAGAGTCGATGTCTGTAGTAAATGTACTGAAATAACTGAAAAAATAAAAAGATCAATAACTCAAAATGAAGAAGCGACAAAAGTGAGCCTGATGACAGATTTGCGAATACACAAATTAAAAGCAAAATGTTTTTTTGAATATTTACGCGAATATGATAAATCAATGTTAGTTTTATCATTGATTGTCAAAAGAATCAGGTCCTCCCAAAGGTTCCTGACCAGATAGCCTATTACAGTCGTATAATGTATAATTTTGCAATTGTGGTAGGATCTAGTACTAATAAAATATCCAAAGAAAATGTATTCTGTTACGCTTGGACGGAGCATACACACAGCAAATCGGCGAACGAGATAGCTTCAGCAGTATTTTATCAGCTTACGACACAAGTTGACTTAACAAATATTGAAAAAGTAAGACTTGTGGCAGATGGTTGCGGCTCGCAAAATAAAAATTCTATTTTAATTACAATGTGTGCACACTGGCTAACAGTGTATGCACCACAAAATGTAAAGATTGCTGAATTAATTTTTTCCAGTACCGGGCCATTCTTTCATGCCAGCCGACCGAGTATTTGGCCATATTGAAAAACAAATTAAAACAAAAGAGGTTATCGTACAACCTACAGAATATTTAGACGTATATAAAGACCATGGAAAGGTAATAAGATTGGGTTATGATTGCCCAGTAAAAGACTGAAAATCTTATGCCAATAATATAGCTAAAAGCCCTGCACAGTATCATTTTAAATTTTCAACCTGCAAGAGTATCTCAAAAGAGTAAAAAATAAGCCCCAAAGATTTTTGATTCGAGGTGAATCTAAATATATATATAACTCAAAGGTGACTGACTGACTGACATAGTGATGTATCAACGCACAGCCCAAACGACTGGACGGATCGGGCTGAAATTTGGCATGCAGGTAGATGTTCTGACGTAGGCATCCGCTAAGAAAGGATTTTGATCAATTCTACCCCCAAGGGGATGAAAGTTTGTATGAAACTTTGTAAATTTTAAACTGATCGGGCTGAGACTTTGCATGCATAAAGCTACTATGACGTAGACATCCCCTAAGAAAGGATTTTGATAAATTACACCCCTACACGAGCGAAGCCGCGGGCAAAAGAAGTTTATTTATAAAGTAGATATTGGTATTTCAAAGAGTATTATGAAATCTGGCGTTTCTTCAATGAATGATTTCGGTGTAGGTGACATACCACCAAATAACGTCAATATCAGTAGACTTAAACTGGAGGACGTCAACAAATTACTGTGCAAACATTTTGGGGACGCTTGGATAAATGATCATGGTAATGGGCTTCTTGCTTACTACGAAAATGTATTGGAGAACAATAGTAATAGTGATGGTGTTGAAGAGAATCTTGAACCATGCGAGTACCTAGAAGAAGTAGAGCTATCCATTTAATACTATTGATTCAAGCGTTGTGTATCTTTTGTGATTTAGTTTTTTACGATAAATACTTTAAAAGTGAGTGACAAAATGTTTTTTCAGGACATTTCATTATTTTATTTCTGTAATAAAAGTTTTTAAATAAAATAATTGTTTATTTTTTGATCTCATCCTTTATAATAAAACGAATAGTTCGCCTCAAACTGTAAACTTACCATTCATGCACGCACATGTCTTGAATAAACCCAACCACGTTGACAGTGGTAGTCAAAAACGCCTCTATCCTTGTATATGAAGTACAATTCCGCCTCTATCCAGCGCTTAAATGCAAAACCGCTTCTATGCATATTTCATTGATAAATTAATCAATACATATAATAAAACAGTAGGAACCGCATGTCTGTACATTTGATAAAATTAACAAAAAATGGGCGTGGGCGATAAAAAAAGAGTACCAGAACACATAAAAGAATTTTTTGTTTTTTTTGTCTGTCTGTCTGTCTGTCTGTCTGTCTGTATGTACTCGCTAATCTTTAAAACTACAGATTTTTATGCGGTTTTCACTAAAAGATTAAGCCCATCCCTGAGCAACATATAGGCTTAGTTTCATCGAAATCTGTTGTCAGATAAAAAAGTTATCGTCATTTAAAGTTTGAAGATAAGTTTTCTATAGGCGACTTTATAGTTATTAATATAACTATAAAGTCGCCCATAGGAAACAACAGATATACAGATAATAACAACTGATGGCGCCTGAAGAAACTTAAAATCGCGCTATGGTTGTTTTTGTGAAAAAGTATAAATACAAGCTGATTGTTTAGCCCTGTACGTCCTAAATAGGCTTTTTTGGCACCGTAGCTTCGGTCCTTCCGGCTAAACATGGGTGTTGCAGCACCCCAAAATTTGCCATAGTCCCTAGCTCGCTCCTCAAACCTTGTCCGGTGAAGTAGGAAATGCCGTTCGAGGCAACCTATGTATGTCATCTAAAAAAAAATTGCTCTGTACGTAAGACCTTTTGATTCTTTTGTGATTTGGTTAGTTAATATTCTGGATAATATTGTTGATTTTTTTTATAATTTGACACTTGGCTATGAAAATACGAACTTCTGATCTTGCTTTGTGGATTGGTTAGTTAATGTTTTGGATAATATTGTTGATTTATAATTGAACACTTGGCTATGAAAATACGGACTTTCTGATCTTACTTTCTGGATAGGTTAGTTAATATTTCGGATAATATTGTTGATTTAGAATTTGACACTTGGCTACGAAAATACGATCTTTCTGATCTTGATTTGTGGATCGGTAAGATATTTCGGATATCTTCAAAAGCTTCTTGGCTTTATAGATTTATTGAACTAAGTTTGACATTGGGCTATAGCAATACGGATGTTGTGATCTTGCTTTGTGGATTAGTTAGGTATTATATTTCGGATATTATCTTTAAAAAATTCTTGGCTACATAGATTCATTATATATATATATATATATATATATATATATATATATAGCATTTTTTAAAGCAAAGCACAAAATACAATAATATATATATATATATATATATATATATATATATATATATATATATATATATATATTATTGTATTTTGTGCTTTGCTTTAAAAAATGCTACGAAGAAAGTCAAATGAGTAGATCCCAAGTATGCAATGACATAAGGTAGGCACGACTAAATGTCAATCGAGAACGAAATTCATTGACTCGCGCCTCGGAGAGTTCCACTCAAAGGGAGTCTCGACTAAGTGCTGATCGTGAACGTCATTCGCTATCTCGCGCCTCGGAGACTTTTACAGATAGGGAGTTACGTTTGACTGCTGATCGAGAACGTCACACAATATCTCGCGCCTCGGAGACTTTTACAGATAGGGAGTTATGTTTGACTGCTAACTTCGTCTGCGTACCTATATATTTATACACAAAGGTTATGATTATTATCGTAAGGGTTCATTATAATCCATTCATAAGTTGTATGAATGAGTAGCTGATATCCATACATCTATATATCCTTATAAACCAGAGGTTCCCAAACTTATTTTGTCAAACGCCCACTTTAAAAATCTGTTATTTTGTAGCATTTTTTTCACCATAAAAACCTGAATCACATATTTGTCTTGCCTGTAGTTTAATTCAACCTATATTCTAAACTAGACTTTTTTACAAGAGACAGCAATAATAATACATACACCAGTACATTAGAGTATCTTTTATAAAAAATAACAATAATCAACATAGTTAATTTTAAATAAAAAAATATCAATAATAATACAATTTTACAATAATAAAGAGTATCGGAAGTGGGGACCTCACCTGCGAAACTTTAAAACACGAAATTTTTTCAGTGTTTGATTTCTTTTACGATGTAAATAGCGTTGTGAACGCATTAAAATAATAAATATTAATTACATTTTTAGTTTATATTTGTACAATAAAAAAGGATATAAATATGAAGTAATAAATGGATGTTGTGTAGTAAGAGGATTTTAATTTCAGTGAATTTTAAAATATGAAATAGCTGAAGTTATAAATCACTCATTGCTTAAATCACATCAGCGCCCCCCAACTTTATTCTGGGCCCGTTACCCCCCTTTAAGCCTCCAGCGCCCAAAAGGGGGCGTTATCGCCCACTTTGGGAAAGACTGTTATAAACTGTCACATTTGCAATATTAAAAGTATACCGCATCACAATAAAAAAATCGAACTGTAAATATACAGTCAAATTTTTAACAAAATTTATACCTGACAATTTTTTTAAATTTGTCATGTCATCAACAAGAGATTGTAAGAAAACTGAATTTCACGTGGACGAATTCGCGGGCACCAAATTCAGATATAAAAGTATATATTCGTGAGCAAGATATATAAGGCGTTACAGAACACTTAAAAGATTTTTAAGATTTTTGTTTGTATGTCAGTGTATGTATGCACACTGTACACCCGAATGTCCGAAACTGCTGAACGGATTTTCAAGCGGACGAAGTCGCGGGCACAGCTTGTCTTAAAATATTTGCAATAATTTAATTTCGTTTAAAGTGAAGAAAGTTATAATACATGTGCTGTCACATTTATTAAAATGCCATAAAATTCAAAGATTGGCTTCCCCAAAATCAGATTTTGGTCTCTTGTGAAAATTTAGAAGTGGATAGTGTAGGTGCATTTAGACCCCTCAGGTATACATATATTTTTTAAATGTTAAAAAATTATGACTGCAGCGAGTAAGTTATATCTGCAACACATATCTGACAAATAGTAAGTTGCATTGTATCGGTAACAGGAAGTGGGTGAAATATATTATTTTCTCTATCTAGTGTCGTGGTAGTGTTCAATAGTATTTTATATATAATCAATAGTATTTTATATATAATACTTAATCTGTGTTTGTAACATAATAATGAAAAGAGGAAGAAAACCCGCGGTTCATATTGACTATAGATCAACAAAAAGTAGTTTTTCTAAAATACAAGGATGGATTTAAAAATCGTCGATATCCTTCTAACGGTGACCAAGTTTTTAGCCAAATGAGTGAATGAAGAACGAATTTATCGTATGACGCTGAAAAGTTTGTATTTGTCCATAAAGTGCTGTGGCAGTTGTAGAGAATGTAAGGCCACACCACTTTATGGATTCATTAGGTTTTATGGCAACTGTTCTAAATTGTTAAGTGCACAGTTTCCTTGTAACCTTCAACAATTCTTCCCGTAATAATTCAATCCATGTATGTTTCGGTAAACACCATTTTTAACCAACTTCCAAAAAGGAGGAAGTTATCAATTCGTCGGAATCTTTTATCTATTTCTTTTTTATATATGTTCACCGATTATTCGAAGATGCCTGGACCGATTTGGAAAATTCTTTTTGAAAAAGTATACTTGTCAAGTGGTATTTTATCAAAATCGGTTGTGTAGTTGTGGGTAAATGCAGTTTTTAGTTTTGAAAAATTATTATGATACTTACTCGATTTTTTTAGGGTAATTTCTGTTTACATATGTAACAATAAGCTGAATTTTCGGCCGAGCGTAAATATCTATATGAAAAGTAAACTCATGGTTAGATTTTAACGAAGACGCAGATGATCTGTATTTTTTTGATATTTTCAGATGTCGCAAAACAGAATCTCCCTTATAATAGTCATAATGTTTTTTAAGTGCTACTCGTATACAATATGTAACAGAAACCCTGTCCGATCCTTGTAGGAGCAACTCAGGCTGTCAATATGAACAACTATTCCTAAGGGTTGCTTAAAAGTTTGTACCTTTAAAAAAAATCGACATTTTCATACGAAAGTGTTCGACCGGCCCGGCAATTTGTATGAAAATGTTGATTTTTTTTAAAGGTACAAACTTTTCGGCGTCATACGATAATTTTGTTCTTCACTAATTTGAATGATTTTTAAATACATCCTTTTCTTTAGAAAAACTAAATTTTGTTGATCTATAGGAACCGTGGGTTTTCTTCCGTTTTTCTTCATTTTGTAACAAACACAGATTAAGTATGTTACTATTATATATAAAATGCTATTGAACACTACCACGACACAACATAAAGAAAAAAACAATTTTACACACTTCCTGTTACAGATACAATGCAACTTAGTATTTGTCAGATATGTGTTTTAAACTTACTAGCTGCAGTCATGATTTATCATTAAAAATATATTGTAAAACTGTGTGTTTAATTGTAAGTTTTAAAATAACTGTGTTAAATTCAAATGTCTTTGTAAAGTGTATAAAATATTGCATACTTTAGGGGGGCCTAAAGTTAAACGCCTTAATAAATTTGAATAGAAATATACTAGTACTTGCGTTAAAATTTCACTTTTTTTTTCAGGAACTTAATGTTGAAAATGTAATTTTTTAATTGAAATTATTTATTTAAATGAATAACAACAATTGGAACTTTGTCGTACTATATCGTTTTATAACTTGATGTGTGAATGAACTCGGTTACCGATCACGCCATTTGCTTTTTAATAATTAAGTAGGTAGTGGTTCCACCATTTTGATATCAAAATAGCGGGACCACTTTCTTTGTTGAATATTTTGAAATCATATGAGTGTACGAATTTAACTACATAAGTATAAAATAGCACTAATATTGTACTAAATTCTAGTCACATGATGTTCGTAAAACCGTGCGGGGTCCCGCCATCTTGACGTTCATGAAAAAACCCTGATGTCTCCCCAAAGGGAGCCATAAGGGGAGACCGGAGTCCGGAATAATTTAGAAAGGCAGATTTTTGTTTAATATAAATTTAATTCGTTTTAAATGCGCTGTGCACAATCGCAAATGCGTGAAAATCAAATAGCTCACTGAACAAATAGCAGAGTCAAAAATATCGCTAGTTGCTAGTACATTTTAAATTAAAAAATGGCCACGATCCTGACATGGACGTTTGCGAGCAGAAACATGCACAAGTCATTTTATGACATACAAATATATAAACAATTGCTGACATTATTTAAGTCTTGTTACCTAGTTATCATACAGGGATGGCGAGTAAGAACTTCGTTGTATATAGTTCAACAATTCATATAAAATTGACAAGTCACCTAGTTTGAATACGTACGATAAGTAACCAAGTACCTAGCTCCAAGTACGCTGCAGTTCGTGTTTGTGTTTCATTCATTCACTGGAGTCAAGGTTATTTATTTGAAAAGAAACAACAACCCAAAAGGAAGCTTTACTCATCCATACCATTTTAACTTTAACTACGAACAAAATCGTAAAAAGATCTTCCCTTAGGCCGCACCCGCAGTTAAAGGAGACGAAACTTTTCTTTCATGCTCCTTTCATTTCGCCGCGCGGCCTCCGCGCGACGTGACCATTCGTATCAAATTAACGCGCCCTTAGTTACAAAAGTATGCAATGCATTCATACATAGACATGCACGCACATATTATACTTAATTTATTTACTTTTAAATTATACCCAAACATTTTGAAGTCTGAGATGTCTATCTACAAAATCTAACAACCACACTAGTGGACTTGTGGCTTACCTATCTGTACATGCAGATCATATAACAGGATATAAACTGGCCTAAAAAAGTCAAGCATATACAATTGACAGGCTATTTCAGGTCGAAGAGTTCCGAATGAGATTCTATATACCGAGGGGATATGATCCTGCCGGAGTCAACGACAGGCGTTAGAAGTTCTTCCGAGGGTACTTGTATCCTGATCCTGTTATCTGAAGGTAGATTACTAGCGCCGTTGCCCTGGTAAAATCCTAAAGTGACTGGTTTTTGATGTTCTTCCGAATAGGCTTTGTATTTTGACGGACTCGCTGGATGTAGGTGGGATGGACTAGCAGCGAGGGGGTTATACGTCACGTGGATACGCACAACGTCGTCGGAGAGGGGCGAGACGGACGGTGGGTGGGGGGTTGCACGTGGGGTAGAGTGAGTTGTCGACGGCGCCCTCTGTATACTTAGGCCGCAAATCCCGGATCTGAAAATGATAAAATGTCATCTTAATAATCCATTACAATATTTAAATTAAAATAGGTCTGCAAGGGACGTTTCGCAACAACGTTGAATTTAGTGGCCAGCGATTTCATTTGGAATCAGCTTGGATAAAATATATTACTCGCAAACTACTAGTATGCGCACGACGCTCTCTTAACGTACCGATACATTTGATTAAAGGGTGGATATATGTAATCACAATAATCATATGGTAATGAATGATATATTACAAAATGCAAGGTGGAATTCCTTTATGATTCAACAAAATATTTTTGCATGGCGATCTATTGTATGAAATGAAGTTCTAAATTATAATCATATCGAGCCTTTATATCTAGAAGAGGTAACTGATGATCATTAAAAAAATTATTTGTAATATTTAGCTCGAAGCAGATTACATAGATTACGTTATTAGCACGGAACAGAGAAATAGGTGGAAGTGCCAAGTGGGCGTGGCGCGCGTGTCATAATCCGGTAAAACTACACAAGATCGACCGACTCCGTACATTAGTCGTATTCTAGCTACGTGCTGAGATCGTTTTGTCCGCCCGACCAAGTTTTATTCGCTAAATATGCTGTGTTGTAGTGGTTTAGTATGTAAAAATAGCAGTAAGAACAAAAATAAAAGCAATGCAGGTGTTTCTTTCCATCAGTATGTACGATAACATGCATTTTCTTTTAAAAAATTACGAAAATCATTCTGGTACGATCATATTAACTAGGTAGTTCTAGAAAGTTCGTTCTCGTAAGTTGTCACTACTCGATTAGTGATGTACAGATTTTGCTATTCGATTAGTGATTTAAAAATTTTGTCGATGAAATCTCGCTACTCGATTAGTGATGTAGTCGAGTCGGATGCGGATTTTGTCGATAAAATAAATCAAAATTTCAGGTATATTTTAATAGAATAACGCAACGAGTTTAAGTTGTATATACGAGTAGACTTATTATAAACATGAACATTTTCTAGTATTTTTATTGCAATAAAAAAAATTATATTAATCTAACCTTTCGAAATATTTTAAGACCCAAATGTAAAAGAAAAGTGGATAGATGCAACGGGTAGGGTTAAGTGGATGCCAACTAAATCAAGCACCATATGTTCGGAGCGTTTTGAAGAAAATAATTTACTTCTATATAATAATATAATTTTCTTATAAAGGTTGTCCTTTATGTCAATTTTTTTCTGCTCTTGCTCCTGCTGCTGCTCCCAAATTTATATGTTACTAGCTTTAACCCAAGACTTCATTAATGTAATATAAGTCATTTGAAAAGGTCTCCATTTGTATGGCAAAATAAGATTCACCATGCCAAGTTTCATCACTCTTTTTTGGGGATAAACCTATGTCCTTTTCCGGGACTCTTAAACTATATACCTACACATTCAACTTCAATTAAATTAGTTAAGTAGTTGAAGCGTAAAGAAGTAACACACAGACGGATTTACTTGAATATCACTTAAATACTAGTAATGGATCTACAAAGTTATTGACAAAATTCTCTGTATTTTAAGCTCACCATGCTGGTTTGGGTGAAAGGGACAAAATAAAATATATAGAATGTATCAACTTCCCGCATTCCCGCGCAGATTGTAAAAGCCGATCGAGAGAATGGGCAAAATGGCAGAAGAGAAATTCCTCTCCCATTTCGACCATGCGGGTAGCAACCCATCACTATTTTGATTCCCTTTCCCACTTTCTCGCCCGCCGTCACGCTAAAAGTAGCCTTTGGATCTTGCGGCCCTGGGCGATTTCAGCTTAAAACAGCAAGACTCAAAATGCTCTGTATGTTCCATTCCATTTAGGATTAAGATCGCTACAGGGATAAAGACGGATTTTTCATGTTCTCAAAATAATAGATCTTTAAATTTGAGACTGGCTTCGCCCACGATTTAATCTGCACATCCATACGAATATTATAAATAAGAGAGTTACGCAGACGAAGTCGCGAGTGAAAGTAAGTGTTAAATAAAGATAAGAAAATTCGAAAAAAAATGCCTTTGCGTCGAATGATATCGATACTGTTAATCAATATTAAATAATGTGGACTTCACTATTCGAGTAGCGCACCTGTCGGCAAGTAGCAGAATTATTTCATTCTTGGGATTCAAGTGACGAAAAAATTCTGCTTCTCGACGACAGATGGCGCAATTATTAGACTTTTTAATTTGAGTTAGACAGTAAATAGCAAAACGTCGTAAGTACTTTTTGAACCGTAGCAAAATAAACCTTATGCTTTAGACTTAATGTCGTTTTTAAAATATATGGTCTATTGACTTAGGCCAATATTGAAATAAATATCGACCAATCAAACGAATTTTTCGTATGTGTGCAATATGTGATTATTGGTTTATTTGTGTAAGTTTTGCGACGCTGGTTTCTTAACTAATTTAGGCCCAAGGCACTTCCACCTATTTCTCTGTTCTGTGCGTTATTAGGCACTTTCATCTAAAAAGGCATTGACTTAAGCTGTTTGAAAACGTAACATGGAAAATAAGAATATAATTATACTAATGAGTAATCGGCACCCTAAAAAATCGTAAATACAGCTTCATAAAAGGAACTTCGATTTTTCTTTGATTATTATTTGTATTTTATTACATCATTTTTACCTATACTAAAATAAGAAAAATCACTTAAACTGTACCATGGCCACTCTCAGCAGATTTATTAAACACCGGTTGAAAGTTGACGAAAAAGGTCGATATTGCAATATGGTGCATTCCGAATACAGATCAAGGGTTAACATCATGCAGGAATTTTACTAGTTGTTTATCCTAATTCTTCAAAATAATTTAGATTATAACATATCCCTTTAAAATAATTCCTAGAACGAAGAAATTTTAAGGCAGAAGACTATCTGTGAAGCTTCTTTTTTCCTCGCCTCTTCTCCATTTGGGGTAGGCTCCGTATGCCAAAACCCTCTGCAATCCATAATTTCTTCCTTCGCCTTATCTGTACTAGCCCCCCTTACATAGGATATCTCACAGTGAAGCAACATAAATTAAATTTTATAAACAAATCAAAACTAAAATGGCCCGGACATATTTTAGAATTAATCTTTATTTACAAACTTTCAAAGGTTTTTAATCCGCCGTAAACACAACAATGGTAGCGATGTTGACGCGACGTCAAAGTTCCGTGAAAAAAGCTTATAAATACAGTCTGGCTAATAAATCTATCAATATGCACATACATTCATGTTATTATAATAGAGACAAAAGTGATAATTGCAAGCCTATTTTGCTCTATAAGGACGTAAGTGTTTGCCTTTAATTGTAATATTCGTTACAAGACATACTAGCCAGGTTGTAACAACTTAAATAGCAGAGGTTGACCAAATAGTACAGAAACTGCATAGCTGTTAAACGCTTAGCTCACCGAGAAGACTTTCCGGGCGTATAAAATGACGTCAGCCTGCAAAACGTCAACGGTTGTTAAGTGTGTTGGTTGGTATAAGGTCCAACCATAGACCTATAATTTTTACTGCAGAAAAAGGCCACACTAGCTACGTGCGGCAAATAATACGATAACTGTCATCCTCACAAAAGCAACAGAGATAGCGATCAATTTGACACAAAAGACAAGGTTGCATTCAAAAAATATAAGCCAACAGCCCTAGCTCGACATTGTCACACGAAAATTGAATTTTTCAAATTGTAAACTGTATATTATATATAGGTTATCTTGGACAGTTACCTTGGAAATATGGTATCGTACTGCTTTACCGATAGTTTGTGTAGTAGGTACAAATACAGCCCTGTTAAGGTCACACAAAATATTTCGTTCTGAATACATTTTACGATACGCTATATCCATTTTGTACCTTCTAAATCTAAGGGTCCAACACAAACAATTGCTGAGAGAAATCAAAAAGTGAAAGATTACTTTGAAAGAGTTAAAATTACGATCGAGTCATGAGGCGGGTATTACGATGGACTATTGTTGACTTTTTTGTAAAATAATAAAAAGGTAATATATTATAAACACATCATGAATGAACATGGACATTAGCCATGTTTAAAAAAGGACCATGCTCCTTTGCTGTGCATTTCGTTTTCTTGGTCGAGTACCATGTTTATTTTATTGTTTGTTTACTTATATTACACCCAACCTACTCCAGATTGGTTTGATATTTATCAATCACAAGAATCAGAAATAGATATCAATATCCAGTAAAAACATTTTAAACGTGTAATCAAGTACTATTTTATAAAATAAATGAAATCGAACTTTTACCAAAAAGCAACGAAATATCAGTGTTAGCCTGACACAAAACATATGTACAATACATATATTTTGTGTCAGGCCTCATATAAAATATAGATAATGCAGACTAGATCTGTGATACGCTGAAGATACGCCATTATAAAACTACTATTTAAAATGATTTCTATTAACTACAGTACAAGCCACATTGCGTTTGAACTTACGTGTCGAGATAAAACGATAAAACGATAAAACGAAAAAAAAAAACGATCAGATTTTTCAAGCTGTCATGTCATATATATATAATAGGTTGGGGAAAAAGTCTTTTCGCATTTTATATGAAAATTTAAAAAAATTTTGAATATAGTTTATTTTCATTTAACTAAAGTATGTAGGTACCATTTTGTTCGATAACTTTTTGCCATCTTATAGATAGGGACATGATCCCATTGCTATAGAAATTTTGGGGCTTCTGATCAAAAAACTGCGTCAAGTAGTTTTGGCAGTCCTCTCGTGATGTTAACCTGACACTGCCTAAAGAATTATGAATAGACCGAAACAGGTGGAAATCTGAAGGTAAGGACTATACGGCGGATGCATTAACACCTCCCAGCCAAACTCTCTTAATTTTTGCTGAGTGGTTAAAGATGTGTGAGGTCTAGCGTTATCATGATGAAAAACCACACCCCTTCTGTTGATTAATTCCGGCCGCTTTCTCTCAACTTCTTGCTTTCATCTTATCAGTTGTTCGCAGTAAAGTTCTGAATCGATGGTCCTGCCTGGTGGTAACAGCTCATAATGAATAATGCCCTTCCAATCCCACCACACACACAGCATCACCTTGTTGCGAATTAACCCGGGTTTCGCCACAATCTGTGAAGCCTGACCGGCCTTTGACCATGAACTTTTTCGCACGTTCTTGTCGTACGTGATCCACTTTTCATCACCAGTTATCAAATTCTTCAAAAATGGTTCGGTCTCAGTACGTCGTTATAAAGAATCACAAATGATAAATCACACGGTTTATTAGGTTTCTTTCAGAGAGCTCGTGAGGTACCCAAATATCGAGCTTTTTTGTGTACCCATTTTTTTCCAAATGCGCCAAAACTGTTTTGTGGTCAATTCCCAGTTATTCAGCTACGTCGTAACTACTGATATGCCGATCTTGCTCCACTTTTTCAAAAATAGCATCCATTTTATCCGTATCAGGGTGACCAGAGCGACGTGCATCTTTGACATCAAAATTTCCGGATTGAAAACGCTTAAACCAAATTTGTGCTACTCTCGCAGACACTGCACTAGGTCCATAAACATCGCAATTTTTTTTCGCGGCTTGCGTTGCATTTTTACCTTTTTGGTAGTAAAATTTTAAAATGTATCTAATTTCTTCGTTAGATTCACTCATCTTGACGGTAAGAAAAACAAATGAAAATCACGCATTTTCCTAATTTGAGTTTGGAATTATCTTCTTTAAAATTTAAACTTTTAAATGATACCAAAACCAGCCAGGTACAAATAGTATAGCCAAAGTGGTTTTATTACAAGTTCATACATACTATATGCGAAAAGACTTTAATATATATATATAGACGACCGCCAACTAATTTCAGGCATGTTAAATTGCTTTGAATTGATGTGGAAAGACACAAGTTAACACATGAAGCACGATTGTAAGTCATTACTAAGGAGAACTAGGTACCAAATATTACAATGGGCTACGGAAAAAAATGGCGTGGCAAGCATGTGCGAGATTGCCAAAAAAAATATGCAAGCTTTGTAAATCTAATATGCCGTGTATTAACTTCCGAATAAAGCCTAAGTTCAAACGCAAATGCCGTCATCTACGTTAAATCTCACCCATCTGACCCAGTGCCGTCGTCGCTGACGTTGCTATGCGTGTCCAGGGAGTTGTCCGGGGCGTGTGACCGCCCGCTGGAGAAGACACTCAGATCTGCAGTGCTCGTCACGCTGGTGTCGGCCAAGGAACGCCGAGAACCCATCGCGGAGACCGAGTCGTCGCATCGCACGCCTCCCGCCACCCCGCTATGTTCTGCCCAATCATAAACATCTATAAGCGGTCGGAAATCAAATGTTAATGCGCTGTGCTATGCAAACTTTATGCTGCTATTTGGGATATACATCGAAGAATTTCATTTATTGACATAGACTAACAAAATCTGAAACTAATCAAATGATAATTTTATGTGGCACCCAAGAGACTAAAACGTCAAAAAAAATCAAAAACTGTATTTGTTTACAGGGCCTGCAGAGCTTGAAACCTTGAAATGCCTACAATAGTATGTCCTTAAATCGGCAAACAAACAATTGTGGACAATTCTGGATAAACTACTTTTAAAACAACTTCTGTTTCAGACAACTGCGAATCTTTCTGGACTTTCATTAATATGAAGATACTGAATAATTTATGATATTTTCTGGAATCCTTTGAGGTGTATCCCTTTAAAAAAAACTCAACTAGCAGACAAACCATGCAAAAATAAGTAATAACTTACCTTTTACCATATTCGCAAGCGCCACAAAACGCACATGCAATACGTTATTATCTCTGCTCAAAACTTGACAAATAAAATGGAGATAATGTAAATATTCCTTATTTATTGAATAGTATTTACAGTTATAATATAACACTTCATTGTTTCTGCTTTGTTTTCTTACGGTGCCTGGCGTTTATTAGATACGTATGAAATTCCGGGTCGGTTCGACTGGCAAGGATAGTAGCTGGGTGTTTTATATGGATGTCCACGGAAGCGGAGGAATTACGGAGAGGCACGGAGGAAAGGTTCTCATCTGCGATAAAAATGCAAGTTACTACATATTCTTTCTAAATATTTTACACCATAATGTGTTAAAAAGTGTTTATTTTGAAAAAGTGTACATCTATGCGTGACAGCCATTAAACACTGTATAAAAGGAAAATTACGGAATAAAACATGAAAAGCGATTTAAAATTAACATCTCTACGCCGCAGTACTAGTGCTGTGACTACACTTGCATTTATTGTGTCGATAAACAGCTAAAACGTACCGGAATATTTTTATTTTTTGTTTGTTTTATTTCATGTTCCTCATACTACCACAGGCGGCAATACTAAAAACAGAAGGAACACTTCTGTATACGTTTCACTATTTTAAATTTAAATATCTCGCCGTCAAACATCACTTATAGAGATAGATTTATAAAATCTACCAATTTCAACAAAAACGTGTGTACGTGAAATTATTTTTCACTCCAATCGAGTGCAGGAACGGAAAACAATAGCGCACACATGCCTTCGCTGGATTCGCTAAAATGTCTTCAGTCTTACACAAACGGAAAATAAATCCAAAAACAAACAGGTGATATTTAGAAAACGAGAAACTAATAAAAAATGCATTGCATTTAAAAATTTATTCTTCGGTATTTTGTGGAAAATATCTTACATGAACAATACAAATACTAAAGTATGGTGATTACAACAAGATAAACAAAAACAGTAGATGGGGGTGGGTTTATGTAATAACAAAGAAAAACGTCACAGTATCAAGTATTGAGCAGAGATTCACGTAAGCGACGATCAAAATGTGAAAATGTCAATAATGGCGGCGATACAACTACGATGTGGTGCGTGTGGTGGTCATTTTAAATTAAATGTCAGTATTTTTGAGGCAAATTTAGATATTTATACCGGTCAACTTCCTAAAGGAGCTTAAACCACATGGAATCACATTTTTTCAGGCTACAGTTAAAGGTAGCCTGAAAAAAAAATTTTACTTGCATGCCTTTTTAATTCTGGACAACTTTTCATGTATTACTTATTATGAAAAGTTGTCCAAAATTAAGAGGCCTGGCCCATGAAACAATGGTATTCAATTTGAAATTACCTCGTAGTCGAATTTGAGTTGCATTAAAGTTAGTGTATTTATAATACGCGCGATAGTGTTATCATGTGAGTTAATGCAAATCAATGAAATGAAGCTGGGATACGTCTTAAAATTCGAGGATATAATACAAAACTATCCAATGGCGCACGAAAAATAATGTAATATCAGATATTCATAGTTTCTAATTGGTACATTAAACGAATAATACGACTTTTTAATCATTAAAAAGTCCCCACACAGGAAAATCAGCAAATAGAAGAACTTGTTAAGTATTATTCCCACTCTAGATAATATGGTAAGCAATGGATAGTTAGTATACAAAATTCGGAAAACATACCTCGGGCTCCGAAGCAGAACAGCTAAGAATGCAACCGAGAATGTTTTAAGACGAGGCGGAGTAAATTTTACTTAAATTAAACTTTAATTCATCATGCAAGCATCAATATCCTCAAATCTGATGAGACGGCGTGTTAGAAGCATAATTCTGACCGGTGTGTTAATTATGACATAAACCCACCGCCATATCACCAACAACATGCTATACAAGCTCTTACGACCTGAAACGTGCTAGCATCTTGTCAGATACAAAAGGAAAGAGCTAACTTTCGCTGAATATTGAAAAAGAACAACCCTCGTAAGAGCTGTGAAAATGTTTCAGTAGCCAGTCAGTGCTCTTACCAAACTATTTGTACGCGGCTGAATGTAAGCTAGCGTAACACTTCCGGACGGACAATACACTACGCGTTATCGCCGATCCTCAGCGGCCGAATATTCTACTACGTCATTGACCTCCGTGAACGCGGATTAGCAACGAATTGCCAAACATAACAGGATAGCGGATTCCAGCGCCATGAGCCGTAGAATAGTCCACCGCTTATCGTATCGTAAGCACCCAGGGCGAACGACAAACTTGCTAGTTACGTACTGCCATGCTTATACTGGGTAATGACAACATGGTGCGGAAGAAAAACTCATACTGAATTTACGTTGACACTAATAGTGGGCCCCATGGACATTTTTTTACTGTGGGCCTACTGACAAACAGCAACCGACAGTGCGATTGAATGTCGCACGCATGCTTCCACGACGCACGCTGATAGCAGAGGATGAAATTTTTTTGCAAACAATTTTTTTCACTGTTATTAGACACATTACTAGGCACTCCGTTACTTATATTGTAACGGAGACGGATATACCTCACGTCACGTACTGACGACTCTAGAAACTTAACATTTAACGCCATAAAAGGCACATGAAGAACATGTCGGGATGTAAATTATTGTTTATTTATTACCACTATGGACTCGGGAAAAGTTAAAATATAAGATTAAACCAAGTTCCTAAATGTAACACCAGGACTCGAGAAAGCGCGGCGAGCAGAAGTGGTTTTTCGCCGCTTGTCTCACTATAACATTTTTAATTGACTTTCGTTGTATAAATTTCGGTTTAACATTCGGTGTATAATCTTATTTTATTTAGGGTTCCGTACAAAAGTGAAAAAAAAGGAACCCTCGTCTCTCTGTCCGTCCGTCTGACACAGCCAATTTCCTTCGAATCTACTGAACAAATCAAGTGAAACTTGGTAGGATGGTGTAATCCTTTGACCCAAACACAGATGTGCAAAGAATTTTTTTTTTTAAATTAGGCTCATTTTTGGGCGACAAAAAAGAAAATTAAAAAAAAAATTTGCTTACCTATATCAAATGAAAGTTATGTATGAGAATCTCAAATGATTTTGTTATTGATGTTAAATAAATAGTTTTGATTTTATTCACAAAAGAAGACGAAAATTGACCATTCCCCTGATCTCCGAAACTACTGAGCCTCAAATTTGGAAACAAAAATACAAAATATAGTTTTCGTACCACTTGCTCAAAAAAGGCACATTCTATGGCACAAAAAGCGAACATAACAATAGTCATTATTAATCTGTTAAAAACAGGGAAAGAAAAATGTACTGAATTTCATTCAGGCTCTAGACCAAGAATGAAAACAGGGAAAGAAAATTGTACTGAATTTCATTCATCCTCTAGAGGGAGAATGTGGTTTAAGTTTTGAATACTTACCGAAATTTATACTGAACTGAATTCATTTCTATATTGTCAAGCGTAAAAAAATAAAGATTTTGAATCGACAACATGTATCCGCAAAGTCCATAAAACCACTTAAACATAAAATAAAAAACTAAATCAAGTCATGTCATTGTTTGTTTACACCAACTGTTTAGTTTTCCAAAAAGAAAAAGCAAAAGGTCATTTGCGTCTCACACATACAGCCAAGTTTTCTGCGTACCTACATTTATTTACAACGTAAAACATTTTGTATCTTTTATGTAACTGGATAAAAATTAATTAAAATATATCTTTTAATAAATGCTTGTCTCTTGATATCATTGTCTTTATTTTTTCGCAAATGGTACGAAAATTAGAGTATTTTCCTCGGTGATAAAGCTGTCTTTGTCTTGGGTGAACTTAAATCCGTCGCTACACTCAGGACTCGTCCTAAATCCCTCGCTTCGCTCGTGATTTAAGTATTTAACACCCTCGCTCCGCTCGGGAGTAAACCTCGAGTCCTTCGTTGCGCTCACGATTTAAGTCGTCACCCGCGACAGAAGACACTGCTTTATCCCCTATAAAATACGTTCACTTACGAAAAATAGTTCACTAAAACACGACTAGATAGCGCTATTATTAGTTAATTCGCGTCTGACTATGACGATTTCAAATATGATATTTTATATTAATTTAAAAACTTTGGCAATGTACAGAAACCTCTCCACGCGAGTTAAACTCGCACTCGGCCGGTTTTTTCTTATATTTTTTAAAAATGGTCCCCAATTGCTCTAAGGCTCCTAGGCCGTCTTACAAAATGCTTTTTTGTTGAAAGGGTATACTTCTCAAAATGTCTAGGGGACCAACCATAGAAATTTTATTTAAGTCAATTGTATAGCTTGATTTTAAACCAAATAAATTTTTAAAAATAATATGTCATCTAAGTATACTTACAATTGTATAGTTTTGACCATAATATACTATGACAAATTAAGAGGCACGTGTAAAACGCTTACCGCTTCCGCTCACCGCGCATTTTTCTCGCCTCCGCTAGCATAATATACCAAAATAATGTGTTGGACAAATGTTTAACATCGTTTTGATGATACTACAGTTTCGTATTGATGATACTACAGTTAGTTAACTTTTTGTACTAAGTGTTTGATAAAGAAAACATGTGACTGCCTATTATGCTATAAGGTAATTTATGCTTTCAAAACTATTGTATTTGATCCTTGCTTGATTAGATTTTTATTTTGTTTCGCGGCATTATTTCTAATGCGCTGAACACATAAAGACGTAAGAACGCAGACGGGGCACGGACAGGGCACAGACGACGGGGCGCCGTCGCGAATCCGTATCTATGGCAACACTGGCGAAGCGCGATTCCCCCGACCCTGTGCCGCCTATGTTTTACCATAGGATGTAGCCGAGTAAGCATAATATCTGTGCCCTGTCGGTGCCCGGTCTTTCCTGTGTGTTCTGCGTCGCGACGCCTCTATGCATTTTGTATGAAAAAGACGCGGAGGAGACAGTGTGTCCGGCGCTTAACTCAATCCAAAAAAGTAGGTACAAATAAAAAACTACCTAAAATTCTTACATTTTTTAAGGTTCACATATCATCATCAGACATATTGACCATTAAATTCTTCATATAGAAATATGAAAGCATTTCCTCTAAATAATTTTGTGTGTGAAATTAAATATAAATACTACTATTGGCCTAAAACTCGCATTTTTCTTTATAATATCTATATATGTATACAAACTTAGCTAACAAATACCTCAGGAGGCGTTTCACGCTCTTCGCGTAAACCTAAAATATTCAACCGGCTCAGATATAAAACAGGCATCTAATATTTTCAGTCGATTGCCAGTTTCTGCACATGCACTGCTTACTTTAATAATGTACCGATCTTTCAATTCATAGAATACCAGATATAAGTACTTACATTATACTTTATCTCCGTAAAAGAATTAGGTTTAGTCTCACTAGTACCATTGAAATTAGAACAATTTATCTATTACTAGCTGACCCGGCAAACGTTGTTTTGCCAAAATTGAGGATTGTATGTATTTTTGTATGTTGTATCATAAAAAAATAGAAATTAAAAATATTGTCTAATAAATAAAAAAAATTAGGGGTGGACTACCCGTAACATTTAGGGGGATGAAAAATAGATGTTGGCCGATTCTCATAGATACCGGATAAGCACAAAAAATTTCATCAAAATCGGTCAAGCCGTTTCGGAGGAGTATGGCAACGAAAACTGTGACACGAGAATTTTATATATTAGATCAGCCTTTCTCAAAGTGGGCGATAACGCCCCCTTGTGGGCGCTGGAGGCTTTAAGGGGGGCGGTAAGGGCCCAGAATAAAGTTGGGGGGCGCTGATGTGATTTAAGCAATGAGTGATTTATAACTTCAGCTATTTCATATTTTAAATTTCACTGAAATTAAAATCCTCTTACTACACAACATCCATTTATTACTTCATATTTATATCCTTTTTTATTGTACAAATATAAACTAAAAATGTAATTAATATTTATTATTTTAATGCGTTCACAACGCTATTTACATCGTAAAAGAAATCAAACACTGAAAAAATTTCGTGTTTTAAAGTTTCGCAGGTGAGGTCCCCACTTCCGATACTCTTTATTATTGTAAAATTGTATTTATTCCTATTTTTTTATTTAAAATTAACAATGTTGATTATTGTTATTTTTTATAAAAGATACTCTAATGTACTGGTGTATGTATTATTATTGCTCTCTTTTGTAAAAAAGTCTAGTTTAGAATAAAGGTTGAATTAAACTACAGGCAAGACAAATATGTGATTCAGGTTTTTATGGTGAAAAAAATGGGGGGCGCTACAAAATAACAGATTTTTTAAAGTGGGCGTTTGACAAAATAAGTTTGGGAACCTCTGTATTAGATGGTACTAATGCGACTAGGACAAACGATTTTAAAGTAATTACTTAAATATACGCTTATTACTCATTTTCAACTGAGTTTGTCAGTCGAACTCGATGTAGTATGAGCAGAGTAACTAAAGACAGAAATATTACTGCGTAATTATTAAGACATTCTGTTTTCTTTAGTTTCATTTCTCGCCTTATTATCGCTTATGGTACTATTCCAAACCCAGTTGCAAACTGCTTACAGCACATGCAGCAGCCGCATGCAGTTGACCGCAGCTGCATGACTGGTTTGTATGTATTTGTATGAATGATTTCCGTAATGATTTCCGAGCGCCGCCGCAGCAACCACCAGCAGCACGTGCAGTTGCAGACGCACAGCGGCGCCGACTGCGAACCACTGTTGCAGTGACCGCCAAATGATAATGACGTGTTGCTTCCAGGAAAATGGGTTTCTCAGAAATGGATGATACTAATAAACCTTGTTATCCAATACCGCATTATTTATGACGCAAGCCATGACAAATGTATTCGGTGCAACTAGCAGTGGCCAGTTGCTAGTGCAAAGCCTAACTATGGTTGTGCAGTGGCGACTTGTGCCGCCGCTCTCGGAATTATTCCGGCTGCTCACTGCAACTGCACGTGCCGCGGGTACATGCAGCCGCTGCACGCGCTGTCGGCAATTGCAGTTGGCAGCTGGGTTTGGAATAGTACCTTTATACTTAGATAATTTACAGTTACATCATTTTATACCCAACTAGCTATGAAATAGGAACCTGACATAATTGACCTAAATGTATGTAGTTTTATTATCACGTCACCAAGTAATTATTTTGTAAGAGATACATTTGGCTCGGTAATATCAAGTCCGAAAAATGCTCAATTCATACTTCAGCTACTTTCAAGTAAACCCCTACATCACAGACAGATACAAATGCGGCAAGATTTAAATAAATAATACCTATATACTAAATCTATTATTAGAATCAATTAATTTACAATTACCAATTAAATATTCGAATGTAAATGCAAAACAACTTTTGCACTAAAACTTATCCTATTTAATTTTATTTGCACTTTGTTTTTGTGGATAACTGACAAAATCATGTCATGACCCGAGCTAGCCGCTCATCGTATCAGTTTAATCCACTGCACGTTTCATTAAATTCTTTAAAGTTTGTGACCATCGGCTGAAATTAACTAATACCTATAACACCAGACTCACTGACTGAAATATCGGACTATTTACTCAATAGGTTAAATCGCTAACACTAAGTTTTAAATGAAAAAAAAACTAGCAAGTGAACAATCCTACTATAGCTAAACGCCTGAGACCCTGAATACGAAACGAAACTTAAGAGAAAAATGAGAGGACAGCGCGGGGGTTGTTTTTTTTCGAATGTGTAAGTGGCAAAGACTGGTGTCAGTTTATAAAAACTGTCTACAGGCATCTGATTGATATAAGTTAACGACTGCCGTACAATAAAGATAGCTGACACTTTGGTCCCGATCGACATACCGCGTGATCAGACTCACGGAGCCACTACAGATGTAAATCCACTTGTGGTCACCAATTCAAGTGCGAACCACGCCCCCAGGGCTGCTTTGACATTTGTACCATGTTTAAGCAGCCAAGCCTTCGAGCTCCTTGCGGGGGGGGGGGTTACGTGTATTATATATTTTCATTTTTCTTACGCATACGTCAACCCCCGCTCCTTCCCTCATTGCTCGGGTACTCAGTCAGGTGTTTTTCTACAAACAATGCAACTAATAGGTACGCCAAATACTATGAAAGCTACGTAACTCCGAAAACATAATGACGATCATTCACAACTTAATTAATTCTAAAAAACATGCTGAATGGAGAGATGAATCAATAATCATAATTATTTATTAATCTCAGTTTCACACGTAGTGCATGCACTTGTTTAAAATAAAAAATAATGTGAGTGATCCTCATAGTTTCAATGCATGCTATGACACGCAAACCTATTATCATCAGTTGCTGATTAATATCTCGTTATATCCCTTTGGGCTAAGAAAACAGTCCTTATTTTCAACATTTTACTATTCTTAGACAATTTTATAAAAACCTAATTACTTGATCAGTAAAACTTTAATTTTCTTTTGTTCGTCCATTTACCATAGATACTAATTATCATAGTAAGATGTGAGTATGACAATGATGGCAAAAGAAGATACCGTTTTTCCGGCGGAATAGTACAAACATTTTACCAGCAATCGATGAATTTGGTCATCTATTATAACATGAATTTGTATTCATTTCTAAGAAAACGACATCGAAACTAAGAAAAAATGACGGGTATGCACAACATCCATGCAACTCATTTTCGAATTATTACATTACAATGGCACATTTTGAGATTACCTGAGTGAAATTTCACGAATTTGTAAACCTACTTCTATAAATTGCACTATTTGCATTAATTGCAATACAAATTAATAAAGTAGATTTATAAGAGACATTATTTAACGATTAACACTTTTTAGAATAAAATAACTACCTATGTATGTAATAAAACATATTGGAACAATTTGACATCATCAAATTAAGTTATTTAGTTAGTAAAGTAAAATCTGCACTGGGCATTTTTCATTTCTCACATAAATTTTGAGAGGGGCGTTTCTTTAAAAAAGCTTTTTTTATTGATAAAAACATGCGATATAGCAATGCAGTGCAGCGAGTGCGCGAGTATATTGTCAATGCCGGGTATTTATTCAAAATGTTGCCACCGTAAAGTGCATAATTTTATAAATGCGTGAAGTGAGTGGAGCCGAGGCTTTCGTCGGAGGTGGACAGCGAGGCAGCCAGGCTGCCGTCCAAATTACCTGAGACTGTGTCGCTCTGGGACACGCGCAGCTCCTGCAACTCCAACGCTGCTTTTTCACGTCTGTAACAAATTAGAAAAATTATATTACACCAAACGAATTAGAGGGCCAAAATAAAGTGGTATTAAAAAAAGTCTTTTTCGTTTTTTGACTGTCAAGATTGTTTTAAATATTTTTAACAGTTACTACCTTTTGGATTTGGGCATATTAGATAAACGCTATCATACAGTTTTTGATACTGTATCGTAGCAGTTAAGTGATATTAAGATGAAAGAGTCTCATTCGCCTTACTACAAAACGCGGAGTAACTTTAGAACTTGGCTTAAACCATTAAACAAGCCCGTCCGCAACTAGTCATCTCTTTTGTCACTTTTAACTTCATTTGAGTGAATAATGGTTTAAGGGGATACATGAATAACTCGCGCTATAGGCTGCCCCCATTTGAAACAAATTATTTGCCGAGCGAAAAACGGCCATTTTTGGCTAATGTGCTAATAAAAACACCACGATCTCACTTTAAACTGTAAAAAGTAGTTCATAACATAGCTTGAAGTATTCTTAGTTATCTAGGGCATGATGAAGACAAAATTTTAAATGATATTTCCTTTTCTTTCCACATAATTTATTTCAAATGGGGACGCAGCACTGGACCCCGAAAGATTCATGTAGCCAAGTCCTAAACTAAAATGCTTATATTTTCTTCATGTCTCCTTGGTTAAACCATTATCCGCCCAAAACAAGCCTTCCCGCAATATATCATATTTTCTTTTGTCACTCTTTAAACTTTGTTTAAGTGAATAATGGTTTAAAACAAGTCCTAAAGTTACTCTACGTTTTATAATAAGACGGATTTGGACTAGTGAGACACACTCAATCAATCTGGTCACATCAACAGGTTGAATTCAGTCTATGGTAGACAAGGAACATTTATCGAAATACAAAATACATTTTTTGCTTTCTATATAAACTCGGATCAGCTGATCGGTTGACATGTATGTAGGATGAAAGAGTTATGCATGGAAAGGAACGTACGGTTTGTAAGAGAAGGACAGACGATACACGTAAGACGGTGTGAAAGAGAAAGGAATAGACGCGCGGAAAGTTTGAATTTGGAAGGATGTGTGAAAAAAATAGTTTAAGTTCTCTTGAAGATATAAGATTAGCTAAAGACGAAATAAGGTGTAAGACGTGGTTTTTAAAGTTAAAAGATTAATAAGATGAAAGACGGATTTTGTAAAGTATAAAGTTCAAGTCGAAATATAGCAGTTGTTATATTCTCAAACACAAGTTTCTTTCTGTGGATCTTCCTCAGCCCCAATCCCACAGTTTTATGGGGGCTCGTCCGGGATAGGAGCTGAAATCCCAGAAGAAAGTGTGCAAGTTGTTGTCACCCACAAGACGAGTGTTAAGCGTGTGTAGTAAGACGTAGCTACGCCCGCTAGTTATAATTTTGGAGACGAAGACGGTTTCTGAAATTAAGGCGCGAAGAAGGAGCAATGGTGGTGATGATGAGCAGTTTGAGCAGGCGAAGGCGTACAGATGTGATGCTGGTTCGATGCTGATGGGGGAAAGCCTCATACCAAAATTCACTGGTCAGAACAAGACGTACACAGCGGCCAGGTGGATCCAGGATGTCGAAGACAATACGGAGATCATGGGATGGAGTCCAGTGCAGCAGCTTTTGATGGCAAGACGTTCGTTGGCTGGCACTGCAGAGTTATGGTTACGTACAGAACGTGCGTTTAAGTGTTGGGATGATTTGAAAGCTGGTGTCCTGAAGGAGTTTCCTGATTCCATCGATACGAAGACGATCCACGAAATGATGTCGGCGAGAAAGAAGAACTCGAGTGAGTCCTGCTATGAGTACATGCTAGTAATGAATAGACCTCGGTAAACGTGGAAAAATGGCAGACTACGTGGCTATCAAGTACATCATCGAAGGCATACAGGACCTCGAAATCAACAAGGTACTATTATATGGCGTTACGACGTATAGTGACCTCAAAGAAAAACTAAAGTTGTACGAAGAGATAAAGCGGAGAATGTCGGCGGCGTCGGCGGCTCCGGCGCCTCGTACGAAAACAAAAGACAAGCCAAGAGTGGAAAGAGTGAAGTACACACATTGTAACAGCTGTGGAGAAAAAGAGCATACATCGGCAGATTGCCCGCATAAAGAAAAAGGTGCTAAGTGTTTTAGTTGCAATGAGTTCGGCCATATTGCTCCTCATTGTAAAAGCCGATCCGAGCAAACACGAAATTCACAAGGCGGGAAAAGTGATGGTGCAAGTGAAAAGACGGCAGGTGGCGCTAGTTGCTATGGTGTGGCGGCGCTAAGGTGCGACGGAAACGGTGTTCGGAAAGTTGGCAGTACGGCAACTCCAAAGGTGGACAGTGACAGTGATAGATGTGACATTGACAGTACAAGCGAAAATGTAAACATAAACAACGTAAGATTTTCGAACTCGAAGCCGTTCAAGTTAGTTTCTGTGTTGAATAAAAATGTAAAAGCGTTGATAGACACAGGTAGCGATCTCAATATGTTGTCGGAAGATTGCTGGAAAGAGTTAAATGCACCGGTGTGCGAAAAGAGTGAATTGTACATGTCGGGTTTAGGTGATAAGAAAGTAAGTTGTTTAGGGCGCATAAAGTTAGAGATTATTGTTGATGAGCATATTTTTAAAGATGTAATGTTTTATATTTTACCACAAACATCAATGCCTCAATATAAGATGATAATAGGTTACGATTTACTACAGCACTGTGTTGCGGTCATGGAACAGGGTAGTGTAACAATTAGGTCTGCAAGTAGTCGAGTGTATGAGAGTTTTGTGTGTGATTTTATTGATGTCGTAGGTAAAGAGATGAGTGTTGACGTGCAGCATAAGGTGAATGAGTTGTTGCAGTCCTACGAACAGAAGAGCAAGGAAATACCAGTTGAACAGCGACCAAAGGAACAGCAGAAAGTTGACCAACAGGTGACAAAGTGGCTTAACGGAGGCATGATTCAGGTAAATTGTTTAGAGTACAGTAGTCCGATGAAAGTTATCAAGAAGAAAGAAAGAAATTCAAATGTTTATGTAGATATCAGGCTTTTATGTAAGAAGAAAGTTGAAGATAATTACTGGCTATTAGATGAAAAGATAGTTAAAAATGTAAGTGGAACAAAGATATTTCAGATTTTAAAGAATGACTTTTCACGGTTACCATTTAAAGAAAACTTTACAGAGTATGTATTCTACTTTTATTTGACAGACTGACAGACAGTATTTTAAGTTGTTTATTTCAGATGTTTACAGAAACCCTTTAGGAAAAGAAGTTAGATTGTTTATTAATAAGATGATTATTACAGCGGGTAACAAAGAGCGAACAGAAGAGAGATTGTCAGAAGTGTTGCATGTTGCATCCCAGTATGGATTACAAATGAATAGAAAGAAGTCTCAGTTGGTACAGATGCAGGTAAAGAAAGTGAGACATACCACAGAAGTTGGAAAGATAAAAAGAGCTCAAAGACAAGATGAAAGACTAAAAGCTGTAACAGAGTTATTTAAAGGAAATTGTTATGAGAATTGCTATTTGGGAAATGGTATGCTTTACACGGCTACAGAAGCCACTTGTTGGGCCAAGGCACTTGGACAATAAGATTATGGAAAAAGCACATGAGAAAGACCATTTTCTAAAAAATAATATTTTTATGTTAGCCAAAGAGGAAAATAGAACAAAAGTCAAAGAAAAGATTTTCAAGAGTCTAGGAAAGAATAAGAGAACTTATGATAAAAAGCGGAAGAAGAGTACTAAGCAAAGTGTTAAAGTCGCTATCAAGAAAGTAAAGATGAAGTTCAAGGTTGGGAAGAATGACAGGTATGAAGTTTGGAAACTGAATGATTCTTCTAAGAGTAAGGTATGAATTATATTTATTTTCATTTTTTATGCGAGTTGTTGACTTTGGGGTATAGGATAAGATGTTCCATGCACCAAGCGTTTTATTAAGTTAGTATTTAAGTAAGATTTTAAGATTACAGTTTAACTATGATATTTACAGACATTTTATTACATTTCCTAAGGTTTCAGGGTTTTACTTTGTGTTGGTATATGATGTTGATCACTAATGTTTTCTAAAGTTAATGTTTTGAAAGTTAATGCTTCTACCAGTATAATTTTATTTTTATTCTACAAAGAACTGAGAAGTTTAAAGATGTTATGTTTCTGATTAAAAGACGTTTACTTTAATATGTGTAATTTTAAGATTTTTTTAATATAGGAAGTCTGGAGGCCACACTATGTCAGGACAGCCGATTTGTAGGATGAAAGAGTTATGCATGGAAAGGAACGTACGGTTTGTAAGAGAAGGACAGACGATACAAGTAAGACGGTGTGAAAGAGAAAGGAATAGACGCGCGGAAAGTGTGAATTTTGAAGGATGTGTGAAAAAAATTGTTTAAGTTCTCTTGAAGATATAAGATTAGCTAAAGACGAAATAAGGTGTAAGACGTGGTTTTTAAAGTTAAAGATTAATAAGATGAAAGACGGATTTTGTAAAGTATAAAGTTCAAGTCGAAATATAGCAGTTGTTATATTCTCAAACACAAGTTTCTTTCTGTGGATCTTCCTCAGCCCCAATCCCACATGTATGGTTGATCAAAAAATATTTTTCAATTTCGATATATGTTTCTAGAGGAAAGTTTTTCAAGTTTTATATACTATACATTATCACATACGTACATTACATACATTCTAAAACTGTTTCCTATAGGGGTAGGCACGGACTATGAACCTCCACTTGCTACGATCCTGAGAAACCTCTTCTGCTTCTAAATTAACTCTCTTTAGCTTCCCTTTGCCCTTCGATTACGGATACTTCTAACAGGTACATTATCAAATTATCCCTAATGGGGCAGACAGAGCATTTAAATAAATGCATGTCATATAAATAAACGCATACCTCAATATCACAGTAGCTCGAGTCTGCTTTTCAGTCTCTGAAAAATTTTCCGCCCGCTGACCAATCTTGGACTTCTTGTCGGGCTCAACGAACACGCCAAGCGCCCGTTTTGGGAGCTCGTTGGGTGGCGGCGGCCCGGGGTAATCCAACTTCGCCCTTTTCAACTCATCCATAGAGCGCTCTAGGTGATATATGACCACGTCGTCTTCATAACCGAAATCTTTGTGAAGCTTTACCTAGGAACAATGCAGAATAAATTCAAATAGCAAATATTAGTAGGTTCCCAGTCAATGTCCATGAATCATGGACATTGTAGGGAAAGGTTTATGTTTCACTAAGCGTTGGTAGTTACTAAGCGCCGGTAGTTGGAGCCTATTTACTGTAAAACAATTTTCACCTTTATATCTATCTACGAAAAACGTAATACAGTAAAAAAAAGTTACGTAAGGATATATTTTTTGTTAGACAAACTTTTGTTAAACAAAATGTTACAATAAAAAGTATGTACGTACATAATAAATCAATAAATATATACGGAATCACACAGATTGAGCTAGCCTCAAAGTAAGTTCGAGACTAGTGTTATGGGATACAAACTCAGCGATACCATATTAATAATACATACTGTATTAATTGTAAAATGTTGTTTTTTCTTATGTGTAACTAGAAAACAAAAATCGCTACACCTACCTGAATATAATTAACAATTAGATCCATATCATGTAACTTCATAATAGCTTTCTTGTGAAGTTTGAGTATTGTGTATGCCATAGCGGTGATCACTTTCTCGCCGTCCAACAAATAAATATCCCAAACACGCAAACATAGGCTGAACGGTACTCGCTCCACAAAACATACAAAAAACCACTTCAGGGAGTAAAGTATTGCGTCCAATCCAAACTTATCAAAATGATGTTTTAATTTTGGCATGAACTTAGTGAGTATTTTATCGTGATGTTCTAGAAACCTCGTTAACTTAGGAAAGCCTTCGACATACAATCCGTGCATCACGTACCTCTTGTCTGACAAGAGTATGGCTAGAGCCCAGAAGGCATCCTCTTCGTCCATATACATTAGGAGCACTCCGGCTAAGCCAGACATGCCCTGACAGTAACCGACCTCAGAATTGTACATGCTGTATGCACAGAGCACATTGAAAAGGGAGCATTGCTTTTCCGAATACCGTTCTCTATAAAACTGGTGTTCACGGAACTGCCTGTTGACATCAGAATCTATCTGCCTGACGTCGGTGGACCACTGTTTTGCCAGCCTTAACATCTCTTGGTACTTCCCGGGGTTTTCCGATTTTATTCGATTGATATCTAAGAGTTTGCACCATATCTTCATTCGCAGCGACTTTGGAATGCCTTTGTATATCCGCCTGTGTAGTTTCTCCTTGGTGGTCGGCGAGTCCCAGGTGGCGAGCATTTTCACCCATTTCTTTTCCCTTTCCACCTCGATGTTGATCTTTTGTGGCGCCGTTTTCTGCGGCAACCGTTCATCGTGAATAAAGCCATATCTGGAATTATAAAAAGTAAAATTGTCTTAGGTATACAATACAAACGTTTTTAAGACATATCTATAGACTTGAACTTGGTCTAACAATACGTTGGGCTTCGAAACCAGCAGCATCATTGAAGAAATGTCGAGATTCGTCTCGGATGCCATTGCTTTTTTGACGTTTCTTCTCAGCAGTAACGTTCTGTCTTCTGAGACGTTCGTTATAAAGTGACGTAAAAATAAGATCTATTGCTTATTTTATGAATTAATTAGGTTTTATCTTAAACAAGCAGGCGTCATCGCCAAGAAATAACTGCGTGAAGATTCAAATCTGTGGATATAATTTAGGCACATGTAAAATAAACAAAACAACACATTATTGATATGTATTTAGGCAGAACATGTTTACGACACAATCAGAGTTGAGGCATACATTAACATAATTCGCATTGGCAGCATTAGCATTTGTTGTTGATATGGATTTCGCTACATCAATAAAACAGTATGGATTCGCCTGTAAAACATGCTATTATTTTACTATTGTCTTTGAAACAGAGCTTGATCCGAAAAACCACTTTAAGGTTCATGGTGGAGTTATCGTGAAAGTGGAAAAGGGAATAAAAATAGTGATAGCCTAGGCTGCTAGCCGCACCGCTTATTAAAACGATTCAGATTCTATTCCATTTCTCCGGTCGCCTTTTAGGATCTGCGCGGGAAGACAAGCAGCAGATATATTCTACGATGTAAAACAAAGGTATATCTTCTATATTATATATATAAAAGAATAAACTGAAGGACTGACGACGACTGACATATCAACGCACAGCCCAAACCGCTAGGTCTAGAGACTCCAAATTTGGCACATAGGTTCCTTGTGAGTTCTAGGGGTGAAACGAGGGTACAGAGTTTGTATGGAGAAACAAGATTAGTTAGACCATTTTATTCGAAACTTCGCAAGAGTACTCATGGCGGTAAATGAGTAACGTGTTAAGGAATTTTAAAATTCAACACCTAGAGGGATGAAATGGGGTGATCTATTTATTACCTTGGCCATGCTAAGGCGTTCCGTCACTTTCTCTCGCTCTAGTAAATAAAGGTTCTGAGTGACAGAAAAGGATAACGGGCGGGAACGGGAACGAGAACAGGCGGAACAAAGTTCATCGGGTCTGCTAGGCCTTTAAATCCCTACACATAAAGACTGCTTTATTTTATAAGTATTCAAACATTTTAAAAAAATAATTCATATGTTTTAACAAAATTAATTAGCTAAAAAGCCAATTAATTATCCAATTAGAATCATTTTCGACTTAATTCTCGACTCATACTCGACGACTTATTAGCGGGTTAAAGCTAGTCGTAAAGCCTTTTACGTAGAACCTACGTAAAAGGCTTTAGGGACGGTTACGTACCAGATATTTCAGTTACTCAAGGACATTTGTCGTTAATGATATAACATCTAACATACATACATACATACATAATATCACGCCTATTTCCCACAGGGGTAGGCAGAGACTATGGACCTCCACTTGCTACGATCCTGACAAACCTCTTTCGCTTCATCTATACTCATCAATCTCTTCATACATGCCCTTCGGTTACGGGTACTTTTTACCTCTCCTTTTTTCAGAACGTCTGCAATCTGGTCGCAGAATGTTCGCCGAGGCCGACCCTTCCCTACTTTTCCTTTCACATTTGCCTTATAAATATTTTTTGTTAACATGTTTTCATCCATCCTTTCTACATGCCCAAACCACCTTAACATCCCTTTTTCTATTTTTGTCACAACATTCTCTTTCACTCCACACCGCTCCCTTATGACATCATTCCTCATTCGATCTTTCAAATTAACACCACACATACTCCTCAGCGCTCGCATTTCAACTGCATTTATTCTACTTTCATGCTTTCTCTGCCATACCCAACTCTCACTACCGTACATTAAAGTAGGTATTAGTACTCCTTTATGAACAGCAAGTCGTGCATTGTGTGATACCTTCCTACTGCTCATAAAGGAATGCAACGCTCCATTCACTTGGTTACCCGCATTCACTCTTTTTTCAACATCACCCTCGTGCTTGCCATCTTTCGTAAACATACATCCCAAGTATACAAATTCCTTCACTTGCTCAACTTTCACTCCATTTAGTAAAACATTGCATTCTGCTGAACTATCATCCCTTTCAAAAACCATAACTTTTGTTTTACTGACATTAACTTTCATACCCTTTTTCTCTAATGCATCATTCATAACAGTTATATCTTCTGTAATTCCTCCTCTGAGTCCGCAAGTATCACTTGGTCATCGGCATAGAGAAGGCATTTGATTAATAACTCATCCATTCTCACACCACATTCGTCATCTTTCAAATCTGTCAAACAACTATCCATGAATAAGTTGAACAGCCAAGGCGACGCTACACATCCCTGTCTCACACCTTTTTCGATGTTAAACCAGTCTGTGTATTCGCCGTCAATTCTGACACAAGCGCTGGAATCCTTATAAAGAGTATTTCAGTGCTCGGATCAGATGGCTGCTCAGCCCATACGCAGACAGTGTTGACCACAGTTCATTCCTATTCACTCTGTCATAGGCCTTTTCTAGATCTACGAAGATGCCATAGACTTTTCGACCTTTGGCCAGAAGCTTCTCTAAAATGCATCTCAAGGAAAAAACCTGATCCCTGCATCCCATACCCTTTCTAAATCCCGCTTGTACATCCCATATCTTCTCTTCGCTATTTTTCACCACCCTTTCTATCAAGACCTTCGCATACAATTTGCCGATAACGCTGAGAAGACTAATGCCTCGATAGTTTTTACAGTCTTGCTGTGAACCTTTTCCTTTATACAGCGGTACCATTACAGCCTTGCACCAATCATTTGATACCACACATTTCTTAAAACAAAGATTGAAAAGATAACACAACTGACTTGCTACTATGCCCTGTCCAGCCTTCAGCATTTCGACAGTAATCCTATCGTACCCTCCAGCTTTTCCCATTTTCATACTATTTAATGCTTTCACTACTTCATCCATACTTATTTCCTCATCATAATTTTGCATATCACTCTCTTGTGCGTCACTTTCAGGCTCGGGTACTCTCATTTCATCTTTTTCAAACATTCCTTCAAAATATTCCTTCCATCTATCTAGTACATTCTGTAATCCGACTTATAATCTTCCTTTATTATCTCTGATCTTACTTAGCTCAGAGGTCGTGTTTTTTCCTCTAGCATTTTTAACGCTCTTCCAAAAGTATTTAATATTACTTTTGAAGTCTTGAGTCAACCTTATGTCAAAATCATCCTTTTGTTCTTTTTTCTTCTCTTTCACTATCTCTTTCACAACAACATTCATCCTCTTATATTCTTGTTTCGCTGCAAAAACATCTTTATCCCTCGTATTTTTTTGACCAGCTCGAACTGACAACCAATCCTTCCATGCTTTCTTCTTTCTTTGTACTGCTTCTTGAACTTCTTGAACTTCCTTAACATCTAACAATGACGGAATTGGGTACCTAAGATAATTTTTCACTATCACTCATCCAATACGCCCGTCATTTCTTTCCAAGTGAGAACGTTATCAAAGCTGTACCGGAAGGGGGTAGGTCATAGCCACTTTTTGTTTAAGAGCAAGCTCTTGTCGGTGGAATGCCTTGCATGTCTCTCTATCTTCCGCTAAACTATGATGCTAAGGAGCCAAGCTCTTGTCGGTGTAATACCTTGCATGTCTCTCTATCGTCCGCTAAACTATGATGCTAAGGAGCCAAGCTCTTGTCGGTGTAATACCTTGCATGTCTCTCTATCGTCCGCTAAACTATGATGCTAAGGAGCCAAGCTCTTGTTGGTGGAATGCCTTGCATGTCTCTCTATCGTCCGCTAAACTATGATGCTAAGGAGCCAAGCTCTTGTCGGTGTAATACCTTGCATGTCTCTCTATCGTCCGCTAAACTATGATGCTAAGGAGCCAAGCTCTTGTCGGTGTAATACCTTGCATGTCTCTCTATCGTCCGCTAAACTATGATGCTAAGGAGCCAAGCTCTTATCGGTGGAATGCCTTGCATGTCCCTCTATCTTCCGCCAAACTATAATGCTAAGGATTCGAGTACTTACAAAATCAAGTACCTAGGCTTAAAATGTTACACAGTTATGATATCCGCCTAGCAAATAATGTTTTTTATCGTGTTTACACTTATCAGTTAACACCTTCACATGATCTGTATGATTGAAGATAGACAAGATGATAGTAGGAATCAACATCGTTCTACATTTAAAATATTATGTGTTATCTAAAATACTACTGACCAATTCTTTTATATTAAAGGCTTCTTTCTTCTACATTAAAGAAATTATCATTAAGTAAATGGAATATACGAACATAATTAAGATCAAATTTCCATAGACTAAAAACACTGTTTTTGTATCCCATGCTGTACCTTACGTGGAGGTTATTCCGTATAAATAAAAAATAGTCGCTGGGCTACGTTAAAAATTACGGCAATTGGTAATCAAAAGATTTCCTGAGGCTGAGTTGATTCTTATGAATAAAAATATGGATTTAAGAGCAAGAACCATCTCGAAATTTTGTACAGTGGGGGGTTATGATGTCTTAATTTACTGTATGCAATTAAAAAAAATATTCTTCCCCTTGTGTGGGGTATCCAATTAAAGGACTTTATGAGCTTCTAAAAATATACATTATCCGGCACGTAAGTTGAACAAAAATTGCGGTCGTTGTTGTACGTTGTTTGTCTGTTTAGAATCACATTTCTATCACATTTCTATCACATTTTTATAACATTTCTATCCGAACTTCAGATAGAAATGATTTCGGCTTTGAAGACCAAAAAACCTCTTTTAACACTTTTATCTACAATTAACCATGCGCCGACGGCCGCCATTTTTGTGCAACTTACGTGCCGGGTATTGTACTACATCATTGGACATTACATTTCCGTCACCTGTTTTCTGAAAAAGCCAAAGACATTTTCTAAACATGCCATATTAAGACTCCTGCAGGTAGAAAACGGCTGAATGAATTTTTATGAAACATATGCCAAATAAATCGTTACCTATAAACTCATAACTAATGCGGAAGCAATTTGAAAATTTTAACATTTACAATTTTTTAGGTCTCAGTTCCTGGAATTAAAAATAAATAAATTTATATGGACGAATAACACTGATTAAGTTAGCCCAAAAGTAAGTGCGAGACTTGTGATATGGGATACTAACTCAACGATACTATATTTTATAACAAATATATATATAGATAAACATCCAAGACCGAGGACAATTTGAAAAGGGCCATTTGAAATTGGTATCTATAGATTTATTTTGAAGTACCTGTTAAATAAATTATGGTATCTTACACACGGTACACACCATCGGGGTTTTTGTAGAGATGGTGGTGCCAACTATTGCTTCTCAATACAATTAACTTGAATGGTATTGGAATGGAAACCTACATAGCGCCGGCTAGATATAAACCATGGTTTAGATTGTGATAAAAAGCTGATACTCTTCAACTCTTCAAACTGCTAGATGCATTTTTACCAAACATAGCTAAGAACCAACACAAGGAAACCTGTTTTCACGTAAAAAAAAACGCATCGAAATCAGTTCCTTAATTTGAGAGTTACAATGCCACAGTCAGTCACACAGATAGACGTAAGCGTCAAACTTATAACACCCTTCTTTTTGTCGTCGAGGGTTAATAAATTAAACGTCGTTTATAATCACTTCACCGCGATGTCTATTGCTGAACATTCAATTTATTTTGGAAATGCTTGTAGATCCCTACTAAATACAAGGGTTTTCATAATAAACAAATACTTCATCAAAATATATTTCTAACATTCCCAAACGGAAATTTGTTCCTTCACGCAGCCTATATTATTGGTTTTGACTCGGGTTTTCGATAAAAGAATTTATTTTGAATAAGAATAGCACTCGTTATCAGTGAGCACCAGGTTCTTACAGAAAATATCTAAAAATGAAATTTCACACTACCTATTTAAATTATTTAAATAAAATATAAACACTTTTACAAATCTACCTCCTTATTTTATATGGACTTAGCTAAGAGCCAATGGACCCTAGCAGACAGAAGCTAGGGCAATTCATGCTTTACGTGTGTGATGTTGGGCACAAAGTGGAAATAGAACCAATTTTTTTCTCTCTTTTATCCGTGATTCTAGTTTCTGACACAAACTTTAACTTGCTTCTTAGATAAAAGGAAACAAGTTAATTCATTTAATTTGGCCATGCTTGCTTGATGAAGAGCATTTTTCTTATGATGGTATACAAATATAAATATATATAGGGACATGTCACATGATGATTGATAGTAATGGACTGTTTTGATTAATAGATAATAAAAAATAAATATTATAATAGGTTATCGCAGTTTAGTGACAAATCTAAAATGTTGTTCTGATTGCAATACACTGAACTGACTTGATGTACAGTATGCATTGAATGTATGACATCACTGATAAGAGGTATGGTCACCAGCTATGACAAGGTCTAATGTGTAATCTCCATTTCCACCAAACCACATACACTTACAATACATACACTCATTGTATGTGTACATGTAAAACAAATGGGTCCATATTGGCTCACATAAAATTCTAAATCCTATTCTTTATCTTACTACCTATTTGTGTACATAATAATCACTCTTCATAATATTATATCTTATACTTTTTTTTTCATAATTTTTTATTACCACATTTATTATCCTATATATTTATGGTCCACCCCACACAGCGAGAACAAGTTAATATTTTTTAAAAATTCAGAAGTTATCTCTTTCTAACGTTCAATTGTTTTAATTAATAATGTTGTTACTAAGAACATACTTCAACTCATTAAATCGTTTTTCAGAATAGTTAACTTTATAATTTATAACAGACAATAATTATCATAATTTTTGTATTAAAAACTCGCTTCGCTCGCTCGGCTCGCGCGCTGTTGAGTTATAATAAAACGGTTTAAATCTATTACTTTTAACCCCCGCACAAAAATAAGAGGAGTTTTATTAGTTTGACGTATCGGTCGGAGTGTCTGTCTACTTTTCTAACAAAAATTAGATTCTGGCGCTTCGCCGGCCGCTCCCGCGGCACGCTTGCTTCACTCGCTCGGCCCGCGCGCAATTGGGGTCAAAAACTATATGAAAATCAATATATTCGTTTAAAAAAATATATGATTACAGACATTATGATTTTCAATAATACGGAAAAAAACACTTATGATTTAAAAAAATATAAAAACAAATATGAGAATAGAATAATTTATGGATATTATAGTTATTTATTCGTATGATTAGGAGTTTCGATCATTAGTATAACAAATATATGAAAGTAGCATTATCTACAGCAAATCCCCCTCAAATAAGTAAAAACTAAGTGTATTATTAGCAATATTATGAATTTCAATTATTATAATTTTTAATCATAAGTTTTAAATTTTTTATGAAGTGTGATCATTATTATTTAAAATGGTATGAGAAATATTCAGACCTCCGATAATAGAAGTTGAAAAGTTATGTAAGACAATGCGCAACCAAAATAAACAACATAGTCATAGCTTGGATACCCAGATTAGAGGAAGAAAGTGATACAGAGTAACACATGACACTTCTCCAGGGCACTATTTAGGTACATCGATAAACTAATGCCATTTTGCTAGATTGAATATCTGATACGGAGCGACGTATTGTATGCATGTTTAAGCTTCTATAAAAAGATACTATTAACGCTTTTTAGCCTAAAGTAGGAGCCCTGGCAGTTTAATTAGTTGACTTTTTACTGGAATGTCGTTCATTGACTAATGCCATTTTGCTATATAATTAAAAAACTTTCTGATACAGAGCGCTCCTGGCACCTGGGCCCTAGTATGCAGTGAGTACAACAGGGGGCCCTGGTCTGGACAGTATGTGTTTTATATTTTTAACTGACTTCCAAAGAGGTTATCAATATGCTGGAACCTTTTATTTTTTATGTAATATGTTCACCAATTATTCAAAGACGCCTAAACATATCTGTAAAATACTTTTTTTGTTTAAAAAGGCATACTTGACATACTAATTTTATCAATGTCGGTTGTGTAGTTTGGGGGTAGCGTAGGTGTTTTAGTTTTGGAAAATTATATTTAAACAGGAAATGATCTATCCATACCATACACACATTGCTTTTATCTCAATTTAAAGGCACAAACACATGATATCAGTTTGAAAGAGAGCTTATCATGTAACAATTCTGTATACCTAATAAGCAAAGCATTGTGTTAATGTTAATATATTTGATGATGAAAGTATTGTAGATGTAAGTTATATGTATGTATGAGGAAAGACTATAATTTTCCTTCATTAATAAATTCATACCCAGCAGTGGGATATTAAGGATAAAAAAATACAAGTAAATCAGCAGCAAGATCATTTGAATTGTTTCTTTATTCCTTCCCTCTAAAAAAACCTACTTTTTGTGCATCCTTGGGTTCCAAATACACCCGGGGCTCCAAAGCAGCACCCAGACAACCAGAAATGCTTTAAGGGGCTACCTGAATTTTACAGGGTCCAGTGCTGCCCGCATTTGAATTAAATCATTTAAAAGGAAACGGAGACATAATTTAAACTTTTATCTTGACCAGGCTCTAAATAACCCTTCAAACTATTTTATGAACTACTGCTTACAGTTTAAAGTGAGAATGTGAAGCTTTTCTACTCACAATTGCGATAAACGGCCACTTTTGGCGCATGTGCGTAGAAAAGGCATGTGACATAGCTTGGATACTCTTTGATTGGAACTTCATGAAATATTTAAGGTGAATAGATTGATAAATAGAATTTTTAAGTTCGTTTATGAGCCTTTATCAAATGTTTGCAGACATTTGGAGTTAATATTGAGGCTACTTTACACTTTGATTAATAATAAATGCAAGTTCATACATTTTCTACTTGCACTCGCAGAAAATGTATAAACTCACACTAATCACTAATCAATGTTTAAAGTCACCTTTAAACAATATTCTATATCTACCCGCAACTGGGCAAGTTAACATCTGCTCCGCGTTATTTACCGAAATAAAAATAAGAATTTTAGTAAAATTGGTCTGTGAGTGCGTTATTGCAGTGAGTTAACATAGTCTACTTCTAACAAGTGTCTTTGTGAAGCAAAGGCCGTAGATTCTATCAAATGAAGCATATATTTTATGTTCCTGTGTCGCACGTCGAACTGCAGAGGCCGCTCGGCCGTCCGCCGGTGGCAAATCCGTGATGCAATTAGGGCTTCCAATACCGGGATCCCGGTATTGCTCAATACCGGTATTAGGCGAATTTTTGACCTGTTTTAAATACCGGTATTGAAATTCAATACCGGTTTTAATACCGGAATCGGTTATTTTAGAATGACATCGTGTAAAAAGGCACGTGAACAGATAGTTAATAGTGACATTGTAATATTTTTGGAATAACCTGCACGCAAACTAAGAAAAGTATCTACACGCCAAGATTCTTCAAAAACAGATATCAAAACCATTGTAAAGAGTTGAAATGGGTGCTAATGATGGCACTGAAGGTGGCCGAGAGAAGTATCTAGATATCTTCTCTTACTAATATTTTAAACAAGAAAGTTTGTATGTATGGATGGATGTTTGTTACTCTTTTACGCAAAAACGGCTGTACAGATAGGAATAAAATTTGACATATAGATAGCTTATTACCTGGATTAACATATAGGATACTTTTAATCCCGGGAAAATGTGAGGTTCCCAAGGGATTAACTAAAATGTTCCACGAGGACAACGTACGCGGTCGCGTATTTGTGCAATCGATTAAGAAGCTCACTCTCGGATAAAACCTTAGATTCTTTCTTGAGAACCCATTATCAAGAAGAAAAAGCTCTAAAACAGTATAGACCCTAAAATTAAAGAAAAAATACATGATCTCACGTAAAATTCAAAGGACAGAAAAATTGTAATCAATATTGTTAAGTAATTCAAAATTGTGAAAACAGTATAGTTTATTTTTCTTATTTAGGAACACTGAAGTGATATTTTTGTTATTAGATAATATTGATAAGATTAGTTTTATTTTAAATATTTTTATATACCTCTCTGTTTTGTTTGTTATGAAGAGCCAGTAAATTTTTATTTTAGATTTTTGTCCAAATATCTGGTATTGTATTTATAAATTACCACGTTTAAATATTTTTATATACCTCTCTGTTTTGTTTGTTATGAAGAGCCAGTAAATTTTTATTTTAGATTTTTGTCCAAATATCTGGTATTGTATTTATAAATTACCACGTACATACAGTGGTCGTTCCTGTAACGATTAATGGCTGATTTGATGCTAGTTAGAACTGTAAAAAAGATAAATATTTTAAGTTGAATTAGGTAAAGCTGTGATGATTTAGTATGTTATACGAATAAAAGTTGATTTTGAAGGCCTATGTTCTAATTTTAGCTTAATATTTAATGAAAAAAACTTTTTAAAAAGGAAATACTAATTTCCACCTCAATACCGGAATTCCGGTATTAAGACCGATTTTGAATTTTTTTCCGGTATTGATACCGGTATTTAAAATATCCGGTATTTGGAAGCCCGAGATGCAATGCACCTGATAATATATAGCTGGTTGTTGTCACAAACCTTGTTTTTGGTGATAGTGCAATTTGTGATAAAAAGTGCAGTGTGTGTTAAGTGATAATAGACCAACTTTGTCTTGTGCTCCCACTCACAAATAAAACGAAACCTGCGGGAATGATATTCCACATTTTCACCGCAATTGGTAGAAATAAATTGGTCTGGAGGTTAGCGATACCAATTTACTAGTAACGTGCCAAGGCCAACGCTTCGGGTTCAAATCGCGGATGGACTATGTAAGACTGTTCTTGCTTTCTTTTTATTTCTTATATTTTAATTTTTTGTGTTTTTTCTTTGGTTTATTTTTATTTTTATGCACAATATTTTATTTTAATTATATTTTGACGAAACTTATGTGGATATACATAATAGGATAATTTTTTAATTATTTATTAGATCTCCACTCATAATATTTATTTTGTTTCTTATTTTTTTTATTCATAAATGTTTATATTTAAGTACATGCCGATAAAATAGAGTATTATAATAGTACAGCCGTGACTATTATAATACTCTATTTTATGAAGATTTTTTTTTATTTTCATTTTTACATAATTTTAGATGTCGACTTTTTTATATTTTTTGTATTATGAGTGGAACACACCGATCAACTTGCCCTTATTGCCCAGATTCTTCACGGTTATTTGTTGCTCCCCGTGGCCTCAACGTTTACATTGGTCGGGTACATAGGTCCCAAGCACAGCAATCTATCCCTACTACTACAGCTGATGATGGGACGAATGTTCAAGTGCAATCTGCAACACCTAACTTTAGGGATTTATCCAACTTAAAGAAAAATGTAAGAATCCTCAAGCGCATACCCAAGTGAGCTAGATGTATGGCTGCTGGCAGGCTAACAGAAATAATCGAACGGTGTTTGGCCTCTAACAGCAAGCAGGACTGGATTACTCTGTTGACTTTTGCGTATACGGCGTTTAAAATACCTGACGATAGCGATAGGAGATCTCTAACCACTAAGGTTAAAGAAAACATCTTACAACCTTTAAATTTTATAACTGACGAGGAAAGTGATACACATCAAGTGGTTACTTCAAGGTCATTGCGTAAATCTATAGAGAGTAAAGTTTATGATGGCGACTTTAGAGGTGCTATAAGAATACTTACGTCGGATTGTGGACTAGCCTCTTATAATTCAGACACTTTAAACGCCTTAAGAACTAAACACCCGGTGCCATCGCGACCTTTGTCCCCACCACCAGAGCCGAACAATTCATGTCCAGTTCTTATCGTATCCAATAATTATGTACTGGAGGCGATAAACTCTTTTTATAGTGGGTCAGCAGCTGGCTTGGATGGGCTTCGGCCAGCTCACTTAAAAGACCTAATATCTTCGGCAGCGGGAAATAATGGACTTCGTTTATGATAATATAATGAAAGTTGACATTAAAAATGCTTTTAATAGTCTTGAGAGAGACGTCATTTTAGCTGAGGTACGAGAGCATGTTCCGAGCCTGTATCCCTTTTTGCACCAGTGTTATATCTCGCATAGCCATTTGTTCTTTGGCACTTCTTCCATAGACTTACAGGTTGGCGTACAACAAGGGGATCCTTTGGGACCACTGTTATTCAGTCTAGCTATTCATAAAATTTTATCTGGCCTTAAGTCGCCATTAAATATCTGGTACTTGGATGATGGTACAATTGGAGGTACCCCTGAGATAGTTGAAAACGATTTACTTGCAATTACAGCGGGATTTAGACAGTTGGGCCTCGACCTTAATGCATCTAAAGTGTGAATTGTTCGCCCTGAATCCAACCTCTGTGCATGTTAGTCGATTTCGCTCAATCCTGCCAGGATTAAAAATAGTTGATAAGGTTGACTTTTGTTTGCTGGGAGCTCCCATTTTCAATGAAGCAGTCCCTTCTGCTATTTTAAGTAAAAATGATTTGATTTTGAAGTCTGAGATTACATTGAAGGAACTTCCAGCTCACGTGGCCTTAACTCTATTCAAAAGCTGTATGTCGATGCCTAAATTAACTTACACATTAAGAACTTCACCGGTGTGGCTTTTCGCGAGTGAAGTATCAGCGTTAGATACCACGCTCAGACATGTACTAGAAAGCATTTTAAATATTAGCCTGGAAGAAAGCCAGTGGAGTCAAGCGTCGCTACCAATCAGACATGGCGGGCTTGGTGTGCGTCGAGTACAAGACACTGGGTTGCCAGCTTTTTTGGCTTCCTCACACGGAGTAGAGGAACTTGTCACTCGTATTTTATCTTTAGATGGTGATGGGTTTACTTTGCCTTACGTAGGAGAGGCCTTAGCCGAATGGCAAGCCCGAAACCCTACACAGAGCCTTCCAGACCAACCACACATACAGCGTAAATGGGACGACATTCTTGCCAAGACCGTAGTTGAGGATTTAATAGTTAATAGTACAGGCGTCGACTTGGCACGAATAAAAGCAGCAATAGCTCCTGAGTCGGGTGCTTGGTTGCATGCGTTGCCGTCACCTCAGCTCGGAACTCTATTGGATGATGACACGTTACGGATAGCTGTAGCACTAAGAATAGGATGCAATATTTGCGAGCAGCATCAATGTGTCTGTGGGGCACTTGTGGATGTGAAGGGTCATCATGGTCTAAGTTGCTTGAGGTGTGTGGGAAGGTACCCTAGGCACCATGCACTAAACGATATTATTCGAAGAGCGATGGTTAGTGCAAATATTCCTTCAACATTGGAGCCTCCAGGATTAAGTCGTTCTGATGGCAAGCGTCCTGACGGGTTAACTTTAGTGCCTTGGAGTAGAGGTAGGTCGTTACTTTGGGATGCAACGTGTGTTTGTACGTTTGCTCCTTCACATCTCAAGAACACCGTCAAAACGGCCGGATCTGCTGCTGAAAATGCGGCCAAGCAAAAGCACGTTAAATACGCCTGTCTGAAACCAACTTATATTTTTGTACCTGTAGCCTTTGAAACCACAGTAAAGTAAGAGTACTTGGGGTAAAGAGGCAGGAGGGCTTTTATTAGAGAACTGGGCCGACGTATCTCTGATCGTACAAATGACTTTCGTTCCGTATCTTATCTGGCTCAAAGACTTTCCATAGCCATTCAAAATGGAAATGCAGCAAGTGTTATGGGAACCTTTGGGCCGGGAACGATGCGTTGTGGTCTCTTAGAATAAGAATTTTGATGAAGCATGTTGCGGATATTTTTCTGTTAGCATTTTTGACGAAGCATGTAGTGCGGATATTTTTCTGTTTACTTATTTATTAGAAGCAATAAATGATTTGATATTCTCTTATTAAATCTCTTATAAAATTTATGAAGTGTGATCATTATTATTTAAAATGGTATGAGAAATATTCAGACCTCCGATAATAGAAGTTGAAAAGTTATGTAAGACAATGCGCAACCAAAATAAACAACATAGTCATAGCTTGGATACCCAGATTAGAGGAAGAAAGTGATACAGAGTAACACATGACACTTCTCCAGGGCACTATTTAGGTACATCGATAAACTAATGCCATTTTGCTAGATTGAATATCTGATACGGAGCGACGTATTGTATGCATGTTTAAGCTTCTATAAAAAGATACTATTAACGCTTTTTAGCCTAAAGTAGGAGCCCTGGCAGTTTAATTAGTTGACTTTTTACTGGAATGTCGTTCATTGACTAATGCCATTTTGCTATATAATTAAAAAACTTTCTGATACAGAGCGCTCCTGGCACCTGGGCCCTAGTATGCAGTGAGTACAACAGGGGGCCCTGGTCTGGACAGTATGTGTTTTATATTTTTAACTGACTTCCAAAGAGGTTATCAATATGCTGGAACCTTTTATTTTTTATGTAATATGTTCACCAATTATTCAAAGACGCCTAAACATATCTGTAAAATACTTTTTTTGTTTAAAAAGGCATACTTGACATACTAATTTTATCAATGTCGGTTGTGTAGTTTGGGGGTAGCGTAGGTGTTTTAGTTTTGGAAAATTATATTTAAACAGGAAATGATCTATCCATACCATACACACATTGCTTTTATCTCAATTTAAAGGCACAAACACATGATATCAGTTTGAAAGAGAGCTTATCATGTAACAATTCTGTATACCTAATAAGCAAAGCATTGTGTTAATGTTAATATATTTGATGATGAAAGTATTGTAGATGTAAGTTATATGTATGTATGAGGAAAGACTATAATTTTCCTTCATTAATAAATTCATACCCAGCAGTGGGATATTAAGGATAAAAAAATACAAGTAAATCAGCAGCAAGATCATTTGAATTGTTTCTTTATTCCTTCCCTCTAAAAAAACCTACTTTTTGTGCATCCTTGGGTTCCAAATACACCCGGGGCTCCAAAGCAGCACCCAGACAACCAGAAATGCTTTAAGGGGCTACCTGAATTTTACAGGGTCCAGTGCTGCCCGCATTTGAATTAAATCATTTAAAAGGAAACGGAGACATAATTTAAACTTTTATCTTGACCAGGCTCTAAATAACCCTTCAAACTATTTTATGAACTACTGCTTACAGTTTAAAGTGAGAATGTGAAGCTTTTCTACTCACAATTGCGATAAACGGCCACTTTTGGCGCATGTGCGTAGAAAAGGCATGTGACATAGCTTGGATACTCTTTGATTGGAACTTCATGAAATATTTAAGGTGAATAGATTGATAAATAGAATTTTTAAGTTCGTTTATGAGCCTTTATCAAATGTTTGCAGACATTTGGAGTTAATATTGAGGCTACTTTACACTTTGATTAATAATAAATGCAAGTTCATACATTTTCTACTTGCACTCGCAGAAAATGTATAAACTCACACTAATCACTAATCAATGTTTAAAGTCACCTTTAAACAATATTCTATATCTACCCGCAACTGGGCAAGTTAACATCTGCTCCGCGTTATTTACCGAAATAAAAATAAGAATTTTAGTAAAATTGGTCTGTGAGTGCGTTATTGCAGTGAGTTAACATAGTCTACTTCTAACAAGTGTCTTTGTGAAGCAAAGGCCGTAGATTCTATCAAATGAAGCATATATTTTATGTTCCTGTGTCGCACGTCGAACTGCAGAGGCCGCTCGGCCGTCCGCCGGTGGCAAATCCGTGATGCAATTAGGGCTTCCAATACCGGGATCCCGGTATTGCTCAATACCGGTATTAGGCGAATTTTTGACCTGTTTTAAATACCGGTATTGAAATTCAATACCGGTTTTAATACCGGAATCGGTTATTTTAGAATGACATCGTGTAAAAAGGCACGTGAACAGATAGTTAATAGTGACATTGTAATATTTTTGGAATAACCTGCACGCAAACTAAGAAAAGTATCTACACGCCAAGATTCTTCAAAAACAGATATCAAAACCATTGTAAAGAGTTGAAATGGGTGCTAATGATGGCACTGAAGGTGGCCGAGAGAAGTATCTAGATATCTTCTCTTACTAATATTTTAAACAAGAAAGTTTGTATGTATGGATGGATGTTTGTTACTCTTTTACGCAAAAACGGCTGTACAGATAGGAATAAAATTTGACATATAGATAGCTTATTACCTGGATTAACATATAGGATACTTTTAATCCCGGGAAAATGTGAGGTTCCCAAGGGATTAACTAAAATGTTCCACGAGGACAACGTACGCGGTCGCGTATTTGTGCAATCGATTAAGAAGCTCACTCTCGGATAAAACCTTAGATTCTTTCTTGAGAACCCATTATCAAGAAGAAAAAGCTCTAAAACAGTATAGACCCTAAAATTAAAGAAAAAATACATGATCTCACGTAAAATTCAAAGGACAGAAAAATTGTAATCAATATTGTTAAGTAATTCAAAATTGTGAAAACAGTATAGTTTATTTTTCTTATTTAGGAACACTGAAGTGATATTTTTGTTATTAGATAATATTGATAAGATTAGTTTTATTTTAAATATTTTTATATACCTCTCTGTTTTGTTTGTTATGAAGAGCCAGTAAATTTTTATTTTAGATTTTTGTCCAAATATCTGGTATTGTATTTATAAATTACCACGTTTAAATATTTTTATATACCTCTCTGTTTTGTTTGTTATGAAGAGCCAGTAAATTTTTATTTTAGATTTTTGTCCAAATATCTGGTATTGTATTTATAAATTACCACGTACATACAGTGGTCGTTCCTGTAACGATTAATGGCTGATTTGATGCTAGTTAGAACTGTAAAAAAGATAAATATTTTAAGTTGAATTAGGTAAAGCTGTGATGATTTAGTATGTTATACGAATAAAAGTTGATTTTGAAGGCCTATGTTCTAATTTTAGCTTAATATTTAATGAAAAAAACTTTTTAAAAAGGAAATACTAATTTCCACCTCAATACCGGAATTCCGGTATTAAGACCGATTTTGAATTTTTTTCCGGTATTGATACCGGTATTTAAAATATCCGGTATTTGGAAGCCCGAGATGCAATGCACCTGATAATATGTAGCTGGTTGTTGTCACAAACCTTGTTTTTGGTGATAGTGCAATTTGTGATAAAAAGTGCAGTGTGTGTTAAGTGATAATAGACCAACTTTGTCTTGTGCTCCCACTCACAAATAAAACGAAACCTGCGGGAATGATATTCCACATTTTCACCGCAATTGGTAGAAATAAATTGGTCTGGAGGTTAGCGATACCAATTTACTAGTAACGTGCCAAGGCCAACGCTTCGGGTTCAAATCGCGGATGGACTATGTAAGACTGTTCTTGCTTTCTTTTTATTTCTTATATTTTAATTTTTTGTGTTTTTTCTTTGGTTTATTTTTATTTTTATGCACAATATTTTATTTTAATTATATTTTGACGAAACTTATGTGGATATACATAATAGGATAATTTTTTAATTATTTATTAGATCTCCACTCATAATATTTATTTTGTTTCTTATTTTTTTTATTCATAAATGTTTATATTTAAGTACATGCCGATAAAATAGAGTATTATAATAGTACAGCCGTGACTATTATAATACTCTATTTTATGAAGATTTTTTTTTATTTTCATTTTTACATAATTTTAGATGTCGACTTTTTTATATTTTTTGTATTATGAGTGGAACACACCGATCAACTTGCCCTTATTGCCCAGATTCTTCACGGTTATTTGTTGCTCCCCGTGGCCTCAACGTTTACATTGGTCGGGTACATAGGTCCCAAGCACAGCAATCTATCCCTACTACTACAGCTGATGATGGGACGAATGTTCAAGTGCAATCTGCAACACCTAACTTTAGGGATTTATCCAACTTAAAGAAAAATGTAAGAATCCTCAAGCGCATACCCAAGTGAGCTAGATGTATGGCTGCTGGCAGGCTAACAGAAATAATCGAACGGTGTTTGGCCTCTAACAGCAAGCAGGACTGGATTACTCTGTTGACTTTTGCGTATACGGCGTTTAAAATACCTGACGATAGCGATAGGAGATCTCTAACCACTAAGGTTAAAGAAAACATCTTACAACCTTTAAATTTTATAACTGACGAGGAAAGTGATACACATCAAGTGGTTACTTCAAGGTCATTGCGTAAATCTATAGAGAGTAAAGTTTATGATGGCGACTTTAGAGGTGCTATAAGAATACTTACGTCGGATTGTGGACTAGCCTCTTATAATTCAGACACTTTAAACGCCTTAAGAACTAAACACCCGGTGCCATCGCGACCTTTGTCCCCACCACCAGAGCCGAACAATTCATGTCCAGTTCTTATCGTATCCAATAATTATGTACTGGAGGCGATAAACTCTTTTTATAGTGGGTCAGCAGCTGGCTTGGATGGGCTTCGGCCAGCTCACTTAAAAGACCTAATATCTTCGGCAGCGGGAAATAATGGACTTCGTTTATGATAATATAATGAAAGTTGACATTAAAAATGCTTTTAATAGTCTTGAGAGAGACGTCATTTTAGCTGAGGTACGAGAGCATGTTCCGAGCCTGTATCCCTTTTTGCACCAGTGTTATATCTCGCATAGCCATTTGTTCTTTGGCACTTCTTCCATAGACTTACAGGTTGGCGTACAACAAGGGGATCCTTTGGGACCACTGTTATTCAGTCTAGCTATTCATAAAATTTTATCTGGCCTTAAGTCGCCATTAAATATCTGGTACTTGGATGATGGTACAATTGGAGGTACCCCTGAGATAGTTGAAAACGATTTACTTGCAATTACAGCGGGATTTAGACAGTTGGGCCTCGACCTTAATGCATCTAAAGTGTGAATTGTTCGCCCTGAATCCAACCTCTGTGCATGTTAGTCGATTTCGCTCAATCCTGCCAGGATTAAAAATAGTTGATAAGGTTGACTTTTGTTTGCTGGGAGCTCCCATTTTCAATGAAGCAGTCCCTTCTGCTATTTTAAGTAAAAATGATTTGATTTTGAAGTCTGAGATTACATTGAAGGAACTTCCAGCTCACGTGGCCTTAACTCTATTCAAAAGCTGTATGTCGATGCCTAAATTAACTTACACATTAAGAACTTCACCGGTGTGGCTTTTCGCGAGTGAAGTATCAGCGTTAGATACCACGCTCAGACATGTACTAGAAAGCATTTTAAATATTAGCCTGGAAGAAAGCCAGTGGAGTCAAGCGTCGCTACCAATCAGACATGGCGGGCTTGGTGTGCGTCGAGTACAAGACACTGGGTTGCCAGCTTTTTTGGCTTCCTCACACGGAGTAGAGGAACTTGTCACTCGTATTTTATCTTTAGATGGTGATGGGTTTACTTTGCCTTACGTAGGAGAGGCCTTAGCCGAATGGCAAGCCCGAAACCCTACACAGAGCCTTCCAGACCAACCACACATACAGCGTAAATGGGACGACATTCTTGCCAAGACCGTAGTTGAGGATTTAATAGTTAATAGTACAGGCGTCGACTTGGCACGAATAAAAGCAGCAATAGCTCCTGAGTCGGGTGCTTGGTTGCATGCGTTGCCGTCACCTCAGCTCGGAACTCTATTGGATGATGACACGTTACGGATAGCTGTAGCACTAAGAATAGGATGCAATATTTGCGAGCAGCATCAATGTGTCTGTGGGGCACTTGTGGATGTGAAGGGTCATCATGGTCTAAGTTGCTTGAGGTGTGTGGGAAGGTACCCTAGGCACCATGCACTAAACGATATTATTCGAAGAGCGATGGTTAGTGCAAATATTCCTTCAACATTGGAGCCTCCAGGATTAAGTCGTTCTGATGGCAAGCGTCCTGACGGGTTAACTTTAGTGCCTTGGAGTAGAGGTAGGTCGTTACTTTGGGATGCAACGTGTGTTTGTACGTTTGCTCCTTCACATCTCAAGAACACCGTCAAAACGGCCGGATCTGCTGCTGAAAATGCGGCCAAGCAAAAGCACGTTAAATACGCCTGTCTGAAACCAACTTATATTTTTGTACCTGTAGCCTTTGAAACCACAGTAAAGTAAGAGTACTTGGGGTAAAGAGGCAGGAGGGCTTTTATTAGAGAACTGGGCCGACGTATCTCTGATCGTACAAATGACTTTCGTTCCGTATCTTATCTGGCTCAAAGACTTTCCATAGCCATTCAAAATGGAAATGCAGCAAGTGTTATGGGAACCTTTGGGCCGGGAACGATGCGTTGTGGTCTCTTAGAATAAGAATTTTGATGAAGCATGTTGCGGATATTTTTCTGTTAGCATTTTTGACGAAGCATGTAGTGCGGATATTTTTCTGTTTACTTATTTATTAGAAGCAATAAATGATTTGATATTCTCTTATTAAAAGTTTTACATTGCATGTTGACAGTTCAGGAACTATTAAGTATAGTTATACAAGGAGTGTGAGGGCTTTATAGTATATATGAATTCAACATAATGATATTAATAATTTATTCATAAAAAAGTGCAATTTCAATTTACCAAATTTTCATACAAATCAATCAATAATTTTATTTTTGTGTTTTAAATTGTTCAGATACCTACTACTATTACTTAGTCTTTAATTATTAAGTTACCTGGGTGAAAGAGCTTCGCTCAATGAAAAGCAAGATAGATTTTTCAGCCTAGAAACCTCCTGCGTATCAAATTTCATTGTAAAAGAAGAGGAATTTAGGGCTGAACATATTTAGAAGTACGGCTTGAAAAGTAATTTTTAAATTTTTTTGCTTTATCATACATAACCATTGATAGGCAAAGAAAAGATTCAGAGTAAACAGTTTCTTCACATGATTTGTTAGATAACTGCTGTTAATAAAATATGACAATGCCGTACTACTGTTTTATACAACCAAACATTAGTAGCAATGAGACCACACCATAATAGTGACCATGCTAGTTCACTACTTTGGTTCTGGCTTAAATCTCAAACCAATGCAAGTTGAAAATGATTTTTTTCAAATGGCACTCGGTGTTTTTCTATGTATTATAAACAGAGTTGGTTATAGAGTTCTGGAGCAACATGGCAGAGGGCCCTAACAATTTTCTGAATAGAATGAATGTAACAACAAAATCAATTGTGAAAATAATTAGTAAAAATCAAATACAATTTATTAAAATCTAAATTACCATATTAACTGATGTTACTTTGTAAGCTTTTTCGACTCATTTATTCTATTGTGGGGCCCTCTCTTGCAGAGGCTCTATAAAATTATGACTAGACCAAAACTTGAATAAGTAACTTCTACTGTAGATAGAGAAGCAGGAGTAAAATTCACGTGGACGTAGAAATTTTCGCAACACGCAAAGGAAATTTATTTTACCTGTCGGTTTTGTGGTACTCTTCGAACTCAGGGTCTTCCCAGGGGTCTATCTGGCCGTCGAGATTCTCCCGGCCACGCTCGTACCTCTGGAAGATCCGCTCCCGCTCCTCGGAAGCCCGTGCCAAGAGAGCCTCCTCATTCATAACACGGCCTGATTTTGATTGTGCCACATACCGAAACAACTTACGTCCGGATTTGACCTGCTAAGATTTCGAATCTTTTATCACAATGCTCATTAAATAACTTGACTCATATGTCGAAGCTCAATCAACCCATTTTATACGGACTTATTCAAGGAACATCACCGCCCTTATCCTACCTCTCAATGAAATTCTCGGACGCTAGCTAGATTATTTGACGTTCTCAACTGGATCTCAAGTCATGTCATGTCATAAACTTTATGTAGGTACACAAGGACATCGCGAATCGGTACTAGTTAGTTAATTTTATATCAGGAGGTTTGTTGCGTGTAGTATGTATTTTTCTCTCTATTTCGTCTCTTTTGACGCACAATGACAATAGGTAATATTGCAACCAAAATAAAGGGAAATCCGAGATACGCCCTCTTTTCGTTCACAAAATTATGAACGAGGCTGAACGACGAGCATCAAGCAAGCAAACAAGCATGTCAAGCATGTGAAGTAGTGTTGCAATGCAAGCAATAAATATATCGATACTATCGTGTCCTTGAAAAACAGTCACAATATCGGACGACTATCGAAGAACCGATACTATCGATAGTATCGATACCACTGAATTTAGATACTATCGATAGTATCGAATACTGTCGATAGAATCTAAGTTCAATAGAAAATTCAATACTATCGATAGTATCGAATACTTTCGATAGATTCGAATACTGTTAGTATCGAATATTGTCGATAGTATCTAAATTTGATAGTACCAATACTATTGATAGGTTTACCTTTTTTCATCAATAGTATTGCAAACTATTGACAATCGATACAAACGATACTAACGATAGTCCTTTCGATATTGTGACTGTTTTTCGAGATTTATGCTACGCCATAAAGTGATGCAAAGAATAAAAACGTCCAAGTTGTCAAACACGTTGCATTTCGTTCCCATCCCATTCCTCAGTGCTTTCGAAACGGAAAATATCGCAATCCGAAATGCTCGCTGGTACAGGTTGCGGCACGTAAAGTTTAGCGCTGGGCGACATCTGGAGGGGATACTACGCTGCTCACGGGTACGGTATAAATGTTTGACATAAAGTACATTTGTATATACTGATTTTTGACTTCTGCGCAAGCAAGATCAGCGCTAGAGTTTCGTGTCGATACATGAAACATGCAGTAAAAAGATAAACAAAAAGTTATGAGGCTAGCACCAAAAAATAATAATAATAACCCATGCTAGGACTACGCAATATTTTTGAAATTCAGGCTGGAAAAATAGGTACGGAATATTTAGAATCTAACTTTTAAAACAACCAAAATAATGAGCAGCTCTCAAAATTTTTGTTCCTGGCTGAAATTAGGTGTCCTACACAATCAAGATTAATTTAAGACAAATAATCAGGTGCAATTATTTACCAAAACGTTTCTATTCCCGTATTGCGTAGTTCAATCAATAGATGGCATACTTGCTTTGAAGTCTGCCATTTTTGTTCAACTAATTTGTGTCGTATTGTGTTGAATAATTGCCCCTTTACTAGCCATTCTTTCAATTATTTATATATTAGAAACAATTTTTAAAGTTGTCCTAGCTAAATATATATTTTGCTTATTAATTTTGTTACCGTGTTATTTCCCAATGATAAAAACTATATTTAGACGTAAGTGAATTTTTAAGAAGGCCATATTCTCATTTCAATAAATACCTGAGCAGTTCTTAAAAATTTTGTACATGACTGAAATTAGGTGTCCTTCACATTCAAGATTAATTTAGGATAAATAATCAGGTGCAAGTATAAACCAAAATGTTTGTATTAGCTTATTGCGTAGTTCAATTAATATAATTAAGGATAATATGTACCATTAGAATGCCACAAAATAATTAAATAATTCTTTTCTTGAAATTGGATAATTTCAATGTATGGGTTTTTTAATGTCCTTCCCCAATTATTCAGTATGAAATCTCTTTTTTTTTTTTAAACTACTGTATATTTGTTTATTTATTATTTCTCCAAACAGTTGTGTTTTAATAAGTATTGTCTGGAATAATAGCCCCTTTACTAGCCATTCTTTCAATTATTTATATATAAGAAACAATTTTTAAAATTGTCCTAGAAAAATCTAAATTTTGCGTATCAATTTTGTTACCGTGTTATTTCCCAATGATAAGAACTATATTTAGACGGCAGTGAATTTTAAAGAAGGCTATATTCTCATTCCAACACATAGCAAAAATAAATTAAAATTGCCCGTCATACATCAGTGTAAAATCAAAGCAAGCGTTGGGTCGGCATTTGGTATAAATTTGTTTTGACTGTTTTGACTGATTAGTATTATATTTCATGTAATGTTAATTTTTGTAATAAAACTGCTTACGCTACGCTATTTACTCAATAATTTTGTGAGTTATACATGGTTATACGCTAAACAAAGAAATTTTTAAAGCCTCGGGTATCGCTAATCCTCTCAATTTTGTGACTTCAATTTTGATATTTTCGGCACGGTAACGGATAAGTTGATCTGATTGGCAACAAAATTGAGTTGTTAGGAAACGTTTACATTAAATTTGTGTTAATCATATGATATTTATCGCTATCATCGTCAACTTATTTAGGCTAATAATGACCTTTTATGTATTTTTTATCCTTAAGAGTTCAAAATGAAACCATCGAAAAAGTATACCAAGAAACCACCAGAGTATACCAAGAATCAAGATATAAAAGACATATTTTTTCTACTAGCCGCGACTTGTGCTATTCTTTTGTAATAAAATTTATTCTTGTATGGAAAAATAGAAGTTCTCATACAACGCTTCACTCACCTTTTCATTCCCTCAATCAATTATTTTTGAGATAATAACTATTCTATGATCTATTATACGACGACCTCCGTGGCGTAGTGGTCACCATACCAGTCCGCCACCCAGAGGTCCCGGGTTCGATCCCCGGTCAGGGCAAGTTTGAAAATGGCCTTTTCAAATTGTCCTGGGTCTTGGATGTTTATCTATTATATATGTATTTGTTATAGAATATAGTATCGTTGAGTTAGTATTCCATAACACAAGTCTCGAACTTACTTTGGGGCTAGCTCAATCAGTGTTATTTGTCCCTATATATTTATTTTATTTTATTTATTTTGTCTCCTCGGCCCCGGCTCTCAAACTATGTTCATATCAAATTTCATCTAAATCAGGTTCAGTGTTTGAAGTGTGAAGAATAACAGATAGACGGAAGACAGACAGAGTTACTTTCACATTTATAATATTGTTTGGAAGTAAAGATTGGATTGCAGAAGCAATTTCTAGATTCAGATCGATTAACAAAAATGTACAAAAGTAGGTACCAGTAAAAAAGAGTCCTTACTTTTTCATTGGTTACAATCGAATTCAATTTTGTTAAAGTCCCCAAATATTTATAGGCTTTTTCTTGTCTAAAATTGTTACATTTCTAGATTACATTAATAACACATTACATATTTTACAGAAAATTATTAGTTTTGACAATGACCATGATACTTTTAGCCTAGTATATAGAATTTTGTGGTAAATCATAAAAAAAGGCTTAATTTTTTGCCTAAGTAACAATATTGATCTTCAACCTATTGAATTTTGAAATTAATACTTTTTAATCAAGTGTGTTTTGGTTTATACATAACTTCATTGTCCTTAAATTGCAATAATGTTAATATTTGACGTAAAATTACCATTTTTAAAATTAATTTTGATTAAATAAATAGTAACAACGATGCTCCATTAATGGACTAACCATGACAGCATTAGCTACGCTGATGATATGGTTTGTTGGCTTCTTCTGCAGACGCTTTGCAGGAATTGCTGGGTGTATGTGAGAGGTACGCAAGGTCACATGGGCTGGTGTACAATGTGCGCAAGAGCGAAGTCATGGTTTTCAGGGTAGGGTCAAAGAAGCCCCGTGTAATTCCGCCTATGTACCTTAACGGAAAACGCCTGAACTTGGTATCCAAGTTCAAGTACCTAGGGCATGTTCTCACCGATGATTTGTCTGATGATGAGGATATTGAGAGGGAATGAAGGGCGTTGTCGGTCCGATGTAATATGTTGGCCCGCAGGTTTTTAAAATGTACAAAGAAGGTAAAAATTACTCTTTTTAAGGCATATTGCCAGTCTTTTTACACCTGTAGCCTATGGGTCGGATATACGCAGAGGGCCTACAACGTACTTCGTGTACAATATAATAATGCTTTCAGGATGCTGATGGGGCTCCCGCGATTCTGTAGCGCATCAAAAATGTTTGCTGAGGCACGTACTGACGATTTCTTTGCCATATTACGCAAAAGAACGGCTACCTTGAGGCGCAGAATTCGTGGGAGCCGTAACAGTATTCTGAAAGTAATCACCGATAAGCCGGATTGTCCAATCCAGTGGCACTGGACGCGTATGCACTGTGACGTGAAGGGGATCCCCGGGGGTGTGCACACCAGATACTTAAATTAATTTAGTGTGTAATTGTACTAATTGTGAATATTTTTGTAATCTTGATTAATTTAATTTATATATTTAATAAGTTTTTGACGTGACAACGTCTTATAAATTGGTTTGCCGGGTGACACTTCAAGAAACTGCGTTACGCTCCGCTCACGTTATGCGCTCACAATGAGAGCGAGTGAGAGGCACGCGTCCCTTCCACTCGGGCATGGTTAGCCCGCCTAAGAGCGAGAGAGACAGACATAAAAAGTGAAATTCAGTGCGAGATTCTTTGTATAAATTAATGTTTTAAATATAATTCTTTGTATAAATAAATGTTTTAAATTGTTACTATTATTTAATCCTTCTTCCTACTATACGAATGAATATTCACATTAAAATTATTTTACCACTCAAAGTCGTTGTCACGTAAAACTTTCGCTCGTATACCGACTTTACAGGCAACCAATTTTTTTTGAATGAACGCACTACTAACACTTGGTTTTTAAGTTTCTTTTTACTAACAATAATATGGTTGTACAGTGACCGAAATAAATGATTATTTGTTTGTTTATTTGTTTGTTTAAACTCTTTATTGCACATTCAAAAAATAAAAAATTACAAAGCATATAAATTAAAAATAAAATGTACAACGGCGGGCTTATCCCTTTGAGGAATTTCTTCCAGCCAACCAAGCATCCGAAAGAACAAGAAGAAAGCATTATTATTATTATTATTGAAAACAAATAGTAACCATATCCAGAAAAAACTGCTGTAATACTTAAGCTGTAGCTAATAAATCGATACCATTTATAAATAACCCAAGATGAATAATACCTTCACATAATTTTCCATTAAAAGCCAGTAAGAACTCGCTTTTCAAAAAAACACCAAATAAATTGAGAACTGCTCACCTAATCAAAATTAATTAAAATCGCTCGTCGAACTATTATTCGTTCGTTTAACTATTAATCGCGTAAATTCGTGGCATGGCATAATTCATAAGCACACGCACATGTGCGCGCACCAGCGCATGCACCAGCCCGCGCACACGCGTATACTCGTGACCGGGCGGTAACAAGCGAATAGCAAATCAAAGTGTTCTGTCTCCATACACCCATGTATGGAGACAGGACACTTTGATTCGCCATTTCTAGTTAAAGATTCAGAATGGAGATTTTGACGGGGGTCAAGGGGTTCAGTTCTATAGACAAACGGTTTATAATAGGTAGGTACCAACAAAAACCGATTATGTGAGCAGTTCGCCAGGGTTTACTATTATTAGTTACTAAACTATACTACTATCGCCAGCTGTCGCACCGCCGCGCACGTCTCGCATCGCAGTCAATGCGCAGCCAACGCAGCGAGACGCAAGATCGAGAATGTTTCAGTAATGCTTCGGCCGCACTTGTGCCTATCGCCCCGAAGCAATTCGCGGCGAATCTTCGTACGTTTTGTACACTAAAAAGTTATCGCGATAAAGCGCTGGTCACTCTAGCGGCTTCATTATTTTTCACGAACTATCTGGCAATAATCCAAGATGTCGTCATCTACGTGTTTTAAATATGGACGACGACTTTATTTTCTTGTTTAACATGGGTGCTAACAATTACATAATGCATTTTTTTGAAACCAAAAAGAAACCTAGAAAGAAAAATAAAAATGTTAACACTATTTTATCGTTCCACTCAATTTTTTAGGCATTAACAACCGTGACACCGTCGCACAGCACGCGTCCGAACAAGTTGAAAACAAACGTCAAAATGAACAACGCAAATGCGACCGAATTGTTAGCGTGCATAAATCCTTTGATGTATCGCCACCCGCGCGATAACTAACACGAAATCCGAATATTCGGGACGATACCCGATAACGGCCGGTCACATTTGCGTGTATCGTGTAATAGCACGAAGCTTCGTGACGATAGGCGCAGGTCCGGCCCAAGCATGACAGAAATATAATAATTGATCGTCAATCTCAAACATATGAAATACCTTTAATTTTTGTCCGTTAAAGTCTTATAAATTATGAATTATCATATGATAGGTATACTAAGGTATATTATATGGTTATTACTACGAATTATATTATGAATCATAATATATGTACTAAATAGGTACGTACGTACATGTTAATTCTACAATAATCACTTTAAAGTAGACCTCAACGTCCTTACAAAGTTTAAAAAAAATATGGCTCGCAATCTTAGATCCTTTAATACAGGATGAGTTACGCAGACAAATCTTCTTACAAAACTTTCTACCGCTTTTGTCATGCTTTTGTATAAGCTACTACTACATCTAAACAAAATCACACATTCACAGAAATAATTTGAGTCGCTATAAATGCACACTACAAAAAACTAAAACACTAGCTTATTTTCTGCACATCAATAAAACTCACACTGAAAAAAATGTGTACATACACATAATAATACACTCTTGGCAAGAAAGAAAGAGAAGACAAAAAAAATATCAACTCTAATGCACAGGGAATAAAGACGAAGGTTCTAAATCATAAATACATAGTCTCGTGAGGAGTGCGCCTTAATCTCGTGGGAAGTGCGCCTACGTCATCAACTAATCGTTTTTCAAATTGGAACCTTATTACAGAACCTTAAGAATGTAATTAATACTTTTAGCTATCCTAAGGGATTTTATTAAAAAAAACACAAATACTAAAGAACATTTGAGGTTATAATCCATAAATGTAATTTGACACTAATTAAATAAACTAAACAGCCATTTTAAATAATTTACTAATAAATAAACCGAAATATTACTGACTTGCAAAACAAGTAAAATACAAGATAGATTTCACCAAGGTGTTATCCGCATGGCGGTCGAGAAGCAAAATGGGCCGCTCACGGTCGAGCCACGATATTTAAAGGGACGGTGTTGTTATTAGGCAAAAAATATGAAGCTCAGCTTATACGGCCTCTCCTGACCGTGCGCCGTCCTCGGCTGCACTGGAGGAATCCTCTGCAGAAGCACAGGCAGGTACGGCAGGAGTTTGCTCATCGTCTTCACTCAAAGGGTTGGCGAGACGAGCAGGGGCACCAAAGATTCACCGGCGTCGTCAGAGTTGTCATCGTCAGAATCTGCGTGAGAAACAAATTGTTAATTGGCTGTGACGATGTACACCATTGCCTAATCTGTCATACATCGCACATACAAGGCCCTCATACATAATAACGCTTTCGTGACAAAACTAAAACACTTCGCTTTCAAAAGTATGCATACGTCTTCACATCAAATGTCTCACTCATACTCATACTTGAACTTGTACAAGTTAGTTCCCCCACGTTGAAAATGTGAACCAGCACAGCGGCTGCTAGGACTGCGCCTGAAACGCGTTCATAGAACACGTTAACCGGGACAGCACCCGCCGGAACAGCACCCGAAACGCGCAGAGTTTGCGCACACCGGGACAGCACCCGAAACGCGCAGAGTTTGCGCACACCGGGACAGCACCCGCCGGGACAGCACCCGAAACGCGCAGAGTTTGCGCACACCAGGACAGCACCCAACACGCGCAGAGTTTGCGCACACCGGGACAGCACCCGACACGCGCAGAGTTTGCGCACACCGGGACAGCACCAGACACGCGTACAGAGTACACGCCTTCTGGCACAGCGGCTGCCGCTCGCCTCGCCACGGCACCATGTATTGTGCCGCAGCCTGCGTCGCCTTGCCGTAGTCACCGCTCAGCAAGCGAAGCTCATGACATCCACTTGGCAGCACCTTGACCACTTTGTATGGCCCGCGCATGCCGGAGTCCAGTTTCCCTGTCAAATGCGAGAAAACTATGAAAAACACACGATCGTCGATATTAAAAGATCGAGACTGGTACCAGAGTCGATTAACATAATCAAAACAAAACAAAAATTAGTTCCCTAGGCCTCTAACTCCATGTCTCTTTTCTTTTCTCTTTACTACTGATAGTGTAGCTATCTCGAATGAACTCCACCAACACCACTGCTCTCACAGCCGACCAAAAAGTAACAACTATTGCCTCATACACGCACACCGCGCACCCACGGACTTTGGTACGATCGCCCTTAGTACGGCCGTTGGGGCACTCATTCGAGATTTCTTCAAAACACTACTCGTCATTCTTATGATGCACCTCTATATTAACTTCGACTGGTATACGGCCTTTGGGCATCTTCTGAATACCTAAAACTATCGACCCCATCAGGATCTTTTGTTATTTGGAACGGACTTTTAAACTTTACATTTGATTAATCAACGAAAATAACAAAATGACTTCATTTTCACGATGTCTAAAAAGTACAGTGCTTATTGAGTCAGAAGGGATCATTAAACCGTATTAAAAACAAAACTAATCAAATCAGCTCAAAATCACCAACGATCAGAATTGCAGGTCACTGAGCATACAAAAACGCGCATCACCACCCTGTGATCGCCAGGTCCTCCAGACCCTACGGTTTCCTCAAGAAACCCGACCTCCACCAGAGCTGACCGCCTACCGCCACGCGGCCTACGGCCCAACTCTAGTACGGTCACAACAACACAAACAATGCACAGCAATTCATCACTCCCTCTGGCAACGAGCTAAATCTGTACACGTACTATCGGTTTCCCTAATGATCTCTTTTGGCTCCAATAAACTGTCATGGTCTGAATGTTCCTCAATAATCAACGCGATCGAGTTCACGCAATGCTTCTCTGTTCAACGGGTATATAACGTACCAAAGAACAGGAACAGTAGCTTCTATTTCTATCTATGAGTAGTATAAGGACAATGGGGAGACTTGTTTAAAGTTTTCTGATGGAGAATTATTTCTAGGGCTTCCACTTTTCAAGGACTCGGTCTAACCTGACCTCGACTTATGATCACAACGGTGACGTCGCAACCCAATTTATGAAACACTGCGTAAAAGGCGGTCTTCTCCATCACGAGAACTACGGCATGCCCCATTACGTTCACGTGTTCGATTACGGCCACGCGAGTCATTGGTATGGCGTTCTAGACCACCAGAAACTTCAAACACTTTGAATAGCACGATCACGAAAACGGTGACCACTCGAAGTACGTGAAACACTCCGCGATTTAAGATAAAGCCGATCACGCTTATCACGTAGTGGACTAACACTCCTATCCCGTGATTTACACAATGTACGCCTTTTATAGTTATGTTTGCGGATACGCGATCTCGTACGCACAATTTTAATAACACACACGGAAAATATGAAGACACACAAATAATTTTGCAAGCCAGTAATAAAATTAAAACGCGAAAATAAGTGGGCAAATGTGTTTCAATCCCAATTCTGATTTTAGCTATCCTAAGGGATTTTATTAAAAAAAACACAAATACTAAAGAACATTTGAGGTTATAATCCATAAATGTAATTTGACACTAATTAAATAAACTAAACAGCCATTTTAAATAATTTACTAATAAATAAACCGAAATATTACTGACTTGCAAAACAAGTAAAATACAAGATAGATTTCACCAAGGTGTTATCCGCATGGCGGTCGAGAAGCAAAATGGGCCGCTCACGGTCGAGCCACGATATTTAAAGGGACGGTGTTGTTATTAGGCAAAAAATATGAAGCTCAGCTTATAATACATTTAAAACGGGGGTTAATGAACTAGTCTCGTATGCGATCTTAGATTATTTTATGGTATGGACGGAAATCAGTTGCACACGTGATTCGATTATTTTTTCGTAATCGATACTAATAAACATTTCTTCGATTTTTCAGAAATTACATTTAAATAGAAAACAACGTTAATAAAATAAAAAAATACTTACTAATGAAAGGTTATGCCATCTTTTGAAAGATTGAATGTGTTTGACCTTTTTTTACACGAGAAAATTGCATAAAATGGCATTTTTAACGGAGCACTTTTAGACGTCTTTTCGATTCACATATTTCATAACATAATCGATTACGCAACTAGTTTTTATGAACGTATTAGATTTTTCTTCTTATACTTTGGCAGAGGGGAACGCGCAGGTAAGGCTTATCCCGTATTAAATGATCTAAGCTCGCAATCCTTAAGCAAATAAACAATGCACGGTTACTTTTCGTGTTTTTTTTTCTATCCATAACGACGAAGTGGTGAACGAACCGCGCGTGCGTCACTACTCACTGCTTGTTAGCGAATTTTCCCCCTTTGAAGCGTCGCAAATGCAATGCGTAGTGCGTAGGTATATTTTCGATACCTACACGCGGAGTGAGACAGGCCTGGTTTGGTGTTCTAAATGTTCATGCTTATAGACAATATTATGTAAAATGTTTAAAGTGGACGGACACTCATAGTGCGGTTGTAGTGATATTTATTTGCGGACTGTGGTGGGAGTCTTTAGGCACCGTCCGCCACTTAATCAGACAGAGCATATAGAAAGATAGGCTGTAAAGGACTAGTATCCAGAGCCGTAAAATAATTAAAAAAAAAAAGGTTCAGAATATATACACAAGTAGTGCCCATGGTCTATTAATCTTCATGATAATAATATAATACTTCACCTAGTATTCTCTTCCCGGGACAGCTGGTGACGTAATTCGAACAAAAGTACGTCATCAGTTGCGAAACGGTTCTCAAACTTTTGTAGTAAGGGAAAAGATGATAGATAAAAACCACAGACTACTCAACCTACAAGACCACGCTTTGCCGAGGCCCGGCGCTCACCATGCCTAGGTTATATCATAACCTATGAGCGGCCCCGCCCCCTTTTTGCTCTTAATTTTGCGACTAACATTCGATGCGTGAACAGTGTGTGTGCTCTTAAAGAAAAATTAAATTCAGTATTTAAAAAGCCGTATTGTACTTTGAAACTGTGTCGAACGTCAACTGAAACTTCCAGTCTCATGAAAGACGACAATACATTTCACCGGGAAGTAATAATAACATAGAAAAACTGTGACAAAATTTTGGAAATATAATTTCCAGAAAAAACATGTTCCCTTATTTTTAAGGATACCCGTTGATGTCTTTTTAAAAAGTCTCTTTCTCTCTTCATGTGATTAGCATAAGATTGTCTCGCTCTGTCTATCTGATAGTGACGAGACACAACGTAAATATAAGGAATTAATTATCGACATCATTTTAACTATTTTGAGAAAGATTGCTTGATATTTAAATCTGGTTTGTACTAGACTGCCCCTATTAAATAATTGTGATGATTACAGGGTTTATGTATGTAGTTTTGTATATTTTTATGCATAGTTATATATCATCATCATCACATTAGCCATAGGAAGGCCAGTCCACAGCTGGACATAAGTCTCCCCAAAGGATTTTCAAAACGATCGACTGAAAGCGGCCTGCATCCATAATTTTCCTGCAACCTTGTTCAGGTCGTCCGTCCACCTAAGGACACCCTCCTAGGGAGTCTTATGCTGCGCTTGCCGATAAATATAATGTGAGTTTATGTAGTCCGTCATAACTTCGTATACGTATACCTGTGAAGATTATATACAAAAAATCACAAATATATAACATTATATAATGTATAGTAAAACCGTGTTTAGACGATTGCAATAACTTTATTTTACCTGTGTTTTAATTATATTATAACAAGAATTAGTGTTTGTGCATCGACCTTATTTTTTTGCTGATGATGTTACTATATAATAGAAATAAACATTTATTTTTATTTTACCATTTTATCGTAAACTCAACGGTATTTATCGATATCAAGACAAAGTCATCCATCACTATGGTGTTACCTGTGACATATAGCTGCTATCGTCAATCTAGGCGTGACCTTGAGCGAGCCAATAAAAACTATTGGACCTTGCCCCGCTCCCCGCTAACTTTTGGCGATTTCGTTTTAGTAGTAAAGTCCATGAAAGCGTGGTCTTTAGGTTATGTGGTCTGTGATAAAAACAAAGTTAGTAGGTACAACTTTTTATCATTTTATTTAATTTGCCCTGTTTGTCGTTTCGGAACAACCACTTCCACAGAATAAGTACTAGTACTCACGTACAGAAGTCTTACTCTAAAAATAAATTCAAAGAAATATCTACTCAATGTTGTTGAAGATATGAATATAATACATCATTTTTCGTAATAATAACCATATATACCTTGGTACACCTATCATATAATTCATAATCAATACATATAATAAAACAGTAGGAACCGCGTGTCTGTACATTCGATAAAATTAACAAAAAATGGGTGTGGGCGATAAAAAAGAGTACCAGAACACAATAAAGATTTATTTTTATTTTTTTGTCTGTCTGTCTGTATGTACTCGCTAACCTTTAAAATACTGAACAGATTTTTACGCGGTTTTCACTAAAAGATTAAGCCCATTCCTGAGCAACATATAGGCTTTATTTCATCGAAATCTATTGTCAGATAAAAAAGTTGTCGTCATTTAAAGTTTGAAGATAAGTTTTCTATGGGTTACATTAAATAACAACAGATGGCGCCAATAACAACATGGCGTCAAGAAACTTAAAAACGCGCTATGGTTGTTTTTGTGAAAAAGTATAAATACAAGCTGATTGTTTAGCCCTGTACGTCCTAAATAGGCTTTTCTGGCACCGTAGCTTCGGTCCTTCCGGCTAAACATGGGTGTTGCAGCACCCCAAAATTTGCCATAGTCCCTAGCTCGCTCCTCAAACCTTGTCCGGTGAAGTAAGAAATGCCGTCTGAGGCAACCTATGTATGTCATCTAAAAAAAATTGCTCTGTACGTAAGACCTTTTGATTCTTTTTTGATTTGGTTAGATACTGTTGTTGAATTGTTGAATTTGTTGATTTTATACTGATATTTGTCTATACTTGGATACGAAAATATGGACTTCAGATCTTGCTTTGATGTTTTTTGGGTTGATTAGTTAATATTTCGGATAATGTGGTTGATTTATTTATAATTTGACACTTGGCTATGAAAATACGAACTTCTGATCTTGCTTTGTGGATTGGTTAGTTAATGTTTCGGAAAATATTTTTTATTTATAATTTAACACTTGGCTACGAAAATACGGACTTTCTGATCTTGCTTTGTGGATTGGTAAGTATTTTGGATATCTTCAAAAGCTTCTTGGCTTAAGTGCCGGACCAAACGGGACGCAAGTTGCGTCGCGCAACTTGCGTCGCGTTGCGCGCTTACATATCATTTCATACAATTTCTACCAATCGTTCACACGACGCGCAAGTTGCGTCTCAACGCAACTTGCGCTGCGTTACGCGTGCTCGCACGCGCCTGCACAGAGGTCGCGTAGTGTTAGAAAGCGGGACAAAAATGTTTTGAAAAACTTATTTCTGAAATACAAAATCGGTCTTGTCTATGGGACTTGTCTTTGAAAAATGGTGGCATTATATTGTCTCCATACATTGGTTGTCTGGAAGAAATTAGCTTTTAGCGATAAGACCGCCCATGCTACGTTTTAATTATTTTTTTATTTTTTGGTCTACAAAGAAGTATTACTTACTAATTATGTTGCGTATCTGGCATTTTTTTTCTCGTAATTTATGATAAGCGCCACGGAAGTTAAACTTTTATAAAAGTTGAATGAGGTCTTCTACTTAGGGCACCCGTTTGAATGGCACCTGTGCGAATGGCACCTAGTCTATTCCACGAAGGGCACCTATTTTTGACCACGAAGAGTACCTATAAATCAGCAGCCTAGTGCTGGGATTTCAATATTTTAAATTTTATTATGAATAAAAGCAATATAATTCACTAAAACGTTAATTAATTACGCATACATTCAGACATATACATAATATGCTTTATTATGCATATGTACTTCGTACATATGCATAAAAAAGCCGGATACTGTCTATTTTGGCCGGACAAGCAATAAAAAGCCTAGCTATGTCCGGCTTTATCCGGACGCCTGACAACGTTAGGTAGGAAGAGGTAGGTACAAATAATTCACCGAGCGAGTGAAATGAGCGAAGCGAGATTTTCAGTTTCGAGATTGGCCAAAAATGTTTTTGTCCGGCTGTTCTCGCCTACAGGTCGCATTTCTCAATCGATTCTTGTGAAATTTTGTAAGAAGGTTCAAAAAGTATATAGAACTTTTGGGAAAATTTAAATGTCCGAAATTTGTTCAAAATAGCAAAAAGCGGGCAAATCTTATTAATATTTAATTTAATAAAATATCATAATTCAGTCATTTGAAAAATGTTTCAAAAAATTAATTATACTTTTTTTGTTACCCTTATTAAGACGCAACTTTTTTGTCTAAACAACTTTTTAATCCGATAAACTTTAACGGGTCGGGGTAATTCGTGAGGGAGAAGACCTCACGAGTCACTAGAAATAATTAGGTAGGTACTTATCAGTCATCTAGTTTAGGTATTTATAACCTACTTACTTAAGCTTATATATCATATTTGTGTTTATATTTTGTTCTTTTACCTACCTACTATGTTATATTTTAGTTATTTAGGTAAAATCGTATTTATTCATACGATGCAATTGATAGAAAAATATATTGAGATAATAGGGGTGACGACAGGGTGAGAAAATAATGGGAAAAGTAAAGAAAAATAATATATCATAATTAGTCCGTCTTTTCGACTATCCAAAAATAATGGACCCATTTTTTCAGTTTACCAAAAAAGTAAAAATTCTTAAAGACACGGAGCATCAAATTTTCGGAGTGGGGGCTTGCGACGTCACCGCTAAGTAAAAATACCTAGCCATGACGTCATATGAAATTTAAATGCGCTGTATCTTTATCATTTGTTGTTTCTCAGAGATAAGAAAAAATAAGTGTACAATATTTTTTAATAATCTAACCGATGGGCGAAATATATTTTTCATTCGTTATGCCTATTCATTGTATTCATTTTGATGAAGCCATTAATAGGACAATCCATTTGGACAATGATTGCCTTCATTCAGACAAAGCTATTGACAGGAGAATCCACCAGACAATATTGTCTCATTCCTACGACGCCGTTCGCAGGGCAATACATTGAGACAATTCATTGTCTTTGTCATCATTAAGTCGGAGCGATTGGCAAAACAATCCCTAAGATGCTTCATTGTTTACATTAGCCATTACAAAGGATAAGCCACTAAGACAATGACTGGCTTCATTCTACAAAGCCATTGACAGGACAGCCTACTTAAACAGTTTATTGTCTTAGTGGAATCCACTTGGACATTGATTGTTTGCATTCAGACAACGCCATTGACATGACAAACCACTAAGAAAATTCATTGTCTTTATTCAAACGAAGCCATTGATAGGACAATCCACTAAGACAATGATTGTCTTAATCCAGACAAAGCCATTGATAGGACAATCCACTTAGACAATGATTGTCTTCATTCAGACGAAACCATTGACAGAAAAATCCACTATGACAGTGATTGTCTTCATTCAGACAACGTCATTGACATGACAATCCATTAAGACAATTCACTGTCTTCATTCGAACGAATCCATTGATGGGATAATCCACTTAGCCAATGATTGCCTTCATTCAGACGAAACCATTGACATTACAATCCACTAAGACAATACTGTCTTTTGGCCAGCTAAATTGACCAAATAATCTGTGTGCGTCATTATGTACTCAGCGCATCTTGCGCGGGTAGAGCGGCCACACGAAGCGCGAGTTGCGCAGCGCAACTTGCGCTGTTACGCGACGCAACTTGCGTCTCGTTTGTTTCGACCCTTATAGACTTATTGAACTAAGTTTGACATTTGGCGATAGCAATAAGGATGTTGTGATCTTGCTTTGTGGATTGGTTAGGTGTTTCGGATATTATCTTTAAAAAATTCTTGGCTACATAGATTCATTGAATTAAATATATATATTATTGTATTTTGTGCTTTGCTTTCAAAAATGCTACGAAGAAAGTCAAATCTGTCTCAGAATATTAGACAAGCAAAAAGAAAGCGGATGAGTTGATAAGGCAGGCACAACTAAGTTTTAATCGAGAACGAAATTCATTGACTCGCGCCTCGGAGAGTTCCACTCAAAGGGAGTCTCGACTAAGTGCTGATCGTGAACGTCATTCGCTTTCTCGCGCCTCGGAGACTTTTACAGATAGGTAGTTACGTTTGACTGCTGACTTCGTCTGCGTACCTATATTTGTACACAAGATTATGATTATTATTGTAAGGGTTCATTATAATCCATTCATAAGTTGTATGAATGAGTAACTGATATCCATACATGTATAGATTCTTATAAACTGTCACATTTGCAATATTAAAAGTATACTGCACCACAATAAAAAAATCGAACTGTAAATATATGGACAAATTTTTTAAATTTTTCATGTCATCAACAAGGGAATGTAAGAAAACTGAATTTCACACGGACGAAGTCGCGGGCAGCAAATACAGATATTAAAGTATGTATTCGTGAGCAAGATATATAAGGAGTTACAAAACATTAAAAAGATTTTTAAGATTTTTGTTTGTATGTCAGTGTCAGTATGCACACTGTACACCCAAATGTCCGAAACTGCTGAACGGATTTTCACGCGGACGAAGTCGCGGGCACAGCCAGTATACTAAATAAGTACGTAGACGTACATAATAATCACTTTAAAGTAACTTTTAACATCCTTAGAAAGCTTAAAAAAATTGGATCGTAGTCCTTAAGCAAATAAACGATGCAGTTTTTTTTGGGCTTTTCTTTTTCTTCCATGACGACGACATTGGTGAACACAGGTAAACGAACCGCGCGGGCGTCACTGCTCACTGCTTGCGCAAGTCGTCCTTGCTGTATTTCCCCCTTCCAAGCAATCCGTAGGTATATTTTCGATACCTACACGCGGATTGAGACAGGCCTGCCACTGCTGGGAAGATAATGATGAAAGAAACCCAGTTCAGTTTGGTCGTTACCCCTATTCTACCCAGCCCGTTGGGTACAAATTACAGATTTACATGTTTAGACTGAAATTTTTTAGTCCATTATTTTTTTTTTCAAGAATTTTGATCTGATAAATAGTAATTTACACGACAGCGCATTTTTATTAAAATAATTTTCAAGTTTGGAAGCCACAGTAATTTCTTCACCGAACGAAATAGCGCTTTATGTGTGAGCGAGAAAACAATAACGTTGAAAGGGTGAACTGTCAGTATGACACTTGTCAATTTGATGTGTTGCCACTGTGTGTAATTGAATTACCTGAGAAAAATGCATCTTTAAAGTTTATATAAAAATTACAATTTAAAAATTCATTACATCAATTTATAAAATATTAATTAGATTACTCACATGAGATACTAAATAGCTACGTTGGTTTATATTTTTTTAAATATTCGTAAACTAATTGATAAAGTTCTTAAATTTACTGAAAAAGACAATCAGTGGCAACACTTATCATGACGTAACTTGTTCCAACTCGGGAAATGGTATGGTATTATGGTAGTGCCTAGTTTGTCTGTATTTTAATTTTATTTTCATTTCACCAGCTTACATTAACTGAGTTGTACGTTGTACTACATATTTTGTTTCAAGACATAGTACAAAGTCCCCGTATCCGTTTAAATATAGGTATTTTTTATATTCTCGTAATAAAATTAGGTAATTTAATTTTATTGATCAAGAGCCAAGATGAACCCTGTTATCCAGGTACGTATAATTTATCAAATTGTATTGTGTTTATAATTAATATTTTAACAATTAATGCTACAATTTCTGATATTGGGGAAAAAGGAACTTCCAAGTTATCACACAAAATTTTGTGATGTAAGTTCCTTTCACTACTTTCTTACCAGATATGTTTCGTTTGTTACAAAAGCAAAACAAAGTCCAAAGTTCAACAACACGGAAATTTTTGCTATCAGTCATATTAACTTAAAATTTACAAAAATCTGTCAATTGTCGTCTAATTATAGATTTATAAGCGAATATATATTAAATTAATATAAATTTGTATAAAACTGTATTGGTATTTTGCAGCTTGTAATACATTGTAAATATGTTAGTGAATGTTTCTGATAGTGGGGTTGTGACATTAAAATCAAAGTAGAATTATAACTTAATTGAAAAGAAAAAAAAAATTTACTCTTACTGTTATAGTCTATTTTTATCAGTTTTGTTTTCTTTTTACCAAGCCATCAAAATCCCAAATATTAACACAAGCCAGCTTAAGGTTTTATTTAATACAAGCCATAAAACCATCTATGTTGTCAAAAAATCTTATAGCTGGGTGATCCGCTAGTATCTATTTCTTTTGGGGGAGAGGTCTATTCATGGTTATGTTAATGCACTGGTCATTGATATAATCAAAAGGATTTCATCGAGTTGTTTATTTTTTAATTTTTTAGATTGTTCGAGCTACCCGGCCCATCTACAGGAAACTGTCAACAACAGCCACACTTTCTTCTGCAAAGCCCATCCCATCAACAGGATTCTGTTTTGGTAATTATTAAAATATTTTATATAATTTGTGGCAGCAGGTAATCTAATTACATTTCTCGCAGAACCTTCTACATATTCTTGTATATTTAATTTCGTCCTTATAACCATTATATAGATTGACTAATGAATTCTATACAATTTTAAGGTGTAAGAGAAAGTAAATCATGTTTTAGGCCCTCATATTACAAAAGTTACCTTGCACTTCTATGCTAAAGAGTGTACATAACAGATTTAGGTATTTTTTATCTTTAGGGTTCCATACCTAAATTGTAAAAACGGAACCCTATTACTAAGACTCCGCTGTCCATCTGTTTATCTGCCACCAGGTTCTGTTTCATCTGTTTATCTCATGAACAGTGATAGCTAGATAGTTTAAATGTTTACAGATGATGAATTTCTATAACCACTATAATAACAAATACTAAAACTAGAATAAAATAAATAATTCAGCGGGGCTCCCATAAAACATGGTTTTTTATACATAGTGGTATGGAACCCTTCGTGCGCGAGTCCCGACTCGCATGTGGCCAGTTATTATGTAATAATTTAAAGTTTTTTGAGTAATAAAATAACATAAGGCAAAGTCTAATATGCATACTTCATATCTACAATATTTATTGCAGTACACAGGTTATCATAAAAAATTGTAGATTACAAAGATAACACTGAGTCGTAACCAAAAGTTCTGTCATATATGAATTACATCCATCCTTAAGGTAAATAATACTAGTAGCATGTCTATACTATACGACTAAATGCAATATACGTCATTTGATGATCAAGAGATTTTCTTTAGCTGAAATTATCCTTATGACTTAAAAATGGATTAAAGAAGGGGAGCCATCTTGAATTTTTGTACAGTGGGGAGTTATGATGTCATAATTTTTTTGTATGGAATTATTTATTTCTTTCCTGTGTGGGGTATCAAATTTATGAGCTGATTCTAAAAATATACTACATACATAATTACATTTCAGTAACCTGTTTTCTGAAAAAACCAGAAACATTTTCAAAACATACTAAGTTTGGGCTCCTGCAGGTAGAAAACGGTATACAAAGGCACTGTGTGTATGTGTGGCGCCAGCAGTGTAATGAATGAATGAATAGTAGATTATTAACCAAGGGGATAAAGCAGTGTCTTCTGTCGCGGGTGACGACTTAAATCGCGAGCGCAACGAAGGACTCGAGGTTTACTCCCGAGCGGAGCGAGGGTGTTAAATACTCAAATCACGAGCGAGGCGAGGGATTTAGGACGAGTCCTGAGTGTAGCGAAGGATATAAGTTCACCCAAGACAAAGACAGCTTTATCACCGAGGAAAATACTCTACTTTTCGTACCATTTGCGAAAAAATAAAGACAATAATAACTAGAGATAAGCATTTATTAAAGATAAATAATACTTTGATTCATTTTTATCCAGTTACATAAAAAATATAAAATGTTTTACGTTGTAAATCTAATATATAAAATTCTCGTGTCACAGTTTTCGTTGCCATACTCCTCCAAAACGGCTTGACCGATTTTGATGAAATTTTTTGTGCTTATCCGGTATCTATGAGAATCGGCCAACATCTATTTTTCATCCCCCTAAATGTTAGGGGTAGTCCACCCCTAAATTTTTTTATTGGAAAACAACGTTTGCCAGGTCAGCTAGTAAATATATAAATATGTATGCAGAAAACTTGGCTGTATGTGTGAGACACAAATGACCCTTTGCTTTTTTCTTTTTAAAACTAAACTGGTGTAAACAGACAATGACATGACTTTATTTTAAATTTTATGAAAGTTAAGTGGTTTTGTGGATTTTGCAGATACATGTTGTCGATTCAAAAACGTTATTTTTTTACGCTTAACAATATAGAAATGATTTGAGTTCAGTATAAATTTCGGTAAGTATTCCAAACTTAAACCACATTCTCCCTCTAGAGGATGAATCAAATTCAGTACAATTTTCTTTCCCTGTTTTCATTCTTGGTCTAGAGGCTGAATGAAATTTAGTACATTTTTCTTTCCCTGTTTTTAATAGATTTAAAATGACTATTGTTATGTTCGCTTTTTGTGCCATAGAATGTGCCTTTTTTGAGCAAATGGTACGAAAATACTCTTTATTGTACCTGTACAAAAAAATAAAAATAAATTTACAATTGACATTGTTGTTATGTTATGTACATAGTTCTTATCGCTTAGAGCAGTCTTTCCCAAAGTGGGCGATAACGCCCCCTTGTGGGCGCTGGAGGCTTTAAGGGGGGCGGTAACGGGCCCAGAATAAAGTTGGGGGGCGCTGATGTGATTTAAGCAATGAGTGATTTATAACGTCAGCTATTTCATATTTTAAAATTCACTGAAATTATAATCCTCTTACTACACAACATCCATTTATTAGTTCATATTTATATCCTTTTTTATTGTACAAATATAAACTAAAAATGTAATTAATATTTATTATTTTAATGCGTTCACAACGCTATTTATATCGTTAAAGGAATCAAACACTGAAAAAATTTCGTGTTTTAAAGTTTCGCAGGTGAGGTCCCCACTTTCGATACTCTTTATTATTGTAAAATTGTATTATTATTGATATTTTTTTATTTAAAATTAACTATGTTGATTATTGTTATTTTTTATAAAAGATACTCTAATGTACTGGTGTATGTATTATTATTGCTCTCTCTTGTAAAAAAGTCTAGTTTAGAATATAGGTTGAATTAAACTACAGGCAAGACAAATATGTGATTCAGGTTTTTTATGGTGAAAAAAACGCTACAAAATAACAGATTTTTTAAAGTGGGCGTTTGACAAAATAAGTTTGGGAACCTCTGGCTTAGAGTGATCTCTTCCATACAACCATGTAACCAGAAGTATAATTTTTAAATTAGTAATTTGTCAAGTACAGTAGATAATAAAAATTGGTATTAGTTGTTTCATTAAACTACAGAATGATTAAAAATTATTTAAAAAGATATTAAAAAATTACAAAAGTTTGGAAACATTTTTGTGCAATGAAAAAAAAAATGTCTCATTTAGCAGATCATTTATCTGGTGTGGAGGTGAAAAAAAACATTGTAAGTATTGATGACTTTCTTACAATTTCAGAGTTGAGCGATGAACAGAAAGCCTTGCAGGAACTGGCGAGAAAATTCACCAAGGACGAGATCATCCCTAAAGCAGCCCACTATGACAAAACTGGGGAGTACCCATGGCCCATCGTCAAGAAGGCCTGGGAGATCGGTCTCATGAACAGTCATATCCCTGAACACTGTGGTAATGATATTCATTTCACTTATTCCTTGACCTGTAAATACAATAAAACAATAGTTATACAATTGACGTGGGCTGTAAGCGGAGGCATATTTGCCTCCGCTAATACTTGAATGGTTATTTTTATTGACACCTAGTATACAGAACTATGGAATCAATTTAAATACTCAGCAGCTTCTTAACATACATTTTGACCAAAAAATGTTAGTACTCATGTGTTAGGATATACAAACTGTAAATCTGTAACCTTGCCATATTCTCGAACGTACCTATACTCGTACTGAACAACTTTGCCTAAGGAAATAGGTCGTATGCAAAAAAATTGGACATCCCATACTAAATGGATCAGCTGATAGTAGTTTTTATGGGGAGGGGAATCCTTTTTTTTCAAATTTTTACATTTTTTCTTGAGAAAAAGTAAGTGTGATCAGTATAAAGGTACGATCAAGAATATGGCCTGGTTACAGATTAACACTTTGTATAGTTACTATAGAATACAATGTCCTTTTTTATTAAGTAAAAATATTTTAAAGAGTGATTCAGTCCATCATTTTCAAAAACTTTTCCCAATAATTGTATACCGAAATAAAAATAAAAAAATATTTAGGTTCTCATACAAATCGAAGTAGTCACGTAATATCATCACTATGGAAAATGAAAAAGAAATCGTATTTCGATAAACATTTATTAAGAAAAGTAGTTCGTAATGATGGACTGAATCAGCCCTTAAAGTATTTGTGCTTAAAAAAAAAGGACATTGTAAACAATATGTAACAAAAACCCTGTCCGATCTTTGTAGTAGCAACTCAGACCGTCAATATGAATAACTTTTCTAATGGAACCAATGCTCAAAACTCGAAACAAAAATCGACATTTTCATACAAAAGTGTACGGCCGGCCTGTTGCAAAAAAATGACGATTTTTTTTCAGTTTCATGCATTGGTCCCATAGGAAAAGTTGTTCATATTGACGGATGGGTTGCTCCTACAAGGATCGGACAGGGTTTTTGTTACATATTGTATATATTGTTTTAATTTGCTGCAATACAGTATCATAGACAATTCGCTACAGAATATAAAACGCTCGTATGTGCATCTAACATCCTGATAAAAATTTGCGGAACAGAAAGAAAACTGATATACTATACTATATATATATAAATATATATATATATATATATATATATATATATATATATATATATATATATATATATATATATATATATACATTTAGGGAGTCCCTTATTTTTTAAATTTTTTATTTTTTAACGCATACGTCTTAGTTTTTTTCACATGTTCCTAAAACACTCGAGAACGATAACCCGTGCCGACTAGCATCGGAACACGTTCATACAAGTAACGCCAAACTAGCGGCGCGCACCCGTTGTATTTGTCATTTGTTCACAATAACACTCGTGATTAACATATTGTTTTAATGTTAAAAAAAATGGCAGTGGAATTAAGAAGCAAAAAAAAAGTATTTTCTTAGTTGGTGACGTGAACCATCAAATAACTGGAGCAAAGTTACCGTCTAATCGTCAAGTTCTTGCAGTCCTCTTTTTTAACATTCGCGAAGTTAAATTGACTGTTCATGAAAGCGCAAATCTTGCCGTTCGAGAGTGTATTATATTCTGGGAAAAAGCTAGAATCCCTACCAGAGCTGTGCCTAACTGTGTAAAAAAACTTGTGGATCTTCACCGTGCTTGGAGAGAGCTACAAAAAAATAAAAAAAAAAACCGCAAGATATTTATAAGCGCCGTGAGGAGGACTTTCAAAACAATTTAGATAATTTATTCGATATAGCACACACAAATGCTTTGGAATGGATAACAATAGAAGAAGATAAAATATTTTTGCAAAAACAAAGAGAACCAGGGCGTCCAGGATGTTTAGCAGGAGTAGATAAAAAGTTAGCTGAGCAGAAGAAAGAACAAGACAGAGAAAATTAAAAGAAGAGAAAAAAAGACAAGAGCAAATGTGTTCCGAAAGTTTGTCGTCATCTTTAACTACAGCAGATTTTATCGAAACGCAAGAAAATCGCAATCAACCTACCAGCTCTGACGAAAGCCTTGAGGAACCCTTGCCATCGACATCTCAAATGGTAAGTTCTGTAACAACTTCAAAAAGAGGAAGGAAAGACTTCATCACTCCTAAGTTAGTTGCCGCTTTGGATAGATGTCAATTAAGCATAAGGGACTCTGTCTATATACTTCAGGCTGTAGTTGAAGCCCTAGATCTCAGCTGTGATGAGTTCCCGATAAATAAATCGTCTATTCAACGCATTTGGATAGATGTCAATTAAGCATAAGGGACTCTGTCTATATACTTCAGGCTGTAGTTGAAGCCCTAGATCTCAGCTGTGATGAGTTCCCGATAAATAAATCGTCTATTCAACGCATTCGCACACAGAGTAGAAAAGATAGAGCGGAAGCTATAAAATTAGATTTTCAGAATAATTTGCCTGAAACGGTGACCGTTCACTGGGATGGGAAGTTATTATCCGGACTAGACGTAAGAAGAACGCCTGCCAATTCTTATTTCATTTGAAGAAAAGGAACAACTTTTAGCTGTGCCCAAACTGGAAAGCTCTTCCGGTCAAGATCAAGCTAAAGCTGTTTTAACTGCACTTCATGACTGGAATCTCGAGGACAAAGTACAAATAATGTGTTGTGACACAACTCCATCTAATACAGGGCGACTGAACGGAGCTTGTGTACTTTTGGAACAAAAACTAGACAGGGAAAAAAAGCAGACTCTTTGCTTACCGCCATCACGTTTACGAACTGGTTTTAAAATGTGTATTTGAAACAAAAATCCACCAAACCACAAATAGCCCCGACATCCCGATGTTCAAAAAGTTTAGAGACAACTAGAAAACTATTAATCCTGCTGCTATTGAAGCGTACACCGACATCGTCACACAACATTTTTCTAAAACAACGATTGATGCACTATTGACATTTTATAATCAAGAACTGCAAAAATCCATTGTACGTGACGATTATCGGGAACTAATTAAATTATCTATAATTTTCTTAGGAGGAGATAATGAGAAAAATATTAAAATAAGACCTCCTGGAGCAATGCATCAAGCCAGGTGGATGGCTAGAGCCATTTACTCTTTGAAAATATGTTTGTTGCAATCTCAGTTCAAAATTAGCGCCAAGGATAAACGCGCCGTACAAGATATTTGTTTATTCATTGCGGTTATGTATGTAAAACCATGGCTTGGATGTAGTCTGGCGGTCAAGGCACCAAATCAAGATTTCTGGAATATGAAACTGTTAACAAAGAGATGTCCAAAGCAGCCCTGAGCAAGTTTAGTCAACATCTTTGGTACTTGTCAGAAGAAATAGCTGTTTTATCACTCTTTGATGATGAAGTAGACCAGTCTTTCCCAAAGTGGGCGATAACGCCCCCTTGTGGGCGCTGGAGGCTTTAAGGGGGGCGGTAACGGGCCCAGAATAAAGTTGGAGGGCGCTGATGTGATTTAAGCAATGAGTGATTTATAACTTCAGCTATTTCATATTTTAAAATTCACTGAAATTAAAATCCTCTTACTACACAACATCCATTTATTAGTTCATATTTATATCCTTTTTTATTGTACAAATATAAACTAATAATGTAATTAATATTTATTATTTTAATGCGTTCACAACGCTATTTATATCGTTAAAGGAATCAAACACTGAAAAAATTTCGTGTTTTAAAGTTTCGCAGGTGAGGTCCCCACTTCCGATACTCTTTATTATTGTAAAATTGTATTACTATTGCTTATTTTTTTATTTAAAATTAACTATGTTGATTATTGTTATTTTTTATAAAAGATACTCTAATGTACTGGTGTATGTATTATTATTGCTCTCTCTTGTAAAAAAGTCTAGTTTAGAATATAGGTTGAATTAAACTACAGGCAAGACAAATATGCGATTCAGGTTTTTTATGGTGAAAAAAATGGGGGGCGCTACAAAATAACAGATTTTTTAAAGTGGGCGTTTGACAAAATAAGTTTGGGAACCTCTGAAGTAGACGAACAAACTAAGACAAATATTGTAGCGAACCTACAAAGAGAGAGTTTGTATGATTCTGTAAAGAGATACATTCCATCAAAAGAAGATATGTCTGATTATTTGTATGGTAAGTGGAAATACATAATGTTTTCATATGTTTTCGCGATTGTTACACATTTAAATTAAATAACTTAATACGGTTATATCGCGTTTATCATATTTTTATATCTAGAACTGACCTGACTAAAAAATGTAATAAACGCGATAAAACCGTATTAAGTTATTTAATTTAAATGAAAACACATAGTTTTAGGTCTTATATCCTTCTTAATAAACTGATAATAATATTATCTTGTCTTTTGTTGCAGGAAAATCATTAAATGATTTTGTGTCTGTTAAGAGCACAAATTTATTTGCGCGTTTAAACATTGATATAAACTTCTTGAAGAGACCCATTTCTACATGGGAAGAAGATGTAACCTATTTGCAGGCAAAAAGGAGGGTTCTTTCTTTAAGGGCCGTGAATGATACAGCTGAAAGAGCTGTAAAACTTATGCAAGATTTCCATGGTCTAGTCACTGCAAAGGAAGAACAGAAACAATTTTTGCTGCGCTGTGTACAAGAGCATAGAAATCTGTACCCAGATTGTAAAAAAGAGACCCTTAAAAGAAAATATCCTTGCTGATTTGTGATGTTCTTTTGATTAATAAATACCTATTTTCTAACTTTCTCTTAGATTATTATTTTTATACGATATAAACATTTTATTTCATTTTATTACACATACATAACGATAAGCGTTAAAGACAGTTAAAGACAACGATTTTTAAAATCTTCAAGGCTCTGTCGGCACGGGTTAATGTTGACATATAAAGATAAAATTTTGTATTTGATCAAGTTTAGTTAGTTTAAGTGCCGCAACAGACTGGGCGCAAGTTGCGTCGCGTAACAGCTAGAGATAGGCAGTGGATAGTACTCAATCTATCCATTTGAGTATTTACTCACTAGATTTAATAAATAGAGAAAATAGAGCATGCTCATGTATTTACATCGCATTTGATGTCTGTTTACTTATTTTTACGTAAAATTACGTCTATGCACACCTCCCACCAAAAAATGATAATTAGTCAAAGAAGTCTACTTTCAGTGTATGATTAGTATGGTAATTTCATATAATTTAGCGTCGCATATAACGTTTACCTACATTTTCAGCATATTATGGCGTATGCACATACTTTCCGACAAGAATTGCAAGTGTATACTAGATTTAAAATTCAAAATTGTCATGAAAACATGAAATAATGAATATGAATATAATATAAGTAGCAACTCATATAAAACAATCTACTCACCAAATGGATAAATAAGGATATTTATCGGGTATTTACTCAATCTACTGAGTAAATACTCAAATGGGTTGATTGAGTACTTATGCATCGCCCATCACTAGCTGTTACGCGGCGCAACTTGCGCCGCGTCTGTTACGGCCCTAAAAAGAATTAAGGGGTATGCATTTCGATATCTGAAAAAAAATCTTTTTAACCTATATAAGGGACAGGGATATATATATATATACATATGGTATGTGACAGGCATTTAACTTCTCTAATTAATATATATTTTTTTTGGCAAATTGTGAATAGAAATACAAATAGGGCGCACTAAATGTCAGGGTTGATGTTTGTAGTATATATTATGAAGCAATGCAATTGATTTTATAATCATCCAATCCTTTAGTTACACGAACGATGTAGTATTGTATAAGTACAGTTTTTTTGTAATTATTTGTGGGAAAACTATTATAGGTCATATATAACTAACTGTGATTGTGATTGACTCATTGTCAATGATATATGATATAACTCAAGTGCAATACCATCGAAATTAAATGTTTCAATCCCAACGAAAATATGATGTCAGTGCGACAAGATAACGGGGTTTAAAAATGATACTTATTTATACCTAACTTTATCTAACCAAACAAGGCGCACTTATATAATTGGTTAGTTATCTATCTGCCAATGTAAGTACGTATTATTGGTGATATTAAAAATGGTCAAAACTATCACATCATACCGTACATTAATGACAAAGAAGCAATTATAGAGAAATAAGAAAAAAAGAATACAAACATACATCATACCTGTTTCCCACAGGGTTAGGCAGAGACTATGGACCCCACTTGCTACGATCCTCACAAACCTCATTCGCGTGCCGGGAATTTGTTCAAAAATGTTTTGAAGTCGCCATTTTTGTTCAACTTATTTTTGTCGCATTGTACCTACCGTGCCAAAATGTATGGAGTTGCAGATTTTTTTGGGATATCAGGGATGGTCCCGTAGTAAAAGTATTAGGTTGGGGAAAAAGTCTTAGTATGTATGAACTTGTAATAAAACCACTTTGGCTATACTATTTGTACCTGGCTGGTTTTGGTATCATAACGTTTAAATTTTAAAGAAGATAATTCCAAATTCAAATTAGGAAAATGCGTGATTTTAATTTGTTTTTCTTACCGTCAAGATAAGTGAATCTAATGAAGAAATTAGATACATTTTAAAATTTTACAACCAAAAAGGTAAAAATGCAACGCATGCCGCGAAAAAAATTTGCTATGTTTATGGACCTAGTGCAGTGTCTGTGAGAGTAGCACAAATTTGGTTTAAGCGTTTTCAATCCGGAAATTTTGATGTCAAAGATGCACGTCGCTCTGGTCGCCCTATTACGGATAAAATGGATGCTATTTTTGAAAAAGTGGAGCAAGATCGGCATGTCAGTAGTTACGACGTAGCTGAAGAAGAACCACAAAACAGTTTTGGCGCATTTGAAAAAAAAAATGGGTACACACAAAAGCTCGATATTTGGGTACCTCACGAGCTCTCTGACAGAAACCTAATGAACCGTGTACTCATTTGTGATTCTTTATTACGACGTAATGAGACCGAACCAGTTTTGAAGAAATTGGATTACGTACGATAAAAACGTGCGATAAAGGTCATGGTCAAAGGCCGGTCAGGCTTCACAGACTGTGGCGAAACCCGGGTTAACTCACAACAAGGTGATGCTGTGTGTGGTGGGATTGGACGGGCATTATTCATTATGAGCTCTTACCACCTGGCAGGACCATCGATTCAGAACTCTACTGCGAACAACTGATAAGATTAAAGCAAGAAGTTGAGAGAAAGCGGCCGGAATTAATCAACAGAAGGGGTGTGGTTTTTCATCATAATAACGCTAGACCTCACACATCTTTAACTACTCAGCAAAAAATAAGAGAGTTTGGCTGGGAGGTGTTAATGCATCCGCCGTATAGTCCTGACCTGGCACCTTCAGATTTCCATCTGTTTCGGTCTCTTCAGAATTCTTTAGGCAGTGTCAGGTTAACATCACGAGAGGACTGCCAAAACTACTTGACTCAGTTATTTGATCAGAAGCCCCATAATTTCTATAGCAATGGGATCATGTCCCTACCTATAATATGGCAAAAAGTTATCGAACAAAATGATACCTACATACTTTAGTTAAATGTAAATAAACTATTAAAATATACTATTAAAAAATGTTTTGAATTTTCATATAAAATGCGAAAAGACTTTTTCCCCAACCTATTATTTCACATTGATAAGTATGTTTACTCCTTTTCGAGTTGATACCCCTTTCCGTTACACGTTGTATTAATACAAACTCAGAGGTACAAGTCGCGCCTAGGCTGCCTAGTGAGAATCGAACTCGTGCCTCACTGAAGCAGAGCCTAGCCTAAACCGCTTAGCCATCACCGCTTCACTATACTAGCTAGCCTAGAGCGTACTTGACATATAGTCCGACGCTTTCTGGGGATAGTAAGTCATTGTTAAATCCGCAGGTGGTCTAGGTCTAGGAGTTTTTGAGGCTTCCCTAGTCGCCGAAGAAATAGCATTCGGCTGCTCTGGCATCATGGCAGCCATATATATCACTGACGTTGGAGTGAGCTCACTTTCTTAGAATTTTGAGTGCTACAGGATCAAGAAACTCATAGTTACTCGATTTCTTGAAACGAGCTTTGGAATTATTGCTGACGAGTGGGGTCTTTTTGTGTTTGGTTCATTGCATGAAGGTATTTTTTAAGGTGGTCTATGCAGGGTTCGGATTGATAATTTTCGTGCATAATACGAAAAGCTCCGATCTATTTTCTTTTGACCACGTGTCGGTTCCATGAAATATTATTTCAATGTATATCTTGCTTTGTATGTGCAAGGCATTTATTTCCGCTGCTAATACACATTAATATTCATCGTTTGATTCAGTCTTTGTATTTTATGTATTTGTTAAATTATAGTAATTTACAGATGATTATTGCATTGAGAAGGAAAATGGTTTATAATTATTTGTGCAATCAAATGTGTTACATATAATAGAGACTGACTGAAAACATGAGTGTTTAGGATATTAGAACACAACTCACTGATTGCAGGAGGACTGCAACTAGGGACTTTTGAATCGTGTCTTGTATCCGAAGAAATTGCATTCGGCTGTGCGGGTATGAAAGCCGCCATTTTTACTACCAATGTAGCAGTAAGTCAAATAAGAATGATAGTTCAATCAGTGCTTGAATGGGTACATAAAAAAAAGAAATCGTACAATAACTAAATCATGTTTAAATATAAACATTAATTCTTATTTTATTTCAGTCTTCATGAAGCGTATTTAAAGTAAGAAGGTATGTAAGTGAATAAACGTATTGATCGCCCAAAAATGAAAATAAGGTAATAAATATTGAAAAGCGCTGATTTGCGTAAATAATAATCTTTTGCTCTATGTTCAATAAAAGTAAAAGATCGGGCGTTTTTACCTAAACTTGATCTGTAAGCGTAGAGTGGGTTGCCCTTGTCATATTCGACGCCTCATAAGAAACAGAGAAAAAAATCAGTTTAATAATATGCCGATAGAGCCCTTCTGGCGTGTAGGTAACCAATACTGAGTAAATGAGTTTCTTTCGGTGTTTCTTCTCAGCAATGGTCGCTGCCAAAGTATTGATTAGTTTTTCTTTCAAATAATTAATAATTTAATTAAACAATTTTATAACACACGTAGTGAGGTGTCGTAACAGTGCCTGCAAAGATCTTTTTGCTGAATAAACATTCGAATTTTTAATAAAACATGTTTAAGATGTTAAAAGGGTTAGTTACACATTTGTAGTAAAATAAAGTGGTCATTGTTAAAATGATAACCGTCAATAGTAAAAGCAATAAAGAAAGACCTAATGTAATTTCGCCCTTTGTTTAATGTTCGTCTTCTCAAGCAATGAAATTTAAAACAATATGACCTCTATGTCTTTATTTAATAGATTCAGTATTTGAGACGTGAGCACATTTCAGGGGGTGTTGGTAGCCTGGGGGTGTTTGAAGAGTGTTTGGTGGGCGAAGAAATGGCCTTTGGGTGTACAGGCATAACCACGGCCGTCGGCGGTACCAACCTAGGCGTGAGTTCAAGATGTTTTATGCATATGGCAAGCAACTGAAATACTGACACTGGGGAAACGAAAATGGCTTTCTCATCTATAACAATGCAATGTGTAGTATAAGCTTCTTACAATATTTCGTGTATAAGCTAAATCAAAGTTACGAGGTGCAAGGCCACCAATGGTTTCTGTTTGCTTGATTTCGCATCATTTATAAGCAGTCAAAAATACGGGTACCTATTATATAATCTATACCTAAAATTGCACCGTAAGCGTAAAATGGTGCCCTGTCCACTTATAACCACTTATGCACTGTTTCATAGCTTGAAGAAAAAAATAGTTTTTGTAATTATATCAGAAATTCCTGATAACAAAAATATTTGACATGCTTAAGGGGCCTGAATACTTAGATACCCGTTGCTAGAAGCTGTTCTAGGTGTGAATTAAAGATGTTTTATTGTATATGCCAAGCGACGCGACATGTTCATTCTTATGGGAAAATGGAAATAGCCTAATCATCCACTACGTTAAAAGCAATTAAATACTGAAGGAACGATGTATTTGTGCAGTGTACTTATGCTTACGGATTATACAAGTATGTTGTATTCGGATTTTACGAACATTTAACACGGATTTATTAAATGAAGCTTATACTATGTAGTGCAAGTACATACAATGCGATAGTATCACGGGCAGTACTGGTGGTATGTTTAGAACAGTACGAGTTCATGACGTCTGCTTCACACAACGTGATAGTGGATTCACAAATACCTCAATAAATCCTGAAATGAATCCAGGATTTATCGCGAACCTTTTATTTTTTTGTTGTTTCGTCTGTTTTCACTGTGCCGTCTGTTCTGTTTTAGTCATGTAAAGACTTTACATAGCATTAGTAACATATACACTTTCATATCATCTCCGCAGGTGGTATGAATTTAGGGGTGTTTGACCAATGTCTGGTGGCTGAGGAGATTGCTTTTGGGTGCACAGGCATAATGACCGCAATGGAAGCAAGTGGTCTCGGTGTGAGTGTCTATTCTTACGTGGTTCTTACCTTTATGTCACGCATAGAATCCGGCAAAGTAGGTTGTATACTCAAAAAGATGTACAATTTTGAGTCTTATTAGATAAACGGAGACTAATGAATTAGGTGGGCTACCTGAATTTTTTCGGGGTTCAACACTGCCCCATCTAAAAAAAATGTTTGAACGGAAACGCAGATAACATAAAAAAATTGTCTCGACCAAGCCCTAGATAACCGCATATTAGCGAAAAGTGGCCGCTTTTCGCTAATGTGCGTAGAAAAGCTTCACGTTCTCCCTTTAAACTGTAAACAGTAGTTTATAAAATAGCTTAAAGGATTATCTAGGGCCTGGTCAATACAAACTTTAAATTTCGATGTCTCAATTTCCTTTCAAACAATTTATGTCAAATGGGGGCAGCGCTGAACCCTGAAAAATTAAGGTATTCCCTTAATAGTGACTTAAGCAGTCATCGTTCAACAGTCAAGGAAAAATCTTATAAATAAATTATTATTTGATTGTTAAGTTTTCCATGCAAGGTCTTTTAAATCCCCAAACAGGTGTCAACCACTCTAACTTGTTGGCTCGTTTCAACGGTGCGTGACACCATGCTTAAACTTGCTTTACATTATACCAATCGGCCCAGCAAGTTGACTTCTACCAAATTATCTCACCTTCTCATTCGTCAACGTGAGTTCGTTTTCGCCAAGTGTCAATGTTATTCCGCGTTATGTAATAAGACTTAATATTTAAAATGCTTTTTAACTTACAATAAAAAATAAAATGCTATATTAACTTTATTTTGCCGGGTTTTATACTTGTATGTATTTTCTTACTTATTTACTGAGAAACAAATTAAATGTCAAAATATTGAATGCTTTTTACAAAACCACTTGCCAATATGTGTTCTGAAGTTCTTTCTTTGCTTAGTTAGTCGTCCATATATTATTATATTATAATATGTCCTCATTTGGTATTTTTTTTAAATATTTGTTGTTTTACTTTGTTTATAACTTTAAATACTTAACTATAATCTTCAAGAAAAGTAAATAAGTACACTTAAATTACTTTGCTCCTTTACTTTTTGTAAACAGCTATATATAGATTCCCCTATTACAATCAAAAAATATTACAAGTACAATAGTTTACAAGGGTAATTGCAATAATTTATTTTGCGCTGCTACATAGCTATTTGGTTTACTTTTAGTACTTTTCTTAATGAATATAGTTTTCATGAAATAACACAGTATCATGCAATATCATCGACCCCATTTGATGCGCTTCATGAAGACTTCACAACAAACCGTTATGTATTCACATGTATTCATATATTCACCCAATTATTCATTTATACATCTTTGAAGACAATGTTGTTACTGAGACCGTTGCCCTGTTTGTAAGACGTTACCCGGAAGGGGTATATCAAGCAACCCATACATAATTAATTACATGTACTTATGTATGTACATACATATCGGACGTAAACAGCTGATTTTTGTCTCATTGTAATGTTTGGCTATTTCGAAATACAATGATATGAGGCAATAGAGAGTTAATTTCCAAACAACACAGCACCTGAATCAGTACCATACTAATTGTGCTGCAAAATTTGCGCATATGTTTACAAAATTACAAACGCAATTATACAGAAAAAAGCTGATAAAATCGATTTTAAACAGTATACACATATACTTACATTCATTTACTTTTTGGCTTGATACATCTTTTTGGCTAAGGTTTTATAAATTAATATGTTAAGTTTTTCGCTTTGTAACAATTCAGTGGCTGTTATTTACCTGGTCATTAGCATTGTCTTTATTAACTGTAAGTAGCTTCATTAACTTATTTAAAGCAGATTTTTGTCAAAATATTTTTATAGTAACTATATGGTTAATATTTTTTGAATATTAAATATATAGCTGTAGAGTTACAAGAACTGCCTTGCCTCTAGATACATAATATAACCTTTAATGAAACATATACCTATGTCCCTTAATAAAAATATAAAAATGCTGACGTGTACTTTCTACGAAAAATATCAATATATATATACATAGTCTACCAAAATATACTGAAACTATTTTAAGGGAAGGTTAAGTCCACGATACTTAACAACTTTCCCCAAGGAACGCGTATCGAAATATGAAAAATATTTTTTGGCTTACCATAGAAGTTTACCGATCAGCGGATCCGAGTTTACATGGTAAGCCAAAAATTATTTATCATATTACAATATAATGTATCTTGGAGAAAGGTGTTCAGTATCATGGGTTGAATTCACCGTTAAAATAATTTCAGTATATTTTGTTAGAATTAAACAACCTAAAACGGGTTTGGTATGATTTGTTACACACGGAGTCCATTTTAATGTTTCTTTTATAATTGTAATAGTAACTTGCAAGGTTATATTATTGATGTAGGACGAGCGCAATCAAGTTGATTTGCTTCGTAGAAATGCCTGATTAGCTGATTACTTTTGTTTGAAATGCTAACATGTTAAAGAAAATATCTTCATAATATAAGAAGAGTACAGCGTTTATTTGGTTATATTTCAGCAAGCCCCAATCATTTTGGCTGGAACAAAGGAGCAACAGAAAAAATATCTAGGCAGGCTCGTCGAAGAGCCTTTGGTAGCCGTAAGTATCAATACCAGAAGCACATACAACAACATTATTTCGTCTTTATCTCTAAAAGGGTAGACAGGGCCTAGGGGCGTAAGACATAAAAAATAATAAAGCTTACATACATTATAATTTTAAACAAAAACGGGACTACGATTTCTGGTCTTCTTTATCAGTTCCACTTCTCTAAAACACACTTTCTAAATGAAAATGCTTGATTGAATGACAATATCATCAAAATAAATATTACATTATTCTTAGAATACCTATTTAAGGAGTTCCCTCAATTTCTCTAGCATTCCACCAACAGATCTTCACCTGGTGAAAATGGGACCAACTTCCTTTCAAATATAAAAAGAATTTTCTAAATCGGTAGAAAAACGAAGAAGTTATTGAGGAACATACATATATTAATTACATAAAAGAACCTCCTTTTTTGACTCTCGGTGTTTCCATTTATTTGGAAACATTTTTACATTTTTTAATTTTTTTTATTATTACTAATTAAATTTTACCATTTTTTTATTTAAATTAAATCCTCGACTTTCAAGCGTTCTCCCCCAATATCCTTGAACGGCTGAACCGATTTACATCAAACATTGTTAGCGACCGAAGGATACATCCATCTAGACCGACAAGGCTTTCGATTGAAAACACCGCATCGAAATCGGTTCTTTCGTATAGGAAGCTACGCTACCACAGACAAACACACAAACACACAGACAGATCAGAATTATAACACCCCACTTTACTGTTGGGGGTTAAAAATCCCGAAGTTCAAAAAAAATCACTTTTATGTCTGGAATTCCTCAAATTACAGTTTTGTCCAACAGGCTTACTGTGTGACTGAGCCGGTAGCCGGGTCCGATGTGGCCGGCATCAAGACCAAGGCTGAAAAGAAGGGAGACGAATGGATCCTCAATGGTCAGAAAATGTGGATCACCAACGGAGGAGTTGCCAACTGGTGAGTAAAGAATTATTAGATCCCGTCCGCTGGAATGCTAGTAGAAACGGTGCTAGAATAATTGGAAAATATTTGAATAAAATTCTTTAATAATGTGTTAACTATAGAGAGAGAATATTGAAAGCTATATCTAGAAATAGTCAAGAGTCTAGCTGTCATATTTATAAATAAAAACTTACCCTCTCAATTCAATTAATTATATATTGAATATAGTGCTAGCGGTACACCCCGAAATTCAGTAAAAAGCTGCAAATGATGTTAAAAGAATGAAAATCGGAACGATTGTCCTTTAGGCTATACGAATCAATTTGACCCGTAGCACGAAAAAAAAATCATAAAGTAGAAGAGTTATGACTACATCTCTTTATTGTACGGAATAAAAAAAAATGTTCTGAAACTTATCGTGTTTAGTATCTAATGAAAGAGCTTACTAAGCCGATTCTAAAAATATATCACATAATTATATTTCAGCCACTTGTTTTTAATAAAATAAAAATCATTTTCAAAACATACCAAGTTTGGGCTCCTCCAGATATGATACGGTTAAATAATTTTTTGTAAAATCTACCTAAAATTATATGTAATAGCCTCATATCTGACCCCAAGAAAACATTTTTTTATTATTTTTTAATATTACAAAATGTGATAAAATCACGATTAGTTGAAACATACGTATAAAAAGTTCAATTTTAGACTCTGTGGATGATAAATTCTAATGCGAGAGGAGTTTTCAGTCATATTTATCCATATTAACATATTTTTTTAATTAAAACTCACCGGTTTTAGATATATTATCCGATACACAAGGGTGGTGACGGAGAAGACCTCAATAACTATGGACCAATTTCAGTCATAACAGTTCTGGCAAAAATATTGGAAAAATTATTAAATACTAGACTTTTAAATTATCTAGAAAAGCACAACATATTATCAACTTCACAATTTGGTTTTCGAAAATTTCGACGGAAGACGCAGTGTCATCCTTAACAACCACTGTTATCAACAATTTAGATAAAGGTACTAAATGTGCTTCATGTTTTATAGACCTTAAAAAGGCCTTTGACACAGTCCCCGTTCCCGTCCTTGTGTACAAACTAGAAAAGATCGAAATTCGAGGTAAACAACTGGCTTTATTCAAGGACTACCTCATAGGCCGAACTTAAAGAGTAAAACTTGATGATACTGTTAGTGACAGTACAGACGTAACATATGGGATACCCCAGGGTAGCGTGCTAGGTACCACCCTCTTTCTCATCTACATCAACTATTTATGCAAAAAGTCACTCAAAAATGCCAAGATTATCACCTATGCAGATGACACCGCAATCATCTTTACTGGTTTAAACTGGAATGAAGTTCGTGAAGAGGGTATGGCCTGGCTCGCAAACTGGCTTAAGAATAAACTACTAACTCTCCACACATCTAAAACTAATTATATTTTAGTTACTCTAAAAATAGCACAACGCAGCCAAATCAAGACTTTAGCATAAAAATTCACACATGTGGCAAAATACCAAATTATGACTGCAACTGTCCTGCAATAACCAAAGTTGAACAAACAAAATATCTAGGAATAATTTTAGATGAGAGACTATCTTGGTATCCCCAAATAGAACAATTAACTGATAGAGTTCGTAAATTTATATGTTTATTCAAAACCTTACGTCATATAGTTCCGAAAAAACTTTTAAATGATATTTATATCTCGTTGGTACAATCGATTATTACTTACTGTATTCGAGTCTGGGGTGGTGCTTTAAAAACTCGCTTTTTAGAGGTGGAGCGAGCTCAAAGAACACGCTAAAAGTTATGTACTTTAAGATGCGTACGTTTCCTACTGTTGAATTATACAAACTTAGTGACTTATTATCTGTGAGGAAACTATATATTTGTCATTTGGTGTTAAATAAACATAAAACCCTACCTTATGTCTCAGATAATGAGGGTAAAAGAGATGTTTATGGACCTAGTGCAGAGTCTGTGAGAGTAGCACAAATTTGATTTAAGCGTTTTCAATCCGAAAATTTTGATGTCAAAGATGCACGTCGCTCTGGTCGCCCTGTTAAGGATAAAATGGATGCTATTTTTGAAAAAGTGGAGCAAGATCGGCTTATCAGTAGTTACGACATAGCTGAAGAACTGGGAATTGACCACAAAACAGTATTGGCGCATTTGAAAAAACAATGGGTACACAAAAAAGCTCGATATTTGGGTACCTCACGAGCTCTTTGAAAGAAACCTAATGAACCGTATACTCATTTGTGATTCCTTATTACGACGTAATGAGACCGAACCATTTTTGAAGAAATTGATAACTGGTGATGAATAGTGGATCACGTACTACAAGAACGTGCGAAAAAGGTCATGGACAAAGGCCGGTCAGGCTTCACAGACTGTAGCGAAACCCGGGTTAACTCGCAACAAGGTGATGCTGGGTGTGTGGTGGGATTGGAAGGGCATTATTTATTATGAGCTGTTACCACCAGGCAGGACCTTCGATTCAGAACTCTACTGCGAACAACTGATAGGATTAAAGTAAGAAGTTGAGAGAAAGCGGCCGGAATTAATCAACAGAAGGGGTGTGGTTTTTCATCATGATAACGCTAGCGTTATCATGATGAAACCTCACCTCACACATCTTTAACCACTCAGCAAAAATTAAGAGAGTTTGGCTGGGAGGTGTTAATGCATCCGCCGTATAGTCCCGACCTGGCACCTTCAGATTTCCACCTGTTTCGGTATTTTCATAATTCTTTAGGCAGTGTCAGGTTAACATCACGAGAGGACTGCCAAAACTACTTGACGCAGTTTTTTTATCAGAAGCCCCAAAATGTCTATAGCAATGGGATCATGTTCCTACCTGTAAGATGGCAAAAAGTTATCGAACAAAATGGTACCTACATACTTTAGTTAAATGTAAATAAACTATATTAAAAAATGTTTTAAATTTTCATATAAAATTCTAGGTGCTATCTTCATCTCCCGTGATAAAATCTTTTGCTTTCGGACAGGATTTCTTCGAATTCTTTCCCTTACTGATTTGACCACCTTTTTCGTACGAACACTACGTGGACGGCCAGTTCTTTTTCTGTCACAAACAGAGTAGATCTCATTGTACCTAATAAATAGCCCGGTACACTAACATTTGACTAATAACAAGCGTATGGAGAGTTTTAAAAATTGCATTTGGCTCCATACCGGTTTTCTTTATCACCCTACTCCATTTTAATATCGCAAAGTATTGTACAATGTATTGGCGCCAAAATAAGAAAAGACAATGAAAAATGATATAAAAATAACGGATTCCAAATTCAAATGTAATATTTCGTTTATTTTTAATTGTTTATTTATGGCCAGACTGAGTATAAGTAATTGATTTGAGAAGTACAGATTTTTTACAATACGGCGGCGGCTGTTAGCCCTGTAGGCTACCTACGGTCAGCAAGACAGGGCGTATACTTAAGCGAAAACATTCAATCAAAATAGGGACTGGTTATTACGCTAACCACATGACCCGCATTGTGTATTGATCGTCATTTTCGTCTACTGCCTCGATGTACTACGATTTTTTTGTCTACGCACTAGGTACATTATACGATGTTTCCTTTCCTAGATCAGCATAATTGAAACAAAAGTAAGTAAAAGGATTTTGAAACATTTTCAGGTACTTCGTCCTGGCGCGCACCAACCCAGACCCTAAGTGCCCAGCGAGCAAGGCTTTCACAGGCTTCATTGTAGAGAGGGAGTGGGCTGGAGTGACCCCTGGACGCAAGGTGGGTCCCTCTTCAATTGTCTTCGACATTAGCAGTAGAGCACGTTGACATTTACCTATGTTTACAGTTACCCACATTAAACCTTAGTATTTTTTTTAGTTACAAGCTTCACTTAGTTAACTTAGAGAAGCGCGGTGGTAGTATACATTACTAGTGCTTTCGCGTTTAGTAACACCGGTCGTGGTTCGCACTTGAATAGAGGACTACAAGTGGCGTTAAAAATTATCAAGCTTCTCCGTGCTTTGGAAGGCACATTAAGTCGTTGGTCCAAGCTGTCATCATTGCATGGTATTCGTGAAGCTAGGTATGTCAGATGCCTTTAGGCAGCTTGATAAATCTGACGCCAGCGTTGACTACTACACACACGAAAAACGACATGTTCCTATGACTGTAACTGTTTACAAACAAAAAAGATATCTAACAAAAATATAAACAAACCAAGTTTACCAAACTTACCCACCCTGGTCTATCTGTAATGAAATCATGCAATTTATATTCGACCCACTTCTCGGTTTCCGATTGATCTGATTTTCATACAAATGTAAATCGGATAATAATGCATGATTCATGTGATGGTGTCATAGAGCTCGTCGGATGATGGAGTGGGAAATAGGAACTGAGTATCATATTACAATGAAAAATTGACGAGTTGTGCTTATATCGTTTGTCTTGACAAACGCTTCGACTATAGACTACGTAGATAGATAGATAATTTGTTTATTTTGTTGTAAAATATAAATTTATACTCATAGGTAAGTACTTACTATGAAAGCTTTTATTTAATTTAAATAATTGTATGTACCTATTAGGCATGATGATTGAAAATGTATAATCGTACACGTACTTTTTCTATTTGACCAGTAAAAATTACGTAGATTTTTACTCAAGTGACGTCACAAGCCCCCACTCCTCAGCTTAAACGATCTTTATCTATTCTTTGTGATTTTTGGACCTCGGCGCAAAAGGAGGTTATAAGATTGACGCCAATGTCTGTCTATTGGTCTGTTTGTCTGCCTGTGACATCGTAGCTCTCGAACGGATGGACGGTGAAATCAAGTTTTCTTGCGGTGGTTCTTAGCTATGTTTGATCAAAATCCTTTTAGTCGTTTGTAACGATGTTACAATAAACCCTATCCTTCATGTCCTTACATACCCTCTTTCTGTATCATTTCATTCCGTCCACCTTTTGCAAATTCCATTTTTAAATTCAATTTCTAAATTTTTGACACATTTATTCAATCCTCACCACTCTGACTCATTCCTTTACCACCTCTGATACAAGCAACTTGAATTATATCATTTTATCAGTGCTGACAAATAAATGTATTGACCCTTGTCGTGTCTCTCTCTTGCACAACTACTGTTTTGAATCTACATATTCATGTGGGAGCTCACCTACTTGTTTACTAATCCGCAAAATAAAAACATTTTCACAACAACAGATCAGACACTTTTTTTCGAAACGTCAAAACAAACAGTGTGTATGACTGTCAATGAAAAGTGACACTATTTTGTGACGTTTTATTTTATGAAGTGTGCCGAATAATTTATGTTTGACCCAGTCTACTACCCAATTGGAGTGTCTATTATTATTGGATAATTTGACTCTATATTAATAATCTGATTTTGTATAATGCCAGGAACAAAACATGGGCCAGCGTGCGTCGGACACGCGCGGCATCACCTTCGAGGACGTGCGCATCCCCAAGGAGAACGTCCTGATTGGCGAGGGCGCAGGCTTCAAGATCGCCATGGGCGCTTTCGACAAGACACGCCCACCGGTAACATTGTATAAAAAAGTTAACACACCGCAAAGTAACTCCCACTCGCCGTTTATTCAACGCCTTGATTACTCGTATGCTAAATGTAGAAATTTTCTACGGTCGTTTTAGAAACATGATTCACGTTCACGCTTTGGGAAACAATTATTCACATTCATACAAACATTCAAGTGCACAGAAAATTTTAAGCAATAAAGAATAATAAACCTAAGAATGTAGACATTGTTTTTTGAAAACAAACGCGCTAATGTGCAAAAGATAATTTAGCCAGTTTTGAAGTTTTAATATGACTTATTTTTACATTTGTTTGACTAAATATACTTATCACAAATGTCGTAAAGAGGATTTTTAGTAATAGGTAAAAAATTCAAGTACCTCCTTAGGAAGATTTGTACTACACCCTCTTTACTTTTATACCCATTTATATTTTTGTTTTTGAAATTAAATGTTTCATCTTATCCCTAGAAATTCTAACGCATTGTTCTTAGGTCGGCGCCGGCGCCACTGGATTGGCAAGTCGCGCCCTCTATGAAGCTACCAAGTACTCGCTAGAGCGCAAGGCCTTCGGTGTGCCCATCGCCCAGCACCAAGCTGTGGCCTTCATTCTTGCGGACATGGCCGTCGGAGTGGAGACTGCCCGCCTGGCGTGGATGAGAGCTGCCTGGATGGTCGACCATGGTTAGCGGCCCTTTCTTTTTATTAATATAATATTTATATAAGCAATAGTTAAAGCACAGAGTAATAAGCCGCCAATAATAGATATTAGAGGCAACCAATGGAAGTAAGTATAGGTAACAGAACTGGTAGTAGACCCCTTTGCAAAAATGCTTGTCATCTACGATCGTGGTTGGTCAAATCTATATCTATTGGGAGAGGCCTTTAGTCCGCAGCAGACTGATGAAAATAACAATATCATGTTTATTACAGGTCAAAAGAACACAGTGCTAGCTTCCGTGGCCAAACTGCATGCGTCCGAGGTCGCCAACAGGGCTGCCTCTGACGCTGTCCAGATCTTCGGCGGCAACGGCTTCAACCAGGACTACCCCGTCGAGAAGCTCATGAGGGACGCCAAGATCTACCAGATCTATGAAGGCACCTCCCAGATCCAAAGGCTGATCATCTCCAGGGAACTCCTGACCGCAGCCAAGCAGAGCAATGCCTAGTTTAATACGAGTATCGCTAGCTACGTTATGTCAGAGGTACGGTCAACGGGCGAATGATGGGTAGCCATTAAAATCCAGTTTAAATTCGGCTAAATGAAATAAAACTCTTCCAATGTTGACTTTTATCTCTCTCATACTCCTACAATTTGAATATAACATCGTTTTTGTAGTCCGGTAATATATATAATCAAGCTGAAGTGGACAGTATAATTTATACGAATAACTTTGAGCGCTATGAGCTCAAACCCGAAACCTAAGTTTCTTTGAAATATGTTTTTGAGTAAAAGTTGTTCTAATTTAAGAGTAATAAGTACTTTCAGACGGATACATCAGTTTGTGGTATAAAATTGTTGTACACTAACTGTCACAACTAAACATTGAAAATATTAGGATCTTTCGGGTGACTGTTACATTTTTGTTTAGTCTGTTTTATTCTATCCCTCAGTGTCAGTATTCGTTCTGGATTTTAAGAAGTTTAATTTAATAATCAAAAGTTACATTGATCCGAATAGTTTTGGTGAAGGGATATTATTTTTTACTTATGTGTTATTATATTTCATAGCTTTTTCCTTGCTCATTGTTGATCATTTTAAAAATTTTGATAAAACCTTTTATATTTATAAGGTGTAAGCAAAAAGTCACGTTTTAGATCTTATGACTGGACATAAGGTTCCATTTGCAGTGGCCATGGAACGGCCACTTCAAGTTTGAGAAGATTATTTGTACTGAATAATATGTAAGTGATGAAGTGTATGTATTTAAATATTACTTATTATGTGAGTTTATAATTATATAGTAAATATTACATATTGTACTCTATATACCAGCGAGTAGGAATGTTAATGTCTACTTATAATTATAATTTAATTGAAATTTAAAAAAATATATTAGAAAACAACGTAATAATTTTGTTAATATGGAACTAGCCATGTTCCAATATTATAAATTATTGCTATGGGCATCTAATGAAGTGAATGTTTTATATTATAATACAACAAATAGTCTTTTTATAGTTTATTATGTACAATAGGCTTCCAATCCTATTTTATAAAAAAAATATAATTATTTATATAAAATATTGTTTCATTTTCCAAATTCTAAGAATTTTTTTTCAGAAAAATGTTTTGTTTGGTGTCAAATGAAAGAGATTCTAAAAATATACTATACTATCACCATAACCTTTCGGCTACCTGTTTTCTTAAAATGTAATATTTTTTTTCGTATCCATAGACCTAGAAATTTCTTAAATATATATTCTTATATATATAATTTCTCATATATGTATTAGTAATCCGTTTGCTTATGTAACACATAATAATTCATACCGTGTCTATGATATAAAATGCATATGAAATTCAGTTACAAGGTCGACGGCATTATTGAATAAATAAATTAATAATGAATTTATTTTATTGAAGAAGTAAGTAGTAATTATTAATACAATAAAAAAGCAATTTAAGTAAACTTACAACTGTTCAGTTTGACAGACGTCACCCCTTGAAGTAAGTACCTACTTATGTGTGTGACCACACAAAGCAAGTTGCAAAAATGTAAGGAGACTGGGCTAGGTTCCAGTACATTGACTTATTTTTACCCGGTATAACGGACAAAGCATAGCGGTATACAATGAGACGGTATATCAGGTTTCAAGGGGTGCCAAATAGGTATGTGGACTGGGACCAAAATATTATTTTATTTAGTCCAACAATTAAATAATTTATCCAAAAATAATTGACCCATATTTTTTCGTTTAGCGAAGTAGTCAAATTCACAAAGATACAGCGCATCGAAGTTCCAGAGTGGGGGCTATTTATTTCCATCACGACACCGACCACCGTATAGTGAAAATCGTATTTTATCGTGACGTCATGCAAAAAATGCGCTGGGAGGCGGATTCGGTTTTACATGAGTGCCGCCAAATCTGTCGCTTTTGACCAAGAGATAGTACCTATTTTACAAATAGCCGTAAACATTTGGTAATTTAGAATTTTAAGTCAATTTATCAAAAGGTACTATGAATGGAATATATTTGATTTATATACGTAGGCATAAGTATCAAACATATATACTTAGGATATTTTTGGGATAATGAATACTATACCTATTGCAAAAGGTAAGTACCTGCCTACGTGTTATTTATTCTCTTAAATGCCAATTTTACGAAAGTGCCATCTTAACGATATTGATCAAATTACCTCGCATTCCGTAAACGCATAAAAAGCTAAATATTTCTTTGTAAAAACTACAGATGGTGACACCATTACCTATCCAACTTAATTTGATACATTAATATTATGTTAATCAATGATTATTAATAATTTCATTATGCAAGTTACACAAACTTCATTTATTTTAATTACCAAAATAATTTAAATAATTGTTCCTTATAATAATTTTTATATTAGTAAGAAAATTATAAATTATATGTCGCATCAACGCCATCTGTTAAAAGATCTAGACATTTACTACTGCGGTTTAAGAAGAGTGCTTTTGTCCACCGGAAGCTGTCATTATGATAATAGAACTTTTAATTGTATTAATCGTAAAAACTTAAAATAAAATAATAATATTAAAGACACTATTCAAATATAAACTAAATAAAATTTACTATGAATATTTAAATTACTTAAACATTAACAAATAGACTTCATTTGCCATGATACTCTTAAAGATTGACCTACATTCAGAGCCCTTGTGAAAGGATTGTGCAATAGAAACGGTCATTTATTACACAACACAGCGCATTCATAAGCAAGCGTAGATATTTTGCATCATTTACATGTTTTTTTTTTAGGTTAACAATGCTTTTCAATAAATTTGACTAAGTACTTTTTTAATGCATTTCATTCTTTTCTCAAAGATACATTATTTAGCTCTAACGTACTATATAAAAATATATATTTAAAATATGACCACATTTTTACTAATTCTTTCAAGAAATAGGTCATGACACAGTTTTATTACGAATTAGGTTAATTTCTTAAACTGCCCTTTACCGACTTATTTCAATGTCAGTCATGAGTACGGTAGCTCTATTGAACCCGGGTTATGTCGGTCGGAATACCAAAGTGTAAGTGAAGTGGCCTAGAGACCTACATTTTGTGTTTAAAACATATTATCGCTGTAAATGAGCGATTGTTGAGAAATTATATTTTGTAGATTAATTGTGATATATCATATACTTTGCGATCGATACAGACGCCTCGTTCAATATTCGTGTATGATGCACGAAGACGCTCCAAAAATGAGTGTAGCGCAAGGTCTGGCCGCCTCGACGAGCCAGGCGAAGAACGATTTGATCATCGATGTCCCAATAGATTACGATCTCAGTTCGACCGAAGCAAAACCTCCGGAGGCAATTGGAATGGACTTAAAAATTGCTTATGTGGATCCGCCGACCGGTACGTACTTACTCTACCTACTTATTGGTATGGCTGGACATACTGCTGGGCTCTACATAAATAGGCACCTACGTAAGCATACTTAATGATCATTTTCGATTCCCTGCAAGAATTATGACTACCTACATAGATAGGTACCTACTTGCTTCAAAACATTGAAGAAATACCTAACAAGTCTGTTTAATCGTGCTATTTATTATGAGCTAATTGAATTGGGTAACCTACTTTCCTAACGTTTATTTGAGAATATTCAAATTGGAGTCTTCTTAGACAGGGACATGTGGCCTGACGGAATTTCATGAATAAGTTTAATGTAAAATAAAAATAGGGAACAAGTGTTGTATAATAATACATACATGATAGCATAGAAACATTACGTCGTATGCATTGTGGATTTGTGGAGACTACCTACCTGCTCGTACGTTCGTTCGGCTGCACGGTGTGGCAACGCCGCCGCATTGGGTTTTTTCGCGCTATCCTACAATAGAATTGACTGTATAGAACAGTGTTTGGTTAGAACAGGAATTTGGTTATGTTGTAATTAAAGGGCTTACTTAAATTGTCATTGAGAGATTATTCAGGTATTGTGACGGCATTGTCGTTACGTATTCAGCAGGCGGAGCGGCGACGCATTTTGATTTCATTCGGTGTCAGTAGGGCACGCTTGGTCGTCAGCGAGGTGCTGCGCCGCCGCTCACGACATCGTCGGCTCCAGCTTATGAAACATTGCATTGCACGTGAAACACTGCACTCGTCTGTATTGCACAGACATTTGCTCTTATAGGTACAAGTTTTGATATCTCGCAGATTGCTTCTCATAATGCCGTGTTGTGGCATATATGTTCCGTTTATATTTTTGGAAGTAGGGCGGGTTACCGAATATTCTGCTTGGAATCTGACAAGTGCGTTCTAATAATTTTTAACGGATTACGTAGGCACGATTATTATTGTTTTTTTTTTTTTTTTTTGTTGTTGGCGATTAAACTTCGTTGAAGCTTATTTTGCCAGTGTCTAGTTAACCCATGGCGCCAATTTCTTTATTCCTAACCCTAATCTAACTATACAATCAAAGGTTGGTGTAGGTCCTTTGATAGCTTCAAGGGAGCTTCTGGCAACAAATCTATACGAGTCCACTGGTTTTCATAGCCGAATGAGTGGCGGACGGCGTCTAAAGACGCCCACCACAGTCCGCAAATAAATATCACTACAGCCGCACTATGAGTGTCCACTTTAACCATTTTACATATTGTCCATGAGCATGAGCATTTATAACACTAAACTACACCGATTTTATATTATAAAGTCCACTAGAATCAATTTGCAAAATAATTTAAAGCAAACTCCAACTGAACCCCTTGACTTCCCGCCAAAAACTCCGCCTATTATTGTTAGATACCTACCTACCTATTTACTTATCCGTGTTATTGTGTAGGCAGGCACAGACACAAAACTACCTACTTCTACACAAAAGATTGCGCTCATTATAATAAATGATATAATAAGATAACTAAATGTTATAAGGCAATGTAAGGTTCTTCTGGATTATTAGTAAAAGTTTTGCTTCCTAAACAGGTATACTTACTTAACTACGACCAAAATAGGAATGTCAACCCGTCAAATCATTTTTGTGAAAATCTAGACATCACTTACCTACTTGCCTTGCCTATTTCCTATTAGAACTTGACCATTTTGAGTAATTTAAAATAAAATTATCTAAAATACCTACCTAGGTACGTAGAAGAAGTAGCGCTCAATTCCTTCTAGCAGTAGATAGACAAGTCAATAATCAAAATATTATTCTGCATCTAGATACATGCATGACATTATCTACAACATTTTTATATAAATAAGTAAGGCTACTGATGAATTTTGAACACTTAAGTAAAATTTAAATACCTACGAAAAGTTCCAATTGACATATTAATGTCTGTTGCATGTTGCATGTCGGTGATGACAAAATGTGTGAGACTCTATATACCTATCACTTTTGTACCATCCAGCTTGTTCCGTATTTTAAGCAATAAACTGTAATTTTATATCATTTCAAATTATTCTTCCTGTTTGAAACAAGTAAAATCAAATACTTTTTAATAGAACGTCAAACCATTTTTGGCGGCGGAACAAAAACTAAAAAATAAATATATTTACAAAAAAGAAAACCGGTTTCATTTCCTTTTAGGAGTTTCCTGCATATTACCAAAAATTTTCATGATCTTCATTTCTTCACCAACCAAATTAAAATGGGACTTCCATCTTTTAACAGGTACTAAAAGGCTTACAAAAATAAAAAGCAATCAAAATCGAAAATATTTAGAAGATATTGCTTAACATACCTACAAAAAATAAATAAAAAGACATACGGATTGAATATACTAGTGGTTCGCCACGAACTTAGTCTTGCGATAACTGTGCCACGAGTTTATTTGACAGGCAAATTAAAAAAAACCCTGACTTTCAAGCGTTCACCCCCCCTAACTTTTGAACCGTTGAACTGATTTCCATCCATCATCGCTAAGAACCATCGCAAGGAAACATGATTTCAGGAAAAAAACCGTATCGAAATCGGTCCATCCGTTCAAGAGCTTCGATGACACAGATAGACACACAGGGAGACAGACATTGGGGTCAAACTTATAACACTCCTCTTTTTGTCGGGGGTTAAAATTACGAATAGTAAATTAACATTGAAACGGTGATAGTTAGGCACGCGATAAAATACGTTTTATGAATGAAGGTTATTTTGTCGCCCAATTTTGTCTATGTTTGTTGCGGTAAAGTACGCGAAGTGCGACCATCACAAGGATAAGAATTTGTCGCCCTAACCATGCTTGACACGCTGGATCAAATATAATATCCGAAGATGTTTGATCTTGATAGAGCAACGTATAAGTACATCCGGCCGCCAATTCTTTTATGACATTCCACGACTTCTTTATCCAACTGAAGTGAGTCCTTTCAATTTGTGCACATTTACTGCCCGCAGGCAAGCGACAGTGGAAATTGCGTTTATGACACTTGGCCAGTCTTCCACGACTGAGTCATGGGTGGGATAGGAACCGTACCATTTATTTGAGGACCAGTATATTTGTCAAACTGTACTCAAATCACAAAAAAAAATATAAAGTATATAAAATTATATTTGCAATCAAGCGGATTCATTTGCTATAAGTGCCCGTTATTCGCAAATGTGCGAAGAAAAGTTTCACGTTCTCACTTTAAACAGTAGTTCATAAAATAGTTTAAGGCGGCCCTTCCCGGCCGCTCTGTCGTAAACGCGAGCATAGTTTAAAAAGCTTGTTATATCATCCAGGGCAATGCTAGAAAAAGAGGAAAAGAAAAAAAAGAGAGATAGCGCTTAAAGGCTCGGTTTACATTCTATTGAATGAAATTATTATGTTAGTACGCTTTTCAGCCACGGGTCCATGGGAACTCTGTCTTTTGAGGCGTTCATGATATCCCTTAATGTACCATTGAGATGCATTAACGGACAGTCCTCCACAGCTGCCGAACTATTGCCAGGGAGAGATTTACTTAATGTGGGCTTTATGGATGGGATGTTAATGGACCAGATAACTGGGTTATGGAGTGATATACGAACATCTACCTAAAAATCTTTCACAACAATTTTAGCCTGGTAGATGGTGGGTGACTTGCTGCTCGTTGGCTACACTGCCTGTGGGCACCCTAACTAGCCACGAAAATGCGGCCAGGGCGCAACACAATGTGAGCAGCTGAGGGTGTCGAGAGGTGCGGCTCTGGTTTCACCATCACGGGGCTTACCCCCGAGAGCGGGTTTCCCCGTTATTACGCCATTACGTGCAAAACACTTCCACCCTGGAGCGTATGTTCTGCTCTTGCGACTCCACTCTGGCCGACCAGTTAAGGCAAGACAGAAGCGGGGGTGTGTAACTTTGTGTATGCATGTGTGTAAGCGCATGTGTGTATACTCTCACCATCAGCTCGCCACAAGCTTCCCCGCGTTGACTGACTGCACTGGGAATCCAGTGGGCGATGGGGTCCCGACGCCTTTAATATTATTAACTATCCATTGAACGAATAATCCCTTTTTATTGGGTGCGGAAATTTCACAAAACTTGTTCCAGGTGATACGTGTTTTTCAGTAAGCCTTACAGGTGTGTGAAAAAATGTTTTTTATTTAAAATTTTCATTACATTTGGAAGGTTTCTATCGTACCCTCCGAAACACGGATGATCTTACTTATCAGAAAATCAAGTGATCTGCCTGCAATGACCTAACCAATCTAGAACAACTACACAAAGTTGTTGCCCCCGTTGGGAATCGGACCCGCAACCTTCGTGTGTAAGCCGAACGCTTAAACTACGACACCACGGAGGCAGTATAACTGTGTGTTAATTCGCGTACACAAAATGAATTTGTCGGTCATTTGTCGAAAGACTAAATATTGTTTCGGAAAATGGTACGGTGACCAATCGTTCTGTCGTCGAGCGGATGGAAGGCGAAATGTCTTGTCGGACAATTGTACAGTGAACAATCGTTCTGTCGCCGAATGGACGGAAGGCGAAATGTATTGATGGACAATCGTACGGAGATGAAGAGTTCGGTCAGCGAATCATCGGAAGAACGAATATTACGTCGTTGAAAGATAGATAACCCGGAGAAAGGTACGTCGGACTCTTGTTCTACAATCTTTTTTTTTTACTAAGTTTGCCAAATTATTAGTTAAAGGACTTCTATTTATATTACAGTACGCTCCGTAACTATGGTATAGACCGCCTATGGTATAGACCGGTCCATGTAGTGCGATATCTCTACAAATTCTATCTAATTGCGGTTTTGATATTTAGTCCGGAATAAGATTAATTGATGACGAAAATTTGCAATGTATGGGACTTTCACCCCCCGGGTGGGTGGTTTCACCCAAATCTCATTAACGGTTAAGCAATACTTGTTTTCACCAAAATTTGTTTAACTCAAAAACGGCTGAACCGATTTTGATGCTCAACGAACTTAAAAATTCTACTGCTATTATCTACATAATATGTTCCAAATTTCATCTTGATTGGAGCTTCGGTTCTCAGGTAGAGTAAAACCACCTTGTATCAGCCATTATTTATTTGCTTCTTATTCTCACATTTATTAGCCTGACTTTCTAGGGGGTATTTTTTAATAAACTGTTATTATTTGACTATCCTATTATATCATAAAATATTTGAAATTTGAATAATAATTTCTTATTTTAATGTTATTGTTCGTACACACCCAATTTCCCTAAGATCGGCAACTTGCGCCCAAAATACGTCCACTTATTTACGTAGTATCGCCGTAGGCTAATATTTTTACCAGTAAACGATGAATTAATATATAGAAGATATGATAGTATCAAATTCACTGAAGTTGGTTAAAAAAGTTAAAAAATTTTCATTTATTTTAGAAACTTAGATTTTTTAAAAGAAAGTCTGTAAATAAATATTTATTAACAAGTTATTTAGAATTTAAAATTAGTACAGTTTGAACATGAACAATAATACTTTCACTAAGATAGTAAAAAAGTAAATTTTAAAATTAAAATTTAAAAGACATTTACTTTAATAATAACATAAATAAACTATACAATGATTCAACTAAAAATAATTATTAATAAAAAAATTAAAAAGAACAAAAAACAAAAATGAATAAAAGTTTGTTTTTAAACATTAGACACTTTAAAACAGAAAAAAAGAATCCCGCTCCATTTACGTCGGCCACCACTTACTTAAGCGGCAGATATTGGGGTTCATCTTACATTGTATCGTCCATGACCTAATGTTTGGTGGCCGATATCAGGATTTTTGACTCGCCTTGTAACGGCTATTACCATTTGTAAAGGCCGATATCAGGCTTTTCGTGAAATAATCACCCCTAAATCAGGCCATGGGATTTTGCATTAAACCAAAATTAGCAAGTATCAATGGTTTAAAATAAAACCTCACGGATATGTTGAAAACACTTATCCCCGTAACCTCGAGCTCGTGAATTTTGACTACAAAATGGCACGAATTTCGATATTTCTGCGCAGGTCACAAGATCTATCGCTACTTAACTGTCGATTGAACTTTGATCGCCACCTTGTTTTATTCATTTAAAGACAGCAAAATAGTGTTCGTTTAAGAGCAGAATTTGTGCAAAGGGGAACGAATATTTAATAATTTTTGATCAAATTTGTAGGAAAGGGTCGATACCAGGACGTGGCCGATACAAAGCGGTTTTACCCTAATCGCGTCATAAAACTATTACCCCCATAAAGATATTTTTTTTTTGGTAATATATTGATTGTTATAGTATACTTTTGTTTTAAACCATGAGCTCAAATATCATATTTAACATTTCATTCGAACTTCAAAATGTATCATGTTTCATACAAACTTTTATTTAAAAGAGGATGAATTTGCAAAAATCTCTTCTTGGTCCAAACCATGCATGCAAAATTTTACGATAACTTTTAAGAGTGGGTAAACGTTTTCTCCATCTGCTTTTTTGTATGGACTGAGCGCGTGCTATAGTTCCCTCTTCAGGAGACTGAATAGCTGACCTACTCGTATCTACTACAAATTAGGTACCTATTGTTCATACCGCGGAGTCTGCAAACTTTTGTTATGTTTGCTTGCGACTTCTTTTTCTGTAGATGTAAATAAGATCAAAGTGACTTCATACTTCAAGGTTTTTGGCATAAATAACAACTCTTTCAAGTGAGGTCCGTTTCCGTATTATGTTCTTTGAAATTTAACAGAAAAGAATACTCTATACTTTGATACTCTATATTATATAATATATATATATATAACAAATTGAAAAACATTGACTCAGTTTTTTTTAAATGTGTTTATTGGGATTATAAAAACACTCTCTAGTGTTTATAACTAATATGGATGAAACTACAAAATATTTTTGGCATATCAGCCAGATTATTCTGTGTGGGATTATTATGTGTGTGTGTATGTGTGTGACTGTGAGCGGGTCTAAATGAAGAAATTTCTTCAGAAATAAGTAACACCTATGTACTCTCGTATGGTTATTTGTATAAATGTTTTAATCGTAAATTTTCACATGTAAAAGAACTAATAAAATTATAAAAAAATGTTGTAAACATTTAATTTTTGATTATATTTTCTCTGATTAGCAAATAGTTACGAAGCGACTATAAATTTCACATGAAGTAAGGATCTAGGTAAGTACGATTTTCACGTGACGGTGACGATAAGTGCCCCCCCCCCCCCCTTACTTCGAAATTTAGGACCAATATTTTTGGATAATCTCATTGACGTACTGAATAAAATAATATTTTATACCCAGTCCATATCCTTATTCTAGATCCATGCGTATAAGATGCATGGATCTAGAATAAGGATATGGAACACACAAACTATTGGGCCGATTAAATGAATGCGATTTTCACTATAATGTTGAGTATTTCTTCAGACAGTACAGGTATAGTTAGGTGTGTGTGTTTCTAAGTTCGTATATAAGTACATGTATAAGTTTCAGTTGCTCATTCATCATATAACATCAGAATATGTCTGGTCGGAACAATCGAATTCAATTAATGAATATTTAGTCCAACTATGTAAAATATAAGTAATTATTTTCTTTACCATTATGTCGTTTTCGTCCAAATTTTGTACTTAAGAGCGGCCAAGCCGTCTTAATTTTCATACAAACGCTCGGACGTGATTATGGCGATGTAACTAATCTTTCTTAAAAAAAATTTGAACTAACAGGTATCTTGTACGCGATAGGTTCTATAAAAATTAAAATTTGGAAAAACAAATTCAGTATAAGCTTCCAAAATTCTGCTTTTTTGCACAAATTTTACCTGAACTTCGACCGTTCAAAGTACTCATAAATTGTAAAGGTAAAATTATATATATATAAATTATAAATATTTCGATATTAACCTCGCAAATGTAATGAAAATTTTAAATAACGAATCTTTATTTCAGGCTAACTGAAAAACACGTATCACCTGGAACAAGTCTTATGAAATTTCCGCACCCTATGAATAGTTAATATTCGTTCGTAATGAAAGGGCTTTATGAGTAGATTACACAGTAATAAACTTCACTCCCTTATTTGTCAAACCTACAGACTATATGTAGTACAAAAGTTAAATATAAATTGAAATGAAAGAAGCTGAAGTACGTTAAGTGGAAAAGGGAGTGAAATTGAACAACTTTCCCCAAGAAACATATATCGTATAATATAAAAAATATTTTTGACTTTTTTATAAAAGGATGATACTGCGATTTTTTTTATTTTTATTTCAGGATTCTAAGTTTTTTCAGTGTTTTTACTGGTATATTGTTTCAAAACTCTTAAATGGTTTGCTTAGCCAGGGAAACGGTAAAATATCGGTTATTTCGTGGTTGCAACGGCTAGCGAGGTCTACTGTTTACACAGAACCACTAGTATTAGTAGTACATATTTAAGAGGCTATCTGAATTTTCCGGGGTTCAGTGCTGCCCTCATTTGAAATAAATAATTTGAAAGGAAACGGAGATATCGGTTAAAATTTTGTCTTGATCAGACCCTAGATAACCCTTTAAACTATTGTTAATTTTTACTTTACAATGAAGAAAAATGGTCGAGAAAATTTTGTTGATTAACATTTGCTTAACTTATTGAAAAATTTACTTGAACATTTAGCTTTTGCAGAGACTTTAAAAACTTGCACTAAAATTTAAAGTTACTCATAGTAAGAAGTACAAATATTTAAAATTTATTTACACATTAGCCAAAAGTGGCTGTTTTTCACTAATGTGTGTAAAAAAACATCACGTTCTCACTTTAAACTCTAAACAGTACTTACTTCATAAAATAGTTAAAAGGGTTATCTAGGGTCTGATGAAGACGAAATTTTAAATGATATTTCCGTTTCCTTTCAAATTCTTTCTTCTTTCTTTTCTTCTCAGCAGTGGTCGTTACGAAGCGCTGGTATCGGTAGCTTTTCTTTAAATGAAATTAAAATAAATTTCAACAAAAACTACAATTTACTGAATACTGAATAAACATTCGAATTCAGAATTTTTTGAAAATGATTTATTTCTATTGGGGCAGCACTGGATCCCGAAAAATTCAGGTAGCCTCTTAAAAACATTTTTTGGCTTATTAAATGATTATTAAGAATAGCATTTAGGTTATTTTTCTCTGATTAGCAAATAATTACGAAGATACAGCGCCATTCAATTTCGCGTGTATTCACGATCAGCTACGAGTTTAACCAAAGGCGACGTAAATCGCCCCCACTACGAAACTTCTTTGTAAATATTGAATACTTTGCTAATCGAAAAAATATGGGTCCTTTTATTTTGCATAGTCTAGTTGACGGATCAAATAGTATTATATATTTTTTACCCAGTCCACATCCCTATTCTAAAAGTACTTAATACTAACATGAAAATACCATCACTGTTCGATCGATTCGAATCAGCCTCTATAGGCAAGAATGTATCTAATGTAATATGTTTTAAATAATCATTATAATGTACTTACCTAAGTGTGTAATAAATAGGCCGAACAACTACCTAATTTTAGGAATCGAATAAAAACAAAAGTGGTTGGGAAACAACAGCTCTGCTATCAGTCTGCCTCGCCGGTGACCTACTGACCTACATACACGTCAGAGTATCGTTCGAATCACCCTCAGAGGCGTGTGGAAGTAGGTATTTATTGCTCTGTGGTGCCATTTTTAAAAGGCGGAGTGACTTAAATATCGATTTTTTGGATGGAAAAAGCATTAGTTAACGTGACTCCGCGTTTCAAAAATAGCATTTCTGTACAGACCGCACGGTTGAATGAGGAGATGAGGATGTTGACATTGATGAGGGTTTACGAGTAGTTTACACTTAAGGCCGTACAGGATCATAACCTACCGCGCTGGTACAATGCGGATTAGTAGGACGCCAGAGCCTTACTTCTGTAAGGCTCTGGCGTCCTACTAATCCTTACTCCCCTTCCAGACCAAAGAGCAAAAAAAAATTTTAGGTTCAGAAAGAGATAATCTGGCATAAAACCCATCTTGTATCCCTTTCTCTGTTAAGGAAATTTAATGTTGCAAGAATGAGACTTCGTTAGGGCCGTAACAGACGGGGCGCAAGTTGCGCCGCGTAACAGCTAGTTATGGGAGTTGCATAAATACTCAATCAACCCATTTGAATATTTACTCAGTAGATTGAGTAAATACCCGATAAATATCCTAATTTATCCATTTGCTGAGTAGATTGATTTATATGAGTAGCGACTGATATTTATATTCATATTCATTATTTCATGTCTTCATGACAATTTTGAAACTGAAATCTAGTATACACTTGCAATTCTTGTCGAAAAGTGTGTGCATACGCCATAATATGTTTAAAATGTCAGTAAACGTTAAATGCGACGCTAAAATATATGAAAATACCATACTAATCATACACTGAAAGTAGTCTTCTTTGACTAATTATCATTTTTTGCTGAGAGGTGTGCAAAGACGTAATTTTATGTTAAAATAAGTAACCAGACATCAAATGCGATGTCAGTATACTAGCACGCTGTATTTACTCTATTTATTAAATCTAGTGAGTAAATACTCAAAAGGGTAGATTGAGTACTATCCAGTGCCCATCTCTAGCTGTTACGCGACGCAACTTGCGTCCCGTCTGTTGCGGCACTTAAACGTCAAAATTGAAAGCGTTCACTGTTTGTGAACCCCGAGGGAGGTATGACATGAAAAATATCGACATCGATACTTTTGATAAATACTAATCCCCGTGCACGGGTAATAGGGTTAGCAAGTAGTCAGTAATAATTTTTTTTTAAATTATAAACAAAAAATTTTTCACTATCTATATAATTATAAATCAACGTTTGATCTTTACCCGATTGCGGCGAAGCCAAAAGGAGGGTTGGTTGATAGTAGCAATGTTGGTACGGCCTAGTGTTGCAAAAAAACAGTTTTTTATTAACATGAAAAACTTGAAATAAAAAACATGAGAAAAAAAAACGTTTTTTTTTTCTGGAGCATGTTTTTTTTAAGAATACAGAATTTAAAATTGATAAGGCAGTTTCCGTGAAAGATTAAAACTTATCAGTTTATAATTAGAGTTTTTTATTTATTTATGAACCTACCATACTTTTTTGGTGGAATAGTACCAAGTTTACATAAATACAGGGTGGCCAAAAAGTCGTGGATCAAACGAAACAGGGAGATAAAGGAGGTAATTTCCAACAAAAAATCTTTCCCCAGCATGGCCATAACTTCATTGCAAATAAGTGCTCTTAAAGTGAGAAGTAATTTTTTGTAACGCTTTAAAATTTACGGAAAAAAAATCATTGCTCGTTAAGTTTGATACCAAGAGCTGCAATACAATTTTTGTAGTATTGATACATTATCGACTCATAATACAACGCCTTTTGTTTTATTGTTTTTAATCAATTTAATTTTTTACTGATTAAATTGTAAAAAAACTCGGTAGTTTCATTGAAAAAACTAAAATAATTCATATCTTTTCGTGCAATGAAGTTATGGCCATGCTGGGGAAAGATTTTTTTTTGGAAATTACCTCCTTTATCTCCCTGTTTCGTTTGATCCACGACTTTTTGGCCACCCTGTATATTCGCAACATTCAAGTTGCGCACCGGGAATCCCGGTATAACTTGGTATAAACATAAACCGAACGAGGATTTCCCGGTCCGGGAGACAGGGACATTCATTAGTAAAGAACCAATTAAACAAAAATTCAGTCTAAATAAAACAAAACGTCTAAATTAAGTTATTCGATATGTAATTTATGTAAAATGTATGAAATAAGAAAGCAATGAAAGCATACATCAACAAATTATTCTATTTTCTATTGATTTTTTTGATGAAAACAAAAGTTAAATTTAGAAAAAAACCAAGGGTACTAAGTTTTTTTTCATGTTAAACAAATTGTGTTTTTTTTTTCATTTTGCATCCCTAGTAGTAGAAATTTTTTGTTCCGTACAAATGTTAATGTGTGATGATTTTAGGTGCCGTAAAAAAATATTAAAAACGGAACCTTTATAGAATCACTTGTGCGTCTGTCTGTCTGTCCGTCTATCACAGCCAATTTCAAATGATGCTGCTCCCATAATTTCGATCGAACTTCACAAGTTCGGTTGATCATCAATTCTTTCATTCAAGTTTTTTCTCTCTCATGATTAATTTCATAATTAAAAATAAATTATAGGGTATCGATATTTTTTTATCGACTAGCTTTTTCTAACCCTATTGTCAAAAATTTCAATAATTACGAACAGCTTACGAAATGCTTAAATAATAAGAAATATAAGCATTAATTACTATGTTGTCTATTTATAATAAAATGGGAAGGATTGCACTCAATTTTCAGACAAAAATGTATTATGTGTACCTACAAAAATCTGTGATTTCATGTGAAAAATATGTAAATACCTGTGAAAGCCAATAGTTTTCTCACAATTTTCTATTGACTTCTGATCTCGCGACTTTTTTATTTAGCGTATTCTAGAAACGTAGCGGAAGGCATTTTGCCTTCCGCTACGTTTCTAGACACTGCACTTCTAGACACAATTCAAAACAGTGTACGTTTTGGAGCCTTCATCGCGAAATCTATATACCTCCTATATCTTTGTTCCAGAGACACAAAGATATAGAGGAAAAACAAAAATTCAAAATGTCCTTGAACTGATGTTTCACATATTTATTTTTTTACTTTTTCTGGCAAGCTGTAAATGAGGATTAGGATTTTAGAAAATGCTATGTGACGAGAGGTAAGAGAACTAATCGCCTTAATAAGATGTGCCATATCAGTTGAGGCTGCCTTATTTGAATACCTACTTCAAGGGTAGGTATTGGCAAGACTTTGTAAATAACCCATGTATAAATTGAGTGACAACAAAAATAAGGGTATCCGAAGGAATATTGGTATAAGAACCCGAATTTTATGTACTTTAAAAAAGGAGGGAGTAGAATTTTATTACTAGAAACGTGTGGAAGGTTTAGTCCATTTAACGAATGACTAACAGGGCAGGGTAGGGGTTGGCTAGAGTGCGTCAGCGGGAACCTAAGCGATTCCTTCAGAAACTTGTTCAGGGCGCTTGGGGAGTAAACATCTGAAAGTCCTGACGTCTAGGAAGTGAGCCTGAGCGAGCAGAGCTGGACCGTGAGTTTAGAGAGCCCTGGGCCCTCTAAACTACTCAGGGGCCCACCTAATTACTTAAGTATAGGAAAAAATAAGTCAATAAAATATTTGATTTAAACTTTAATACATTATGCCTTAATATATTGTACCGTTTTGGTTAGTAAAACCTAGATTTAGGATCTAGGAGGATAGATGAGATAAAGGAAAGACTAGATATTGGCAAATGAGATAGGTATAATGAACAACCATTACATTACATTAGTTACAAAGATTCACAAGAACACTAGGTACAGATTAGGTAGTCAGGGTCGTGAGTTACAGGCACTAGATCCGTTGAGTAGCCCTTCTAGGTAGAAGAACTACTTAGCTTGAGATGCAGCCGAAGAAAAAGAGGACGAGCGCCGGCCGCCGCGCCTTATATATGGCCATGGGCCCCCCCCCCGCTGCGCCGAAGAGGGGCGGAGGAGTGCTGGAGCCCGCGCGATGTCACAATATTATAATAAATAATTGTAGGCTCATTCCCAATTTTTATGTTTATGGCCAGCGTAGCTAGAATGTGATGGTGACAACTTTTTATCCTTGTAACTTATCACATTTTCGTAATTTACCGTAAAAAAACGTAGATAAAATTGAGCGAATGAGTATTTTACGCATAAAACGTATTTTATTTCATGCGAAACTCCTGTGCGAACATGGTTTTGACAGGTCAAACTAACATTTTGACGTTTGGCAACGTGAAATCGTGTAAATTTGTCGCAGATTTGTTAGACCCACATAAGACTCAATTATACCATTTTCAATCGTATTTTAAACTGTCGTTCCATTGAATTAATAGGTATTAAATGTAAGTTTACATATTTACATGTAGACAGACATCTTAAATAAATTGATGAATCACTTCGGCGGCAGGGCATACCTACTCGGCGGCTGTTTTTTTCTTTATGTTGGCCATACGACATGAGTTGAAACTTTCCGTTGCAAATTTATTTTTCATTTTAATAATTTTTATACTCTTGCAATATGTTTTTTAGGAATGACTACGTACTTAAAATCATTTTTCTGATGTAATAGGGAATATGCACGTATTTTTTTTTATTCGATTATCAAAATCTTTATTAACCACAGTAAACAAATATAAAAGAATTTATTAAATATTTTGATCAGCGACGAACATGTGATACTTTAAGTTTCATTTAGAAAGAGAAGTTCCATATGGACTGGTGACGTCAAAGTCCATATCATCTATACATTTGCCATAGAAAATAGCGTTTTTGCGAGTGAGATATACATATTTTCTTAAAATCGTTATATCTCGTTCGTTTTCCAACCAATTTTATCCTGTTTTCACTGTTAGTACTTTATTTTTGAGTATTTATGGATAAACTGGTTAGATAACACATTTTTTTGATGCATATTCCCTATTGTTTTACAAAACGCGTGTTTAAATTTAAAATTATTATATTTTCCTAGCATACATTAGAAATATTGTTTAAAAACTGCCTGCGTGTGACGTTTTACTACGTTTCCAATTATGAATTTTATCTTGTCATGTACATTTTTACGGAGGGAAGATATGTACGGATCTCTCAGATATAAAACCATGCTAGCCACACTGGCCTGGATAATCAAGCTGACGGACTAAATTAAATAATTTATATTTTTTACCTAGCCGACATCCCTATTGTTGTCTTTGAGTTTTAGGTTATTTTGGATTGGATGTGTAAATAATAAATAATTTCTTGAAAGTTTAGGCCAATATAGAAAATAATTCTTATATTTTTTTAGTAGCCAAGAACTTAAATTACTGACCTACATTGCCTACATTCTACATTCATCTTTGTAAAACAATATAATATCCTTAATTTGTGTTGGGCGACAACGCAAACATAACATTTTACCTAACATACTATAGGTATACTTACGAAAACATAGCTAACTTCACCCGACGATGCAAAATGGGCGACACTAGCCATTCAGGCCGAAGAAATTAACATATAAAGCTATTTAAAGTGGGCAAGATCCGATGATGGTCCAATAAAAATAATTCTGATGCCGCCCAGCCCGGCGACCTGGCACACATCGGCCGCCACTAACAACTGCGACATACTTTTACGCTGAAAATGTCTAAATTAATGAATTTACACAGTCTTAATCGGTTTTGCGACGATTCCAAATTGTATTCCCAATTTCTAATAATTTTTTTCCCCGTTCGAAATTTTATTTCTGACAAATGGTAGTAAATTCAATAAACGGATAACTGCGTGTTGCTTTGAGCCACATTGTAGGGTTTAGAAGTTACAACATGGAAATAATATGTTTTACGTTGAGTTCTTTAAAAACTTCATCAGAATATTTTTTTCGAAGGACTTAATCCGAGACTTAGTTTTCTGTACGAAATTCACCAAGAAGCTACATTTTAATAATTAGGCAACTACTATTTTACTAACAAAGCTAACTCTAAACTAATATTATAAAGAGGAAAGATTTGATTGTTTGTTTGTTTGCATCGAATAGGCTCCGAAAGTGATGAACTGATTTTAAAATTCTATCACCGTTGGCAAACTACACTACCCCGAGTGACATAGGCCGTATTTTATTTTCAAAAAAATTAGGGATCCTTACTGAAACTCCAATAATGTAAGCCAACGTGTAAAAAAAACCTTACGCGCTGCGGAAACTATTGATGATAGAACAAAATAATGTACTAAAATTTTGTAGAACACATCATTATCTACAAAAAGTGTCGCGACAGCATATGTCTAACTATTATAGTTATGTCACAGTTAGTGTTACATATTTTATTTTAATTTAATTGAAATGCTGCCGCTAAAAAAGCTCTTTATACCTTACTATTAATCCTTAAATACGAGGGTTGTCTAATAAATAATGATAATGCGATAAATTGTTATTGGAAATAAAAAAATACTGGCAGGCATAGCCCAGACATTAGATATAACTATGGGTTATATAACTCTATGAGATGTAATGATACTAAAAAAGAAATCAATTCTCTCTTTTTTTTTTTATAAAAGTAGTTTGTTTGCGCCATGCCGGAAAGTATTCATAGGAATTAATAAAATTGGAGTTCGAGGGGTAATAAAATATCTATGCATGAAAAAATTTAATACGGAGCAGTTAAATCAAGACTTGAGAGCAACATTAGGGTTTCATGCTCCTCCATATTTCTACGATTGCGCGTTGGTGTGCTGAGTTCAAGCGAGGAAGAACTTCCACTAACGACGACCAACGCCCGGGATGCCCTACATCGGCAGTGACTGAACAAATTATTAAAAAGTTGAAAACATTGTCTTGGCGGATTGTTGTGTTACTGTTCGTTTTATAGCTGAAGAAGTAAAGATTTCGATAGGACGTGTCCATAATATTATACGCGACACTGACACTTTTTTCATACCCAAATGAGTATGAAAAAAGTGTCAGCGCGTTGGGTGTCCAGAATGCTTTCTGACGCGCAGAAACAAACGAGACAGAGAATTTCACAAAGCTTTTTGGATTTCTTACACCAAGATCCTGACCGATTTTTGGCTCCAACTATAGATGAAACATGGCTTCACCATTATGACCCGGAAACGATAAATCTGTCCATGACTTGGAAGAGACCGTCATCTCCAACACCGAAGTAGTTGAAGGTGATTTCATCTGCCGGTAAGACATGGGCTCTCTTTTTTGTGACAGCCAAGGGGTGGTATTGATCGAATACCTTACTCATAGAGCCATTATTACTATGTACGCAGGACAAATACCTAGCAAAGTTACGTGTTGTTTCACCAAGATAACGCCCCCCCCCCCCCCCGCACAAGCCAAGAGTTGCGATGGCTGCAATTCAAGACTGGCTTCGAATTGATGAACCATCCTTCATATTCAATGTGACCGCGCTCCTAGTGATTTCTACCTATTTCTGCGGTTAAAAGAACATTTCAGGAACCAGAAATTTGAAGATGATGAGTTGATGATGCAGCAGTCGCCGCCGTTCACAATGTTTTAAGGGAATTTTAGCTTTAGTAAAAAGATATACGAGGGCCATACCGAAAAGATCGGGAATAGAAAAAAGTACAAAGATAATATAATAATGTTTACTTTTATTGTTTTGTGAAGTATTCTCCGTGACAGTCAATGCACTTTTGCATTCGATCAAACCAATCATTGAAACAGTACTTCCAGTCTGAAGTGGATACAGTCAAAACTGCTGATTTGTAAGCTTTGACCGCCTCTTCTGGGCCGTGAAACCGTTGACCACGTAGCTTCTCTTTAGTTCTTGGGAATGTAAAATAATTATTGGGGCTCAGGTCAGGGCTATACGGAGGATGGTCCATCAACTCCACGTTTTTCAGATTTAAAAACGCGCTTGTTTTGCGTGCGGTATGTGAGCTCGCATTATCGTGGTGAAAGATTATACGACGATTCGGATTAATTTTACGAAGTTCTCTTACGACTTCCGGCAAACAAAATGTTGTGTACCTGACCAGTTTTCGATACAAACGAAGCGACCATTTTTTTCGAAACGCTGCGTGAGCGAATAACTTTTTTGGCTTGACCTCACCCTCGAAGACCCAAACTGCCGATTGATGTTTTCTTTCGGGCTCATATGAATAAATCCACGATTCATCCCCAGAGACGATATTGTAAACTGCATTTGAGCTCCCTCTATTGAACCGTTGCAGAGCAAACCGACACCAATTAACACGAGCCGACTTTTGTTCCTGGTCAAACGGTGTGAAATTAACTTCTTGACACCCAGTTCATCATGTAAAATGGTCTGAATGGCTGTCATACTGAATGCTGAGAGAAACCCGAATCTGTTCGTATGTCACATGTCTATCTTTTATTAATTGGCGTACAGCATCGATGTTATCTTGTGTTACCGCTGTTTTTGGCCGACCTGTAGAAGGGACTGTGGTAAGAGAGGAACGTCCACGACGAAACTCAGAATACCAACGATATATAGTCGTTTTACTAGGTGCTTCAAGTTCATAAATAGAAACAAGCTCGGCGAGACATTGTTCTTGAGATAAACCTCGATGAAAGTTATGAAAAATTATTGCACGAAAATGTTCCCGCGAAAGCTCCATTTTTTCTCACCGACTTGTCAAATTCAAATGGTCAATACTCTTTTCTTTTTTAATTTATTTAAAATTAAAAAAAAATGGAATTGTGTTACAAATAATACTACATTTCAAACACCAAAAAGGTTTTACTCTAATTTATTCCTAAGTATTCTATTCCCGATCTTTTCGGTGTAGGCCTCGTATCAAGTGTAATAACCTGAAAGGTGTCTACATCGAAAAATAAAATAACATTTAATAAAAATAAACTGCCATAGTCATTCTCACTTTTTATTGAACAGCCTCAGTACCTTTATATAACTTTTTGAATCATCAAATTCGGACATTCCATTGGAAAGATATCACGAGTTTCCAGTATTCAGAGTCCCAGTACTTTTGAGCTGCGGAAGGGCTTACTAACATTAATTCATAAAAAGTTTCCTCAAATCATTCCGCTATTCAGAGTTGCGAACGATCTGGATTCGGGTATTGTGTCCGGTGTAGTATTCCAGACATGATAATAAAAACGCTTCCTCTACTCAGACAGGTCTGTGTCAGTCACTCCCCGTTAGGTGTCGAAAATATACCTACAATATTACTATGCGCGCGGCGACCATTTCAAAGGGGAAAATTCTATTACATGAATCGTTTGTCCAGAGTAATAATAATTAAATTGGCTTGCAATGGATGTCTAGGAATCTAATCGAAGAGGTGAGGAGTTCTGGCGCATGCTAAATTAAACCATAGCGCTAACCTTATTAAGTAGATATTTCTTTGAATTTATGTTTTGAGTAAGACTTCTGTACGTGAGTACTAGTACTTATTCTGTGACTCAGATCCCTAGAAAGTATAAAATTACTTAGGTGCGATCTGACATGCGGGAGGGATTTCTGCGCTATGCTCCACGAGCTCAGATCGCACGCGGCACGTGCCAAGAGACATAGCGATATTATGTGCATCGCTCAATTTTATTTGCAAAACGTATAAGGCAATGATAATAGTGATGATTTCATCAGAAAAAGCACCACTGTCAAATACCTTAAACGCATCTGTACCAATGGATTTAACCTCCGTTTCGAATACTGATGATACACAAACTGAAAGTTTTAAAAAGGAATTTGACAGATCTTTACAGAACGCGTTTTGTAAGTTAGCATTTAACGTCTTTAACCTGCATAAACGGATGACGAAATTATTCGAGAGTGCACAAAAAACAGATAAGCCAACGAGTTGGTCTTAAAAATAAAATCCCGACGTGTAACTAGAAAAACTAAAGCACAACCTATTTTGGTGAGTAGACTTAAAGATAAAAAGGCGTGGGCATAAATTCCAAAAACCGCATCTCTGCAAGCAAACCTCCGCATTTTTTGTCTAAAAACGGAAGCAAAAATAAGTGTTAAAAATTTGATTACATTGTCAAGTTTATGCAATTAAAATTATTTTTATTTCCTAATGTACGATAGTATGATATCTAAGCGCACGGTAGTGCGCAGGCCAAATTCCAGCAACAGGCCGCGCGCATGCCGTGCACTATTTACACGAACCGTTTCGACCCAGTTTTGACCACTGTAGCTCAGTGCCTATTGCAAGTACAGAGATAAAAATGTACTTACGTAATCATATACTAGTACTGAAGCAGTATGCCAAATTTCATAGATATAGCTTTAGTAGATCCTGAAATATGACCCTGTGAAAATAGCTAATTTTGGCACTGACTGACTCACTGACCGGTAATCAAAACCTCTAGGCCACTTCCAATTGTCCTAGCGTTATGAAATTTGGTACGCAGGTCGTGTTTTATATGTAAACTAGTAGGGGTGTAATTTATCAAAATCCTTTCTTAGGGGATGCCTACGTCATAGTAGCTTTATGCATGCAAAGTCTCAGCCCGATCGGTTTAAAATTGATTAAATTTCATACAAACTTTCATCCCTTATTTTATCCCCTTGGGGGTAGAATTGATCAAAACCTTTCTTAGCGGATGCTTACGTCATAACATCTACCTGCATGCCAAATTTCAGCCCGATCCGTCCAGTGGTTTGGGCTGTGCGTTGATAGATCACTATATCAGTCAGTCAGTCACCTTTGAGTTATATATATTTAGATTAGATAGATAACAAAAAAATAAGAAATTTAAGAAATCGGTCAAGTGTGACTTGGCTCAATCGAATATCGAATTTTTAATAAAAATATATATGAACCAGTAATACAATAAGAATACGATGAGGAGGGGGGAGGGGGAAGAAAATATTGTCATGTATACATAATGGACACTGTATAGCTTATTATTAAATACTGCAATAAATAGGTACGATTTCATGAATAAAAGTATCGAAATCCCAACAAAAAACATACCTGTTAAAAAGGTTGCCAAGTTCCTATAGGCTAATTGTTCGCCTAAAAAGGGTTGAAATCAATCCAATGCCAAGTTTAGATTCACTTTAAAATCGATCATAATCATCTTCATCAACAACCTGATCCACTGGTAAAAGTCCTCTCCGCCTTCCGCATCCAGCCACTACCCGCCACCTTATGCACGTCAACGGTCCATCTGGCCGAAATTCACTTTACCATACACCAAACTTCAAATATGGTATAGTTGTGAAAATACGTAGGTAACTTGGTTAAACATATCTAAAATTATAATACTTCTGAATTTTAGTTTTAGTTTAATAGGTTAATTTAATTATATACGCTTGATTCCGGATTGCAATGGGGTGCCCATATTAAAAAATTAGCTGGAAAACTTAGCTCTGCAGCCTACGCGGTTAGAAGAATTAGGCAGATGACGGACGTTGATACAGCGCGTTTGGTATATTTTAGTTACTTCCATAGTGTTATGTATAATATCCATAATATTGCTATGGGGTAATGCTGCAGACATAAATACCATATTTGTTTTACAAAAACGCGCTGTTAGGTCTGTATATAAACTAGGTGCTAGAGAGTCTCTAAGGGAACTTTTTAAAGACATATAAATATTTTGACTCTCCCTTCGCAATTCATCTATGCGAACATTATTTAGGTGCGTCAGAATAAACATACATATAAGAAAAATTATGATATTCATAGTATTAACACTAGAAATAAAAATAAATTAGCTATCTCAGCTTTCCGGTTAGAAAACCAAAAAAGTATTTTGTGGTTCTCAGCTTGCGTCTCTATAATACAATCCCAGATTATGTAGTAGCGTTACCAAAATCTAAGTTTAAGACTGCCGTAAAAAATCATTTATTAAAAAATGCTTATTATCATGTAAATTTTGACTTTGACTATATAAATAATAAATTTAATTATACAATTAATCAAGTGATAAGTACAGCACGAAAACCTGCCAAGTTCAAATTTAGAAGTATTACAATTTTAGATATTTTTTACCAAGTACCTACGTATTTTCACAACTATACCATATTTTAAGTTGGGTGTATGGTAAAGTGAATTTCGGCCAGATGGACCGTTGACGTGAATAAGGTGGCGGGTAGCAAAGCCTACAGAAATAATATGATTTTTTTTTCATGAAGTAATTATTTTTTTTCTTTTAACATTTCTGCGCTAAACAGTACTCACTCGAATTTCTTGCAATTAAAAATAAATAAAGGGGAGCGTCTCGACAAACATGAAATGAAATTCGTAGATGTCTCGGCCGAGCGCGTCGCCGCGTCGCGGAACGAGGCCTACCGCCGGCCGGACTCATGTTTTTGTAGGTAGATCTGTGCTCAAGTCAGTGTATTACATATTATTTATTGCTAGAGAATAACCAATTTAATGAAGCGTTATGCATAAAAACGAAAACCTAAAAAAACATTTGTCAGAAATTAAGAATATGAATTATTGAGAATTGAAAAAAAAAACTTAATTTAAACTAATTCTTACCTAAATATTACATTAAAAGAAACTAATTTATAATTATTTTATACAATTTAATCGTATAAAATTTGACTATATAAATAATAAATTTAATTATACAATTAATCAAGTGTTAAGTACAGCACGAAAACCTGCCAAGTTCAAATTTAGAAGTATTACAATTTTAGATATTTTTTACCAAGTACCTACGTATTTTCACAACTATACCATATTTTAAGTTGGGTGTATGGTAAAGTGAATTTCGGCCAGATGGACCGTTGACGTGAATAAGGTGGCGGGTAGTGGTTGGATGCGGAAGGCGGAGGACTGGGTGTGGAGGCGAGTCTTGGGAATGGCAAATATTTACCAGTAAATCAGGTTGTTGATGAAGATGTTTATGATCGATTTTAAACTGCATCTAAACTTGGCATTGGATTGGATTTCAACCCTTTTTTAGGCGAACAATTAGCCGATAGGAACTTGGCCCCCTTTTTAACATGTATGTTTTTGGTGGGATTCATCTGTTCTGTAATCTTCGGTTTTTTACATAGAAGTTCTTACTGAGCGTATTCTGTTAAACCCGTTTAACCTTTTAGTCGTGAGTAGCGGTGGAAATTTATGTCCATAACGTTGCTATTGCGTTTGAAAAGCTTCCCGCATTATAGAACTAAAAGCAAAGTAGCATTTAAACTATCAAACTGCGCGTTTAATCGCTTAAAAGCTCCCACAGTTTTGGTTCTTAGTATTGGAAGGGTTTCCATATACGCGTCGCCGCTCACCCCACTCGGCTAGCTAGGCAGCAGCACCGTGATATGCGATGCGATGTAGGCGCCAAAGAGGTACGCGAGGCGAGTCAATTTTTGTCAAATACCCGTGCGAAGCCGAACGCGCCGCTAGTATCGCAGGAAAGGCAAGAAGGCAAGTTTTGACTCGTAACACGCTGAAGTCTTTGAAACGACGAAGAGAAAACTTTCAGCTTTCCTATACATTCCGAACTCACTTAATACTTCGTTTAAATAAAAATGCAGCGATAAATTTGCCACCCGTCACGTTTCTGAGAACAATGCCGCATGTTTCGGGCACTTTCGGGCCTCCTCTTTGTAAAGTTTCCAGGGTCGCTCCTTAAACGTTGTGGGCTTCTAAAGAAGCATGTATACATACAAATTCAGGTCAAAATTTGTTTTATGTCTAAATTAGGCAGATAATATAAAGCTAAGAAAAGTTTTTGAATTTGGTAGTAAGGAAAGGACTTGATAACCCTTATCAAGGAACATACCATCGTTCACATAGAATCTATCTTCGTACATGTCTTTGGATGGACTTTACTCATGTTAAATATAGTAATTTGTTTGAGTTTAACATTGTACGTTGTATGTAGCGCTTTAAGCTAACCTAATATAGCTAAATTTTTTTTACTGGTACAATTAGATCTATGGACTGACCGCTTTCCCCGCGAAAACGAATCCAAAGTCTATTTATTACGTTCCTACCTTTATGTCGTTAAACGTTGGTGTTTTCGGCAGATTCCCTTCGTCACTTACACGTTTCATAGCCTTGTCATAGGATTTATTATAATTCAAGAGCTACTTTAGTTACCTTTACTACCGTAAAGTGGTTGTCCGTTCTTGTCTCCGCGGATTGAGGTCAGCGATGGCACTGATACACTCATACCCTCGTCTACTCGGGTGAACGTGTATCGCCAGGGCGGATTGGCTCCGTTTTAGGATTGGATTTAGTCACTTGTTCGCAAGATTTATTTTTATATTTTATTCATCCACACAAAAATGGCTGTACACTTTTGTATGGATATGCAGATATTTTTTTTTTGGGAATTGTGAAATTTATATGAGAATGACGATTTTTTTCTGGTGTTTATTTTACTTTATTTATACTCTAGAGATTAAGTATAGCCCGTGGTTCGATTTATTGCGGGTGTCCCTTCCAAATTGTTTATGACAACGACTAAAATGTACTATTTTGATGAGTTTCTTTTGTCTTTTCTTCTCAGCAGTTGTCGTTCCGAAAAGCTTATATCGGTAGTTTTTCTAAGAATATCAATAGTTATAATAATTTTAAAATAAACATGACACTTAATGTATTCTAAACTTATTGTTAACCTGAATAAATATATCAATTTCATCGGCTTTTATAATCTGCGTGGGAAGAGAAGCAGCTGGTACTTCTAAGTTGTTTCCTTTCTCTCAGACCAGCATGGAATATAAATATTTAATAAATTAATTAATTTTAACTCTAAGTCGACATTCGCAACGACAGAACCCTTCACTGCGCGTGGCCCGACGTGCACTTCGCTGGTTTTATTGAAAATACCAAAATGACTATGCTCATGAACGTTGATGAAGTCGCGGGCAACATCTAGTACAAAATAAATATATTAATTTGATTCGTATTTGATATGGTTAAATGAGGCTTTAGCCATAACTACGTGAAAACCACCCACTTGTTGCTCGTATGGATTCTCACTGTATTCGAAATTGGGAGCGTGTGTCCTTCATGTTTCGTAATCACGGACCTGTTTGTCACTGGTTCCGTGACCATTTTCGTCGTTGACCATTTATACTGTTAGTACTCGCTTGAAGGGAATCCACAAGATGTTTTCTTTTAGGCATGAAATATTCATCAACTAACCACGAGCTTATAAAATAGTAGAGTGTGGGTCCAGCCCCACTAGCATGGTAACGTTGATTAACTCATACTTATTTGTTATATGTATATATCGCGCGACGGACTAGTGCCGTCCCGCTCGTTACTATTACGTGATTGTAGAGCCAGAGACCGTCCAAAGCCTGCAGAAATAATATGATTTTTTTTCATGAAGTAATTATTTTTTTCTTTTAACATTTCTGCGCTAAACAGTACTCACTCGAATTTCTTGCAAATAAAAATAAATAAAGGGGAGCGTCTCGACAAACATGAAATGAAATTCGTAGGTGTCTCGGCCGAGCGCGTCGCCGCGTCGCGGAACGAGGCCTACCGCCGGCCGGACTCATGTTTTTGTAGGTAGATCTGTGCTCAAGTCAGTGTATTACATATTATTTATTGCTAGAGAATAACCGATTTAATGAAGCGTTATGCATAAAAACGAAAACCTAAAAAAACATTTGTCAGAAATTAAGAATATGAATTATTGAGAATTGAAAAAAAAAACTTAATTTAAACTAATTCTTACCTAAATATTACATTAAAAGAAACTAATTTATAATTATTTTATACAATTTAATCGTATAAAATTTTTCGTTAACTAAAATAACATAAAAATATAAGTATAGTTTATTTTATACTATGATTAAACTAAATATAAATATTATCTAATAAAAATCTTAACTAGATATAAATAACATCAAATTATGTAAAAAATTGAGCCTAAATCGCTGCGCTCGCAGGGTAGTGCCCAAGAGGGTGGCGGCATCAACGTGCTTGATGCTGCGGATCCAATATACCTAGGAAATAGAAATCTTTTTTGAATTGATTTTATTAGTAAACATTTTAAATAAAACTAAGATAAAATAAACAAATTTAAACTAAATTACTATATCTTTAAAACTTTTCTAAAATTTGGGTTATAATTTATCATGGACTGAACTTTCGGAAATAAGTACGCACTGAAAATGTTTTGTAAGTCTTTTGTTACGGGCAAACATTGCATGTTCTACAATAAGTTATCCTTACTACAACACAAGTGATTACTATGTTATTGTGACCTAGTTGCTATCGTCTGTCGTTTGTCATTATTCTGCATCAGTGAAGATAATTATCTGATCACTTTGTGTATACCTACTGCCATTGCCAAGCAATTGCTAAATAGATTGGTACTATCTATATTAATCGAACCCATTATATCCTACGTATATTATTATAAACTAATTATCATCATCAACGACTGAGTAAGAAGCTCGGTGGTCCGGCGGGACTGCGCATTACTAGCCAGGGCGTGTTCCGCACTTGGATGAGTGACCACAAGAGACATTCAAATTTTATTCGGGTTTGTCCGTGCTTTGGAACGCACAAATAAGCTGTTGGTTCCGGTTGTCAACATTGTATGGCTGTCATCAGGCTATGTCAGATGCCTTTTGGCCTTTTGGCAGCCTGAAAATCTGACATCCGTGTTGGCTACCTACACACAGGAAAAACAAAGTTTTATCAAATAATACATCTATCTATACTATAATAAAAGAGTGAAAAAAAAGTGTCTGTACATCGAAAACTTTTCAAAAAAAAAATATTTTGGGCTATGGAGATATAGTAAAAGAGTAAGAAAAAAAAATGTCTGTCTGTTTGTCTGTTTGTACACGCTAATCTCCGGAAATACTAGACGGATTCGAATGAAACTTTTTTTGTTATATAGCTGTGAAGCCTGGGCAACATATAGGCTATAATTGATTTTGGAAAATGGAACACATGATGCAGAACTATAATGGTCCAGCTAAACTATAAGAAATATTAAAATGCCGCCTTAGCAAAAGTTGTTAAGTCTGATGAGAACTTTTTGTTGAGTTATAATACAACTGGCCAAGCGCGAGTCGGACGCGCACGAAGTGTTCCGTACCATAATCTATGAAAAATCACGTTTGTAGTATGGGAGCCTCCCATAAATACTTATTTTATTCGATTTTTAGGGTTCCATACCCAAATGGGTAGATACCCTATTACTAAGACCGTCCGTCTGTTTGTCTGTCTGTCTGTCTGTCACCAGGCTGTATCTCATGAACCATTATAGCTAGACAGTTGAAATTTTTATAGATGATGTTTTTTTGTTGCCACTGAACAAAAACATACTCTATACTATAATAAAAGAGTAAAAAAATGTGTCTGAACATTAAAAATTTTTCCAAAAAAAAGTTGTTTCGTCCGAAGAAGAACTTATAAGTTCAGTATTTGCAGACCTTCAGAGCATAACACACCAGAAAAATTCTTGGTTATGTGGACGCGCCATATTGACACAAAAAAATTAACAATACAAATCAATTAATAAAGAACTTATGACGCAAATTATTGGTAATGAAGTGGTTTATACTTTCTTGGATAGTGTTGTTGACGACGCCACCAATTATCCAGTTGAGTTTCTTAATTCACTTGCATCAAATGGACTCTCGGCTCACAAAATAAGTCTTAATGTCGGAGGGCCAATAATGCTGATGCGAAATTTGACTCCGCCGAAACTATGTAACGGAACCCAACTTAGTGTCTCAGCACAGATGCCGAAGTTCAGCAGCTGAATTTCAGCCAATGCACGCCTGCAATGTTATTTGCGTTACCAGCAACACATAATGCCGAACTTCCGATGCTTTTGCCTAAATCGGGCCCGTACCCGTACCCGTACCGATCCCACTCCCGCCGCCGCTCCCGTTCCCTCTTCCGCTTCCGTTCCCTCTTCCGCTCCCGCTCCCGCCACCGCTCCCACCGCTGCTCCCGCCGCAGCCGCCGCCGCCGCCGCCGCCGCCGCCGCAGTTGCCGCCGCCGCTGCCGCCGCCGCCGCTGCCACTCCCGCTCCCGCTTCCGCTCCCGTTCCCTCTTCGGCTTCCGCTCCCGTTCCCGTTCGCCGCAAACGCGCCAAAGATGGAAGAGTAAATTCTCATATCGGCACATCACGACTGTTCGGCGTTTCCACCGAATTTCAGCTTAATTTAGTGTGTCATCCCCACCGAACTTTAGACACTGAACTTTAGCCGCTTAACTTCGGCATAGTCTGCTGAGACACTTAAAGTTTACTGTGAGTGGTGCCAGTGAAACTGTATTTATTCCGCGTATGCCACTCATCCCCAACAATTTTCCTTTTGAAAATACACAGTTCCATGTGTTTACTTCTTGCTTTGCTATGACAATAAGTCACAGTGTCAGACGCTTAAAGCTGCTGATGTCGATCCAAGGACTGGTTTTTCGCATGGCCAACTTTATGTGGCCTTATCCAGGGTTAGTAACACTTCAGCTCTTTTCATATTGGCTCCCGAAGGAAAGAATTAAAATAATATTGACTTTTAACTCCTAACACTGTTACAAGTACTTTCTTATCTCTCTCTCTCTTTCTCTCTCTCTCTCTCTCTCATTAGTTTTTATTTATAGTAATACGCCGGAGTCATAAAGTCCACGCGAATGAAGTCGCGGGCTACAGCTAGTTAACTATAAATACGTAAGATAAGTTCCAATATTAATAAACTTATTGAATGAAAAATTATTCCATGTATTAAGAGCTAGCGTCCTAAATCGAAATGATTAGAATGCAAACAGACATGTCATGCTTGCGAAAGAGTTTCCCTTCCTTGGTAATTTCCACGTCAGAACTCTTTGCTCTTTAAGCAATTTTCTTTTGATACGCCACTTTCCGGACTGCGTTCTATAATAATTAATTTGTCGTTCAAGCTTTGCGGCTTTGGAACGCCTTTCCAGTCAGTATCCGGAAAGCTGAATGTCGTCTTGAGTTTAAGAGAGCAGTGCGTGCACATTATCTAAGAAAGTAGTATTTATAAGTTTATTTATGGTTTATTTTTTAACTATGTATTACTTATGTTTATTTTAGGGTAGTTTACGAGTATATGTAATAATAAGGTACTAAAAGGCCTCTTCATGTTAACTTTGGCCCCATGAACGCCTCAAAAGTCCGGCTTTTCATGGACACATGGCTGAAAAGCGTACCAACATAAAAACAATAAGTTTATTCCTCTTTTTTGTCTTTTTAGTTATTGTTTGTTGTGCTTACCCCAAAAGATTACATTCTCAGCATCACCAGTTGGATGACTGGTAAAAAGGCCTTTGGCCTTAAGTCTGCCATTTACATGTATTGTTAAAGTTAAATAAATAATTCAATAAAAACGAGTGAACAAAGCGCTTCAACGGTCTATCGAATTCGTCTTACTTATGCTGAGTGGTCTTAACTTAGCCAGGCCTGAGTCACTACCCGTTTAGGTATCGAAAATGTGTACCTACATTAAGGGTTGCCAGGTCACCAAACCTAATAGCCGGTCAGACCAGCCAATTTTGCCGGACATTTGGGTAAAATGGCCCGACACCCTACATAATTGAAGATTTTGTGTGTCAGTATTAATAGGTACGTACGACAAAAAAATTGTATGAAAAATCAAGCGTTTTGATTATTACCATAAATCATGTTAAATTCCAATATATTCCAAAAATAAATAAAATCAAATGCTTTATCAATCAAATAACTTTATTTTTAATCAAAAATAATAATAAAAAGAAAAACATATATCGACACTTTTAAATTATCAAAATTTTATTGATTCTTTTTAATTTCTGCGGCACCGTATATTTTGGCCGGACAAGCATTCAAAAAGCCTAACTATATCCGGCTTTATCCGGACGCCAGGCAATGCTACCTACATGTTTATTATGCACGCGACGACCGCTTCAAAAGGAAAAATTCAGTTACATGAATCGTTTGTCTAGAGTAATAAGAATGAAATTGGCTTGCAATGGATTTCTAGGTATCTAAACAAAGAGGTGAGGAGTTCTGACGCGAGCTTAATCAAACCATAGCGCTTACCACCTTATAGACTTCATTATATATATATATATATATATATATATATAATGAAGTCTAAACTAAATCTATAATATATATATCAACACAACAAAACAACGCGCGACCTCATACTGCACAGCCGACGGTCTCCAAGTTGCAAGAACTGGGGTTGGAAGCTCTCCGTCATCCGCCCTACTCACCAGACTTTGCGCCTACAGACTACTACTTTTTTCAGAATTTGGATAACTTCTTGGCGGGAAAAAAATTCAATACCCGAGAGGCAGTACAAAATGCCTTTGAAGAATTGGTTGCCTCCCGTTCACTGCCACTAATATTTCAATTGTAAAATAATTAAATATCCAAATAAAGTCAAATTTAACTGAATTTTAACCCACCTTATTTGTTTTGCAATGTTTGTGAAGGCCACTTATTAGAGGCAACCAAAGTCGCTGTTTCAAATGATGTTAGAATAATTTAATTTGTTTTACGTACTCGTGTTATTGCGACACTTTTAGATATTTGCAAAAATTGAATCAATAAATCGGTTTTTTCGAGAGAATTCTTTTTGTTCTGAACTTCACTATATGATCTTCTGGTGTCCTCCTACTCCGGCCTAAAATTATATCATATAACATTTTCTTCTAGGTACTACTACCCTGATCGTAACTTCTAATAAAATTATATTATTTCATCTCTTCCACTCGAACAAAGATTTTTTTTATCTGAATACATTTGGACCTACAGTTAGGTACTGCTGATTGTCTCGGGACTGCAAAGTGAAAAATAAAATCTTTAGAGATTGAAAACCATTTGAAACTGAACACGAATGTAATTTTTGTAGAATCAAAAATCATGTTGGCAGTCCAGCAAAAAAAAAGGAGAATTTAGTTTTAAAACAATTAATAAAATGCACAGGCGTCGTAATTATTTAAATTTCAAATACATATCGTCGTCAGCGTGGAAGAATGTAGGTAAACATTTATAGAAAATAAAAAGTAGAACACTTACATGTACCTTATCAGAGTTCAACCGGCAGTTACTTACTTTTATTTGGTGTCATTTTCATTAAATAAATACTACGAATTTTTTTTTCGAAAAGCACCTACTTTTAATAAAATGTCCATTAATCGTTTTATTTTTTAACTTTGTCTTAGGGCGTGCCTCTTCATATATATTTTTTTTTAAGTAAATTTTATATTTATTTATAGGAAAAAGTATCTAATTTGACTTGTTGGAAAATAGCGGATTACAGAAGTTTTAGGTTATATTTTATTGACATATGTATATTTTTCGTAAGTTTATCGTGTTAAACTTACGAAAAATATACATATGTCAATAAAATATAACCTAAAACTTCCGCTATTTTCCAACAAGTCAAATTAGATACTTTTTCTACACGTCAAAACAAACATTTACATTATGGATTTGTATGAAATACAGGCAGATGATGTCACAGTTTCTGCAAAATTAGTTCAGATCTCGTCAGTTTTTCTGCAAAAATAAATCTAAAATGACGTTAAAATGGATATGTTCAAAGACAAGTGACATTATTTTGCGACGTTTTATTTTCTAATTACTACAAAATAATTTATTGTTGACCCAGGAAAATACCCACCGCTTTTTTGATTATACTTATTTCTTTTTCCGAAGCAAAGAACATTTTGCAAATTTTTCTCATAAATGGAAATGAAAGTAGAGTGTGCTACTCAGGTACGGTAATATTTTTTTCTCGGGCGATATACACGAATCCCTCGCTTCGTTTCGCTCTGGATTCATAGTAGCGCCCTCGTCTTAAAAGTATTACCCAAACCCCTTGTAGCACAATCTACTATATGATATGGAAGCCATGTATCCTTTATTCATTTGTACCACGGCCGGCATTCATCTCGGCAGTAGGTAGAAGCGACGTTCGACTAGGGTTGCCAACCGTACTCTAAAATAGAGTATTGTCCTCTATATCATGTGGTCGTACTCTATAATCTATAACACTAATAAAGTACGCTAAAATACTCTTTTTTACAAAATGTTCAGTGCACGTCTGTAATAATACGCAAAAACTTTAATTAGAATAAAAAAGTCCACTATTTAGACAAAGACATGGATACTTTATATTCAGAAGTAACAATTTTAAAATTGCTCCAAGCTGAATTGTTTAATAACGCAGACTTTATACAAAAATACACCGCTGAAAAATGGCAATATATTTTTAAAAAATGTCCTCAAGAATTTGATTGTTTAAAAAAAATTATTAGCTATATACTCTCTGTTCCCGCCACTTCAGCATTTACAGAAAGAGTCTTTTCGGTCATGAATGTGAAGTGGCGAGAAGAGAGAAACAGAGCTTCATTGAATTTAATCAAAAATGAGCTCTTGATATATATAAATTTAGAGTTAGAATGTTTAGACTCATTCAATACCTTTAAAAATAATGAAAATTTGTTATGTGCCGCAAGAAGTACTAAAAAATACCTTTTTAAAAGATAAAAATAAATGATACTCTTTTTTATAAGTGCATACTCTTTAGTTACCTCCTTTAAAATCAGATATACTTTATTTCTGCTAAAAAAAGTTGGCAACCCTACGTTCGACGTGTTACACTTGTACGTGTAAACCTGCGAATTTTTTTAAATTTTACTACAGCTAGTAGAGGAGTTGGGGCTAAGGCGCGTATCGACGACCACTAAGGGATGTCAAATATGCTGGGGGCCAGGCACTGGGTATTCAAGAGCATCATTGCCCAGTACGGTGCACCGGAGGCGTGTTTATTAATATTTGAACCCCTACTGTTTTAATATAAATCGTGGTTTTGATTTAGTACTTAGTTTAAATCATTATCCGCCATAAAAAAAGACCCCCTGAAATACATATGTCACATCTTCTGTCACTGTCTACTTCATTATGGTTTGGGTGAAAATGGTTTAAACCAAGACGTAATACCTACTTATATTAATTCTGTGCCAAGACTTTAAAAGTTGGTATAAAATAATAAGACGGTACATCTTCTTCCTTTTTTTTTAAATATTTGAACCCCTACTGTTGAGAGCCTCTTGTCTTTGTTGTCTTTTGAGAGCCTCTTGTTGGTGGAGTGATTTATACGTGTCTTGTTCTTCAGCCAAGTTCTAAACTCCAAATAAATGAACAAGACAATCGAAAGGACTGCGCCATATTGCCACACACAGACGGTTTGAAATTATTATTTACCCTTAGTTTACTTTCTTATTTATTAATTAATGGTGATTTACTTTGACGATGACTCTTATAATTATTTAATAGATTTAAATTAATATTCTCGCCTCTGTGTGCTGATATTAATGGTAGCGATGTGTGATTGAGATTGACAATGATAAACATATCAAAGTAATTATTAAAATAGCATGGTTTTATTCATTTGGCCATTATTATTTTTCATATCTATCATAGGGTAAAAAATAAGTTCAAACAGTCTGTGTGTGGCAATATGGCGGAGTCCTTTCGATTGTCTTGTAAATGACAAAATTATTTAGACATCATTTGTCCAGTAAAATACTATAGCATAACACTGTCTGTACATTACATGAAGTGGGCTAAAGAGCGATCTTGCCCAAAGACACCTGTATCGCCACAGACCCACAGCCGGCAGTGACTCCAGACGCAGCTCTGCTGCACCACCCGTGTAAACCAGACCTTCCTTTGTGCGATTTCACATTCGGAAAGCTATGAATCATTGTCACTGTCTTTCCTAAATGGCGAGGTTACGTAAAATCTGAAATATTTTCTCTTGCTTGTCTTTATACGTATGACTGTATTTAAAGTACCTATTTATTTATTTCGAATATAATTTTGTTGATCTGTGATAACGGAAGAAATTAAAAAAAAATATAGCTGTCAGAATTGTATTGACATTTGGCCTTATCAGTTTGTCTGTAGGTACTATAGAATTATAACCCATAGATACCTACGTAATGTAAAAAATCTGTACCGAAAACTTGTCAAAGTAAAACTGTGAAATCAACATCCTGCAGCAGTGTTCCCGGACCGATACGACATTGAAACCTTCAAAAAACGAGTCTATATCTTTCCGAAAGGCCGGTAACGCTTCTGTTACACCCCTGGTGTTGCAGTTGTCCATGGGCAGCGGTGATCACTTACCATCAGGTGACCCGCTTGTTCGTTTGCCGCGCTATAGCATAAAAAAAAGAATCTCCTACAATACGAGTTACGGATGATGATTTTATTTGTTTTGAGTAAAACGGTTTCTTGAAATCGTTATTTTTTTTCAAATTTAAACGATCATGTTAGATTTTAGAAATAATACATGATAAATCTAGACATACATCAGTAGCTAATTTATAAGAAGGTTCCTAGTAAATTTCGGGGACTTTTCACTTTTTGTTAGTTTTAGTGGCTTAACAACACAACTTCTCTACATCGAAAATACCTACACATATGGTAAATTGTAACCGCCCAATTGCAAAGTTTAATATCAATTTCTTAATGTAAATGTAGTTCTCAAATAGATACCTAACCACTTACAAATTAACATGCAGCTTTTATCAGCCCATTTATTATTATTTGAATTAACCCTTGCCGTATTATGTTACCCGCACTTTGACACAAGTACACGATAAATTATGTATTTAGGTCGCTTATATACGACATAAAGTTACATGACACGTACGTATTGGTTCTTACTATTTTGTTTCTTCAAGGATATTAGTGGCTTCAACAAAAGGGACTCTTAACGCGTTAATTTTTGTGTAATAATGGGGGTAAGTACTGGTAGATTTAAATAAGAAAAGAGAAATGTTATGTTATGTGATAGTTTTTTACAGTAGCACTAAAATTAAATAAATATATTTTTACTTATTTACTAATTATCTATATTATATATATAAAAGCGAAAATCACTCCGCTAGGCCTTTAAACTACACTTTTTAAAAGATTGTTGTATTGAAGAAGTATTCATACATTTTAAGTTTTTAACATAATAATTCATATGTCATAACAAAATTAATAACGTAAAAAAAAACATTTAATTTTAACAAAGAAGTAATTGCGTCATATCTATTCTCACTTCTTATTGAACAGCCCTAGTAAATAAAAAGAAGAATAAAATACAAATACGTACGTATGTATGTTAAAATATTAGAGGGCCCTCAGCTTTGCGCCTCCAGTGTACTGTACACGCAGTGGCGTAGCTAAGGGGGGGCGGCGGGGGCGGCCCGCCCCGGGTGTCACCCGTTTAGGGGTGACACCCGAGCCCGACTATGACCATCAGTTATAGTTCTTTCTATTTATAAAAAATCGTAAATCTGCGGCAGAGAGCATAACCGCCACTAATAAAATTATCTAGGTAACTATAATATCGTACCACGAACATAATAATTGATATTAAAAAAAAACAATGTGCACAGTGTCAATCGATCAGGGATTCCCCCAAAATTTAATACCCCGTTCGCGCATAACCAACGCTAGTCAGGGGATTCCCTCGATATAGCGCTCGTCACTTGTATTGTGGATTGGGCTTCTTTTGTTTCCGACCGCATTCATTTCAATATTCGCTTACGTGAACGTGTGAAAGTCTAGTGCAAAGTGTTTGTTAATTATTAGATATTATAAACAACATTTTTTGTATAAAAGTCGATTCTTGAAGAAAATAAACAAGGTAAGTGAATTATTTTTGTTATTACAGGTAATACTTACATTTTTTATCCATTTAGTTTCTAATAGCAGTATCTTAGATTATTTTGAAAAACCCTTCAATTTTATTCTCTTTTAATTACTGTGTATTTTAAACTATATTATTGAGACGTCCTAAATGATAAATAGGTACCTAAAGAAGGTATTTCAGACGGATTGCAATAATATTTTTTTGTTTAGCCTGGGCAAGTATTACTTATCTACTAAAGGTATTTATTTATTAAAATAGGTTTTAAAGACTTTGCTGGTGTAAAAAGATTTTACTTATATTTCTACACGTTTTACGATATTACTTTAGGTAATAATGTTTAATTGTAAATAATATTCTTATTTATTATTAACTTACTTAATATTTTCCTATCTAATAGCAATGGGATTTGTTTACAAAAACGGAATACATTAAGTTTAGATTTTTGATTGAAAGTTATCATAATCATATCATACAACTTCGCGTACGTTGATTTTGCTCCGAGATGAGCAGCTCGAGCACTCGTGGCACGGATATCACAATTAACGGTGGAGTTTTTAACTAATATTTTTCTAATAATACTTAAAAACATATTTACACCCAGACGCAGGATTGTTAGGTAATATAAATTAACAATCCTGCGTCTGGGAAAAATATATTTCACAAAGCTAGTTACGTAACGTGTAGGTGTTTATTTACTGTTATAATTAGTTTATAAAATCAACGTTTCACTTACTAACTAAAAATATTTTTTAGAATACCCAGAACGAAATATGCCTCGGGGAATTCATACTTCGAAAAGACAAAGCGGGTTTCAACAGAGAAAAGCCAAAAAGGCTAAAATGGATGAAATTCAGAGCATGTCCGGTTCTCTTTTCAAATATGTCACAAAAGCAGATAGCGGCCAAAGTTCAAGTAAAGTACCCGAGTCTCCTGCTGACGAAAGTAATGATTCACATCTTGGAGACTCACATTCAGATAGCAACATCGACAATACAGAATCAATGAAGACGACCCAGGACCTTGACGGAATCAAAATAAATAATGAAAATGACGCCGTTAATGCTACTTTCGGAGATAGCATTAGCTTTGAAGAATCAGTTCAACACTTGAGAGATGTTTCACATTGGAGTTTACCGGTACCTGATAATGTTCGCATTGACATAATAAAAAAGGGCAGTGAACATTTCCAGAACAAAGAAGGACCGTTTCCTACTGTATCTCGTCATGGTTCAAAGATTAAAGGTGATTCTCGTCATCTTTCACAGGAATGGTTTTATAAACCGATGTCTAGTGGTGAAAAAATTCTACGATCATGGATGGTATTTTCTCCTATATCAAATAACCTGTACTGTTTTTGCTGTCGTTTATTTGCTGTCAGTAACATACAAACAACATTTACAACTGGATTTCAGAAGTGGTGGAAACTAAATCCTAAAGTATTGGACCATGAAACTTCATGTGAACATTTAGAAAATTTCGAAAAGTGGAAAACTTTGGAAATGAGATTAAAATCTCACACCACAATAGATGATGCAGCCTTGCAATTAATGAATACGGAAAAACAGAAGTGGAAAAATCTTTTATCTCGATTATTAGATATAACATTGTTTTTGGCTAAACAAAACCTAGCATTTCGTGGACATGATGAAACCAAAGGGTCGTCTAATAAAGGTAATTTCTTAGAACTAGTTAAACTGCTGTCAAAGTATGATGCAGTACTCAAAGAACATATACTATATTTGGATATTTGGAGCAGGAAAAATCACCTAAAGTAACATATTTATCGCCAGAAATACAAAATGAGTTCATAAATGTTTTAGCTAATCATGTAAAATGTCAGCTTGTAAACGAAATTAAATCGGCCAAATATTTCGGTATCATGTTTGATAGCACACCTGACGTTTCACATGTTGATCAAATGTCTGAAGTGATTCGTTATGTAAAAATTAATAATAGAAAAGTAGAAGTCAAAGAAGTATTCTTAGGATTCTTTCCTTTACATGGAAAAAAAGCAGCTGACTTAAGCGCTGAAATACTAAAGAAGCTTGAAAACGATGGCTTAGATATTATGATGTGTCGTTCTCAAGGTTATGATAATGCTGCAGTTATGAGTGGTATACACGGAGGAGTACAAGCTATTATAAAAGAAAAAAACAATAAAGCAATTTTTATTGGTTGTATAGATCATTCAATTAATTTATGCGGCCAACATTCGTTCGCACAAAATGTGACTTGTGTTACATTTTTCGGAGCAGTGGAAACAATATTTAACTTTTTTTCAACTTCCACAAGCCGTTGGGAAGTGCTCCTCAATCACAGCAAAGCATCTGTTAAAAGACTTTCGACAACGCGATGGAGTGCTCATTACGGTGCAGTAAAAGTATTGGCTGAAAATTTTGATGGGATAATATCTGCAATTGAGGAACTATGTGACCAAGACGTAAATTTAGAAACTAGAGGTGCTGCACAAAATCTTATGCCTGCTGTGTGCAATTTCTCATTTCTTTGTTTTCTTTTCTTTTGGAATGATGTGCTAAGGGAAGTGAACAATGCTCAGATTGCATTACAAAGTAAAGGTTTATGTGTTGATGAAATAATCATAAAACTAGAAGCACTTCGTCTATTCATTGGAGAGAAACGGTTGCATCTAGCAGAAGAGGCAATAGATTTTGCTGTACAAAAATCGGAAAAATACAACATTTCGATGGAACGACGAATTCGTCGCAAGAAACGCATGCCCGGTGAGTTAGCGTCGTCCACCGAGGCTGGACTTACACTTAGAGCGGAACTTCAAAAAGACATGTTAGAATGCATTGACAGATTCAATATTGAACTCGAAACAAGAGTAAAGTCCATTAAAGACGTAGCTTCATTGTTTGAGGTTGTGCAGTCAAAGACCTTGCTTTCGGCAAACACTGAACAGTTAAAATTAGCTATATCAAAATTTACTAACCTTTACGATGAAGTATCAGAAACAGAACTCCTTTTAGAAATACCAAGATTGAGAAGACATTTAAAAGCGGCTAATATTACTGTCTCTAATTGGGTGATACTGGACTTTTTGAAATTTATTGTGGAATGGGATTTTACAGAATCTCTTCCGAATCTAACGGTAGCACTAAAGTTATTTATAACAATATGTGCATCAGTAGCTTCATGTGAGAGAAGTTTCAGCAAATTAAAATTAATTAAAAATTATTTGCGGTCTACAATGACCGAAACCAGATTAAACAATCTTGGTATTTTAACGATAGAACATGAAGCAACACAAAATATAAATTTTGAAGACGTGATTTCGGAGTTCGCTAGTGTCAAAGCTAGAAGGAAGAAATTTTAATTTTTAACAAACTAAATTTGTTTTACATAATAAACAAATATTTGTAATAGGTACTCATATTTTAATAAAACGTAAATGATTATAACTTTTTTTTATTTTAACAGTTTCGATTGAGTTTTAGGGTGACACCTATAAAATCCGCCCCGGGTGCCACCTATGCTAGCTACGCCACTGTGTACACGCCCTATACTTCAGGCTAATTATCCCATAGGGTCAAATCAGGGCCTGGTGATAATCAATATGAATGATCGTCATTGTATGTAGAGGCACAGAAGTTTAAAACAGCGGAGGTAGCGTCCGGTTTTTGTGTATTCAAAACGACAGTGTAAGTGTGTCAAGGTACGGATCAGCTCTTGCGCAAGGCGTTTTTTTAATACCGCGCCCGGTTGCCGAGGTAATTAATTCGATTCAGAGTGTCGCAATAAGCGATACCCGCTCGTTTTCGTGCATTTAAAGTGTTATATTTATTTTGACGCCAAAATTGCGGGAGAAAACCGTTAAACATTTTATCCACATAAAATGAATGTTTAACTCGTTTCTATTTAAAAGGGACACGTGGGTAGATTAATGCCAGTTTAATCAACGATCTAATTTATATTTAGAATTAAGTCTCAATACGGGTCGTATTAAGACTAAATTCTAAATTTAGTTTGAACTGCTACCTACAGTTTTGTGTGAAGGGCCAAATTATATGGATAATGATATACTGTCACTTTAAAATAATTTCAAACTTGTTTAGTACTGAATATTCCGATTTGATTTCTTGACAAACCTACTACATGTAATACCTAAAATGGTATCTAACTAAATAACTAACTACTCGTATTGAATGACTATTGTGTATCTTAAGAGCGGCCTTCCCGTCTAACTTTTCATGCAAACGTTCGTACGTGATTTTGGCGTTGTAACTGATCTTTCTTGAAAACTTTTGAACAAACAGGTATCTTTTGCGTTATTTCTAGGTATCTATCAAAAAAAAAAAAAAAATTTGGCAAAACAAATTCAGTATAAGCCTCCAAAAATCTGCTGTACAAATTTTACCTGAACTTCGACCGATCATAAAGTACTCATATATTGTAAAGAAAAAAAATAATATTTCGATACAAACCTCGCAAATGTAATGAAAAATTTAAATCAAAATCATTTATTTCACACAATTGTAAGGCTTACTAAAAAACACGTATTTCCTGGAACAAGTTTTATGAAATTTCCACACCCCATGTATAGTTAATATTCGTTTAATGGATAGTTCGTAATAATACTAATTCCATTTAATGGAATGCAAACTGAGCCCTAAGGCGCTATCTCTTTCTTTTTGCTTTGCCTCTTTTTCTATCATTGCCCTGGATAAAACAACAAGCTTTTCAAACTATGCTCGCGTTGACGATAGAGCGGTCGGGAAGTTGTGTCAAATCTTGCCTTGTACGATAACAAAGAGTTATGTTTTTATATCAAAACAAGAACTGACATTGTTAAACCTTGTTTTTACTGGGTGTTAAAGCTACTCGAAAGTACTCGAAACCATAAGCTACTTTTCTCGCTCACGTTTAATTAAAGGCTTGAAAAAATAAATAAACAACAATGTCCCCTTAAGAGCCGAGAGTCGGTGGCCCTGCTCTCGATAGCTCTCCTTAGATGGCTCAGCAGCAGACTAGGTCGAGGAGAACTACTACGATGTCAGTGTCATAACACGCTCCGCTATCCGAAGCTATTCCACGCACAACATCCAACGCTGCTTTCATTCAGTACGACCACTTGCACTGCAGTACAAAAACCGAATGCTACAACGCACTTCTGGACCAGTTGCACGGCTGCAGTGAATAAGTTACTGAATGGTAACGGCGAGCAGTGTGGTCAGGCGTATATTGCATATGTAGTACTTTGTACACTTCTGTTATTTGCGTGGACGGCCTTGCAATTCAAGGTACTATCCGAAAATGAGACAAAATATATTTTGTTTTTTTAGGCTCACGAAATGATTTTTTTTCTTGTTTCGAGACCATATTTTCGAAAAAAGAGAGATGAGGCCAAATTTATGTCCTAGTTTTATCATTATTTCCACCTTATCAACGTCAACGCTAGTAATAGTAATATAGCTTTTTAAATACAATCTTATTTGACTATAAAAGTGCCTACAAAGGTCTTTTTTCAATTGTTTCCTTGTTTGTCGCTTCTTTGCCGTACGCTTTACTCTATAGTTATCTCTTCTGGAAATAATTGACAGGTAAAAAGAAAATATGTGAGAAAAGTTAAAAGCTAAATAAGGCTCAACTTCAGTCACTCCTTCCAATTAAGTACCTTGCTAAGGAAATAGGATGGACTTCATAATCCTATTCCAACAAAATTGAATCAGTAATCACAGTTTTGGAATCTTACTTGGTTGGTATGACAGTGTAAAGGAACATTTAATTTTTTAAACATCTTTCAATCATTTCAGGGTGATGTGAAAACCATAAATGAATAAGTTTCATTGTTTGTATATAAATGTATTCTTTGAGATAAATAAATCGCAAACCTTGTGTGGAAACTATTGCAGTAACTTGATTCTGAATACCTACTACCCATTTAGTATTTCTCATACGCTAAATATTTTGAATTTATAGTACGTGCACTGTTCGACCAATATAGGGTTGCCATCTCTTAAATTTGGCAACCAGGACAAGACGCGTGAAAATCCCGGAGTTTAAAGCCCAGAACCTGGACATGTCAACAGGTTTTGTTTAAATATAGTCTAATTAAAAAAACAGTTGAAATGTCATAAATCACCATTTTATTTATTTTCAGATCCTGAAATTCAATAAAGTCATCTTTTAGCATCATTTTAATTGTACCTAACATAACAGAATCATATAACAGTTTTTTACAAATAGTTTAAATAATAAGTTATAATTTTTTTTAATTTTAAAATAATGCACAAGTTATTGATATACTCTGTTATGAAAACAAAACCTTATTTTAATGTTAAACCCAACAAAATTCAATTTCTTTTAAACAAAATTCTTTAAAGTACTGAGGCCCTTAAGTTTTCTGACTAATAAAATATGATTGATTACTAATATTGTAATCAATCATATTTTATTTCGTATTGACAGATCAGTTTAATAAATGAAAAATCATTGCTTTTCACAACTCGAAAAACATAACCCTCCCTCTTCGCAGTCGCTTAAAAAGACACGGGCGCAGAAAAAGGCTCGGGTGCAAAAAAGAAACTCGAGCTCTGATCTCACACTCCGATGCTCACTAATTTTTGAACTTTTTTTGAAATGAGTGAAATATGATTTTTTAATCTTTTCAATCCCCTAATTTTCCTTTTTTTCTGATTACTACACTGCATTAAGTACTTATATCTACTTAATTAGCACTGTATAGGTAAGAAGTAGCTTTATATTTAATCTAGTTGTTAAGGGGATACCTGAATTTTACGGGGTCCAGTGCTGCCCCCATTATAAATAAATCATTTGATAGGAAACGAAAACATCATTTAAAATTTGTCTTGACCAGGCACTAGATAACCCTTCAAACTATTTTATGAACTACTGTTTACAGTTTAAAGTGATAACGTGAAGCTTTTCTTCGCACAATTGCGAAAAACGGCCACTTTTGGCGCATGTGCGTAGAAAAACTTCACGTTCTCACTTTAAACTGTAAACACTAGTTCATAAAATAGTTTAAAGAGTTGTCTATAGCATGAGACCAAAATTTTAAATGATATCTCTGTTTTCTTTTAAATATTTTTTTTTTTAATGGACCCCGAAAAATTCTTATCCCTTACGGTGCTCCCCAAAGCAGTGAACGAGTCGTAGTATAATTGCGAAATCATTTTATTTTAGATAGATAAAACTAAGTTGCTGCTATAACACGTATACAAAAAATACACAAATATAAAAGTAAAATACACAATAAAGTATATATCAGCCTGCGCAATTTTGAATGTGTGTGCCAGAGTTGGGAGTAGTTAACTACTATTGTGTAGTTTGATTACAAATTACAATTACATGTAGTAAACTACAAGTAGGTGAAATTACATTAAATTTAACTACAACAATTGCAACTACTGTAGTTGTAATTTGTAATTGTAATTAAGTAGTTATAACTACAAATTACCATAAGAATTAATTACCGCGGGCATGTGTTAAAGGTGTTATATTTCGAAATTGTAAGTGTAAAAAGTTGTAAGCAAGAAACGAAAATTTATAAGTAAGTAAATCTTTATAAAATATGTAATTTCAAAAAGTAGTTTGTAATTGTGATCACAACTACTTTTTGTAGTTTATAGTTCAACTACTTTTTCAATAACTTTTTGTAATTATGTAGTTGCGATTACTAACTACAAAATGTAATTGTAGTTAGTAAGTAATAATTAGTAGTTTAATTACATTTTGCCCAACTCTGGTGTGTGCTACAGAAATACAAAATGGATACAAACAGCTGTGGCCTGAAGAGATGCGTGGTGTGGATCCAATAATAATAACGCGAAAATAAAGAAAAACAAATTACGATCTTTGACCGGGACGGGAAGACACTTTAGTGAACGCAGAAGAAAATTCCTCGAAAGCTTTACTCTCCTTGGATCGTTGTGGTGCCAATAATTTGAGGATGAAGATCAGACGATGACGTGAGGTATAATATAGGTAATGAAAGAAGGTTGCAACAACCTATATAACCGTTAAAATTTAATAAATTATATAATGACAGATTAATTTTTCTTATTAAGTTCCTATGAGTTGCTACACCTGCACCATCGTCATTAAATATTCAAAATGTAATATTCGCAGTTTAATACGGGTTTCCGATGTTTCTCATCTACTATACTCAAGTATTTAAACCGAAGTCAAACAATGAAAATATTAGCATTGAATTGCCACCAGTTGATGCATTCATTGTTCCTGCTTTCTTAAGGTGCCCTTTATTATAAGCCGATTTTGGAAGAAACTTGGCTAAGAAAAACAAACATTAATACGCGGAAAAGAGTCAATGTTCGATGAATATTTGATACCTCTACATTGTTATAAATATTATATTGAAAGATTTTATTTATCTTTCTATGCATACAATCCTATTGTCCTCTAATGCATAGTGATTCCTTCCAATATACAGGATATATTACGAATTATTTAGGTAATAAAATATTTAACCTCCACAAATTTAATAAACTGTGGACGTAGATAGCGCCAAGTAGGGAGACCCGGATGGAAGGGGGGAGATCTTTGCCCAGTAGTGGGACAAAATAATATGAGGGGTGCAAAAAGGGGGTCCTTTCTTGCGCCTCTCAAATTCTAAGCGTGGGTGCGCCGGACAAGGGTATAAAGGGGGGTCGTCCTTATTAAATACGTCTGGCGCACCAACGCTCCTAATGTGTAAGACCCGGAGTGCTATTTCTCACCGAAACACAAAACGTGTAGTTTTTCAACTCACCGCTCGCGTAAAATATCATTTGGCCGTATTTTAGAAACCGTCGTGTCAGCGAAAGCAGTATTATTTTATGCAGAAAAATATGTTTATGGTTTTCTAAAAAAATTACCATGAAAGCAGCGTAAATAGGAACGGATTCTCTATTGACATATCTACGCTACCCATGTCAAAATTACGAGTGGTCAAGACCAGTCGTTGCCAATCCTTTGCATACGATCGTTTCAACAAGTTTATTTGCCAGGCAAATTAAAAAAGCCCCGACTTGCAAGCGTTCACCCCCCATAACTTAGTAACCTATAAATATGCTGAACCTATTTGCAAGGCGAATTATTAAGAACTTAAAACTTCATAGCGCGTTTTAGTTTCATATCTAAACATTAACCGTCTTATTATAAAACCCAGACTAACTTTGTTACTAGGTTTAAAACATTATCCGCCCAAATCAAGTTGACATCTAGTATCACACACTATCTCACCCGTCAATGTCAACTTGATTTGGGCGGATAATGGTCTAAACCTAGTAACAAAGATAGTTATGTGTTTATAATAAGAAGGTGATGAGTAGCGGAACGATCTGTAGCGCCATCTATTATTCGCCAAGTAAATTTAGAGAACCCTGACTTTCAAGCATTAACCCCTATAACTTTTAAATGGCTTAACCTATTTTCATCAAGCATTTATAAAAACCACCGCAAGGGAACTTGCTTTCACGAGAAAAAAACCGCACTGCAATCGGTCCACCCGTTCGAGCGCTACGATGCCACAGACAGACAGACGGACATTAATCGGCGACAAACTTATAACACCCTACTTTTTTGTCGGAGGTTAAAAATGCTCCCGTTTGGAAACGCTCGCGCAAACCATTCGTAATGTGACAAGTGATTTCAGAAATGCGTCCCCAGACAGTCTAGGGCAGGTGTAAAGACCGAATAAACGTTTAAAAAATCCTGATTTTGGGATCACTATCGGGACAAATTACAATGTTTGGTAAAAATTACTCATAGCTTTTATTATAAAATACGTTATAAGCACAATAAGACAATTACACTTGATTTAAAAAATTCTATTTGAAATTCCCTAATTATGGTCTGGTATTACGGTTTTAAAATGTAAATAGTTATATAAAAATGCCCAAATTTTTACCTGACTGCGCCAGAAGAGGCCTTCAACTTTTATATTGAAATCTATCGAGTTTTATATCAAAGTAAAGGATTTTAAATAAGGTTTAAAAAAATATATGCAACTTATGTTTAAATGTAATTTGAGATTAGAAATGCTGAAAAACAACATAATCAAGTACTACTAATGCAATCAGTTGTCTTTGGAGACAAGATATTCCAATAATCAGCAGGTATATACATAAAAAACATCCTGTTCAATATATCAACAGGAGAGCTCCTGTTTTTTTTTCTTAATTATTTTACATAGGACTTAACATCAAAAATGGTGTCCACAAGTTTACAATTTTTTTTAAATATCTATTCACTGCACCCCAGATGATGGATTAGTCGAGGAAAAAATACTCCTACGACATGTATGGGAGATACTTCAAAAAAAATTGTTTTTCACGGTTATATTTTACTTCTTTGTCGGTATGATGGATGTTCATTCTTTGATTGATTCCAAATTATAGCTTTCTAGTAGCTTATGGACTCTGAGTGGAACCGCCGACAGACAGACAGACATGGGGGTTCATAGTTTACTACAGAACCCTGAAATGCAAGACCGCTGTACAAAACCTATAAGGGGGTTCCATCATTGAAGGTACTCGTAACACCCATATTTTAAAATTTATTGCATATTATTTATACCAATATGTGGCTTTAGCGACGTATTGTAGTCTAATGTATGAGGCGTTTCGTTTCACTTGGGGTCCCCCGCTCACAAGTGAGTAACATTTTTTGTTAACCTTGTGGGTTGTGCATTGTGCAATGCGATTCGGCTATTTGTTAAGTGTTGAGTAAATGTACAAATTTTTGTACGCAAAAATATACTTCGATGCATGAAAATGATAGGTGCATTGCAGTATTTTTTATCAAAATACAGTGTAAACTCATATTAGACATACAAATACGATAACGTTTTTCGAATATTCAATAAGAAACCATTTCTTGATACTTTAGTGTGAAGAAGTATAAAACCAAAGACCGAGAAGTAAGAAATACAGGATTGCAGAACGGTTACGAAGGAAGTTTTTCCTCTAAGATAAATAAAAAAGAAACACGATGAGTGACGGAGATGAACATTGGCGTAAACATCTTTCATCCAGTAATTGTCAGCTCACTGGTACATATATGGAGAGCATTCGAGCAGCCTCAAGTGATCAGTGATCACGCAAGTTATCTCTACAGGCGTCAGTATATTCATGGCGACCACAATGGCGGCGCGGCGACCTTCGCCTACTTAGCCGCTCGGTCGGATCGCAGTGAGCCACTCGGAAAATCTTTTCAAAACGCTCATATCTGCCGCTCTCGTTCTATTATTTTCCAAGTATTACAATATAACATGGATTGCGAAATGTCGATAGTCGATCGTGGATAGACTTTCATGACTCGCGATTAACATGTTTTGAAGGCTGTTTCGTTATTCGTTTTTGAATTAATATATTTGTTTTTGTTACTGTGATTTATCTATTCGTTTCTTGTTCGTAAGTTTAATTCTTGTGCGTTCTTACTTCACCGTTCAGTGCAGTGCAGTGGTCGTTCCGAAACGCTAGTAGTTTTTAGCTTTTGCACTAAAATAATATTTAAAAAAATTACCTTCAATAAGAGATAAATTTATCCTACATTGAATAAAAAATTTTGACTTTGACTTTGACTTTACCTTGACGATTTCGTCGAAAAAGAATTTCGTAAAGTTGCTTGAATAGTCGGCGTGAAAAAACCTTTCTTTTTAGGGTTCCGTACCCAAAAATGTAAAACAGTACCATTTCACTCGTCTGTTGCCCTGTTACAACCATTTGCTACGAAACTACTGGACCGATTGAGTTGTGAGCCTAGCCGTGTAAGCATACTGAAAGTGCCCTTGAAAGGAATTATAATTTCCTTTTCTTATGAGATTTTTATTAACACCGGTTTGTGAGATAATATTAATTGTCGATCCTTTTCGATCTGTTTTTTGTGCTTTATGTATATTGTTAAAAGTTATGAGTTGCATTAACAAAATTAATTTTAACGTTTGGTTAATTTACTTTATTATTTTCAAGATAGCGACACCCAAATTGTTTTCGAAAATGACGTACCATTACTGACTGTTACAGATAATTTCTGTAAAACATCGTTTAGGGGAAGTTGGTCAAAAGAGGATTATTTGAAAAATGGAATCCATATAAATAATCATTAGTTTTATTATGAAATAATTGTATTACACTTTGATTACGCAGTTAGGTAAATGAAAGTGGTACCCAATACAGTTGGGAAACCCAATATTAGATTCTCGGAGAAATACGTAAATAGAGTTTGAACTATATCGTGTGGTACATCAAAAAAAAGAGCTTTTTATGAGAATTTAAAATATATTTTTATGTAATTTTTAAGATCGGAATTTTTGAAGTGATATAAAAAAAATACCATCCCCTCTATCTACGAAACCACTGAACGTAAAATAATAAAAAAGTACAGTTATTACTTATTTACCTATATAACGTGGTAGGGACATAAAATAACAACCAAAAAAATATTCGACACTCGCATCTGGGGGCACGGGAGTGCCCCCGCCAAGACGAGCCAAGCGGAGCGCAAGGGCACTACTACCTTTTCTCGAAACGTTTCGTCGTTTTTTTGAAATCTTATAACTTTGGTTTGGATGATGCTAAATAGTTAAAAATTTCAAGATGTAATGACACCAGTACAATCATTAAACATACAAAGTTTGAATGTCGTAGCTATTATACTTAAATTTTATTAATGTCTAAAAACCCCCGATTTAGTCACTGATTCTCTCACTCACAGAACAACAAACCAACCCACTTTGAAATCCCACCAAAAACATTTTTATGTAAAAATGTTGCCAAGACGAGTCTAAATAGCTTACCCTGTGAAATAGTTATCAGATCTCGTATAAAGCCAAGCTCTAAAGACTACAAGCTCTAAACCTATGAAAAAGTGGTCAGATCTCATGTAGAATCAATATTCTTGATCTAAGTGCCCTTACATTACTAGGCCCTAACTTCACATACTCTACATTTTAGTCAAAACCTCATGCTTGGCCGTTTTGCTACCGGGCGCAATAAAATTTACAATTCAAGAATTTAATCGCTCGTAAGATCGATTGAGGTAGGTAGAGGTGTCATATCCGGGAAATTCTTTTTTTTCCCAGAAATGACATCTCTACCTATTTTGCTCACTTGGTTTCTCTCTACCTCACTTGGTTTGCGTTCTGGTATTATTAGTTTAGGTATAATTAACACGTAAATACTTTGCCTTTTGATAGCACCTTAACATAGTATTATAGTTAGGCGCATCTTGAATACAAAGTTTTTTCAATTTCTGACCATATTTGCATACCATTATAAGGGGAAAAGCACACTGCATGACTTTATCTACTGACGCAATATTTTTTATTATAATATCTTTTTTAATAAATATATCTTTATATTTAAAGTATTTCCCTATGTGAAACAGGAATTTAGAAAATTACAAATACCTACAACCTCCAAAAAATAGACTAGTCACCAAACTTAATGAAAGAGGTATCTTTTACCAAGGTTATGCTTGCCTACGCGTACATTTGTTATTTATTAAAGACAGGTATCTGCCGGCGGCTTCGCCTGCGTGATCGTGTTGCTTCACAGCCGTCGCCTTGACCTTGACCTCTGTTTCGGATTGTCGTGCAAATGAGATTTTTAGATGTGCCTTAGGATACTTATATAATTACTGTATCTAATACCAGACCAGAGGTTGGAAGAAAAAAAAAGAAATCATTAAAAGTTTTATTTGAAAATTTACGAAATATTCATATTTAAAATAAAATTAAAAAAAAAAAAACCCGATTGGTAGCCAGCTCAGCTATGTGCTGATGGCGAGGTGCCACAAGAATGACTTTCAGCTGGTACCAATAAACAGGTATACCCTGTACTCGCATGCGTACGTACAGAGAGAGTAAGTACATAGATAAAACAATATTCAAAGATAGATGCGTGTTAAAATCATATATGCCTATCAGCTGCACTGGCGCGGTACAGGTTTCAAACGAAAAATTTAAAAAAAGTAAATTAGAACATGTTCGAATACTAACTTTTAGGGTTTCGTTTGCATAAAGAAAAAAGTTATCATGCATTCGAACAATAAGAATAAATAAACATCTATTTTTCTAATCACAAATACATTTTTTTCATATTTCGCTGTGTTCTATGTGTATTTTTAGTTCTTGCACCAATTTTACTCGTATACTAATTTTTATCTGCACCACTTGTCGGTTTACTGATAGAGAAAGCCTAAGGATTGCTGTTTAAAATGTTTATAATCAAGTTGAATAAATAAATAAATTCATGCACCAGTATAGCTTAATAAAAATATTTAATATGTAGTATTTTATGCAACAGTTGTATAAAAAGGTTCATAAAATGCGAGTGGCAAGGAGACGCCATCGAGCATTATTTGACGTACTTATACAACGTTGCATACAATACTTTTTCTACGACTACATTTACTAAAATTAATACAAAAATAAACAAAGAAAAGTATGAAATACTACCATATGTTTGGTAGATACTAGGTATCTATGGAAGGCCTTATTTTTTTTAATTGACTTCTTCCTAGTGATCAGAAGTGCCATTTTTGAAACATGGAGTCACCTAAACGAATGTTTTTTTCATACAAAAAATCGTTTGTTCAGTGTTTCCACGTTTGAAAAATGGCACCATATGTAAAAATAAAGATTTTATTATGTTGGCAATATGGTAGATCTAAAGAAAAAAAAGTTCTAGGTCTATGGCTAGGAGTATCGTTTTGGCGAAATAACGACACATGTGCTATTATATTAGGAATAGACAATAGACTTTTCTGAAATCATATAATCTATGTTCTTATATTAGTGTTCGGGACCATTTAAAAGACAGATAACGGTAGGTACAGGAGTAGAAAAAATAATTTATTAGGTTGTTATGAGCTTTTTTTATCACCGACGCAACTTTTCCCACTACGCGGCTACGCTTAACACGTACCAGGCAGAAATTTTACGTCTATGTTCGTTATTCTATTGTTATTTCTATTGTGTCTGGCTGAGTGTCCCGGAATATGTTTAATCTCTAGTCGAAGACAACTTATTTAATTATTTGCTTCAAAACTAGATATAATGAATGAGATAACCTAATCACTTTCAGGAGTATGACAACTTTAAATGAATGATTGTCTATCTACTGTATAAAATGCCCTGCAGTGTGATTTTTGACTCCGAATAGGGATGAACAGAAATTTTTTTTCGTCCTGAACGAATATCACTAATTGTGTACTCGTATTAACTAATAAGGGAGTTTTATGGTTATCGTTTTTGTTTTACGTGTGTGCAAGTGCAGCATTATCATCTGTGGGTGAAATAAGTTTGCGGCAGCGCCCGCGCCGCCGCCGCCGACGGCGGTATCAGTTTATTTACATGAGACTTAATCACACTTTATAAATAGCATATCTAGGCATGAATTCTCGGCGACCTACATGTACGCTCATTGCAGTCTGTTATCCTCTGTCCTGGTTTTTGTAAACTTGACCCACTTAGCGATATGTGCTTGTATAATTAACACAAATAACCTACACGTATCTACTATTAAGTATTGAAACATGATAGTTGTATTCAATCAGAGTCCGTGTGCATGAGCTGCATTTGCGTTGCATCAAGGATTTCATTTGATCACAAATACTCACATGACTTTTACACTTTCAATTTATATGATAGCATTTTGTTTACCTAATAATAAAGAACCGGCCAAGTGCGAGTCGGACTCGCGCACGATGTGTTCCGTAGAATTATCTATAAAAAATAACGTTTGTTGTATGGGATTTCCACTTAAATATTTATTTTATTCTGTTTTTAGTATTTATTGTTATAGCGGCAACAGAAATACATCATCTATGAAAATTTCAATTGTCTAACTAACGCGGTTCATTTGATACAGCCTGGTAAAAGACATACGGACGGACGGACGGACAGCGGAGTCTTCGTAACAGGGTCCCGTTTTTAGGGAAGGAACCCTGAAAACAATTATATTAGTACATGAGCTCTATCTCAAAATATAAATTTCACTACATATTTTTATTGAATATCTAACTAATTTAATTACCTATTTGAGAAGGTCAAACAACACCTAATTTATTTTTATACATATATGAGATTTATTGTCTACCTTTGGCCCTATCCTAGTACTTACAATTATCATGAAAACTATGAAAATGCTTACTGTAAAGCGTAAATAAAGTCACCATGTTCTGCATTAGAATTGGGACTACTTGATTGAACTGGTTTTCTTCTCTTCTGTAGTTTTAATTCATTTTGCACGCGACCCTACTTCCCCGCGTGATAGCGATCGAGCTAAATGAAAATAAAAATTCGCTTGTAAAATATTACCTCAAAGTGGTACTCTTGGTATTTTACACATAATGAAATTTAAGGTATTAATAACCGATAAGTAACTTAAACCCATTCCACGTAATTTTTTTGTAAATGCATATAATATATCGGAAACTGAAATCCTCAAAGTGATCCTTTTACTAGACACAGTCACATATTAAGTTCTTATTAAAAAAAATGATGAATAGCCACATAATTTATTTAGACATGGCTATTTCCCACAACATTTTAGTTTTCACTAACCTAATACCTACATACGTGTACTTACTTATTGTTCTAAAAAATGTTATTTAATGTTAATGTAAGAAAGTTAATAACTCGCACATTTTGAAGCCCTAAAGCTTTTAAATCAGAGGTTCCCAAACTTATTTTGTCAAACGCCCACTTTAAAAAATCTGTTATTTTGTAGCGCCCCCCATTTTTTTCACAATAAAAACCTGAATCACATATTTGTCTTGCCTGTAGTTTAATTCAACCTATATTCTAAACTAGACTGTTTTACAAGAGAGAGCAATAATAATACATACACCAGTACATTAGAGTATCTTTTATAAAAAATAACAATAATCAACATTGTTATATTTAAATAAAAAAATAGCAATAATAATACAATTTTACAATAATAAAGAGTATCGGAAGTGGGGACCTCACCTGCGAAACTTTAAAACACGAATTTTTTTCAGTGTTTGATTCCTTTAACGATATAAATAGCGTTGTGAACGCATTAAAATAATAAATATTAATTACATTTTTAGTTTATATTTCTACAATAAAAAAGGATATAAATATGAACCAATAAATGGATGTTGTGTAGTAAGAGGATTTTAATTTCAGTGAAATTTAAAATATGAAATAGCTGAAGTTATAAATCACTCATTGCTTAAATCACATCAGCGCCCCCCAACTTTATTCTGGGCCCGTTACCGCCCCCCTTAAAGCCTCCAGCGCCCACAAGGGGGCGTTATCGCCCACTTTGGGAAAGACTGTTTTAAATGAAAACAGGCAATAAAACACCGTTAACACTCCCGTATGAAGTTACGAATAGCCGTATCTTCTTTTGCCAAAATCGTAGAATAAGATATGGGTTAGCAATTGAAAAAAAAACAAAAATATTTAGACATAGGTATGTGAATAAAAGATATTTATAAATCACAGTTATCGATCTTACAATGAAGCAGACCAGTATTATTGAATAAATGCGTTCATGACGCTAGGGCGACCCCTTTAAATGATGGATAAAATTATTTTTCTCAAACATGCTCGGAAATGTAGGCATTATTGTAGTAAAAAGAAGACACGAAGTTTGTGATTTTTGGCTCGTGCATTACTTTGCTGGACTAGGCCAGGAAAATAGTATAAAAATTCATACCTGGCCGCTGGTTTAAACAAAAAGACGAATGAAGTGTATTCAGAATGACAAGACAGTGACATTGACGTTTCAGATGACAATTCTGTTTTTACATTTAGCAAAGTTATTAAGCGTTTAATTCCATAACTTGTCATACAGCCAATTGCTACCACATGATAAAAAATGCACTCTTCGATTATTATTTATTGTTTTTTATATTCTAATGACCACAATTTTACTACAATAATGTTGTTATAAAATCACATGAAAATAACATTTTTGTTGCTATAGAAAAAAAATCTACGGTATTAAATTTTTTGCGATAAATATGACCGGGCCGTATGGGCTATGTTTCCTTTGCACTAAAAAAGGCGGGAAAGCAGTTTCTTTTCTTTCAAAGTACGAAGATACTCTTTGCAGTAAACATTAATTGCTTTCGGTAAATATTTGCGTTTTTCTGGTTATTTCTTTAATGATTTCCTCACATTTATTGAGAAAAGCACTATACATGCCTCGGGGGGAATGGCGTTGCCGGACTCGTAATTATTGTCAAGGTCAAGCGTCAGCGAGGTCTTAAAAACTACTCGTCCATCAACGCCATATTTCCCGGCCTCTGCAGTAATGTACCTTCTATGTTTGGTTATCAAAATCATTTATGAATTTATAGTTAATAGATTCAGATGTTACTTTGCGTAAGTCAATATTATGCTGGCCGGCAATAGTTTGCATGAACTAGTGGCGGAATCGCACAAAGTAATTCAAATCACATAATAGTATGTATTCATTTATATTTATCAAAAGCAAAAAGGGAAAGCGAATAACGAGTAAATCAATATCATCATAATATACATAATACACATAAACTAGTTTATTTACTACGCCTTAACTGCAGACAGAGCCTTATTTAATATATACGTAATTCTGTAATCTCGTGGACGCATACGTCATGAATAACCTTTTTAAATTGGACTTTAACGACTTGATGACAGGAAAAGGACACGATGACTACCTGCCCCACCTCCGCTGGGGGTGAATGCTGTTCCCTCTGACCCATTTCCCCTTTGATCTTGACCTGGGTGCCCCAGATTCGTAATCGCGCGATTTTAACCTACATACAATATACACAAGTTGTGTACATATTCTTATACTGAACCATCGTGGGTCAAGTTATAAAATTATTTTACTGACTTACGCATTCGTTTTTGTTACCGTATATAGATAGTAGAAGGTAACATAGGAATTAATTTAAGGGGATACCTGAATTTTCCGGGGTCTAGTGCTGCCCCCATTTGAAATAAATCATTTAATAGGAAACGGAGACATCATTTGAAATTTTGTCTTTACCAGGCACTAGAAAACTTTTCTATTTTATGAACTACTGTTTACAGTTTAAAGTTAGAACGCGAAGCTTTTCTACGCACATACATACACCCATGGGCGTACCCGGGTTCTGGACCAGGGGAGGGCAAATCAGTTTTGTTTTTTATAATCAAATTGATAAACTTAAATTAAAATAGCTATTTTTATATAAATTCTTTAATAAACAATAGCTATTTAAAAATTAACTTTCAAGGGTCTTCGGCAAAACGTCGAGATGACGTCTTCGACGGTTTTTTGTTGCGTAAGCAAGTTTCTTTGCGGTGGTTCTTAGCTATGTTTGATGAAAATCGGTTCAGCCGTTCAAAAGTTATTGGGGGTTAACGCTTGAAAGTCTTGTTCAAAGTTGTATGTTATATTTCTAATGGCAAAAAGTTATTTTCTTAATTTTCGTCAACAAAAGTAGATAGTTAGTAGGAACGTAAAAAAAGGGTGGGCAGCTGCCCCCCTCTGCCCCCCCTCGGTACGCCCATGCATACACCAAAAGTGGCCGTTTTTCGCAATTGTGCGTAGAAAAGATTTACGTTCTCACCTTAAACTGTAAATAATAGTTCATAAAATAGTTTGAACGGTTATGTAGTGCCTGATCAAGTCAAAATTTTAAATGATGTCTCCGTTTCCTATCGAGTGACTTATTTTAAATGGGGGGGGGGGGGGCAGCACTGGTCCCCGCATAATTCAGTTATCCCCTTAATATGTTGATTTAAGTGGTTTAACTAATGCAGTGTGAGGAGTAGGGCCACGCGAATGTTTTTGAAAGCTATGAGATTTTAAACTAAAGAAAATATAATTTATTTTATTTATAAACATTTAAATAACTCTAAATATATAATACTAAACTATGATGAAACTAAAAAACTAAATATAATATAACTTAATAAAATGAACTAAGAAATGGTGAAAAAATACTACGTGAGCGGGACTTTGGCCTTTGCTTGATACGACCATGCTAATTGAGCTGTGACGTGTTCAACCCCAAACACCTAATTTCTCCACTATCTGGCGTCATCTAACTCTACTACCCACTATCACAAGTAAGAATGAAGTTGAAAATTCATTTAAAGTGTAGGAAGCCGTACAAAAGTGTTTTTTCGGCCAAATAAAGTTTTCGCCAAAAGTGGCCATTTTTAGCAGAAACGCGTTTCAAAGTTAGACGGACAGCCAAAAAAACTTTCAAAGGTTATTCATAAAAAAATTAAAGGTCTATCTAATGTCTAACAATTTGCAAAATGTTAGTTATCACCATAATTACTATTAACAATTTATTTCAAATAAGGGGGCCACTTCGGCCCTATCTTAAAAATTTATTTTTAACCCCCGTCAAAAAAGAGGGTCGTTATTAGTATGACTCTAACGTCTGTGTGTCTGTCTGGGTGTCTATCTATGGCCTCGTAGCTGTCGAACGGATGCGCCGATTTCGATGCATTTTTTTTACGTAAAAGCAAGTGCTGTTGCGGTGGTTCTTAGCTATGTTTGTTGAAAATCGGTTCAGCCGTTTAAAAGTTATTAAGGGTTAACGATTTACATAGCAAATAAATAGATGGCGCTACGGATATCACTAGATGGGATCGTCGGGGATTTTTAATTTCCTGGCAAATAAACTTATAACGTGTTTCATTTCAAAAATGAAATGAAACACGTTATAAGTTTATTTGTTTTTAGTTTTAGTTTAAAAAAACTTTACAACCTCTAAAAAACACCCATTATAAATGTTCGTGACCATGTTAAAGACCAAAGCACAGAAGTAGAAAAGATCATTATGTTTTATACCTGTCATTAAGTTATACTCCTATGGTAGTAATAACTGTTTTTTACCAGTCTACCAAAGTTTACTTAATATAACTGTTTTTAATTATGTTCTTAATTTATTTTAGTTTATTATAAGAAAATACTTGTACATAACTCATCTCAAAGGAAATATGACTAGGTAGATTAAATGGAAATGCAACGTCTAAGACCGTGGGCTACAGAAATATCCATCAGGAGCGATAATTTACTCGCAGTCGGTGTTCCCCTGCCCTACTTCCATATGAACTTGGCCCATTTTCCCGTGGACCCCAGACGACTCGCTGACAGCTTACATATTCAAATACGTAATAGGTGCAGGATTATATTTATCTGAATAATGTGGACTGGGTAAAGATTTAAAGAATATATTATTTTATTTAGTCCGTCAAGTACAAATAAGTAAGGACAAATAAGTAGTAAAAATTTACAAAGACGTCACCTTTTTGTGAAAATCGTAACTGATCGTGACGTCATAAGAAATTTAAATGCGCTGAATCTTATTCATTATTTGCTAACCAGATAAAAGAAAAAATACTTACAAATACAGTATTATTAAATAATCTAAATAATGAGCCAAAAAAATTCCCTATTGTCTCGCATGTTTTGAAAAGCGGAGGTCGTCCATGCGGCCGTATGTTTTATTAGTATACGTCGGTACCTACTTAAGTACCAAACTTTTAGTTGTAGAAAGGTCAATAACTGGTTTCTCTGTCTAGTACCTAAAACTGAAATTGTTACCCTTGCGAATGTAAGGCTGTATTTTATATCGATCTCCGTGGTTACGCCGGAATGATGTCATATCAAAATCTTTTGGTCTCCAATCAATTTGAATAGACTGCTTTATTTTCTCTACTTTATATTTAGTTTCAAATCTAAGTAACTTGATGTTTGATTTCTTTAATAGGTATTTTATATATTAATATTTATGGTGTATAACATTACGCTGTTTCGTAACTGAGCAAATTAATAGGTATCTTTTTTTATAGAAAACTCGACTCTTAGGAATACTAAAGTGAATGACGTAGAAAATACTCATAAACATGTTGTAATGGCACTTATTACAGCAATGATTTACAAGGAAAATGACCGTGCCGCTCAGCAAAAACTTATTGGGCACAAGGTCACAGAGTTCTTGAAAATTGTTCGATTAATAAGCGTAGCGGTATTATTAATTTCCAATTCAATGCTATAAATAAATCAATTTCTATCGTCGATGTAATTTACCTTGGCAGTCGCAGTCGCAGCAAATAAATATTATATGCAGAGAAGAGAACACGAAAACGAGACTATTTTTATAATTTATCAATTTTAGTCCCGGTTTCGCATGGACACGTGTTATACATTTAAATATTCTGCAGAATATGCCACGTAGTATTTGAATTCTCTTTGGAATATGCTGGTAAATGACATTAGTGGAACCATCAAATCGCTTCAATATTATTTTGCTGAAGAGATCGACAAGTTCGTTCAGGAATAAAATTGATATTTTATTAAGTAACTTACGGGAGATTAAAAAATATAGTCTATAAGGTAAACCCCGGTTTATTTAAATCTAGGAGCGACATTTGAATTATGATCAAGTATTTAAGCTTACGAGTAAGTAAACCATAATATAACTCAGTAGCTTTTACTTGTGATTTACTCACTACTTATCCAAAGATTTAGAATATAAAGTTATATTTTCTAAATCTTTGGGTTTACTAAAAAAAGATCTATTTGTGATCGAATCGATGATAGATTAATAAATATTATTGATCGTAAAGTGACGGCTTAGTGTACGTGAAAGAACCTACCGGTAGTTGACTTCACTTCCTCTTCGGACGTAGCACTCTATAATTCATAGGATTTACCCAGTTACCTTTGATCCTGTTTCGTAGAATAAATTTCATATTCTCTTAATAGCTGCGCCTTATGCGTTCTTGTAAAAGGCGAAATGATTGGAAACAATTTTAAGGTAAGTACAGATAAAAATATTGGAAATATGAGAAAATTGATTCTGTTCAAAAAAATTGTGTCTGGATAGGTGTCCCGTATCAATCAACATAACATGAATAGTTTGATAACTTAAACGTATTCAGAACGAAATTTTCCCCAATTAACATGTGTCAAGGCTGAAAAGCAGATTTCTACAAGGGATGCGAAGGACGTGTGTACTCAAAGCGAAATCCCTGGGCGCCGCCCAGAGATTGGAAAATTAACACAACAGATTGTTTCCTAACTAGCTCTGCAGTTGCGATAAGGGTCCAAGGGGAGATGTTCACATAAGATCAACTTCAGCGAGCCCTGAACGCAATGATACCATTATGTTGTTAAAGTAATAAGGCCACAGTGAAATGCTACAATGTACTCGCTTGGATAAACAAGGTTATTATCATTATGCAGCTATTCAGTTTATTGCGTCTTTCAGAACTGGCACTGAGCGCATCCTAACAAAATTTTAAAGCCCCTTTCACTTAGAAGCTAACTGCTTGTTTGGTGCTTATAAATTAATTGCTAAATAAATATTCAGCAAGGTTAAAATAACTATGTGTGTATTTTTCCTTTCATCACAGTCTGCGCAATACACTAGACCTTGACACCAATCTGATTCGTCAATTAATAGAAATAGATATTTTAGCCGTGAGAAATTTCGTGTATACATATAGGTAAATGAATGTATGACTATATACGTATGTGTTCGGTTTATACTAAGAGATAAGATATGATGAAAGTTAAATCAACTGGTAAATAATGAACTTACAAGAGCTTCTTACAAAAAGGTGTGTGACTGTGTAGTCTCTGGTACGATTAATGGTATTTTTTTGTTTCTAGACTACAGAACCGAAGTTAAAGCAGATCCTTAGGTCAAATAAATCTTCGAACATTGTCCAGCAAGATATCATTTCCTTTCAATCAACTAGAAATTGATGGTCATCAGACTCATTAATTTCCCACTGTGAATTAAAAACCATGATTAGTAAATTAAGTCTATAAATTAAATATTTTATGTCTATTGACTGTCGACTGCAATACTGAAAAACACTTCTAGAAGTGTTCTTCTTTATAATGTGATAAAACATTGGTCATAAAAAAAATTGAGCGCTTTTATAAAATAATTACCTCTTGAACACCTGAATGTGATTGATTTTCTCATTTTACATAAAAAGAAATGCACCTATATATGTACATACGTAGAGTACTTACTACATTTATTTAGGAGTTAAATTAATAAAGGTTTATATTCTTGTTTGTTTAGGACTAACTAACAGTACTTAGTTAACGATGACAACAACTAGTACAAAATGTATGTATAAGTCTTAGTAGTTCGATTTACTAACATTATCCAAGGAATGGGAGGGTGCAGTAAGGTAAGGTAATGGATCTGGGATGCTTCGGTGGTGATATCGAGATGAAAGAAATGCGACTAGTCAAAAATATTATCAGTAGTTCTATTAAAGGTTATTAATTAGAACGAAATTCCTTATCGCGCGTTGCGAAAGGGAGCTAGACGGAAAAAATTAAGACTAAAAGTTGTAACGACACTTTTTGTTAATTCAAATTTATGAAGATAATAAAAACTTGATTTTAGAACGCAGAAAAGAGTTTGAATGTAATTTAGACCTATTTATATTTATATTTTACTTCGTTCCATCCGGGTGTCCCTTGGCACCTCTCAAGTTTTTTATTATTATTAACATTCCCCAAGGAATGAGAAAGTGTACTTATAATGGAATGTTTTGGTAGGGTTGTATGTAGTCTGAAAAGGCCGACTAGTTCCGATCGATTCGGAAAGACTCCAGTCAGTTTTTATAATATTTTAGTGTCTTTGTTTACAGAAAATACGTACTTACTTTTTCGTTTACAGAAGAGGCATTTAGAGTTTACCTATAAAAATCATTTAACGAAGCAGACATAACATGTAGAATAGTAACATATCTCACACATAATCGCATACGTAGGACGCATCGTGGTGACCTCGGCGGACCAAAAGCAGTACCACTGTCACTGGGTAAGTGTGTCAGTGTGCCAGTGGGTCGCGCGTCATCCGCGACCATGCCTCCCTCGCCCCGCCCCGCCCCCTGCTCCCGCTATCCAAGGTCCTGAGAGACTGCATTTGTACCTACAGCTCATTCTCTGAATAGGCCAAAGGGTTTGTACATGTTATCAAGCCATAATTCAATCACGTGACCATAATTTTCCATTTCTTCGTAATGAGAATGTAAATTATAAATTTGTTATGTCCGTATGAATTGAGGAGTCACATCAGATTTTTGAATAATTTTTCAGAACTAAAAACCGACTTCATTCCTAAACTACAGATTTTATTAAAATTTCTATGGGACCACCTGACCATATCACCTTCCAATCAAAAAAGAATTTTCCAAAACGGTCCAGGCGTCTAGGAATAATTAGTGAACATACATTAAAATAAAGATTCCGACAAATTAATAACCTCCTCCTTTTTTTAAAGTAGGTTAAAAACGTATAGCACCACATTTTGTAGGTGATGAACTGATGAGATAATTTTGTAGCCCGAATCCTTAAAACCTGCTGCAAAATTTCACCACCGCACCACCCGCCTGAAATCAAAATTTCATCCACACCACTTGGATAGTTGGCAAATTTGGCAATCAACCACCGTACGTTTTAAAAGGAACTTTTTACCACGTACGACCAAACTGTGGAATCAACTTCCTGCAGCAGTGTTCTCGGACCGATAAGATAATGAAACCTTAAAAAAACGAGTCTATATCTTTCTGAAAGGTCGGTAACGCTTCTGTCACACCCCTGGTGTTGCAGTTGTCCATGGGCAGCGGTGATCACTTACCATCAGGTGACCCGCTTGATCGTTTGCCGCCCTATAAAATAAAATAAATATTGTAGTAAGTATAATGAATGTATGAATATTGTGAGTTGGATAATGTGCATACTGCAGAGTCTGGCCAACGAAAGATGAACTAGTCGATACTTTTTCTATACAAATTTCGGAAGGGGATTTCCTCCACTGTTTGACATTGTACATCCAAAGTTTAACATGATAGCGTTTGGTCTCATTATACATTTTATCTGTACGGATACAGAATAGTAAAATAAAAAGCCATTAAAAAGTTATGAGCCTTAAAAGATCGTTTCTTTTTTGTTTGCTTATTTTTACGCAACTTTCGGCGTAAATAAATAATAAAGAAGTGTAAAATCTCCAAAACAAAGTCCATACCGACACGGCTTAAAGATTTTAATAAACAATTTAACCTAACATTGTGTTCGGACGAAGCAGTGAGGTGATATGCACGATAAATTCATAGTAAACCAAGCGCGTAAAAAAGTCCTTTGGGAAAAGGGGTTTTATGCCAAAACGACTGCATTAATCGATTACAAATAAAGTTTATAAAAATCATCAACCGAATAGCGTACCAACACTACCAACATATTAATAATTAAATGTATTTATTTCCTCCAAAAAATATACCTGAGATACTTTGCATACAGTCCGGCCCCGCGCTACGCAGCGGAGTGCGGAGCAGTGTGCGAGTCACCTTAAACCTAATCCGTAGGCTGTAAGCGATCACAATAAATAGGTCTCCTTTTTCAGTATTTTTCATTTTACTCGAAAACTGTAGGAGTTAGGTTCAACCTGTTAAAGAAGAAAATAATCCCTATTAAATTACTTACCTAACGTTACTATATTTATACTTATTAAAAGTTTAGTTTTTGAGATATGGTTGAGAATAGAGAAACAAAAAATAAAAATACTCAATTTCTTACAAATTACTCGATTTTCTGAAAAACCGTAAGATTTACCGGATTAGTATAGGTTCCGGCCTCTCTCTAGAGGACGTTACATAACCACGTCAGTGATCGGAAGGGAACATACCCATACTATTGACCCTTTAGCTGGGGGAGTTCGGGGTCTTCAAAATACCTCGCTTGATCACAGAAGGGGTCTAGGTCGTAGTTAATACCCTCTATAGAAATCTCACGCTTTTTCGACCTATATTCAAATTATAGAGCAAAGCGTTCAGAATTTTTAAAACTTACATTTATACATATGCATTTGATGAAGATTTTTTCCTTAATCATTGATCAAACATTTTTGACATGGTCACCGAAGGGGGTAAAAAAGTGAAATGGGTACGTTCCCTAAGGTAGTTTATAAACTCTGACACGACTTGTTGGGCCGATATAGGCCATGCAGCCCATACAATAAGAAGAAATGTAAATTTATTACTAATTGGTCAATTTAAGAAAATATCGTCTCATTTATGAAAATAAATGTACGAAAAATTATGTTTACTCGTAAGGTTTTACCAATAATGTAACGGTTTTTTTTTCAGAAAATCTAGTAATTTGTAAAAACATCGAATTATTTTTATTCTCTACCACACCTCTATAACTAAATTTTCATTAAGTATGAAACTAGTACAGTTTAGCGTTTGGTAGGTAATTTGATAAGAATTATTTTCCTCACCTAACTTTTACCGTTTTTGAGTAAAATAAAAATACTGAAAATGGAGATCTTGGGGGGACCCGGACGGCCGGAGTTTTGCCCGTCGTACCTACAGTTTTTCGTTGTTCATTGCATAAACTTTTTCCTGCTTCAATATTTGATAAAATTAAACACTGTATGTATGCCAACGAAAAATTTACATACTAATTTAATCGTTAGTGAAATTTTTAACCCTTTTACCGAGAGGCTTTATATCAGTTGTCGTGCTCCCAGCGCGAGGCATAGTGAATCAATATATATATACCCACAACCAATAGGGACGTGGATAAGTACTTAAGTTATGTGCAAAACAAGCAGGGGTTTTTGGTTGGAAATATATGACGCTCGCGAAATGGGCATGAAAATGTTTGGTCGGATAAATCCGACGTTCGCGGTGAAAGGGTTAAAATTACGACGACATGGAGAACTTATCATATCATGGGTCGGATTGGAACAGACGGGGCGCAAGTTGCGTCGCGTTACAGCGCAAGTTGCGCCTCGCAACCGCGCAAGATGTGCTTGGTATTCTTATAATATCGCACACAGGTTAGCTGGCCAAAAGACATTATTGTCTTAGTGGATTGTCCTGTCAATGGCTTCGTCTGAATGAAGACATTGGATTATCTTGGTGGATTGTCCTGTCAATGGCGTAGTCTGAATGAAGACAATTATTGTCAAATCAATGTTTTGGAGGGATTCGTCGCTCTTCGTCAGAAACGCAACTGGTCAGATACTCATTTCGCCAGAAAACGTATGTTGACAGAAAAGCATCTTGTCAGATTTGAAACTCGTCAAAAACGCAATTCGTCAAAATCGCAACTCGACAGACACGCAACTTGACAGATGCGCGTCTCGACAGACATGCAGTAACACGGGCAAAACCGAGGCGACGGCTAGTATTGTCAGAATTGCTCAGTTTTTATATGTTAATAAATACAAGCTTTTACCCATGTGCTTTTATCAAGTTGGGTGAATAACTTTAAATATTTCGAAATGCTTAGGTATCTGACAAGTTGCGTATCTGACAAGTTGCGAGTCTATCCTGAGAGATGACGAGATGCTTATCTGACCATTTGCGTTTCTGACGAAGAGCGACGAATCCTTTTGAAAGGATAACTTATTTTTAAATATAAAGCAGACCTTGTCCTATCCTACGGGACTTCTATAAAAAATGCCAATCCATCGTTTGTGTGGAAGAAATTCGTTTTTAGCTATAAGACCGTCCATTTTACATAATTCTAGGGGTCGGGTGACTCACGAGGTCCACAGCTCACAGAGCCACTGGTTTATGTATTTTGTTGAGTTAGTATTCCATAACACAAGTTTAAGCTTAGGTCCTTGGGGCTAATTAGTGTAAATAATATATAGGACATTTTTATCCGGTGCTTAAATTAAAGCCAGTTCAAACATCAATCAAAAATGTAAGGCAAAATAAAAAAGAACTTCGGCCAACAAGTTACTATGCAACATGGGCACGACTTTTTAGATTTTTGTAGTTTTCATCATCATCCGCAGCCGTAGAAGGTATTTTATCTGTTTAGGTAAACGAAACCCGTATAGGATCGCTCGTGCGTCTTTCTGTCCGTCCGTCTGTCACAGCCAATTTTCTCCGAGTCTACTGGACCAAATCAGGTAAAATTTGGTAGTATGGTGTAATCCTATGACCCAAACACAGATGTGCAAAATAAATAAATATAATTTTTTAAATAAGAGTCATTTTCGAGGAACGAATTAGAAAATTAAAAAATAAAGTTTAGCAAACTTACCTGTGTCATTTGTCATGTACATGACCTATAGGCGAGAACAGACAGACGGACAAAAACATTTTTTGCCCAATCTCCAAACTGAGACGCTTAGCTCGCTCGGTAAATTATGCTACCGTATCTGTATTATTCTGTGGTATTGCTGTAAAAATTTTAGGCACTGGAAAGAAATATTTTTTTTCGTATTTCATCATATTTTTGTTTGATTTTTTACTCGTCACGTCATATCGTCCATTCCACCTATTCCCATATCATGCCTCCCTTCACTTTCGGAACGTGGCTGTTCAATTGAATAAATACCTTTAGATAACCATTTAATTTCATATTATATTCAGGCTTTTTGTTGTTTTTCTCGTCTCATAATATGTCCAAATCGAGGCAATCTATCTCTTAACAATATAATTTATGTTGAGCTAGCTATCTTTAAGCTTCCTCTTACGTGCGTTTCTTACTTACCCCATCGATTCGCGTCACTCCACACATCTATATCTTTCTTATGATGTAATTGTGACATCCAGGATCTTGCCGCAATTAAAAGGAAAGGATGAGGCCTAACTTCGCAGGGAGAAAACGAATAGAATATAATTATTAGTTGCATCGAACCAAAGCATACGTACCTACTTTTGATATCGTAGTTGTCGCTGCGATCGAAGGATGCCTTCCTCTAGGCGCTGAAAAGCACTAAGCTAGCGTGTCGATGGAGTAGCCCTATGCCTTTTATTATATTTATATTTCTTTATCTCCACCACGTAGGCAAAGACAATATTTTATTTCGACAAGTTCTATTTTTGGGCAGTTAAGAGCCATGTGTTTATATTAAACTAACAAGTTGAAGAAAAATAGTAATTACTCAACAGCGATAGTTTTTTAAATAAAAAACTGTGAACATTTTAATTAAAAGTTGTTCAAAGGGAAGCCTTTTAATAAAATTCTGTGAACTAAAAAGAATCCCTGCAAGTCCTGCAACGGACCAAAGTATGATGTTGATCCGTTGTTTTTTATTAAACGGTTTTATTTAGCTTGCCGTGTTTGTTGTTTATTTATTTATTTATTTGCTTGGGTCAATTTAGTACTTAAGTATTTAGTTGAAATCTTATTTCTTTCCTGTGGACAGATTATATTCAGTCAAATCTAAAATAGCAGTCTACACAATATGCCAGATTTCATATTTAATGTCAATATTTCTAATTTCATTATATATTAGGTTGGTGAAAAAGTCTTTTCGCATATAGTATGTATGAACTTGTAATAAAACCACTTTGGCTATACTATTTGTACCTGGCTGGTTTTAGTATCATTTAAAAGTTTAAATTTTGAAGAAGATAATTCCGAATTCAAATTAGGAAAATGCGTGATTTTCATTGTTTTTCTTACCGTCAAGATGAGTGAATCTAATGAAGAAATTAGATACATTTAAAAATTTTACTACCAAAAAGGTAAAAATGCAACGCAAGCCGCGAAAAAAATTTGCGATGTTTATGGACCTAGTGCAGTGTCTGTGAGAGTAGCACAAATTTGGTTTAAGCGTTTTCAATCCGGAAATTTTGATGTCAAAGATGCACGTCGCTCTGGTCGCCCTGTTACGGATAAAATGGATGCTATTTTAGAAAAAGTGGAGCAAGTTCGGCATATCAGTAGTTACGAAGTAGCTGAAGAACTGGGAATTGACGACAAAACAGTTTTGGCGCATTTGAAAAAAAAAATGGGTACACAAAAAAGCTCGATATTTGGGTACCTCACGAGCTCTCTGAAAGAAACCTAATGAACCGTGTACTCATTTGTGATTCTTTATTACGACGTATGAGACCGAACCATTTTTGAAGAAATTGATAACTGGTGATGAAAAGTGGATCACGTACGACAAGAACGTGCGAAAATGGTCATGGTCAAAGGCCGGTCAGGCTTCACAGACTGTGGCGAAACCCGGGTTAACTCGCAACAAGGTGATGCTGTGTGTGTGGTGGGATTGGAAGGGCATTATTCATTATGAGCTGTTACCACCAGGCAGGACCATCGATTCAGATCTCTACTGCGAACAAATGATAAGATTAAAGCAAGAAGTTTCGAGAAAGCGGCCGGAGTTGATCAACAGAAGGGTGTGGTTTTTCATCATGATAACGCTAGACCTCACACATCTTTAACCACTCAGCAAAAATTAGGAGAGTTTGGCTGGGAGGTGTTAATGCATCCGCCGTATAGTCCTGACCTGGCACCTTCAGATTTCCACCTGTATCGGTCTCTTCAGAATTATTTAGGCAGTGTCTTGTTAACATCACGAGAGGACTGCCAAAACTACTTGACGCAGTTTTTTGATCAGAAGCCCCAAAATTTCTATAGCAATGGGATCATGTCCCTACCTATAAGATGGCAAAAGTTATCGAACAAAATTGTACCTACATACTTTAGTTAAATGTAAATAAACTATATTAAAAAATGTTTTGAATTTTCATATAAAATGCGAAAAGACTTTTTCCCCAACCTATTATGTTTCACCTGGGTAAATGGGTGATACAAGAAAAATTCTATGAAAGGGCTTTACATTAGACTGCAACAAATTGTCAGGAAATAAATGAACTAAATAGAATGAGAAATATGAACTAACTATTGACTTCTAAAAACTTAAGTTAAACTGTTAAATCTAGGGCATTGATCAGACTAAAGAAAAATATAATTCGCCAGCATGCGTGCGCGTCCGCTGCCCGCACGCATGCACAGTCTTACCACGTCGACGTTCTTGTCGTCCCAGGAACGGACCTGATGTGTGATACCACCTGGCCACGCCACCATATAGGATTTGAATCAGAGTCAGCATAATAAAATGTTCATAAAGCGTACGTAATTGTACGTTATAAGAAAAAAATGGTACTGGAAAGGTTTGTGAGAAATTAAATAAGGTCAGTGGCGTGGCCAGATGGGTACTTCCCAGCAGCGCCACCACGTACGCTGATATGGGCGACTTATTGCGATATAAACTTCATTTAAAAAAAAAACGTTTAACCAACATTATAGTACGTCTTATAAAAAATTAAATATGCACAGATTCACGAAAAAAATTACAAAGTTAGTTGCGTGGCGTGGTTGTAGAGAGACTTCCTAGCAACGATACCTCGTACGCAGCACTAGATAGCTTATTGCTATTCAAATGTATTTCTAAATTATATACGAATAGTACTTATAATTATCCGTAATAAAATAAAATCTATACATATAATAAAATCGTAACCGATCGCTGTCTGTACATGGAAGATAAATGGGAAAAATTTTGTTTAGGGCTTTCATCAACGCAAGAGAACACAAAACTATGATTTTTAGAATTTTTGTCTGTTTGTCTGTTTGTCTGTGCGTTTGTGCACGCTAATCTCAGAAACGGTTGCACCGATTCGGTTGCGGTTTTCACTTATGTATTTTGATAAGCCTCACTTAACATTTAGTGTTTGTTTCATTTAAATCCGTTCATAAATAAAAAGTTATATTAATTAAAAGAATCAGGTCATCAATTTTTGTTTGAAAAATTGCTATAAAATAACTGTTCCGTTACATTGGCTAAAACTTGTGTACTTTATATTAACTTTCAATCATAATTTTATAAATTATGATTGAAAGTTAATAAAACCTGCCAAGTGCGAGTCGGACCCGCTTACGAAGGGTTCCTTACAATTATGAATAAAAATCACTTTTGTTGTATAGGAGCCCCTCTTAAATATTCATTTTATTTTGTTTTTGGTATTTGGTGTCATAGCAGCAACAAAAATACATCATCAGTGAAAATTTTGACTGTCTATCTATTACGCTTCATGAGATACAGCCTGGTGACAGACAGAAGGACAGAAGGATAGTTAAGTCTTAGTATTAGGACCCCGTTTTTACCCTTTGGGTACGTACCTAAAGGGTAAAACCCTAAAAATTGTCAATTTCGGTAAATTTGGAGCATTCTTACAAAATTGTTTTTTGGTCATCGATAGATGTCGTTGTTCAAAAATTAAAAAATTTAAATTTACAAATTTTAAATTTAAGTGCTTCTTTGGGCCTCTGCAGACAGAGCTGAGGGCGGCAAGACCTACCGCCATTCTTAGCGTGATTGTGGGCGGGATAATGAAAAAAGGAATCAAAATTGGTAGTGACAGGATAGGTTCCTAGCTGCTGATCACATTTCCACCCATTCACTTGATCGGCTTTTACGATCTGCGTGGAAAGAGTTAGATATTCATTTTTTCTGTTCTCCATCATAGAGACAAAAGCGCGGTGAGTGCCGCACTGCCTGGTACTACTTGACTACGAGACAGATTAGGTTAGGTTCCTACCTTGACGGACTGCCCAGCCTGGGTGGAAGACCGCGCTGAACTGTGCACGGTAGTGGGGGACGGACAACCTTCCGCTGTCGACTGTGGTCCGTCACATGAACGTCGTGAAGAGCAGTGCAGGCCTTTGCGGAGAGCGTCATGCTCTGCAAAGAGGTGACGGAGAGACCAGGAGGGAACAACCGACCTGGCCATCCATCCCCGGCGCACAGGGTGCAGGAGGCGGGCTATTGACCTGCAACTGATGCCTCCATAACGTGGACCAATCGGGCGATGGAAATGGAAACTGGATTTCGCTCAACAAATACGGTCCTCCGAGTTGAAAACGCGTTTGTGCCAACACGCGCCTTTACCCTAACGGGTACAATTTTTCTTGATTCGTTTCCTCACGTTAAAAAAGATAAGGTTAGGTTCCACTCAACTTCCCGTGGGTGGACGAAACGGTAGGTCTTTTCAACATGAAAAAAAAGTTACGTAAGGTTTGGTTAGGTTAAGGGCTTTTGGAGCAACCATGCCAACATAATTTAGGACTGTTATGTGGCCTCTTTCCATGAGCATCTGCTTTTCATAGTGATACGCGTAATACACTGACGACATCCCAGCCAGGCTCAGTTGGCACTCTTCGCCGACGACACGGCGGTTTTTGCAGTTAGTTTGAACTCAAAGTACGCCTCCAGACAGTCCTAGGCGCCCTGCTTGATAGGCTTTCAAATGGAGGTTCCTTAGTGAACGTCAACAAGAAGCAGACATTGCTTTTTGAAAATGTCCGCTTCCTGCCACCCTTAAAGCTCTTTGGGGAAGATGTGCCTAGGTACTCGCACGTCAAATATCTGGGAGTACCTGAAGTTCGGCAGAAGCCTAGAAAGTGGCCACCTTTGGCGAAAAACAGTTTTAAAACTAGACGGACTACCAATATTACTTTCAAAGGTTATTCATTAAAATAGTTTAAAGGTCTTTCTAGACATTTATACAAATCAAATTTTTAAATTTCACCATATTTAGTATTAAACAATTTATTGGAACGAAGTTCCTTACGGCAGGCTTGGAGGAGATAGGGATTTTGCTGCGCGACCGAACTGAAAAAAATGTGATAGTAAAACCGTAAGGATGACCTCGTTAAATAAAACCGTTAAATGAGACGTGCGCAGGCGCGACAGTCGTATACACAAGCGAGTAGTGTATAATACCTTTCTCTTCCTTTGAGCACGATTTTTCTTTTGCAAATTGTGTCGATTCTACATTAGCCGAAGGAACTTCGTTCCTACCTGGTGTCCCACGATACCACATTTCTTTTTTCAAATGAGGGCGCCACTTTAGCTACCACTTCGTCTTAACCGCCCTTCTGATTTCGCCGCCCGGGATATATGCAGTTCCTTTTAGTACTTAAACTAAATCGCTGTCTGTACATGGAAGATAAATGAGAAAAAATATTGTTGAGGGCTTTTATTAATGCAATAGAACACAAAACAATGATTTTTAGGATTTTTGTCTGTTTGTCTGTGCGTTTGTGCACGCTAATCTCGGAAACAGCTGAACCGATTCGGTTGTGGTTTTCACGAAAAAAATTATGCAAATAATGCAATGTATTTCGATACGCTTCACTTAACATATAGTGTTATCAGTCACATAACACATATTGTTTAATTTAAATCCGTTCATAAATAAAAAAGTTGTATTAATTTAAAGAATCACAGCCTACATTTTTGTTCGAAAAATTGATTTTAAAGTTACCAATGCAACCGATTGGCTAAAACGTTTGTTAATCGTTGTATAAAATGATGATTGATTGACTCGTGCACAAAGGGTTCCGTGCCATTATCTATAAAAATCATGTTTGTTGTAGGGGAATACCTACCTACTTAAATACTGTTTTAGTATGTGATGTTATATTTATATAAAGCGGCAATAGAAATACATCATCTGTGAAAATTTAACTGTCTAGCTATCACAGTTTATGAGATACAGCCTGGTGACAGACAGACGGACAGTAATAGAAATACATCATCTGTGAAAATTTAACTGTCTAGCTATCACAGTTTATGAGATACAGCCTGGTCACAGATAGACGGACAGTAGAGTCTTAGTAATAGGGTCCGTTTTTACCCTTTAGGTACGAAATCCTAAATATTTACAAATTCGTGGTTTCGGAGCGTTCTTTAAATTGAGCGGCCACCATGCCAGGTCTGTGAAGCGGGAATAGCACATGGGCCTGGCAAAAGCGGTAAAAGCGTTGACGCCGTAAGTTTTACAGCGGCTAGGTATTGCCGCCGTAAACCACCATCACCATCTGTGAAAATTTCAACTGTCTAGCTCTCACGGTTCATTAGATACAGCCTGGTGACGGACAGGTCTTAGTAATAGGGTCCCGTTTTTACCCTTTGGGTACGAAATCCTAAATATTTACAATTTCTATAGATTAGGAGTGTTCTTAAAAAATTTTATTTTTATTTTTGGCCACCGATAGGTAATAGCGCTGTTCAAAAATTTTAAATTTAAATGCGGTTCTGGGCAAATTATTATTTCATAATGAGCATCAGTTCTAACTACTAAAAGTCACCGTCTAATAAAAGGTGCACTATGAACCCTATCTGGTATCACAACCAAACAATGCAACGGAAAGCGAGTTTTAGAGCCTCTGCAGACAGAGCCTAGGGTTGCAAGACGCCGCCCAACAGCGATTCTTATAAACTTAAGTCCACGCTGACGAAGTCGCGGGCAACAGCTAGTAAGTACTATAAATATTCACGAGAAATTAAGCAAAATCAATGCCTTCAGTACATCCATTGGAAGCTGACGAAGCTGTTGCTGTGTCGTTGGCCGCGGCACCCGTTGTGCAGTCTTATTAATTTAGCTAAGTTTATGATATTTATCAGTCATAAATATCATAAACTTAACTAAATTAGTGAATCTTTATAGTACTTATTTTATTTCGGATAGTTATAAGCACTATTCGTATATAATTTAGAAATACATTTGAATAGCAATAAGCTATCTAGTGCTGCGTACGAGGTATCGTTGCTAGGAAGTCTCTCTACAACCACGCCACGCAACTAATTTTGTAATTTTTTTCGTGAATCTGTGCATATTTAATTTTTTTTATAAGACGCACTATAATGCTGGTTAAACGTATTTTTTTTAAATGAAGTTTATATCGCAATAGGTCGCCCATATCAGCGTACGTGGTGGCGCTGCTGGGAAGTACCCCTTCTGGCCACGCCACTGACTTTATTAAATTGTTCGCAAACCTCTCCAATACCATTTTTTTCTTATAACGTACATTTACGTACGCTTTATGAACATTTTATTATGCTGACTCTGATACAAATTCTATATGGTGGCGTGGCCAGGTGGTATCACAAGGACCTGATGTGTGTATTATTATTAATGAGCTAATCTCTTGTCTGTGGAGCAATCAATGCCTGATGTGTGATAGACCTTAAAAGTTTTAACAATTGTAAAGCGAGATTCGCTTATAATAGTATCAAGGACGGAACAATATCGTTCAGGCACAATTATCAGCGTCTGGGTAAGAGAGTAAAATCGATTGTATTATTAATTACGTACGCTATAATTGAACTGCATTGTATTGATTCATAATCGTAATGTTTCGTAATTGCTCCGATCAACCTACTTTACCGACGCGCAGTCAGCTGCGCGTTAACGTCGACACGCAAATCCTCTACAGCTGTAAAGTTGACGTAGGTAAGGTCTTCTATTTTGGTTCAAAGTTCCTCCCGTCCCGTCCCGTTTCTACCTTTGGATACGGAGCCCTTATTGCCCTTGATTAATAATAATAGTTTGTTAAGCGAAAGACTATGAACCCAAAGGTCCCAAGTTCAAATTCAGGTTTCAATATTTCAAATTTAATTTTTAATTTTTACAAAATGCCAGTTCATCCTGATTGCCATACACAATTTCCGTGTGTGTACCGTGAAATCGTAGATCAGGCGAAAGGCAAGGTCACAAAGGTCGGGTAATGTGGCGAGATCCAAGCCCGAGCATCCCAACTCCTCCATCCCCCCAGGACCTAAGTAATTATCGATTAGACTTCGGCCTCAGGCTGAGATGCCCAGCTAGACTGAAAGTGGAGCTCCTCTTATCATAGGTTCAACTTTTTTTTGTAGATACTTGGTTTCCACCAGGTGTACAACATCACAAATTTACCATATTTCTCCTAATGTATTGTGGGCAGGATTAAATGTTTACACAATTGTTTATTCCTTCTTACACACATTTGTACACAGATTTGCAATGCAAGCAAATCTGTGTACGAGTATATATGGCACTATTAAGAACTCATCATATTTCTAAAAGTAGTGTCAATTACTTCTGTGGCAGTATGGGATCCCCTTTCTGATTTAATACATTAAGGCACTCGCCGGATTAATTTACCACTTAATAAAATGGAAACAATTTAAAAAGAGAATTCAAGCGATTTTAGTAATTTTAATTTATAATATACACAAATAAATGCACGTACAGTAACGTACTTTTAAAATATGCGGCACCACTCTCGTTTTGAACAGTGTGCGCGCGCAGCGTTGGTAGGCGCTGGATGGCGTGGGCTGCGCATGCGTTTCTTTTCCACTCCGAAGGTTACGTCAGTTGTGCAACCGTCAAGTCGGCGGGGCGGGCGGCGCGACCAGAATATCTGATGAACAAAGGATTTTGTTAACACTCGTACTACTACTCGAAACCTACTTGCAGCATTTCACCCTTGCTACTTGAGCTATACAAAATGAAAATGATGAAAAGTTTCCCCATGTCGTTGTAACTTTAAACCTTTTGATTAAACGATTTTAGGTAAGTATACTTACGTATAAATTTTTTCTTTGGCATACTCAAACAGTATTTAATCAAATATTGAAGCGTTTGTGCTGATTACAAAAGTAAAATAACCGGCCAAATGCGAGTCGGACTCCCGCACGAAGGGTTCGGTACCATTATCTGTACAAATCACGTTTGTTGTATGGGAGCCTCACTTAAATATTTATTTTATTCTGTCTTCACTATTTGTTGTTATAGCGGCAACAGAAATACATCATCTGTGAAAATTTCAGCTGTCTTGCTATCACGGTACATGAGATGCAGCTTGACAGACAGACGGACGGACGGACGAATAGCGAAGTTTTAGTAATAGGCTCCCGTTTTTACCCTTTGGGTACGGAACCCTAAAAAATTGACATTCCCATACAAATTAGCGGGTTGGCTGCACACTTCTGTATGGAAATGCAGATTTTTTTGTCTTTTGACTGTAATTTCCAATTCATAGGTAGTGATCTACGATGCATTAATGTCCCTTACACGTTGTAAAAGTAAGGGGTTCCCTACACCATTCAGAGACACTATCAAGTACCTACCTGTAACGTAAAATACAGTTTCGTTGAACAGCTTCAGGAGTTGAATCTTCTTTGTAACGTTTAGTATTCAGTTTGCGCATATGACTGTTGCCCTTTGGCGAAATTGAATTTCAATTTATCTTGGTAAGTGGGACACGGCGTTCGCGCATGTTGCAATACGCGTACCAATGAGTGTGTTTCGCGGAGACACACTACTGTTTAATTTAAAGCAGGGTTGCGCTTTATTTTCGTTCAAGATCCGTTCAGTTAACATCAAAGTGGTTTCTTTTAGCAATCATCAAACTTTATAATCAAATATTTTTGTTGTGCATTATGTACTTACCTAAAATAGCAATAAAGACTTTTTGTAGAGCGAACAAGTAGAGCTTTTATGATGGATCGGGACAGCCCTAGCTAAGCAAATCCTTCATTGCGCACAGTAATATCAATGAGGTTACAAACACCATTTACGTAAGTAAAATAAAATAGACATCATTCGGTTTAACACTGACAGACACAATTAGGTATACCTACGTAACTAGGTATCTTGATCAATGTAGAAAGGGTCCTGTAACATGTTCATTATTCTCTCCTTTTTTTGACTCTTTTTTGTCAGTCATTCGCTCCTGCTCTACGTGGATTCCTTTTGATTTTTATTTAGCACGCTTTTTATTTATGTATGAAAGGGTACCAAGAAGATAGTAGAGTATGTTACAACAGACCTAGAATTTTATTTAGATTTTAAAAAATACAAAGTTTTAGTTGCGCAATCTTAATTCTTATAAATCAGTTTTATAATTAAGTAAGTATAGTTTAAGGCATGTAGGTATAAATATAAACATTATTGTGAGACTAGCATCAATTACCCAATCACTGTGACCTTGCGAAGTTAAGCAACGCCGCGGCACAACGACGAGTACACGTCACGTCTACACGATAGCTATTTCTTACTTAAGATTTACATACTAACGACCCACTCCGGCTTCTTACGACGATGTATCTTCGTATAAACATCATATCATCATACTTATAATAAAACAGTAAAAATCGGATGTCTGTGCATTGACTATAATAAAATTATGTGATTTTTTTGTCTGTCTATATTAATGTTCACGCTAATCTTAGAAACTACTGGACGGATATTTCGCGGTTCCCAATAACAGGTTTAGCTCGAAATAACATCATAGGCTTTGTTTCATTAAAATCTAATATCAGGAAGAAAGTTGTCGACATTTTTATATTTCACGCGAATGACGTCGTGGGCACCAGGTAGAACTTAATAAAATACCATATTGATAGTGTTGTATTGCTATGCTATGTAATGTAGACCAGGATTGGAAGCGAAGCCTATTATGTATTACCAAAATATTTAATGATTTTCAATAAATGATGCAAGATTTCACATGCAGTTTATCAGAAATGAACGGCTTTCGGTAAATTGTCCATTTCCGTTTTTATCCTCGGCGAACCTGCGCCGTTTCTACCGACAACCTTGTTCCACTTCCACATGTGCTGCATATTTGTTTATCTGTACATTACGTATTGATCGATGCGTATTGGTTCATCGTTGAAATGGAATGCAAATTAATACCAACTTTAAATGTTTCTATCATTGAACTCTTTATTCTCTGCATTTTCTTCACAATATTGTGTAAGTACTGTTCATTGTTTTACACAAATATCCGCAGCTTTTCCCAAAAGATTTGTACAATACATTCATAATTCCAGTAAACTGTTGATTCCGTTCCATATGTGAAAGTAAAGTCCTTGCCGTCACGATAGAGCAAAAAAAATTACATTCACTAATTTTTCCTAGTCGTTTCCTTTTTGGAATTGTGTATTTTTAAAGGCCTCCCTCAATAAATGAGGAGAATTCGCCCTTATTCACCACGCTGAGCAAACGAGTTGGTGATCGCAGCAGAAAATATAAAAGCACGCTGCAGCCCTTCCCCTGATACCTCCCCTAGTCGCCTATATGGACCTGTGGGAAATAAAACTGCTTTCACCACATGATGTCTAAGAATGAATTACTTAGTATGGTTTCTTAAGCAATATAAAATAAATGTACTTACGCGTAATTACTTTAAGTTAAGAACAACGAATAAATAAACAAATATCTATAAACATAAACAATCTATAAACTACATCCCCTAGGCAATATTGAACAAATTAGACACGACAGACATGACCTATTTCTGGTGTTCAAGGAAAGGAATAGTTACTGGTTATAAAATGAAATAGGGTTGCCAGCCCCATAATGTGTGAATCTTATAATACGTAAGTATATTATTAAACTAGCATTAACCCGCGACTACGTCCGCGTAGAAGTCGAAAATTTTTCTAATAGGATTTTCAATTGGTTTTTTACGTTATTAATGTTGTGATAACATATAAATTATTATGTTAAAATGTTTGAATACTTATAAATATATATTATTTATTTCCGAAATTTACGTATGTCACCATCAATTGTAGGTTGACTGGTAGAAAAGGCCTACGGCCTTAAGTCCGTCAATTACAATTACAATAAAGTTAAATAAATAAATAAATAAAAAATATAACATTTTTTATTATAACGTAGGGATTTAAAGGCCTAGCAGACCCGACGAACCTCCCTCTCCCGCTCTCTCTCTCGTTTCCTTCCCGTTCCCGTTCCCATCATTTGCTAGACCGAGAGAGAGCGACGGAACGCTTCAAAATGATTAAACTAATCTTGTTTCTCCATACAAACTTCGGACCCCCATTTCGCCCATTTAGAGGTTGAATTGAGAAAATGCTGAAATACATAAGTACTTATTTACTGTTACGAAGTTTCGAATAAAACAGTCTATCTAATCTTGTCACTCCATACAAACTTTGGACCGCCGTTTCACCCCCTTTGGGGGTGAGTTTTGAAAAATCCTTTCTTAGTGTACTCCTAGACCTCATAAAAAATCTATGTGCCAAATTTGAAGTCTTTAGACCCTGCGGTTTCAGCTGCGCATTGATCGATCAGTCTCTATCTATCTATGTCAGCCATGTCGAAAATGGTTCTTATAGGGCTCTCCTTCTCCGTGTTCCGTGTTCCCTGTTTCCTGTTCCCATTCCCGTTCCGGTTCCCGTTTTTGTTCCCGTTCCTGTCATTGGCTAGACCGAAAGAGAGTGATGAAACACTTCAAAATGGTCAAACTAATCTTGTTTGTCTATACAAACTTTGGACCGTTTCAACCCCTTAGGGGGTGAGTTTTGAAAAATCCTTTAGTGCCCTCTACCTTTAGTCCCCTAGACCTCATAAGGAACCTATATGCCAAACTTGTAGTCTTTAGACCCGGTTTGGGCTGTGCGTTGATATGTCAGTCAGTCAGTTATTCATTTTCTTCTTTTATGTATATAGATTAACAAAAGTTTTAGCCAGTCGGTTGCAAAGGTTACTTTAAAATCAATTTTTCGAACAAAAATGTAGGCCGTGATTCTTTAAATCGATATAACTTTTTTATTTATGAACGGATTGAAATGAAACAAACACTAAATGTTAAGTGAAGCTTATCAAAATACATTAATGAAAACCGCAACCGAATCGGTGCAGCCGTTTCTGAGATTAGCGTGCACAAACGCACAGACAAACAGCAGACGACAAACAGACAAAAATTCTAAAAATCATTGTTTTATGTTCTATTGCGTTGATAAAAGCCCCCAACAATATTTTTTCTCATTTATCTTCCATGTACAGACAGCGATCGGTTACGATTTTATTATATGTTAGATATAGATTGAAGGCGAAATAACATAAGTATGTAACTTAAATTTGTGATCCCGGTTTAACGCCGTATCGACACCCGTTTTACAAAAAGGAGTTGTTTTGTAAAACAGCTGATTACAAATAGCTGAATTGCAATTCATTAAGTTTGTGTTCTCCAGGCCAGGTAATGACTTTATTCCTTCCATTCGTTACTTGTGGCCTAGTGATCATAGCATAAAAAAAGTGTTTTTTAGGTGCCTCTCTCTTTTTTAAATTTAGCTATTGATCAGCTTGTACTCCCCTTTGTTTTTAGCTGAGCGAAATAGCTCAGCTGCGCTCGCTGTCCCGCCCTAATCTCGGATCTTAATTTTAAATCTTCAAGATATGCTTAAAATGAAGTCATACATGGGACCCATCACACTCTGACTGACTTAACAAAAAGGAAAACTTGACGCTTTCAAAAAAAAACAATATCCCATACATTCAAAGACCACTTCGAATAAGCTTTTTATATTTAAAATTGTTTTATATGTTCCTTTGTATTAAACTAACACATTGTAAAAATAATAAATGTTATTTGCAAAAGATAAATATTTTATTTCTTTTTTACAATATTTATGGCTAGACTAGATAGACACTTAATTAATAAAGTAAGTAATTAATAAATATAAAAATCTTATCTAAAAGTTGAGTTAACGATGGATAAAAGTATTACTAGTGTAATTTTTTTTTAAATGTTCTTGAGATATAAAACATTTGGTAACCCTGAACTACAAGCAATGAAAGCAAGCATCAAGAACCCAGTAAGGAAAATCTTTTTCTTGAACTAAAAATAGAGTTGATAGTTGCTCTTGCTACACAGCTTGCGAAGGCTGTTTGCCCTTGCTTGACATATTTTATACGAGCGATCTTCATTTTATTTACAGTGACCTCATCAAAAAATTATAGACTTCTCACAAATCAGATATTGTGTAGATTAGGTATATACCTAGTTTTATTTTGTGAGCCTTGATAAACAAAATTTACTTTTATGTTACATTTACGTTTAATTGTTCTTCTAAATTCTAAATTGACATAATATCGTGTTTGTGGTCATGCGAATAAATAATTTGAATATTACAAAGCCCACACTGTATGTAACCTTAAAGGAATGAAGTTGCTACTTTTATTATTTTATTCTAGGCAAAGTTTCATTTTATAGTACCTCTCAAAAAACTTGTAGGTATATTTTGTAAAGTTAGCTCTCTTTTGTTAGGCTTTTTAAGGGCAATGACAAGTTCAGCACTCGTATTTAATCAGGATATATTTAAATAGTCTACATTTGTCTTTATCTAAAAATCTATCAGACAAGAATCGCGAAAAATCTCGACAATTTATAAACAAAACATTTACCGATTTGATATTGAATATTACTCCAACTGACTAGTAACATTATTTTATTCTATTTTAAAACTGTACCTTTTTAGTTTGATTGATTTTATGAATAAATGAGATAGATAAAAAGGCGAACGTAACTTGTGTTTGAATCGTATTTCTATTCAAAAACTAGAACACGATTGCGCCAGTCTATTGAGCGCCTTTTCTCAATTTAGGGGGACAAAAAAGCACATTAAAAAAAGAAAACTATTTCAATGTGTCATTTAATAAAAAAATAATTAGCTAATATTATTTAGTTCACTGACAATAATCTTAAACTAATAAATCACATACAAAGTTGTAGAGAAAAGAGAAGTGTGAAAACAAAAGAGTAGTAGAACAGTTTTTAGTTGCATCTGTACACGACAAAAAAGTGAAAAATACGGGTTTTTCTGAACCAAAGGTTTCCTTCAGCAGAATTGGTCTTAGTGTTCCAATGGGTTTCCGGAGTAGAGACAAGGATTTTTCATGCAGGTGGGGGGAAGGGGGGGTATTTAGCATAAACAAAGCCCGAGGTTAATAAATTGGAAAATTTAGGTACTAAGCCAAGTTTGGTATCATTTTCGCATGTATCGAATGTCTGGATAACAATTCTGGAATAAAATTTGGGGTAATATACAGTAAAAACAAAAGAAATTTAAAAAGTAGATAGATAAATCTGTACATAAGATAAAATCGTAACCGATCACTGTCTGTACATGGAAGGTAAATGAGAAAAAATATTGTTGGGGGCTTTTATCAACGCAATAGAACACAAAACAATGATTTTTAGAATTTTTGTCTGTTTGTCTGTGCGTTTGTGCACGCTAATCTCAGAAACGGCTGCACCGATTCGATTGTGGTTTTCACTAATGTATTGTGATAAGCTTCACTTAACATTTAGTGCTTGTTTCATCTAAATCCGTTCATAAATAAAAAAGTTATATCAAAATGAATCAGGTCATCAATTTTTGTTTGAAAAATTGCTATAAAATAACTGTTCCGTTACATTGGCTAACCCTAAAAATTGACAATTTCGGTGGATTTGGAGCATTCTTAAAAAATGTTTTTTTTTGTCACTAATAGATGTCGCTGTTCAAAAATTCAAAAATTTAAATTTAAAATTTAAGTGCATCTCTAGGCCTCTGCAGACAGAGCGTAGGGCCGCAAGACCTAACGATGCCCAACCGCACTTCTTAGCGTGATTACGGGCGGGATAATGAAAAAAGGAATTGGTAGTTACAGAATAGGTTCCATGCTGCTGATCACATTTCCGCCCATTCACTTGATCGGCTTTTACGATCTGCGTGGAAAGAGTTAGATATACAACAACCGACCTGGCCATTCATCCCCGGCGCACAGGGCGCAGGAGGCGGGCTTTTGACCCGCAACTGCTGCCTCCATAACGTGGGCCAATCGGGCGATGGAAACTGGATTTCGCTCAACAAATACGGTCCTCCGAGTTGAAAGTGCGTTTGTGCCAACACGCGCCTTTACCCTAACGGGTACAATTTTTCTTGATTCGTTTCCTCACGTAAAAAAAGGTAAGATGAGGTTCCACCCAACTTCCCGTGGGTGGACGAAACGGTAGGTCTTTTCCACATGAAAAAAAATTACGTAAGATTTGGTTAGGTTAGGAGGATTAGGATAGGAGGCTATTGGAGCACCCATGCCAACATCATTTAGAACTGTTATGTGGCGTCTTTCCACGAGCATCTGTTTTCCATGGTGGTATTCGTAATACACCGACGACATCCCAGTTGCCGGCCAGGCTCAGTTGGCACTCTTCGCCAACGACACGGCACTTTTTGCAGTTAGTTTGAACTCAAAGTACGCCTCCAGACAGTCCTAGGCGCCCTGCTTGACAGGCTTTCAAATGGAGGTTCCTTAGTGAACGTCAACAAGAAGCAGACATTGCTTTTTGAAAATGTCCGCTTCCTGCCACCCTTAAAGCTCTTTGGGGAAGATGTGCCGAGGTACTCGCACGTCAAATATCTGGGAGTACCTGAAGTTCGGCAGATGCCTCAGCTTGAAAGCCTACATCGATAGGGTGGTGGCGGTAGCAAAAATGACCCGGTGGAAGCTCTACCCAGTACTTTTCTCTCGCTTCCCGCTATGTACGCGGCTCGGGATGAAGTCGCACTTAAGATAACTTATGTTTTAGGGGCCGATGTGGCTCCGCGTTACTTGAGGAACGTCGTCATCCATTGGGACTTAAAGTAGGAACGCTTATTTCTCGACTTTTATCTCCCGCCTAGCGAAGGACATGTATGACAAGACTAACCGTTGCACCACCACACAAGGAGGGCGGGGGAGATGATATCAAAGTAGTACCTATAGTCGGTGGCAGCACTTCGCTAAAGACAGCTAAAACAGAGCTGTGGGGGCTCCTGCCCAATGACGGAGGGTGAATGAAGAAGTTCATTTAGCAGGCCCCTAATAACTAGACGCCACCCCCATTCGGTATCGGTAGCATGGGAGGGATGGATATATTCGACCATTTTGCCGCCCTTCTGATTTCGCCGCCCGGGATAAGTGCAGTTCCTTTTAGTACTTAAACTAAATATTTAAATAAATTTTTACTCTAAATCGCCATTCGCTGCTACGAAACGCTTCATTGCGTCACACTAGGCCGTTTTTATTGAAAATACTAAAATGACGTTGCTTATAAACTAAAGTCCACGCTGACGAAGTCGCGGGGAACAGCTAGTTACAAATATATCTGTTCTTTTAAGTATCTGTAACTTTAAATTTGAGTATAAGTCTTTAAAGTATCAAATATAATAGGTTGGGCAAAAGTCTTTTCGCATTTTATATGAAAATACAAAACATTTTTTAATATGGTTTATTTACATTTAACTAAAGTATGTAGGTACCATTTTGTTCGATAACTTTTTGCCATCTTATAGGTACGGACATGATCCCATTGCTATAGAAATTTTGGGGCTTCTGATCAAAAATCTGCGTCAAGTAGTTTTGGCAGTTGCGAGTTAACCCGGGTTTCGCCACAGTCTGTGAAACCTGACCGGCCTTTGACCATGACCTTTTTCGCACGTTCTTGTCGTACGTAATCCACTTTTCATCACCAGTTATCAATTTCTTCAAAAATGGTTCGGTCTCATTACGTCGTAATAAAGAATCACAAATGAGTACACGGTTCAATAGGTTTCTTTCAAAGAGCTCGTGAGGTACCCAAATATCGAGCTTTTTTATAATGATAATGATAATAATAATTAATTCACATAAAATAGAGTACATAAGATCTTATTATATTATTTTCTTGTGTACCCATTTTTTTTAAAATGCGCCAGTACTGTTTTGTGGTCCATTCCCAGTTCTTCAGCTACGTCGTAACTACTGATATACCGACCTTGCTCCACTTTTTCAAAAATAGCATTCATTTTATCCGTAACAGGGCGACCAAAGCGACGTGCATCTTGACATCAAAATTTCCGGATTGAAAACGCTTAAACCAAATTTGTGCTACTCTCACAGACACTGCACTAGGTCCTTAAACATCGCAAATTTTTTTCGCGGCTTGCTTTGCATTTTTACCTTTTTTGTAGTAAAATTTTAAAATGTATCTAATTTCTTCATTAGATTCACTCATCTTGACGGTGAGAAAAACAAATGAAAATCAAGCATTTTCCTAATTTGAATTTGGAATTATCTTCTTTAAAATTTAAACTTTTAAATGATACCATTCTTTATTAGATTCACTCATCTTGACGGTAAGAAAAACAAATGAAAATCACGCATTTTCCTAATTTGAATTTGGAATTATCTTCTTTAAAATTTAAACTTTTAAATGATACCAAAACCAGCCAGGTACAAATAGTATAGCCAAAGTGGTTTTATTACAAGTTCATACATACTATATGCGAAAAGACTTTTTCCCCAACCTAATATATTACATGAAATGGATTTGGAATGGATTCATGGAACTTGGAAGAATTAATACCTGTTAGAAAAATATCTTTCAGTAATTTTTTCAAGTTATGCAATTGTTAATCAACCTAATTTTCTCGAACTTTTGTCTTCATTGTAGAGTAAATAAATGTTTAAATAATAAGCGTATTAGTAGATTGTAGGTACTACAAGGGGATAAGCTAACATTTTGAAGGCGAGAGTGCTACTTTGAAAACAGAGCAAAACGAGAATACCACAGTTGAATCACTCGCTACGACGAATCCTGAGTCAAGAGAAGGACTCATGTATAGCGCCCGAGATTAAAATATTACCGTAACCGAGTAGCACACTCAATAAAATGTTTACTCATTACTTTGTTTGCGTGGTCCTTCTATCATGATACCTATTCACTATCGGCTTAAACTTACGAAAAAGTATTCACATTTACGCAAATACATATATCAATACAAATTACCTAAAACTTTTGTAATTACTTGAATCAAAGAGAAATCGCGCTTTTTTATAATACATATTTGCACCTTATTTTTTAAAATTTATAATTTACAAGTTTTGATTTTAAATTTTCTATTTTAAAGATTTTGTTAATCAGCCAGAAAAGAATGTATTCTTTATATTCTCATGAAACGGAGGGAAGAGCGCGACAGCGAGACCGCAATATATATTTTAAATATAGTAAAATACTAAACATATAACATGTAAAATAATTTAGTAACACATCGAAAATAGTTGATTGTGCTACTAATTTAAGGTAATATTTCGAAGGCTAGAGCGCTACTGTGAATACAGAGCGAAACGAAGGATTCCACAGTTGAATCACGAGCGTAGGTAGTGATTCTTCTGTGGAATCCTGAGTGAAGGATAGGATTCATGTATATCGCCCGAGATAAAAATATTACCGTACCTGAGTAGCACACTCTACTTTTCATCTCCATCTATGAGAAAAACTATCAAATACAAAACAAATTATAAACACAAGTATAACACCTACAATAATTAATCAAACTTCAACAGACAATTTAATACTAACCTGCATAGTCGTTTTTGTACAATAAATACTAAGAAATAATTTTTTGAAGACCACCTACTTACGATAAAATGATCACTCATGACTTTGTTTGCGTGATCCTTCATATGTTTTTATTTTTAAAAGTAAAACTGATACCTATTCACTATCGGCTTAAACTTACGAAAAAGTATTCGCATTTACACAAATAATTACTTGTCAATACTACAGTAAAAACTTCTATAATTATTTGAATCAAAGAGAAAAATTCTGGTTTTATAATTAATTATACTTATTTCTTTTTTCCGAAGCGAAGTCATCTATGTTGACGACGAAATATATTCCAAATTTAAAAAATCACGACGTCTGTGCCAATTAATTTTTTATTTTAAAACAAAATTCTTCTTTTTTTGCTGGACTGCCAACATTATTTTTTATTCTACCTAGATTACACTCATGTTCAGTTTTCAAATTGGTTTTAATCCCTAGAGATTTTCTTTTTCACTTTTTAGTCCCAAGAGAATAAGCAGTAGCTTTAGCTTCAAATGTTTTGGGATGAAAACATCGTTTTTCGACTAGAAGAGAAGAAAAATAAATTTTAATAATCCGCTAGTTTCTAACAAGTCAAATCAAATACTTTTTAGGGTTTCGTAACCAAAGGGTAAAAACGGGAGTTACGGGACCCTATAACTAAGACTCCGCTGTCCGTTCGTCTGTCTCTCTGTCACCAGGCGGTATTTCACGAACCGTGATAGCTAGACAGTTGAAATTTTCAATGATGATGTATTTCTGTTCCCGCTATAAAAACAAATATTTAAACAGAATTAAATAAATATGTTAAGGGGGCTCCCATACAACAAAATATTATTATTATTTTTCTCGATATTAATAACGGCAACAGGTAGACGCTTGAAATATTCACAGAATATTCAGTTGTATATTCACTTTCAAAAATAGGTAGTTAAATTAAAATAAAATAAATATTGACAGGGGCTCCCGAAACCCTTAGTGCGCAAGTCCGACTCGCACTTGGCCGGTTATTCTTAACGTCAAAACCAAAATTTTCTATGGGATTTGTATGAAATACCGGACTGGTCTGAGGAGTGGAGTGACGTCATAGTTTCTTGGAGTCAAATAGCGGTCTTCCTCAGTCAACATCAGTTTTTTTGTATTAAGAAATCTATAATTACGTTCAAAATTGATTTGATTAATGACAAGTGACATTATTTTGTGTTTTAATTTTCTTTTATTTTTAACCCAGTGCACATTCTGCATTTCATCTCCATCTTTGAGAAAAACTAGCAAATACCAAACAGAATAAATAAAGAAAAGTAGAACACCTACAATACGAAGAACGACTATTTTCGAAGACCAACAACTTCTTATAAAATTTTCACTCATAACTTTTTTGCGTCTTTCATATCTTTTTATTTTTATAAGTAAACTTAATATTCACTTTCGGGTTAAACTTACGAAAAAGTATTCGAATTTACACAAATAATAATTTAACCTAAAACTTCTGTAATTACTTTAAATCACCAACAACGTTTGTGACTATGGAGCATCTCTACAGACAATGGCACATTTGCTGTGCTGCCCAGAATGCCCCGACACCTGCACTTTAAAGGACCTGTACAGCTCAGTACTAGCCCCAGAAGAATATTTCGAATTAAGTGGACATGGACACGAAAAGATGAAGATTGTTTTAAAACAATTTTTTTTTGCTTGATTGTGAACATTATTTCTGATACTACATAGATAACACTCGTGTTCAGTATTAAAATTTGTTTTTAATCTCTAGAGAATTTCTTTTCACTTTTCAGTCCCGAGAGAATCAGCACTTTAGCTCCAAATGTGTTGGGATGAAAATATCGTTTATCGAGTAGATGAGATCAATATTAGATTGTGCTACAAGGGGATAAGGTAATATTTTGAAGCGAGGGCGCTACTTTGAATCCAGAGCGAAACGAAGGATTCCACAGTTGAATCACGAGCGTAGCGAGTGATTCTACGGTGGAATCCTGAGTGAAGCGAGGGATTCATGTATATCGCCCGAAATAAAAATATTACCGTACCCGAGTAGCACAGTCTACTTTTCATCTCCATCTATGAGAAAAATTAGCAAATACAGAACAGAATATAAAGAATAGTAGAACACCTCCAATACCTAATCAGACTTTAACCGATAATTTAATTTGGTAAACCTTTGTTTGGTGTCGTTTTCATCCAATAAATACTAAGAAATAAGTTTTCGAAGACCACCAACTTACGATAAAATATTCACTCATAACTTTGTTTTCGTGGTCCTTCATATCTTCTTATAAGTAAACTTGATACCTATTCACTATCAGCTTCAACTTACGAAAAGTGTTCACATTTACACAAATAATTACAAGTCAATACAAATAACCTAAAATTTCTGTAATTTCTTGAATCAAAAAGAGAAAAATTGCGCGTTCTTAATTATACTTATTTCTTTTTCCGAAGCAAAGAACACAAAAATGTTTACCTACATTCATCCATATTGACGATGATATGTATTCCAAATTTAAAAAATCACGACGTCTGTGCCGATTATTTTTTATTTTAAAACGAAATTCTTCTTTTTTTTTGCTGGACTGCCAACATTATTTTTGATTTTACATAGATTATACTCGTGTTCTGTTTTCAAATTGGTTTTAATCCCTAGGGATTTTCTTTTTCACGTTTTAGTCCCGAGAGAAGAACCAGTAACTTTAGCTTCAAATGTTTTGGGATGAAAACAACGTTTTTTGAGTAGATGAGATGAAAAAAATATTTTCATTGTAGAAATAATCATATTTAGTTGTGAAAATTGTTGGTTAAATGCGTGGAGTCACGTTGCGCCAGCGCCGCATCACTCGGCCATTTTGTAACACTGCTAAAATCGTGGTAACCGGGCCAAGGCAACGCTTATTTACATGTACGTGAGAAATAACGTTCTCACTTTACATAATACTTACTATCATTTGTTATTTCATGTTTACATAGAAACAGTTTTCAGTGCGACCTTATTAAATAATTAAGATTATTTTAATAGAATATATCTTGTACCTACCGCCCAGCCCAAGCCCAACTTCGAAGGTTATTTTGCTCGAGCGAGGTTGATATGTGTAACTGTAATGTGTATGTGGCTTGGAACAATGCACAATGCACTACACTGAGAAATAGTTTTATGGCAACGCTGGACGTCTGTTGTCTTGTGTGAGACAGGATATTTGAAAAGCGGGTTGATAGAATTATTAATAACTATGTTGAAGTAAATATTTTAAGTAGTTAACTTTTAAGCCAGTTTTGTTATAGCACTTCTTTAGTTTTATATTACTTTTCTAAAGTATATTTTCATTTTTAGATGATTGTGAAGCAAAGTGTTTTTCACAAAAAGTGATAACGGTTTTCCCCCTTTACCGACTCCGACTTTGACGATTTTTTCAAATGATGTAGATATTATGAAAAACAAAGAACTTAGAACTGAAACTCAATTTTTTTTTCATCAGGCCCATACCTGTGGGGTATCTATGGATAGGTCTTCAAAAATGATATAGAGGTTTGGAATATAATTTTTTTCTAAACTGAATTGGTTGCGTAAGATACTTCCAAAGTGGTAAAAGGTGTGTCGCCCCCCCCCCCCTTGTATCTTCTAAAATAAGAGAATAATACAACAAAAAATATATATGATGTACATTACCATGCAAACTTCCACCGAAGATTCGAGATCTAGTAAGTAGTTTTTTAATACGTTTATTAAAACTACAAAGTTTATTAAAGTTACAAAGAACTACAAGAACTTTTATATCATGTTACTTGCTGCTACGGAACCCTTCATAGGCGAGTCCGATTCGCACTTGGCCGCTTTTTTGTTTGAAAATTAAATTCTATGGGCCCACTTGACAAGTGCCCTATACTGGTAAGGTGATCCTATAGAAATTTAACAAAATCGGTTGTGTAGAGTTAGGTTTTGAAGTCGGTTTTTAGGGTTCCGTAGTAAACAAAGAACCCTAATAGTTTCACCATGTATATCTGTCTGTCTGTCAATATGAGAGTAGTAAGCACGAAACCCAATAAAACTTTGGTATCCATGGTTTATCTTGATTAATAACACGTCCAAAATAGAGTTAATATACACCACTCACTTTTTCGGGGACACTTTGTTTGTGATTTTAAAATATACAGTCCGCAAACTTGGTGTATATTTAAACACTTGCGACTACCACTTAGTTCAGAGTATTCATATTGGATTTTCAAATAAAGATGAAGACGATATCGAATAAACGATTACTAAGCTAAACAAAATAATAAAAAACAGGCCAAGTGCGAGTTGAACTCGCGTGGAGAGGGTGCCGTAAATGCAAAAGTTTTTAAATTAATAAAAGATATTACATTTGAAATCGTCCTAGTAAGACGCGAGTAAAATAAAAATAGCGCCATCTAGTGATGTTTTAGTGAACAATTTCTGCACTTAAACGTATTTTATTGAGTTTACCACTTGATTTCAATTAATATAATTCTTGATAATTTTCCTGTAATCTACAAGCAATGAACGTCATTTTGTATGGTAGGCAACAAACGGTTCGAAGAGACCGTGAGTTGTCGCAATGGAGGGATATTTCTTCAGGTGTCCCTCAAGGGGGTATCCTATCTCTGTTATTTGCTAGTTTTATGAATCTTTTATCACACTGTTCTTATATAATTTCTATGCAGATAACCTACAAAATTACGTCCAAACTACAGCAAAAAATATTAATTCTGGTATAAGTTTACTAAACGCGTCCTTGTCCAACATTTCATCCTGGTCTGAAGATTTTGGCATTAAGATCAATGCGTCAAAGTGTCAGGCAATCTTAATTGGTAGTTCCGGACAACTAGCAAAGATCAATATGAGCGCTGTTCCTGCAGTTGTGTTAAATAATACTAACATCTCGCTCAGTCAGTCTGTCAAAAATCTGGGCCTTATTATGGACTCAACGTTTAGCTGGAGGAATGAAGTCATTGAGATCAGCAGTAAGGTTACTTACTTCCTTCAATACTTTAATCGTTTTAGAAATTTTCTTCCCATTAAAACTAAAATTACTTTGATACAATCCCTTCTTCTCCCCGTAATTGATTATGCTGATGTGTGTTATCCTGATCTAAACGCTGATCTTCTCAATAAGCTAGATCGCCTTATTAATAATTGTAAGTACGATCACATCTCTTCTTTCCGATCTACGCTTAACTGGCTTCCTCTTTGTCAGCGCCGATAGCAGAGAATGCTTTGTACTCCTTTTTCTATACAAAAAAAAAATCCTCCCTTTCCCTTGTACTTGAAAAACCAATTTCACTTTTAGTCTGAAAGTCATGACCGTGAGCTTCGCTCTAGTCATACTCTTCTTCTTCACCTTCCTTTATTTCGCACAAATTTTATGACTAAGTCTTTTACCATTCAGGTTACGCGACTTTGGTATACCTTACACGAAGACATCAAAAGTAACTCAAATAGATACCTTTCAAGAAAAAAGTCCACACGCACCTTCCGAATTAACTAATCATTGTCCTGAATGATTTTAAATTGTTTTATTTTATATTATGTATGTATATATTTTTGTATTGTATACGTATGTTTTTAATATAGTACTAGCTTTTCGGGCGTTGCGCGGGCTGCAAGAAGCCCGCGGTTTTTCGTGCTGCTGTTGAGGTAGGCTAGGATACGTTTCCAGTTTAAAAAATAGGTAAAAACTGCAGTCAGTTGAGAAAACATTAAAATGGTGTGGGCGGCCATCTTGGATCCAAAATCGAATTGCAGTTTTGAGTTCCGCGGGATGCTTTACCCTAGCATACTAAATTTCAGACCCCTACGAAGTCCCATTGAGACTTTATGAACGAAATAATTTGAATTAACTAAAATCCAGACGCCATCTTGGATTCCAAAAAAAACATAACATTTATATTTTTCGGCTCAAAATACATATCGGATTTCGGCCTCGCCACAAAGCTCGACCTACGGCCTCGCGGGGGGCTACGCCTAGTTACTTAGGGGGCTCTTTGTATGATGAAATTTGTATGGAGAGAAATTGTCGTAGTATGGCGGCCATCTTGGATTTTGAGAAAAATCAAAAAACAAATTACAGTCGTCAGATTTTCCTTTTCCGAGTACATTTTATAAGTTGATCGCCTGTAACTTTTTAATTTGTAAACCCTACTTGGGTCTGATAGTTTTCCTTTAAATTTCGTTATGTATACTATAGGTGTGATTTTTTACGTGTCCATATTTAACCGTTAAGCAGATAGAAGGGATATTTTTGAAAGACCTATTCAACGATGCCCCACATAATTGGTTGGTCAGTCGAGAAAAAAAAATTACTTTTCACTTCAATTGTATGGGAGCTACCTTAAAAAAAATTTTTATTCAATATTTTATTTTACCACTTTTTTGTATAATTAATATACAATATCCATGCCAAATCACAGCTTTCTAGTACTTATAGCCACTAAGTAAAACCGCGGACGGACTGACGGACAGACATGGCGAAACTTTAAGGGTTCCTTGTTTACTACGGAACCCTAAAAATGTGCTCGGCCAAAAAGGCTTGTAATCTCTGACATTTCAAAAATAACAACTGACAGTTTCTACGTAATAGAAACTCAGCCTTTAGCCTTATTTTATTGTTATACAATTAAACTACAAATAAACTAAGAACTGTCCTTAAATTCCCTCCTCACATCACTGTTACCTTTTCCTACTCCTCAGAATATGCAGTCAGATTTCAATTTAATCGGAAATCGGGAAGTGAGTCAAACTTAACTTGCAAGATTTGATTACAGACAGACAGACCGACAGACAACGGGAAAGGTGAAACCATACATTTAAGAATTAAAAAAAAATCTAGGTCTATGGGTTAAATTAAATAAAAGATTGTAGAGAGTTTACCTGTGGAAATCAATGTTCATAAAGAACACAAATTGTCGGCGCAACGCATCAATGTTTTCTGCGAGTTTACAGTACAGGCGTCGTCTTTGAACGAGCCGCCGCCGCACCGCTGTCTTTGTTGAACTGCCGATAAGGCGTGCTCATCGTTTAGTCAAAAGGACTAAAAATTTTAACTATTTATTATATATCAATGTTTGTACTACGCCCGCGCCGCGAATCGACGTGAGCTTTGATAAAAAAGTGGGTCACCGCCTTATTATGCTTAATATTGTGCCAAGTTATGCGAATTGCTTCTGGATGGATGTATGCTAATTCATGCTGTGCAATTGTGCTCGGCTTCAATATTATTATTGTATACAGCGCATACGATTTTCAACACTGGATATAATGTTTTAAATTTGCGTAAAGAATATTGTAAGACGTTGCATAAAGTTTTTAGCGTGTTCATTATGTTGGAAAATTTGATGGAAGGTACATTCTTGCAACTGTCTTTTCAAACGTGCTTCGACATTAGGTACTCTTTCATTACGTCCAACTGTAATAATACGTCATATACGAGTATATAAAATTAGCTAAAAAAAATCGTAAAGTATTCTTACCTTCTAAGACGTCTGTCTGCCAAAAACCCTGAACAAAATAACAAAAGATAATATTTCAAGATTTTACGTAAGTACCTGTTTATGCTTATCTTCTATTTATGTGGGCGAAGTATTCAATTCAGTACCTACCAACTAGTATTTACGGTGGGGTTCGTCGATAATAATAAAATAACGGGATCTTTATGGCATTGTTTATTGCACCTTTTCAATACTGCAAATCTTTGGAAATGCCGACTTTTTACTGTTGTCTTTTATTTTACTACGTTTAATTATATAAGTTTTACCGTTTTGTTATACACCGTAATTATTCCATGAATCCTTAAATAGCATTTAAAATCATTTTTTTTAAAACATGTACCTGGTACTGTTGGGCCTAATACGATTCTCGGATGTAGGTCAAACTCGGGCCCTATACAATTAGGTCGTACTCGTACATACCGTAGCAGCTGCGCCAAATTAGGACATCGCGCCGCGGTCCACAACGAATTATATTCTATGGCACATAAACGTATGATACGGTATTAGCTAGTATTTAATCAGATTCAGTTTCACTTTAATTTCGGGATAAATAGATATATGCATGCCTAGCCGAGACCAGCGATTCTTGGTCTAGTGCGACCGGTTTAGATAGCCTCCAACTCCTGAACCTGGCTTCGCAGAGGCGATGGGATGAGCCGTTCTATCGACGGGTTCGAATCGTTTATTAAACACCGCAACTGGTGAGGCAGAGTGGTCTCCTCATAGCTATCTGTGAGCCACAGTCAGGGTACTGGCGGAATGCTATCCCGTCAGCCAGCGTACGAATCTCATCGCTGCCGTTGCAGAGGAGACGTCAATCCTCTGGGTCACCATGGCTTGGCTTGCCGTCGCTGTGCAGGGCGTATCTTGCGTCATTCTGCCCTGAATGATGTTATCCGTCGGGCCCTTGCTAGCGCAGGTGTGCCAGCAGCCTCAGTGCCAGGTATCTGACAAGATAATGCCAAAGAGCCGGATGGAATGACGCACATTTCATGGAAGAACGGGCGATCGCCAGGGCCGGATTATCCATTAGGCGGATTAGGCAACTGTTTAGGAGCCCCGTATCGACTACGCCCTAAAATTTAAGATCCTTGTACAAAATTTTGTGCACATTATTCCGAGGGCATTGAGCCTGAGTTTATAAACAAGATGGTACATTTTAATAACTTCTTCTTAGAGTTTGCGGTGACAGATAACATTGTACAATGCGACACAAATAAGTTGAACAAAAATGGCGGACTTCAAAGCATTTTTGTACAAATTCCCAGCACGTAGGGAACCAAATTGGCGGTTATCGGCGCGGGTACAAATAATACACCGACGACTGCCATTTCGGTTCAAATTTTTGTTTTCTTGCAGCGGCAAACACGGTTTTTCATGCAGCTGTTCAGGTTGACCAAGGTATGTTTCCAGTTGAGAAATCGGATACTGCAGTATTTATAGGGGTGCTTTATCCTAGTGTAGAAAATTTATGACCCCTGAGATGTTCCAAATTAAACGTAGAGTACGTTTGTATGGGTAAGTCCGATTCTGTCCAGGGATAACTCTTAAGAGGTCACAATAGAAATATGAACCTGTAACACGTGACGTGACACCAATTCCCAGAGATATGGGTTCTAATTCTATGCCAACGCTACATTGATGACATTGACATTAAAAATAATCAGAATTTTCCGTCTATAAGTAGTCGACTCGGATCGACTAATTTTTTAAGCTTTTTGTTTCAATTTGTTTTACGTCCGAGTCTACCGTAGACCGGTACGAAATTATTAATATAAATTGTTATACATACGATTATTATATATTATTTGATGCAGAAATTTTCCCGATGACTACTTCCCCCGTCCTGTCTCCCGCCCGCGTATCGCACTCGCCTAGGTAGTGGTCACCCATTTCATTTGGGGGTTGAATTTTGAAAAATCCTGAACACGTTTTACTCATTTACCGCCAGGAATGCTCTTGCGAAGTTTCGAATAAAATAGTCAAAATAATCTTGTTTCTCCATACAAACTTTGAGTCTAGACCCAACGGTTTCGGCTGTGCATTGATATGTCAGTCAGTAAGTCATTCATTCAGTTTCTTCTTTTATATTTATGGATTGAAAAGACAATATGAAACTAAAACTGATGACGGAAATAAGTGTTATGATGAAGAAATTAGATCCATCAAGAAAAAAAAAAAAAACACTCTCTATAGTTTCAGTTAAGCCAGTACATATGATATTAATATCATATGTACTGGCTTAACTGAAACTATAGAGAGTGTTTTATTATTTTTTTTTATGTTAATGTCTGGATTTGATTTACCGACTTTAGAATGTTTTGTATACTTAATGAAATATTAATCAGTTGGGAAACATATTGTAGATCGAGTGAAGCCATCGCATCTTGGAATCAGGTCGTCCGTTTCTTTGCAAGTATTGGATTGAGCAACATGATTTGTTATTCCAAGTATCTGTATTTTGGAACAGCATAATCTGGTACCTACAATTTGACGAGGTCATTTTTATGGTACTGGGGGTTACTCCGTAAGCGAAGGCGGTAAGCAAGACGGCCATTACTGCGTATCCATGTTTCAGTGTCAAGCAACTTTGAGCATTAATGTAAGATGATAAAGTGTAATTAATTTGGTTTGACATAGAACATAGGACGTTACTATCGGACGTCTATCGTTGTATTATTTTATGGAGTAACCCCCCTGAAGTTCCTTGACGGAGCTCATATCGGTTAGGTTTCGGTATGTCCGCCCAATCCGCGGCTTAGAATATACAATGTTAAAATTTTAGTTTAGTTAAAATTCCTATTATACGTAAAGTGGGGATTATATTTTTTCCCGTATACCCCATAGCGAGGAGAATTGTTAGATAGGTCTTTTAAAATCATTTAGAGTTTGCAAATAAAACTTTTTGATTTAGTGACCGTTTTCGGTATAATAAACGAATTCTTGTTCAGGCGTTCAAAATTTTAAAAGTTGCAGCAGTCTAAAAATTAATAATAAATATAGATAGTACGTACATCATTTTGAAAAAAGAGGATGTGGATAAAAAAAATTGGCTCATGAGGTAGATTTATTAAATAGTATAAACTGCCTCCGGTCCTGTGGCCAAGGCGTTCGCTTTATGATGCCGGAGGTCGTGGGTTCGAATCACACTGGGAAGCATACTCTGTGAAAGGTTGTTTCCAGTCTGGTTGGGATATTGCTGGCTTGAATCACCTGATTATCCGAAAAGAAAGATGATTTCGTGTTTCGGAAGGCACGTATAAATTGTGGGTCCCGAACGCCACCTAACTTTTGCATGGTTCTGGTCTACCTTTTGGATTGCGGAGGTCAGACGATGTATGACGACCATCGCTTTGTGTAAAAACCAGTACATACATACATACTGTAACGTCTTTATCCCTAACGGGGCAGAAAGAGCATTTTGGGTCTTGCCGCTCTAAGCAAAGAGAGCCCAGGGCCGCAAGACTCAAAGGCCACTTTTAGCGTGACGGTGGGCGAAAAGGTGGAAGAGGGAATCAGATAGGCGAAGCGGTAACCGCTTCGCCTAAGAACATAATTGGCGTTTTCGCCCATTCCTCCATCGGCTTCTACGTTCTGCGTGGGAAGAGAAGAAGCTGGTACACTCTAAGTGTTTTCTTTTCTCCCAGACCAGCATAGAAGTTAAAAATCAGAAACCTCGACAAAGGAACTATTTTGAAGGCGAGGGCGCTTCTTTGAATCCAGAGCGAAACGAAGGATTTCACAGTTGAATTACGAGCGTGCGAGTAATTCTACGGTGGAATCCTGAGTGAAGGGAGGGATTGGTGTGTATCGCCCAAGATAAATATATTGCCGTACCCAAGTAGCACACTGTACTTTTCATCTCGATCTATGAGAAAAACTAGCAAATACAAAACAAATATAAAGAAAAGTAGAACACCCCTACAATACATAATCAGAGTCCAACAACAGATACTCACCTTTATTTGGGGTCGTTTTCATTTAATAAATGTTTAAGTATAGATATTTTTTCAAAGGGCGCCAACTACTGATAAAATGTTCACTCATAACTTTGTTTGCCTGGTCCTTCAACCTCGACAAAGGAACTATTTTGAAATCGAGGGCGCTTCTTTGAATCCAGAGCGAAACGAAGGATTTCACAGTTGAATCACGAGCGTGCGAGTAATTCTACGGTGGAATCCTGAGTGAAGGGAGGGATTCGTGTGTATCGCCCAAGATAAATATATTGCCGTACCCAAGTAGCACACTGTACTTTTCATCTCCATCTATGAGAAAAACTAGCAAATACAAAACAAATATAAAGAAAAGTAGAACACCTACAATACATAATCAGAGTCCAACAACAGATACTCATCTTTATTTGGTGTCGTTTTCATTTAATAAATGTTTAAGTATAGATATTTTTTCAAAGGGCGCCAACTACTGATAAAATGTTCACTCATAACTTTGTTTGCCTGGTCCTTCATACTTTTTATTTTTGTAAGCAAACTTAGGGAGGGCCTCCCTGGCCGCTCTTCCGTCAACGCGAGCATAGTTTGAAAAGCTTGATGTTTCATCCAGGTAAATGCTAGAAAAAGAGGCAAAGCAAAAAGAGAGAGATAACGCATGAGGGCTCGGTTTACATTCTTTCGAATGAAATTAGTATTATTATTAACTATCCATTAAGCTATAACTATTAATAGGGTGCGGAAATTTCATAAAACTTGTTCCAGGCGTTACATGTTTTACAGTGTTTTTAGCCTTACAAGTGTGTGAAAAAAATATTATTTATTAAAAATTTCACTCAATTTGCGAGGTTTGTACCGAAATATATTTTTAATCATTACAATTTATGAATTCTATATAAACGGTTGAAGTACAGGTAAAATTTATGAAAAAAGCAGATTTTTGGAGGCTTATACTGAATTTGTTTTTCCAAATTATTATTTTTTATTTCTATAGAAACCTACAAATAGCGCACAAGATACCTGTTAATTCAAAAGTTTTTAAGAAATATCACTTACAACGCCATAATCACGTACGAGCGTTTGTATGAAAAGTAAGACGGGTAGGCCGCTCTTAATATTTACTATCGGCTTGAACTTATGAAAAGTATTCAAATTAAAATAATTGTATGTCAATACAATATAACTTAAAACTGCTGTGATTACTTTGAATGAAAAACAAAAATTGCGCTTTTTGGGGTTCCGTAAAAAAAATGAAAAAACGGAACACTTACAGGATCACTCGTGCGTCTGTCTGTCCGTACGTCTGTCACAGCCAATTTTCTCCGAATCTTCTTGACCTAATCAGGTGAAATTTGGTAGGATGGTGTAATTCTATGAACCAAACACAGGTGTGCAAAGTAAATATTTTTTTTTTAAATAAGTGTCATTTATGGGGGGAAAATCAGGAAATAAAAAAAAGTTTGGGAACCTTACTGTCATATCTATACTATAATAAAAGAGTAAAAAAAATGTGTCTGTAAATTCTTAAGGGCATGACCAGACCACTATTCCGCTTTCAAACAAAAAAAGTAAATATTTTTTTTTTAAATAAGTGTCATTTATGGGGGGAAAATCAGGAAATAAAAAAAAGTTTGGGAACCTTACTGTCATATCTATACTATAATAAAAGAGTAAAAAAAATGTGTCTGTAAATTGAAAATTTTTCAAAAAAAAAATATTTGTGGCGATGGAGATATAGTAATAGAGTAAGAAAATAAAAAAAAATGTCTGTCTGTTTGTCTGTTTGTACACGCTAATCTCCGGAAATACTGGACGGATTCGAATGAAACTTTTTTTGTTATATAGCTGTGAAGCCTGGGCAACATATAGGCTATAATTGATTTTGGAAAATGGAACACATGATGCAGAACTATAATGGTCCAGCTAAACTATTAAAAATATTAAAATGCCGCCTTAGCAAAAGTTGTTAAGTCTGATGAGAACTTTTTGTTGAGTTATAATACAACTGGCCAAGCGCGAGTCGGACGCGCGCGAAGGGTTCCGTACCATAATCTATGAAAAATCACGTTTGTAGTATGGGAGCCCCCCATAAATACTTATTTTATTCGATTTTTAGGGTTCCTTACCCAAATGGGTAGAAACGGGACCCTATTACTTAGACCGTCCGACTGTTAGTCTGTCTGTCTGTCTGTCACCAGGCTGTATCTCATGAACCATTATAGCTAGACAGTTGAAATTTTTATAGATGATGTTTTTTTGTTGTCGTTGAACAAAAACATACTAAATCTATACTACAAATAAAAGAGTAAAAAAATGTGACTGTACATTGAAAATTTTTCCAAAAAAAAGTTGTTTCGTCCGAAGAAGAACTTGTAAGTTCAGAATTTGCGGACCTTCAGAGCATAACACACCAGAAAAATTCTTGGATATGTGAACGCGCCATATTGACACCAAAAAATTAAAAATCAATTATTATAGAACTTATGACGCAAATTATTGTTAATTTCTTGGATAGAGTTGTTGACGACACCACCAATTATCCAGTTGAGTTTCTTAATTCACTTGCAGCAAATGGACTCTCGGCTCACAAAATAAGTCTTAATGTCGGAGGGCCAATAATGCGAATGCGCAATTTGACTCCGCCGAAACTGTGTAACGGAACCCAACTTAGTGTCTCAGCACTGTATGCCGAATTCAGCGGCTGAATTTCAGCCAATGCATGCCTGCAATGTTATTTGCATTACTAGCAACACATAATGCCGAACTTCCGATGCTTTTGCCTGAATCGGACCCGTACCCGTACCCGTACCCGTACTCCCTCTTCCGCTCCCGCCGCTGCCGCCGCTGCCGCCGCCGCCGCCGCTCCCGCCGCCGCCGCCGCCGCCGCCGCTGCTCCCGCCGCCGCCGCCGCCGCCGCCACTGCCGCCGCTGCTCCCGCTCTCGCCGCCGCCGCTACCACCGCTGCCACCGCCGCCGCCACTGCCGCCGCCGCTTCCGCCGCCACCGCCGCTGCCGTTTCTGCTCCCGCTCCCGCTTCCGCTCCCGTTCCCTCTTCCACGTACCCGTTCCGCTCTCGCTCCCACTCCTGCTCCCGCTCCCGCTCCCGCTCCCACTCCCGCTCCCGCCGCCGCACCCGCCGCTGCCGCCGCCGACGCCGCTGCTGCTGCTGCCGCCGCACCCGCCGCCGCCGCTGCCGCCGCCTTCACCGCCGCTGCCGCCGCCGCCGCCACTGCCGCCGCCGCTCCCGCTCTCGCCGCCGCCGCCACCGCAGCTGCCGCCGCCGTCCCGCTCCCGCTTCCGCTTCCGTTCCCTTTTCCACTTCCGTTCCCTCTTCCGCTTCCGTGTCCGTTCGCCGCAGACGCGCCAAAGACGGAAGATTAAATTCTCATATCGGCACATCACTACAGTCCGGCGTTTCCACCGAACTTCAGCGGCTGAACTTCAGCTTATTTAGTGTGTCATCCCCACCGAACTTTAGACACTGAACTTTAGCCGCTTAACTTCGGCATAGTCTGCTGAGACACTGAAAGTTTACTGTAAGTGGTGCCAGTGAAACTGTATTTATTCCACGTATAACAATTTTCCTTTTGAAAATACACAGTTTTACAAATACACAGTGTTTACTTGCTTTCCTATGAAAATAAGTCACAGTTTTAGAGGCTTAAAGCTGCTGATGTCGATCTAAGGACTGCTTTTTCGCATGGCCAACTTAATGTGGCTTTCTCCAGGGTTAGTAACACTTCAGCTCTTTTCATATTGGCTCCCGAAGGAAAGAATTAAAATAATATTGACTTTTAACTCCTAACACTGTTACAAGTACTTTCTTATCTCTCTCTATCTCAATAAAAACAAATTACCCTCGGAACGCGGTGAAGAAATGCAGTACCTTATCGGTGGCCATATTTAGTGTTATGACAATGACAGCCACAAGTGGCAGAATTCTGAACTAAAATCTACAATCTAACGTTTTGCGCCGCGGCATTGATGAAAACAAACAGTTCATGCCTTAGGCTCAGTAATTCAACTAAAACTCTACAACGTCATTCGCTGTTTTAGAAACCAAGCTGAAATGCTAATGCGTTAAAAAGAAGTGAATGGCGTCCTGAATTTCATAAAAGGTATCGATAGATTTTCATTAATTATTTCAGTATTTTCAGTGTGGTGGGTGGCTTAATTATCCTTATCATGAATTCAAGTAATCTACTTTTTAAATACTAGTACCTTTATTGCAATTAGACATAAATAAAATTTAACAAGGCTCTCCTTGCAGCGAGTTGATGTTGACATGTGTTGAGCTCAATCGACGGTGGCTATGCTATCATTGACCCACTAACCCAATGCACTTGGCTTCAAAACCCGAAATGCCCCCCTCAGTGGCCGCCCGCCCGCCGCACATTCGTCCCCACTACGAGCTTTACCCCTCCGTCACATCTATTACCACAAAGTGTTTTATTTTTATGCCCTTTCGTGAAAATTTAATTGTGATATTAATTATACAGTTTTATTCGAATGTGTTCAAAACGTCTATCCGACCCGACCTAACTAGTATTTTAGAATATAATTTTTTAAAAACTAACGAACGACTTCACCCCCAAACAATTCAACCGGTTTTGATAAAATTTCTTAAGGGCATGACCAGACCACTATTCCGCTTTCAAACAAAAAAAAATAACCTAATCAGTCCAGACTTCTTCGAATAATCGGTGAACATACATAAAAATAATTGGCCAAGTGCGTGTCGGGCCACGCGCATTGTAGGGTTACGAATTACGAATGCCAATTTTGAGTTTATGCCACTAACTATAGCTGTGATTTTTTTCACGTGTCCATATATAACCGTTTAGCAGATAGAATAAGGAGGGACACTTAACACTAAAAAAAAATTCACTTATAACCAAATATTTCAGAAACGGATCCCTAAATCGAAAAACGGTGTTCACAAGCTCTTTATATTTTTAATATTCAACGATACCCCCACATGATTAGTGAGTCAAGAAAAAAAATGACTTTTCACTTGACTTGTATGCTAACCCTAAAACCCTTTTTTTAATTTTTGATTTTACTACTTTTTTTTTGCATAATTATCTAATATACATACCCATGCCAAATCACAGCTTTCTAGTACTTACAATCGCTGAGTAAACCCGCGAACAGACAGACAGGCAGACATGGCGAAACTATAAGGGTTCCTTGTTACTACGGAACCCTAAAAAGATCGCGACGAATTGAAAACCTCCTTTTTGGAAGTCGGTGTCTCATTTTCAGAAAAGTGAAAAAATAATAAACAAAAAACGAAACCAAACTACTGTTGTTTAGAGGGGAAACAATTTGAAGTACAGGTAAGATAAGTTTGAGTTATAAGCGGACTACTGCAACTGTTGTTGTAATGTTTTTGGAGAACCATCATTTATAGAAAGAAAGACAAAGAAATTAATGAAAAATATAGAAATGAGCCATACTGACCATATCTGATATGTTATCTGCTGCTAGATGAGAACAAGTCAAATTAGACACTTTTTTCTAAACGTGAAAACAAATAACAAATAAAAATAAAAGTATATAACTATATAATCACTACGTGGTTTACTGAAAGAATCTGCTTTCTTCTGTTCTGGATTTGCTATTTTTTTGGTGCAAAGGGAGTTGCCCATACAGCCCAGTCATATTTTAAGCAAAAATTTTAAAACCGTAAATGATTGTGTTTTTCTATCACAACGAAAATTAAGCATATTTTCATGTGATTTTATAGGTATCTTAAAAGAAATTATACATATATGCTCAAAAAGCAGCTGCATTTTTTTATTAAGTGGGAGCAATTTGCTGTTTGACAAGTTATGGAATTAAACGCTTAATGTCTTTGCCAAATGTAAAAAAAAAACTATCATCTGAAACGTCAATGTTAAATTATTGTCATTCTGAACACATTTCCTTCTTGTCTACTTGTTTTGAGCAGCGGCCAGAAATAAATTCTCATACTACTTTCCTGGCCTCAGCCGGTAAAGTAATGCATAAGCCAAGAATTACAAACTTCGTCTCTTCTTTTTACAATAATAATGCCTACATTTCCGAGCATGTATGAGAAAAATGAATTTATATTATTATGATTGCGAAAGAGCTAAACGATAGAGTGAAATCGGAGTTTTTCGTTTAAAGTTTGAGCAGAAGAGCCCGTTTTTAGAACACTGTCTGAATCGAACCAATAATGTATGTTTATATAAATCCGAGTATATTCCTCGTCACTTAAGTGTTTTAAGAACAATTAAAGGAAACAAGTACTTAGCTATATTTATACGCTCATAGTAGTCTCAGAATAATGACGTTATAGCAAACACAATTGTTTTCATATCAAGCGTTCATTTTCGCCATACGATAAGTTGATAACGCAACGCAAGCGGCACACCTATTACTATTAGCAACATCAAGCACGATGCGTTACATCAACGCGCGTCATCGCGCGCGGTGAAAGTATGACGTTATTTGCGCGTGCGAAGAAAGCAGTGCTGCGCGTGCGACGCCGCCGCCGCCGCGACCACTCTTGCTTTCGCAGGAGGTCACGATGTCTGCTCGATAGCGAAAACGACACACTTCGCGTATAGCACCTTTTCGTCCGGTATTCAGGTCTTGATTATGAAATCGAAACTATTGAGTCATTGTATGTAATGCAACTCATTTTGCATTAAGTTATTTCTATTTCAAAGAAAAAAGTGGATGATTTGTTTTCTTATTGTTTTACACATTTCTAAATATTTTCAATTTATGACAAAGACCTGATTGAAAGGGAAATTAAAAGCCTAAACCATCTACAGCTTGGTCAGCACTCGGCAGTTTCGTTTTAATAAAAGCACATTTTTTTTAACATACAGCTGGTGCCCTTGATTTAGTTAGTTCAATCAAGGAATACCAATACATATCTGGGAGGGAATTAATTAAGAGACACACCTTACCCCCGAATATTACGGATTAAATTAATAAGATAAAAAGAAATTTAAACATATTTTCTAACACACTAAATTTAACGTTATAGAATACTAGGGTGGAATAATTATTACCTTTTCTATTTTAATAATTAAATAGAGTGGTATCGCTCCTCCACACTGTGCTAGTTAATTGTATAACAGATCACAACGAATTAATAATGCTCTGCACCTGTACCCAAATAAGAGCGAAGCGCCGATAAATAAGACAATATCTGCTAACCAGATCATATGTAATAAAATAAACAAGAAAACACATAAATTACACAATACACTAAGTAATTGTCCGTTGTATAATTATTCAAAAACCTAATGGTCGAAAGATAAACAGTGAATAGACAAACTTATTTTGGTTTGAAAAAAGCAATTCTTTTGTGCGTTGTTGTTTTTGGATAGCTACGTAGAATCGCATTATATTGCGGGTACAAGGTTGTAACTGACAGTCACTTGTTCGTGACCTGTTGACTGATTTAACAAATCCAGGTCAAGATCTTTAATTTATTTCGCTTTTGATTTTAAACGTTACGCATATTGAAAGCCAAAAACACATACCTGCTGCCATTCGAAACAGATTTTTTTAACGCAAATTTGCGAAAAGATTTCCTAAATAAAAACATATTTTGGAAATCCTTGGAAGGTTCACCATGTGGCTGAAGTGATGACGATGAAAGATATTTATTCAGTTAGAGTTCATGACAGAAAGTTCGTCATCAAAAAGTATTAATGAATAATAAATATACATATAGGTATCGACAAATCACACAGTAAGTAAATTCGAGACTTGTGTTATGGGTACTAACACAAAGATACTATATTTGAATGATAAATATCCAACAAGACCCGGGTCCATCTGAATAAGATCATTTTTCACCTGACCGGGGATCGAACCCGGGATCTCCGGTGTGCCGTGTGATAGCCTGGCCTGATGGCCACTAGGCGACAGAGGTCTTCAATAATATTCTTTTGAAGGTTACATTTTTCTTTTACGTTTTATTGCAGCCACACCGTACCGTAGTAGTCACGAATTTGCTATTGTAAAGTCTGTAATTTACTAATTGACTTAAATTATTTTTGGCTTTTATCATAAGCATGAAGCATAAGCATTTATATTGGGACTTATTTATCTATAAAGAAATATGTAGTGCACGCGGTCGTACCGGCTTCGGTAGGTGCGGATCATGCAAGGTTTCGACGACGCCCCTGCTGTCTGTCATTTTTATATAATGAGCGCTTGTTGCGAACGAATGGCAGGCGAACATAAACATGAGTTCTCGTGTTCGCGGCAACCCTGCCCTGCTGCGGCACCGCGCGCAACTGGGTCAGTGGGCCGCCCCCCGCACCGTCCTCCGCCCGCGCGGTGGCGCAACCGCGCGAACGCGCACTAACATAGACCTGGATCGCGGGAAAGTGGGTCACCGACTCACTTTCACTTATTACATGGGCTCCTAATCGTTTTCCATTGTGCGAGCGGGCGGGGGCCCGCGGGTGGCGGCGGGGCGCGCATGCGGGAGGCGCCGGCACGCGCGCCGTTGTCGCCGGCCGGCCGCCAGTCGATCGCGAAACGTCTCTTGAGCGGCACGCGCGCCGCTGCCTGTACCAACTCATAACGCGATCGTAACACACGCGCGCCGTCAACACTTTACGATTAGACGCATAACCGTTCAGCTGCGACTAAAGGCTCTCAGTGCCTCCTATGTTTTTCTCACCATTTTTTGGACAAAATGTTCTGGATTTATGTGTTGTCTACAATAGTGCTTGAACAGGTGCAGCCTGCGAGCGGCAGATAGTGTTGCGGTCAAACCGCTAGTGAACTCGGTGACTGTGTGAACGTTGTTGCGGTTGAACGCCGCTGTAGGGATTTGTTGCCGCCCTGCGCGGCCGAGCATGACGATGGATCAGCAGTCAGGCCTCATGTCCCTGAACATGTCCCCGTTCGATTTGAGTCCGGGCCCAGATGGGTCAGGCTCTGCCGGGGGACCTTCGGGTGCTTCCCAGCAGTATGTCCCGCAAGGCGCTGCATATCAGTGCACCCCAGATCAGCAATCCTTTGGTTATGCCAACTTGGATCCTTCTTATCTGTTCCCAGCAGGCCCTGGAGGTGAACCAGGAGCATACCTGCCAGCAGCCGGCACAGTATGTGATCAAACTGATACAAAGGATGTTATTGAAGAACTATGCCCAGTTTGCGGTGACAAAGTCAGTGGATACCACTATGGACTCCTCACCTGCGAGTCCTGTAAAGGATTTTTCAAGCGGACTGTTCAGAATAAGAAGGTGTACACGTGCGTAGCCGAACGTGCCTGTCATATTGACAAAACACAGAGGAAGCGGTGCCCTTTTTGTCGCTTCCAGAAGTGCCTGGACGTCGGAATGAAACTTGAAGGTAAGTTTTGACAGAATACTATTTCAAAAATTTCCAGGAAAATCGTAGATAAAGACATGATTATTCTGTTGTTATTTCCCTTGTGTCGGGTCTAGAGTCCCTCAACATGTCAAAACTTTTGAATTTGTACAAATTATAATAGCTTTAGCTTTAAATTATTTTTGAAATCGTCAAGGCGCGTCCGCCGAGCAGATATAGGTCGCACGGCCTCTGTGCCCGGCCTCCAATATGATTACATCATCCAGTGGCGTACGAAATGCAGTCAAAACTGAAAGTTAGTTCAAAGGGCGCTATTGAAGTGCCATCACATTACCAATAATGTTTGATAGAGTTAAAATTACTATAAGAAACACGAAATTATTATTAGAGGTAAATGTGTCGAGGAAGATAAGATAGTTAAGATCGTTGTTGACTGATTAAAATATATCCAAGACCAAAAATGTATCTAGACCTACGAATAACATGTGCAAGTTTATACGTATCCATATTGAATGTGGTTCTCATTATTTTCTTTCTAAATTTATAATTATTGAGTTTCTAAAAAAATACTTTTTAAAACTTTTTAAACGTTAAAAATTTTGGGTTAAACTTAATGAAGTTCAAATATGTTCTTTATAATTATATACACATAAATCCAAATAATAACTTCAATAGTTTCGATGAAAGGTAAGTTAGTTATTTAAAATAACCTGCCAAGAGCGATTCGAACTCGCGCACTAAGGGTTCCGTACCAGTATCTATAAAAAAAATCACGTTTGTTGTTTGGGAGCCCCCTACTTAAATATTTATTTTATCCTGTTTTTAGTATTTGTTGTGTGCAAATAATTTCAACTGTCTAGCTATCACGGTTCATGAGATTACAGCCTGGTAACAGACAGACAGCGGAGTGTTAGTAATAGGGTCCCGTTTTTACCCTTTGGGTACGAAACCCTAAGAAGCTAGAAGTACCTACGCTTTTTTTAAATAAATAGTTAGTAGATCAATTCGAATGTAGGTATTTATAATAGTGTCTCTGAGCTCGCAAGTCACCCCGACCTGTTGAAGTTTATCGGATAAAAATTATGCGTCATAAAAAAAAACAGATTTCTGACCACCAACAAAAAAAAAATAGTAAAAATTGCTTGCTCTAAATTTCCTACGTTAGAATAGGAAGTTTGATTATACGATGTCATTTACACAACTGCATAACAACGAAATACTCATAGCTTCACACTTCATTAGCTACTAGTTCCTAGCCAAGCTCGTTTACCTAACAAAATTAGCTAACGATTACTTGGATTTGGCTGGTTTGTAACACTTCACTGTACAGATTTTCCGCTATCGTATTTGGTGTCTCAATCTCAATTTGTAAATACTGTGAATTCCCAATTTTAACTTAGTCTTTCAATGAAAATTTTGGCGCCAACACTGATATTTGCAATTCTAAAGTTATTTATTGAACGAGCGAGCGAAGCGTCTCAGTTTCGAATATGGAAAAAAAATGCTTTTGTCAGTCAGTCCGTCTGTCCGTCAGTTCTCGTCTACAGGTCGCATTTCTGAACCGATTCTCGGGAAAATTTGTGAGCAGATTGAGCTGATTCGATAATTATGACTATTCAGTTTTTCAAAAATTTATTTAGCCTGAAAACTTTAAAAAATAAATGTCATAGGACTTGTTACCCTTATAAAGACGCATTTTTTTCTCTCCGAACAACTTTTTATCCGATAAACTTCAAGTTGTCAGGGGTGTGCTGCAAGGATAGATTCGCGAAGTCTACAGCTTCCAGGACTTCTAATAAATTTAATTGTTTTATTATGATTTATGTATTCAATGAATAGATTTAGCTTTATTTTGTTTTCGGAGTTGGTAAGAGTTATAATTTAATGATTTAAAATAAAAATAAATTGGTAACCAGAAGTCTGTGTAGACAATAAAAGAGAGAGAGAGTCAAAAGTTTATTTATTTAAACTAACTGCCCAGTTCGAAAAAAAATTTACAAGAGGCGAACCTAATGCCATATGGCATTCTCTCCTGGTCAACCATGAGACCTAGCAGAAAATATGTATGGCTGGCGTGATAAAATTCGTGCATAAGTAAATGAAATATATCTACATAAGGATGACTGGAACTAGGACTGCTGTAGAAACAATTTATGTACCGCTCGTTTAAAAGCCATACGTCTCTAGGAGCTCTTCTTATAGACTCCGGAAGGGCATTCCATAGCAGGATAGCCCGGACTTGGAAAGACTTGCCCATGAAAAAGAAGTGCTATGAGGAGGGATATTAAGGATAAAAGTGCTAGAGGGGCGAAGTGTGCGAGAGTGAGTGGAACTGAGAAGGTTGAATTAAGATTTAAGATAATTAGGGGAGTGCAAGATATTCAAGATAGAAAAAACATAGTTTTATCGTCACGAAGTAAGAGGATAGGAAGCCATGGATCTAGGAGCTAACTTAGAGCGAAATGAAGAAACGTGATCAAATTTACGAATGTTGGAAATAAATCTGATTCAGTTATTGGCCAAACGATCCAATTTGTTTAGAAGAACTTGTGTCTGATCACAAATAACAAACATCCGTGTAATCAGTAATAAAAGTTCTTGCTGTCAAGCCCTTACATCAGGATACATGATAAGAACGTTGTTATTAACGATAACTCAAGGGTGTCGGTCAGGTAATTGTTTTGAAGGTAACACATTAACTTGTAGTTAGGTGATCGCGCGGGCGGAGCTTGAAGCGCGGATCGTTCTAAATTTAAAACGCGCGCGGCCACAGAGCGCCCTGACCTACTTGCGAGCGGGGCCGCGATGCGGCGCGCGCGCTGCCTGTTTGTGCGTGCATATACGCAACGCAACGCGAGGTTGCCGCTGTGTGCGTTAGTTACTCGTCATTCCGCGTTTCGCCAGATGCTGTGCTCTAATGTTTGCAACATTTAGAAACTGAAACTTAAATAAACAAGACAGTAGACGGAATACTCTTTCTTTGCGCACATTCGAGTATACGACAATACATGGCTAAGTAACTAGTAACTATGTCTTATTGGAAGACCATCTTATAAAATTTACGAATAATAGTCTAATAGTCAACTTTATACACTCACCAAAGAATTTACGCGTTAAATGGGAAATAAAAGAAAATAGAAATTTGCGGAACCAAAATATTACTTAGGACTTGTTAGGATCAGACAAGCAGGCTTTTCAGCATAGTTTAGACTAGTGCGAATTATATTTTGACGAAAGAAGTCTTATGCGTCCAGTGAGACACCACTGGAAAACGTTAAAAGGTAGAAAATGTTAACAGACATTAACAACAAGCATATGTCAGGATGACACAATTCACACAAATCGCTGGCTGACCCGAATAGCGCGGTTGCGAGAGCCTCGCACCGCCTGCCGACCTGGCGCGAGCCTTGTGCAATGCCACCAACGAACCAGTCGTATATACCTAGTAGATGAGAACGCGGCCTTAATTGTACATACATGCTATAAACTGATATTGGTTGCCAAGGTCAGTCAAACAAACCTAATAAAGAGTCGCTAGAGAAATCAATTTTTAGAAAACGATAGCATATCATACTATGCTTTTCAGATAGTTCCATGAAGCTGTTTCCGTTTGGCAATGAATATTAACAGCGAATGAATACATTGCAAAGAACTTATTACTGACAATCAGGTTAAGCATTATCATAATACGCACTCTGTGCCTATTTCAAATAAAAAGGATTTGCATGAATAAAAATGATTTGTTACCTAATTCATCACAATTCTGCTGACAAGTTATGAGTTTTATTAACAAAACGACGACAATAATAAGTCACTCATTATTTTACTGACAGAACACATATCTAAGCAAAGTGTCGACGCCTTGCGCCAGCAGTCGTTGTTGCGTCAGTTTAGTTAGGCCCAGTAGGTTCAGAGCTCACTATATTGTGAGTGTTTTGAAAAATTGCTATAATTAATCTATAACAATTTATTTATCAAAAATTTTACATAGGAATCTTAAGAGTCCCCTTACCCTGGACAGAATCAGACTTTCCCATACAAACGTTGTCTACGTTTTATTTGAAACGACACGTCGGATATGAGCAAAATTATGTAATTTTAAAGAAATTGCAATCTTCTAGGGTTATAATTGGTTTCCTAAAATAAAATTAGGAACTTAAAAGAGAATATAGTGTATTATATCATATCATATTTGACCACCAGTATGGAAAACTTCTACCCCCTTATATTTTCTTTCCAGTTCATAATTTTACCGTAGGAAACCAATTATAACCCTAGAAAATTGCAATTTCTTTAAAATTACATATACGAAATCTGACATGTCGTTTCAAAATAAAACGTAGACTACGTTTGTATGGAAAAGTCTAGGGTAACATTCATAAGGCTTATCTACAAACACAAACACTATCCAAAACATGATTGAGAAGTTTTGGCTCGATAGAAAAAAATTGCAAGTAAAACACATCAAAATATCGTCCAGGTCCATTTATTAATTTTTATGTATTATATTTTATATTTATTTGTAGCTAGTTGCCCTTGTAAATGCTCACAATATTGTGAGCTCCGGACATAATGCATGATACACACTGAGGGCCTACTGATATTTAAGTGTAAATATCATTGATGCAGTTTTGCGAGTGGGGGTTGTGAATCGGGCTTGTGCTAGCGACTGTAGCGAGCGTTTCGTCACCACCGCCGACGGTGGGGTGCGCGGCGCGCTGCGCAAGCGGCGTTTCACAAGACTCCTCGCTCGACCTGTCGCAACAGACTACCCAAATCCAAATGTGACCTGAACACGTATCGCGTTACAACTGTGTGTGCGTGCCGCATTGCCTATGGTGTACACTGTGTCGTCACCACATAAAATTCCGTTAATCAAAGATGTTACATATTCTTTATGTTACCATTATCATTCATAAAAAATGAATCATAATCGTGTGAAAATCCTTGAAAAAATTATAAGAGCAATAACTGTAGCTTCTCATAGTGTTTCTTTTCTTTCCTACTTACGACCTCTTTTACATAGAAAATAATCATATTCAAAAACATACCATAATTCACATTTGAAAGTTTACGGATCAATGTATCATAACCCAAAAAAATATATTATCTTTTATAAGTCATTGTCAATTAAGTATATGCATAGAAAATAGAATTATATACAGCAATGTATTTTTTTTGTAGTGACATATTTTACAAAGACAGCATGTTTTCTTCACTGTTCGAAACACGTTATTTAGTTAGTGTTGCCAAAAAGTAGTTTCGATAGCTGTTTTAGAGCAATACTATTATTGATAGTATCGATAGTATCGACGAATAACTATCTAAGAATCGAAAGTAGATTATCGATAGTAGATGCATTATGAGAAGCAATACTCTCGTTAGTATCGATAGTTTTCACAATCGATAGCCTTAGTGTTGCTGCTCGATAGTTGACTATAGCAGCAACACTAAATTTAGCAAGATACGGTGTTAGGTAGGTAAGTAAAGTAGTGCCGAGGATCGCCATCGACAAATAATGATTCGTTGTTACACGGACCGATGCCCACAATGTGCACACCACCTTACGTAATCTAACGCCACCGACAGCAATACTAGGTTACCTATTCCATGTAATTTTAAACAGCTGGATAATGGACGAAAATCGTTAACTATCGCGCAACGTAGGCTTGCATAGAAAACTTATCTAAATATTGTTTTTCATTTAAAAAACGCAATCTGATTTCAATATGCATTTGAGTAGTATAAAGATTTACCTACCATAGGACCAACCTTATAAGACTTAAATAGTATATATTATTATCATAAGTATAATTCAAATTAAATCATAAAATCGTTGTCTAAGCTATTTAACATGTTTCAAGTTCAAAAATAGCAATTTACTTTAAAAATAGGTAATTATTATTTTTTATTTTTATTTTTAAACAAGTTTTTATCTAAAGCACTCCTCAAGACGAATCAAACGAGCCCAAAGTCGATGTGGATGCGTCGTTTCATTACAGGGTTACTATGGCCACCTTCCAGCTCGATTATCAGATCAGCTCCATGTTATCGTAATATTGCATTGTCACGCTATATACATATGCGTGCAAAATTTTAGCTCAATCGGAAACCAAATAAATCAAAAGTAGGTCAAATTTAACTTGCAAGATTTCACTAAATATTTTAATAATCTATAATTTTTCAAAACTAAGAACCGACTTCACCCCCAAACTTCCCAACCGATTTTGATAAAATTTCCATGTTACCACCTGGAAAGTATACCCTTTCAAACAAAAAAGATTTTTTAAATCTGTCCAGGCGTCTTTGAATAATCGGTGAACATACATAAAAAAAATAAAGGATCGCGACGAATTGATAACCTCCTCCTTTTTTGGAAGTCGGTTAAAAAGGTATTACTCACGTAGTGTAGTCGGAAAATGCCGACTAGTTTAAAGATTTGATTATAGACTGACAGGTAGACTGACAGACAACGGGACAGGTGAAACTAAATAAAAGCTTGTAAAAATACACAAAACGATAGTAATAAAAAGACTGTTGAACAAGTTGTGTTTAACTTTCGTAAACGTGTTTATTTTTGCAAACAAGACAAAAATTAAGCAACTAATACATATGGTATTTAATGACGAAGGTATACAAATCACCCTAAAAAGCTAGATATGTAGACGTTATTTTGATCACAGTGATAACGAGGCGATTCATGAGAAATACAGGTTACATCGATACCCACGATTCAGTCTTTATAAAAGGTGGGCTGATGTATATTGTAGACTGAAATACAGACTTTAAACATACAAGGCAAAAAAAAATTCCGTTTGCATGGGAGCTACGTGAATTCTTTTTATGATTTTATTTTACAATTTTGTCGCCCTAATTAATATATATACCCGTCTAGTACTTATAGTCTTTGAGTTGAACAGCGGACAGACAGATAGACATGGCGAAACTATACGAGTTTCTTGTTTAAAAATCTAAGTACGCTTTTGAGTTCCCAAGTCCTTAGACGGAACTAGGATCCCCATTTTACAAGCATTAGGATCCCCATTTTACAAGCATTTATTTAACTTGCAATGTATCTTGTATGTATGAATGTTTGTTTGTTAGGTAAAAACTTGCAACCTAATTTTCAACCAGATATCCTCAACCGATTGAGCTGAAAATTTGCATACTTATGTATAAAAATACAATAGTCTGATCACGGAGACGGAAGGTGGTCGATGGAACTCAGTAATAATACGAACGACACTCCATCAAGTTAGGGCTTATTTCATGTCAGAAATGTATTTTTTTTTTTCAAAAAACTTATTTCTCCAAATTTTATAAAATATAATATTATTTTTCATAACGGCTTTGTCATAACTTTTTGCCAAATTAATTTTTTCTCATAGGTTATGTTTTTCTATCATAACGTGTCTGTAGACATAATCATTGGGCAACCACCCAGTGGTCCAAACGAATTATTTTAATTCCATACAGGTGTATTTAGCATCTCCACACCACAAAAATTTTGATAATTCCAATGGTCAAGAAATTGAAATCGACATTAAATTGTTATTTTTTTGTTACACCATCTTATACAAGTACCTCATTCAAATTTTAATAAAGTAATAGTCTTAGTAGCTTACTAGGAAGAGTTGCAATATAATTAATTGTTCTATAATAGGCAATCTAACGGAACATTTACCGTTGCATGAACTTATTATCGTTTATATTTATTAGGTAAGTATAAATATAAATCCGAATCTGCATCTTCGTAAAAAGTTGTATTTTAGCTGGCCAAAAGCTAGACTACTTAGGTTTACAACATAATAATAAAATACCTTTTCGTCTCATCTACTCGAAAAACGATGTTTTCATCCCAAAATATTTGGAGCTTAAGTTACTGCTTATTCTCACGAGACTAAAAAGTAAAAAAGGAAATCTCTAGGGATGAAAACTAAGTAGAAAACTGAACACTAGTGTAATCTATGTAGATTGAAAAATAATGTTGGCAGTCCAGCAAAATAAGAATAATTTTGTTAAAAAAGAAGAAACTGGCACAGACGTCGTGATTGCTTAAACTTGGAGTACATGTCGTCAACATGGATGAATGTAAAGATTTTTATATTCTTCGCTTCGAAAAAAAATGAGTATGTGTATTTAAAAACTTTCTCTTTGATTCAAGTAATTCCAAACGTTTTAGGTTATTTGTATTGATATGTAATTATTGTGAATACTTTTTCGTAAATTTAAGCCGATAGTGAATAGGTATCAAGTTGAGTTATAAAAAGAAAAAGATAAAAAGGACCATGCAAACAAAGTTAAGAGTAAACATTTGATCGTAAGTTGGTGGTCTTCGAAAAATTATTTCTTAGTATTTATTGTATTTAAATTTTTCCTTTGGACGTCTATCAACGGGCCTTGTAGCAGAATTTGAAGATATTTTTACGCCTTTAATAAATCTTTTACAAAATTAAAAATGACAGTTTATTTTATACCTATAACTTACACATTTTAGCAGCTTTTTAGGATTGTGACAGAATAAGTGAAAAGTGCAAATGTGAAACGAGGACACCAAATAATTATATTAAACACCATATCTCCTTTTAAGCACTTTTATGTTATTCAAGTATATATGTAAATTGCTAATAGTCTTCACTTATGAAATTGCCGTTCTGCAGTACTGGCCATTTCAAATCAAAATAATTTTTGTTTGGCTAAGAATTCTAATTTCAAAATAATTTTATTTTAAAAACATGGAATTCTTTTTCCAAAAGTAGTCATTTGTTTATTGATTAGTGCTACATTTTCATCGCATTTCAATCTTTTTCGTCATCATTGATACGTTAAAAATTCGAGTAATTATGGAATATGAGTACCGTCGTGGCAGCAACGCGGCACAAGCGGCACGCAACATCAACGACGTTTACGGAGCTAACACTACAAACCAACGCACCACATGTTATTGGTTTGCTCGCTTCCGTTCTGGAAATTTCGACCTGAAAGACTTCGACAATGACGAATTAAAGGCGATTGTGGAAGCTGATGATACACAATCTACGGCTGAATTAGTAGCAGCTTTCGACGTTAGCGTCAAAACAATATTGGTCCATTGGTCCATTTACGCATCGAGACGTGCCTTGCACTGCTCAACAGACACACAAATGAAGGAATTTTTAACCCCATTGTTACCTGCGATGAAAAATGGATTCTGTTTGATAACCGCAAGCGCTCAGCAATTTGGTTGGATCCTGGTTCAGCACCTAAACAATGCCCTAAACGAAAACTTACCCCTAGAAAAGTGATGGTCACTGTTTGGTGGTCTAGCGCCGGTGTGATTCATCACAGCTTCTTAACAAACGGGGTGAGCATTACTGCAGATGTGTACTGTGAAGAACTGAAGACAATGATAGAGAAGCTGGCACATCTCCAACCAGCATTGGTCAATCGCTCCTCTCCGCTGCTCCTGCACGACAACGCGCGACCTCATACTGCACAGCAGACGGTCTCCAAGTTGCAAGAACTGGGGTTGGAAGCTCTCCGTCATCCGCCCTGCTCACCAGACCTTGCTCCTACAGACTACTACTTTTTCCAGAATTTGGATATATTCTTGGCGGGAAAAAAATTCAATACCCGAGACTCAGTACAAAATGCCTTTGAAGAATTTGTTGCCTCTCGTCCAGCTGATTTCTTTAAGAAGGGCATCAATAAACTGCCACTGCGTTGGCAAAGATGCGTTGATTGCATGGGTGAATACTTCGATTAATACAAATAAGAAATACATGAAAAAAAATCGTTTAAGTTTTTTCATACAAAACGCCAATTTCATGGGTAAAGACCTAATATATAGATTCAAAAATCTTGTCGATTTGAATTTGATACAAAACATCATTTCAAGTCACTGTATTTAACTTTGTACCCATACTTTATTTATTATGATATTTATGATCCTTTTAAAATAATAAATATATAAACAATAACTGTAGCCGACTGAACTTTAAAATTCGTGGACACGTTAAAACTATTTTTTGATTGACCCGCCCCGCGAGTTAGTTGTGTGGGCGACATTTTTTGAGATCATTATAGCAATAGTGTAACATAATGTACTTTTTTCATAATATTCTTGTAGGTAGAGATCATACATCTTCTTCCTTTTCTTATTATAAGTGGGGTTAACCAATATATTATATATAATTTGTACTCTCATAATTTTTTATCTGTCCGGGCATAATTATATTAGCTGCCAACAGCAGACTTGTTCTTGCAGCCATGTAAACTAGTGATGTACCGAATCGTCAAAAATGTATATCCGCGGATACGGATCTGAATACGGATATCTGGTGTCAAAATCCGCAGATACAGATACGGATACGGTTCTTAACTTTCTTACACAATCGGTGTCGTTGGGCGCGATTTTGAGTTGAGACATGTTTCGACTTGCATTGCGCGGCGGATCGTTCTTTTGTTTTGTTTTAGTTTACTGTGACACTGGGCTGCGTTGACAACGTTTTGTTTGGTATTGGTACATAAGTTTAAAAAAATGTCTACAAAGAAGTTTAGTAGTGTAATTTAGAATTATTTTGTGATAAGAAATGATGAATTGTGGACCGTCAGAATCTCGGCAATTGGCGACGCTAGTGCGCCTTACCCTTGGCCTTAAAGAATTTCATTTATAAATTTAAAATGAATACGGTAAATTGATCCGTTAAAGATCCGCCAAAAAGAAACAGATACGGACACGGATACGGATCTTTCTTCTGCCTCGGATATCCGCGGATATGGATACGGATATCCGGCACATCACTATCTAGACCAACCAAGTCTTGTAGGTTATGGTGTCCTTGGGCCACCCAATAACCGCCACTAGTGTTCTTGCAGAGTCATGTAGACCACCAAACTAGGGCATGGGTACCGGTATACCGGTATACCGGGATTTTTTTCGGTAATTTGATACCGGTATTTGAGGACAGAATACCGTTATCTCGGTATTTCGAAAAAACTATATTTGCACGGGTGTTTAAAGAATATGCAGAATGCTCTATTTCTATGGTTCCTAGTGTTATACTGCTCATGAGTTTTTATATGACATGAATCACAAATAATCTCGAATTTAGAAAAATCACCACAATAGCACCTACTCAAGACGCTGCACTGCATTATATAGCTAGTATTTAAGTGTATAATGATACTACTTGGTTCATCTAATGTTTACTTCTACAAATGAATAGCTAAAGGCACTAGCGCACGAACGGACACATTACGGCAGAAATGATACGTGCGCTCTGCTCTGAAGTGGCAACCACATCAATGAACATCATATATCTTTTTCTCTTACATTGGGCTAGTATCACCCACGGCTAAGTTGTTGCACCCCACCTTCAGTTCTGCTGTTTTCATTGCACCTAGAGCATGTTGCCGTTTGTTTGCTCCTCTAAATAACGGCCTGTGACTAAGAAAGATATTAGATATTAGTATAAAAAACTAAAAATTCCCTTTTGATGGTAGATCGAACTATAAAACGAAAACGTTAGGCGCTGGACAGTCGGACACACAGAAAAGACGTAGACGTGGACGGGGCGCATGTCATCGGTCCTTGATAGGTATAGGTATACAAAATTTCAAAATAATCTGATGTTTTGAAGTTGATGAAAATCGCGTCAAAAGAGTCACGTAGTCTGGGTACGTTCCCTAAAATCTATAGCAAAATATGAAAAAAAAAAACAACAGCACCTCCACCGGTTGGCTTTTATGACCAGCGTCTTCGACCGTCGTCGTCGTCCAAAACGAAATTCTTTAACCCAGTTCTTTACAGTGCAATAGGAAGGGGAAGACTCGCCAAATACGCCATCCAAATTCTGTTTGATTCTAGCGGAGGAATGACCTTCCTTGTATAGGAATTTAATTACTCCGACACCCGATCTTCGACATTTTCAAAAAACTTTTTACACGTCCTCTTAAGTTGGTTGTCGCGTTCAACTAACAATTGCTAACATGGTTGAACATGTTTTTCAACCGTTTTCCACCTGCAGGAGGAGGAAATGATGATGATAAAACAATATAATAGCAACAAAAGCTGTCTAATAAACTTCGCATCTTATAACTAAAGCTTATATTATAACAATAGAAAAACTGGATGCATTGAATAAGGTGACTAGGTATCAATGGCAAGATTTTCTTGTGACATGACGATGATTGTCTTGTTTACAGTGTAAAGTGAGAACGTGAAGCTTTTCTACGCACAATTGCGAAAAACGGCCACTATTGGCGTATGTGCGTAGAAAAGCTTCACGTTCTTACTTTAAACTGTAAATAGTAGTTCATAAAATTGTTTGAAGGATTATCTAGAGCCTGGTCAAGACGAAATTTTAAATGATATCTCCGCCTTTCAAATGATTTATTTCAAATGGGGGCAGCACTTAGACCCCGAAAAATTCAGGTAGCCCCTTAACGAAACGCGCAAATGGCCTTAGAGTTGACATTGACATCTCGTCCATATTGAAATTGACATCATAAAAGTCAAAAAGCAAAAAAAAAAAATTCGTACTTATAGAGATAATCTAACATCCCATCTTGTGTCTGTTTCCCTCTTATGGGAATTTACTGTTGCAAAAATAAGACTTCGCTAAACGTCGAAGTAATAACCGACCAAGTGCGAGTCGGAATCGAGCACGAATGGTTCCGTACATTACATTATCTATAAAAAAAGACGTTTGTTGTTTGGGAACCCCAATTAAATATTTCTAATCATCTGTGAAAATTGCAACTCTAGCTATCACGATTCATGAAATACAGACAACGGAGTCTTAGTAATAGGGTCCCGGAATCCTAAACAGGTTACTTACCTGTTTGCTGCTTAATACGATAAAATTTAAATGACATTGTCTAATGACATTGACATAAATTTAAATGACTTTTCTATTTAGTTGAGTCATACACATGCTGGCGTATTTCATACAAAAAAGACTTCTATGTATATACGCATCTATGTATATACCTTCTATATATATGATAAAAGTAGTTATTGACATCTCGCTCAGAATGGTCAAACAGGGCTCTATAGAAAATTAACAAAACGTCACCCTTATAGTATCACTCGTGAGTCTGCCTGTCCGTCCGTCTGTCACGGCCAATTTGCTCCGAATCTACTGGACCAAATCATGTGAAATTTGGTAGGATAATGTAATCCTATGACCCAAAGACAGATGTGCAAAGTAAACAAAATATTTCATTTTCGAGGGACAAATTAGGAAACTAAAAAAAAAAGGTTTTTCTCACTCTACTGTGTCTTATATCAAATGGAAGGGCTCGTTATAAGGATCAAATATATTTTTGTTATTATTGTAAAATAAATAATTTGATTTTTTATTCATGAAAGAAGACGAAAATTAACCATTCCCCGACTCCCATCTCCGGAACTAATGAGACAACAATTTCGAAAAAAAATACAAGATATAATTATTTGCTTGTAGATTACAAGAAAACCTTTAAGAATTCTATCAATTGAAAATAAAGTGGTAAATTCAATATAATACGTTCACTTACGGAAAATAGTTCACTAAAACACCACTAGATAGTGCTAGTAGTAGTTAACTCTCGTCTTACTGCGAGGATTTCAAATGAGATTAGTAAAATATATTTGTATTTGGCATTGAACAGAACCCTGTTCACACGACTTCAGCTCTCACTTGGCCGGTTATTTATTGTTATTCATAGTTGTATTGTAGTGCTATGCTTTTATAAATTAATTTCAGACCGCTGTACCCATTTTGCGACTTTGAAAAAGCCAAATCACGGAGTGCTATTTTTCAACTAGGGAGTCAGCTAACCACAAAGCTTGTAGTTTTCTTTCTCACCGCTCGCATAAAATACCATTTGATTTGTGCATTACAAATATAAAAATTACGAGTGGTCAAAACCACTCGCGCAAATCTTTCGCATACGATCAATTAAAAAATGCACCCGTTAGGAATTGCTCGAGCAAATCATTCGTAATATGAATGACTGGCGATTTCAAAAATGCCTCCTATGGTCCAAAATCGCACAGATCCTTTGTATTGATGCAATCATAATCGTAAAAGTCAAATTTATACAACTAGAATTTGGCTCTAATTAGACATAAACCGTCTTATTATAAAACCCAGACTAACTTTGTTACTAGGTTTAAACCATTATCCGACCAAATCAAATTGACATCTAGTAATATCACACTATCTCACTTGTCAATGACAACTTCATTTTGGGCGGATAATGGTTTAAACCTAGTAACAAAGTTAGTCTGGGTTTTATAATAAGACGGAAATAGTCTACTAGTTGAAGACTGTTTTAGTCACAATGGCCATGTTATGGAGAAGCAGTGTTGTGAAGCCGCAGAGTACCGCGGGCAACCAACGCAGCGACAGATGTTAGAGTACAATAAAAAAGCGCGCCAGCCGACTATTTCGGCGTGCTGCCTTGACCTGAATCGAGTGTTTCGACAGAGCGGCCTCGCACACCGGGCCTTTCTATTTTTTAGGTATAACCTGTCGTATTATTACGACAGTTCTACAAGCCGCCATCTTGGAAGGATTACTGTACGCTGGCATAGCTGGCGCTTCAGTTAGGTCGCAGTAACGCCCTTCTGTTGCGGCGGAAACCGGTTTTAGATAGTAAAACTGTTCTGGGCGCAGATCAGTGTTCTGGGCCAGCGACCGTAAAATATACACTTCGATTACATTGCTATTGCTAATCTAAGCTCTAGATAAAAGCTATCATCAAATCAACCTAATTCACGAAGGTTTAATCCATTATCGAACAGACTTGTCTAAATACTAGAAGGCATTTAGGTACGTTAAGTACTCTCCCTTGATTAGTACGCACTGAAATAAAATGGGTTAGCTTATCAGAGTCCAGTTAGAATCTCGAAAATGACAATACTCTAGAGACGAGATCTTGACACAGTTAGGTGGATCATCGCAGGTGATGATTTATCTCGGTTGTGTAACGATCGGGGCTGCCGCTATCTGGGCGCGCGATCGAGTGCGTGCGGGCGGTCGGCTGCGCTCGGCCGACTCCGGCGTCGTTCGGAGTGCGGAGCGAGGCGCGGGTGGGCACGTCAGCCTTGACCAAGTTTCACTGCCTCGTCGGTACAAGGAGCGATCCCCACCTCTTCCCGTCCTTTCGGTACATACAATTTTTTATCACGCTAACACGATTACTTAATTTGACGGCCCCGATGTGGATGCCAAGGTCGCATTTTCATAGGCATGCATTTTTATACTTCTCTATTTTTGTTAAGTAATGTCTTGGCTAAAACAATACACCGGGATATGGAGTCTGTCCCCGTTACCTCATTGTCAAGGTCGACCTTGACCCATCTCTAACAAGTATGCCACAGCCGCAAATAGCGTGAGAATGCGAGGTGAACTCACACGTATGAGTCTATTTCTGCGGACCAGCTGTTTGTCACAGAGACTTATGTTTTTGATTTGTAAAAATGACCTTGACCTTGATCTAGTTTAGTCATGCAACAAACAACTGACCTCGTTTACCGCATTATCGGCTATTATCGTCTGTTCATAATATTATAATAACATCAAGTGATTTTGAAATATTGACGTTTTAATTTCATTGTGATTAAAATTATATTATTCTTTCTATTAGGTATATTAGAGTAGTCGATATTTTCCGAATTCATTTACTCACGTTGTCTCGAGTCTTTGACTGCGGTGCAATGAGGAATCAAAGATTGATTTAAAAAATAAATATGTCAAAAGAAAGAAAGAGATATTTTTAGAACTAATATATGTGGTACAGAGGCTAGCAAAAGAACATTTTCCCGATCGATTGACAGATTGTACATTCATTAACTACTTGCGAACAGCCTTTAATTATCCTCATAAACGGAAGTAAATAATGTGGGATAAACCGGTCCCGTACGTACGTACCTTTGGGTACGGAACCCTATTAAAAAGGCATGTAGACAGGCCTGTCACTCCCCGTTCTCAAAAATATATCTATGCGCAGTGAGGTTACCGATAACTAGGACCGCAATTAACTCAGTCTCAGTTGTCGGAATCGGCAACTGATACCAAAAAAGTATATTGTTCAAGCTAAAACAGTACCGTCAAACGACAAAAAAATTCAAGTTATAATTAATACAAGTTTTAATAAATTATAGTCACATTAGAAAGTACGAATCCAAAAGGATATGAAATATTATAAAGCATTAAAAAATCTTGACAGCATCCAAATTTCATTCAGGGATTGAAAAGATAAAAAAAGTATTTGTATGTATTTTAAATAACTAACAAGAACGTTAGTCAAATGTTAATTATATAAAAATATTTATACTTTTGAATCAAAGAGTTTTGTTCTTTGATTACATTTTTCATTTGACGGTGCTGATTTTTAACTTATGAATGTCGCCGGAACAACAATATTAAAGTTTTTAAATTCGGCGCCTGGGACCATGGTCCGAGCTAATTGCGGTTACCTCGCTCGGCGACCACTGAATAATGGGAAATTCAGTAGGGATCGCTAGCGAGGTTATCAATCTTGTCAACAACCCTAGCGCGCCGCTCACTGAATCGGTATTTTGATGATACCTACCTGCAAATTGGCTTGCAATGGATTTTTAAGTATCTAAACGAAAAGGTGTTGAGTTCTGACGCGAGCTTAAATAAACTATATCGCTAACCACATTGAGTAGATATTTCTTTACTGAGTAAGACTTCTGTACGTGATAACAAGTACTTATTCTGTGATAAAGATGACAAGTTTTGTAACGAAATATAAAGCAATTTTGTGCTATACATTTATTTCTCCCTTCTTGTCCACATGGCCTACCTAACACACAACTGCATTGGGTAGAAATTTCAGATAGAAGCTCATAAACCGCGCGATTCTTAGTCCTGACCGACTGAAATTTAGAACTCATTAATTTAAAGTTTGCCTAACTAGTGAACACCCTTTATATTTTTTTTTCTCTATCTGGTAAAGACAGACATCAACGATAATATTTATTGTGTTCGTAGCAAAAAGAAAAAAAAATACATGAGACTAAAACTTAATATAATTTAAATTCAGAAAATAACGTAAATGCTAAAATTTGTCGCAAACAAGCTTTAAATCAAGTGAAGTCATCTGAACGTCCTACAAACCTAGTCGGGTCATAAGTTCTGTCATATGCTCAATGTCATATAATGGAAACGTTTATTTTTATAGTAACCGTTTATGTACCAAAAGGGACTTAAAACGTAAAACATTAGATTCTTATGCTAATTACGTTTATTCAAAATGACCCCAAAAAGGATTCAAGCCTACAACATGCGCGGCCAGTCGTCTGGCCATTATTAGCAGCATTAACGAGGTCCATATTAATATCGGCGGCTGCTTTGATCAAGGAGGCTTTGACTGACTCCAAATCAGGACAAGGCTTTGAGCAGGCCTTTTCATCTAATTGTTGTCATATTTTATAATCGAACGGATTTAAGTCTGGACTAGAGGAGGGTCAGTTTTCGTGCGGAATAAGTTAATTTCACATGGCCATCGCTAGCCAGTTTTGTGTGCTTTCTGCTGGCGCAGAATCTTACTGGAATACCCAGTGTCTATGTGTTCCAGCAAGATTTTTGACAATTGACAAACGACATTCGTTTTAGTATTTAGCTCGATTAATATGAGACTCCTAGCCAAACCATGAGTGACAATGGAAAATGGCCTCGCTGGACACGCGAAATGCGGCTGCTTGCTTTTTCAGTTTTAAACGTACACATATAATTATAATTTTTCATTTTTGTACCTTTTCTCCAAGTAAAAAAAAAATTATCCGTGAAAAGTATTTCGCGATGCATTTTTCCCGCAGGATCTTTTAAGTCTCAGGTTTATTTACTCGCATCCGTTTGGATCATCAGGTCATCGTTTGATGACCTGTTTGTTTTAGATAAGCTCGAAGTCCTAACTCTGCATTCAACACTCTTTTCACCGTGCTTCTGCTTAACCCCATATGAATTCGCGCCTTCATGCTTTTATCACTGCTAGAGTTCAAACATTGCGAGGACGACCACTTAATTTTTTGTCTTGTACACTTGAATTTTCATCGTTTGATGGAGCAGTAACAAATTTTTTGTTATATTTATATTGATTTGGCGCGTAACCGCACCGATACAAAAATGCGAAATGCGATAACCGCAACTCAGTATTCTTTAAGCGTCCACTCCATGTTTGAAAATAAATGAAATTCGAAATAGAGCACTTATTTATTTTCATAAAAGTTTCTTAATTCAAACTCAATATAGTAGATTGTGCTACAAGGGGCAAAGGTAATATTTTTAAGGGGAGGGCGCTAATTTGAATCCACACACAGTGTGCGAGGGATCCATGCATATCGCCCTAGATAAAAATTTTAACACGGTAATATTTTTATCTCGGCAAACCGCTAGTTTCCTAAAAGTCTAATCAGAAACTTTTTTCTAAACGTCGAAACTAACACCATATTTGGGATTGTATGAAATAGCACGGCGTGACGTCATAGTTTCTTGGAGTCAAATATCGCTCTTAGTATCGGTTTTTCTGCAATAATAAATCTAAAATCGCGTTGACAATCCGCTAGTTTCCAACAAGTCAAATCAGAAAGCTTTTTCTAAATGTCAAAACAAACATTGTCTATAGGATTTGTATGAAATAGCACGGCGTGACGTCATAGTTTCTTGGAGTCAAATAGCGCTCCTATTATCGGTTTTTCTGCAATAATAAATCTAAAATGACGTTGAAAATGGATATGATCAATGACAAATGACATTATTTTGTGACCATTTATTCGTTTATCAGTACAAAATAATTTATTATTGACCCTGGATCTGGATACTACCCTATTGATATGGTCAATGGTAAGTGACATTATTTTATGACATTTTATTCTCTTATCAGTTCAAAATAATTTATTTTTACCCTAAATACTACCCTACAGTAGCACACTCTACTTCTTATCCCATCTAAGAGAACCTAGCAAATACAAACAATAATAAAGAAAAGTAGAACACATATAATACCTTTACTTGGTGACGTTTTCATTTATTAAATACTAAGAAATTATTTTTCGAAGAGCGCTACTTCAGATAAAATGTTCCCCCTAAATTTATTTGCGTAGTCCTTCATATTTTTTTTTATATGTAAACTTGATATTCACTATCGGCTCAAACTTACGAAAAAGTATTCAAATTTACAAAAACAATTATATGTCAATACAATAACAATATAACCTAAAACTTCTGTATTTGTGTTTACATTCATCCATGTTGAAGATCATATGTAATTCAAATTTGCCATATTTCGTCGTCTGCCAATTATTTATTAAAACTAAATTCTTCTCTTTTTGTCTTTTTTTGCGCTGGAATGCCAACATTATTTATGATTTTACTTATATTACACTCGTGTTCAGTTTTCAAATTGTATTTAATCCCTAGAGATTTTCTTTTTCACTTTTTAGTCCCGAGGGAATAAGCAGTAACTTTAGCTCCAAATTTTTTGGGATGTAAACATCGTTTTTCAAGTAGATGAGATGAAAAATATTGTTGTGACTAGCATTCTAAATTGAAAATTTTTGATTATGTGACAGAACTTATGACCCGATTAGGAGGTACATACATACTCATAGTATGTTATGGAGCAAGTGATAAATCGAGGCACTTTTCAAAATACCCTTGCATTATGAATTTGGACAAGATAATTTGGGCGAGGTAATAAATTTGAATCAGAATTTCCTTTATTATACAGAATTCTAATGATTATATGCAAATTATTTAATACCATTGAACTAGCCTGTTGGCGTTACATAAAAACAAAGCTTTCGTATAATATAGTCGCAGCCGCAGTCGACGGAACCGGTTCGCTAAGTGTGTCAGGGGACTATACTTTGAACCTGATAGATTAAATACGTAGATGGTACGCATGCACACATTTCTATAAATAGTAACAGTATTTAATTACTTAGGTACATGTATACCTATTTATGATTTTGTAGAATGCACAATTTCGTTGGATGTGAGACAATAGGATATTAAGTTCTGGCTCAGTACAAATTCTGGATAATCTGGACTTTTGATAGTGAAAAAGCTACGAAAAGCGTCCCTTAAAAACTTATCTTAAGATTAAATGGTGGAAGACAAATCTACTAGGCTGATCATCAAGTATTTTGATTCATCGAGAAAGATACATGCATTACTTCGTGAATATGATAATTTAAGTGAACCACAAGAACAAACAGATAATACGGTCTTCCTAGTATTAATACTATAATTGTACCCGTGTACAAAACTATGCCATATTATTTTGTCTATAGATCCGCACCGTGATTTTGATTCTACGCTAATCCCCAAACTACAACTGTATTTTGGTATAAATAGGAAAAGAATTTGTTTATGTAGCCGAGCGTGCTTGTTGAATGCAGAGAGCAGTTCAAAGTCCAGTTTATGCGCACGTCCGTATTTCTCATGTTGTTATAAAATAAAACTAACCAACAACCACGTTTACACAAATTCAAACAACGGGCAATCGCGGTAATTTCAGATTTTCAGCCACCGATTCATTCAGTTTACTCGGCTGTTAACCACGTAAAGAATTACTAGTGTAAAACTTTGTTCGTTAGTCAGATTGACATAATTATAGGTGTCTCTATCTATCATACTGCTTTTGTTGGTGGTAGTGTTCTATTGATTGTAACGACTTTTTTCCTCTAGTCCTCCTGACTGCAGTACTCATTCGTGCTAGTAGTTCGCCCTGAACTCACGAACCCCATATGACGGCTAACCCTTGACAGATTTGGCTCATGTTCGAACTAAAAACTTCTATTGGCCTGAAAAATGTAGCATATTTACAAGCAGTGAAGCACATTTATTCCAAAATGGCTAGAAAGCACCGAAAATGGAAACTTTTTAAGAAATTTCTTAAAAGCGAATTAAAGATATTTTGAAATTCTAGCTGTTGTCTAGTCTAAAACTATTATGTCCCTAAAGATCTTGTAGAAATACCTCAAGACTCAGTTAAGTTAAAGTGCGCACAGCTCATAAGAACATTTTAAAAATTTACTACTGTTTATGCAAACTTTAACCCTGCTTAGGGATGGGGTATTGCAGAGCTCTAAACATGGATTTTAAGATGTCTTATAGGTTGACTACAGACCAAGAAATAAACGTAAACATATTTACAAGGCTTACATAGAACTGTCGACATTGAATTGCACAGATTCAATCATAACTCGATGAAAAATTTAAACCTTTTTTACTAATGTAGTTTTATACCTATTTTAGAAAATATGGCGAACACTTACCCCTTTATTCATAAAAATATACGAACGTTTGCTAAATCTGTTTTAGTTAAACTATGTTTTCTCCTGTTCTTGCAATGTCAAATATTGAAATGAATGAAAGGGACAAAACATATTGTAACTAAAATAGGTTTTACAATCGTCTTTACTTTTTTTTGAATAAGGGGGATAAACTAATACAAAAATTAACAGAAGTATTATCAAAATGGCGATCAAATAACAATTTTAAAGGCTCTTTCAAGTTCCTGTTAGCATTTAAAAACTAAAACGCATGATTTTTGTCTAGAGTTTCTTGTTACATTAGACATCACAAAGATTACAACAAGAAACTCTAGAAAGAAAATAAACATGTAACTTTAATTGTGGTGCAATGACGTCAGGTGTAACGTAGGACGTCACTTCTAGGGCTTCCATTTATGTTCGCCAACAGGTAAGTTGCAGCGCTGTTACAGCTAGGTATTAATAGGTATGAACTAGCGTGACATGTAAATACAATATAATATATGTATAATAATAAATATGAATTATAGGTTTCTTGCATTTACCGTACGCAGTCGCTTGGAAAGTAAACTACATTATTAATAATGATATAAATACGCAATATTTCATTAAAATATGAAAATATCTTGGGGCAGATTCGAATAAGATAAGTGATATTTATAAAGGGAATACTTTAATGTAGTAGTATTCCAATTTAACTATATAATGAATACCGGGATGCTCCTACTATGTCATCAATACACGCAACATAACTCCTGGAAAAGAATCACTTAAGTATATGGATAAAGATAATTTAAAAGAAGGAAATATAAGTTTAAAGTGGACTGCCGATGAGTTAAATTTAAAGTAATCTAGCCATGAACTAACTACCTTTCGTGCAGCAAGTGATATTAAAATCCGATACGCATGCCGTCTCTTTTAAACGAAGCCGTTCACGAAGCCCTGTAACTCCGTCCTTGTCGCACAGGGGTACGTCTAATAACTGGTTGCTATTTTTACTTTACGGGCAGAGCAAGTCGAATGACTGAAAAGCTCCTTCCGCTTGGTCCACCAGATAGTACATTCGCTATTTTCTTTTTTAAATGACAAACATACTTCAAATATAGAATCCTAAAGAGGAACAATTTTCAACGAAAAACATTAGAAAATAAGAATTAACTAAATCAATGATTGATTGATTAGCCACTAGCCGATTCGGGACTTTTTGATAACATATATTTTGTAACATTTGGGATTTTTTGTGGCAGATACCTTTTAAAAATACACATTTGCCAAAGATTTAAGTAGGTATTAGAGAAATATTAAAGTATACATATAAATGACACCGCATTAAAAATATTCATAATTAATTAGTTACTTAAAATGATTCTCAAAAATTCTTCTCTATGCATTGTTAAATCAGCATCTGCTTAGAATTATAAAATATACCCACCCAATCTATTTACATTTTTTGGCGAATACTGAAATAAACTGACATGTCAAAACGTTCCAACAAAGATTATTATTCTTATTGTTTACATGAGACAGGTTTGCATTCGCAAATAAGTTATTCAAAGTGTGCTGAGTGTTGTATCCTAAAGAATCGGAACATATATAAATTGAAAGAATCGCGAGGAGCGCTTATTAGAAATTTGGAATTCAGCCAGAATCGTAAAGAACGCTCCGCGTGCGTTATGAGGCCGCTGCCCTAAATTTCAAGCCTAAGTTATTAAATATTTATTGAAGAGCATGAAGATTTACTACAGTTAACCTACTTAATGTACTCGCACTCAAACATCATAATGTTAATGTATTTTATCTTTATAGTCTATGAGTAGATAAGGCTATGTTACATTAGCAAAAATCTGCATCAATTAAATAATTTAATTATATAAATGTATATTATTTAAACAGGGTTGATTGATTTATTTTACTAAAATATATCAGTTTAATGATTCTGACTACATCTTATTTTACCACAATACACGTAGATTACTTTAGATTAGGGTTGCATCGATACACCTTTTCGCCGATACGATACCGATACCGATACTCTTATACAAATATCGGCGATACCGATACCGATACGTTAATTGAGTCAAACATGAAGATAAAATAAATAAATCAGCAATCGGATTATTTTTTTATTAATATGAAAAGTAGTTACATAAGTCGATATTAGATAATTATTATAAATTTTAGTAATTAACATTAATAACATTTTTATTTAAAAAACAAAGTAATCTTAAGTTTTGCGAAGAAAGGCGATTTAAAAAAACAAGTATCGTTGAATCGGTCATACAAATATCGTCGATACCGATATATCGGCTAACCCTAAGTATCGCCGATATATCGGTATCGGTATCGGTATCGGATGCATCGCTGCTTTAGATACTTACAGTAACTAAGATAAGACACGCGTTTAATAAATCATAATAACTAATAGTATCTGCTCAATGATTTAAGCAGATATAATTTAACAAAGGCTGTAATTTCTTATTAATCGACTTTTTTTTATAAAGTTACTTTATAGTGATTATCATTAATTTGTTTCAGCCGTGAGAGCAGACCGTATGCGTGGCGGCCGAAACAAATTCGGGCCGATGTATAAACGCGACCGCGCCCGCAAGCTGCAGATGATGCGGCAGCGGCAGATCGCAGTGCAGACATTACGCGGTTCTCTCGGCGATGGCGGGCTGGTGCTCGGCTTCACCTCGCCCTACGCCGCCGTGCCCGTCAAGCAAGAGATTCAGATCCCGCAAGTTTCCTCGCTAACTTCCTCGCCGGAGTCGTCGCCGGGGCCAGCGCTGCTGGCGGCGCAGCCACAACCGCCACAGCCACCTCCACCTCCTTCCCACGACAAATGGGAAGCGCGCTCGCCGCATTCCGCATCGCCAGACGGGTTCACATTCGATGCCCCTGCCACAACAGCCGCCACACCATCCAGCACAGCCGAGCCCACCAGTACAGAAACCCTCCGACTCTCACCCATGATACGCGAATTCGTGCAAACAATCGACGATCGCGAGTGGCAGAATTCGCTATTCGGACTCTTGCAGAGCCAAACTTACAATCAGTGTGAGGTCGATCTCTTCGAATTAATGTGTAAAGTGCTGGACCAAAATCTATTTTCACAAGTGGACTGGGCGAGAAACACCGTGTTCTTTAAGTATTTAAAGGTGAATTTCCAGATAAGTATAAAATCCTTCCAAATCCCACAACCCTTCCTGGTGTACACCAAATATGCTGGCGAATGTGACCATTACACTGCTATGCGATGTTTATTTCTTGTTATATAACCAGGCTTAGCGAATGTTTTATAGTGCTGTACAGACTGTAGTTATGATATTGTTGTGTGAGTAGGGGCGCGTGTGACGCAGCGGGCGACGCGCTGCCGTTCGCAATCGATATACCGTGCCGTCCGCGCAGCGCCGCTCTAACTGGGTCAAGTTCCCACGACAAGCGTGTTCACTGTCAACTACCGCGCTTCCACCTTTTTCAAATATTAAAAGTAATATCGCCGAATTCGGGATTTTAACCAACCACTTTAGAGTAAATTGAGGGAAACTCAGGCAGTTGTTAAGAAAACCGCGCGTTCCATTTAAGTACAAGATGTTTAAGAACAGTGGCGACAATGCACTTTTTTGAAATAGTATTCTAATTGATTGATCTGTGGACAATTATGAGCATCGCGCTAGAGTTCAATCAATCAGCAAGAGTCAATCATCGAAGACCGGGAGCAGCGGTGCCCGCACTGTGGTCGTCGTACGCTTACGCAAGACCCGCAGCCGGTCACGTGGGCGTGCGCCGTTGCCACATCGCGCACATTGCTTCGTCTCGTTCTCGCAGACAGCCTCCACTCCGCAACTAGCAATTTTTGTTTGTGCTAAAATGACGCAGCATAGTTAAGATCCATTCTCTGAATTAGGACAACGACTGACGTAGTACGTAAATGATTTTCCTCGATTGATTTTCATGTTTCTTGAAAAGCTCCTAGCTCGTCTTTTCACATTTGATAAGCACCCCTTTTTACGTACGGTGCCAGTATACCGTAAATACATATAAAGGGTCTCAGTCAGAGTATCATAAACGTTATGGTCTCACTCGCGAGATGTTGATGACCTACGCTTTCTCCAGACGGATGTGATGTAACGGTTCTGGTGCGGGGCGGCAACGCTGCACTTTCGTCGACGCACTTGACACACTGCCCGTGGCCGAGTTGCCGCGAGAAAGCACTTTTTACCACGCCGCGTAACGCAGACGTAACGATTATGCGTTCTTTCTTTCTTCGCTTTCTCTTACGTAATGTTACCAAGTACGATTAGTCACATAACAGCACGATGAACTTGAGCGGTTGATGACGTTCTTTTTATCATATTCATACAGTACACGCGGTTTCGAGGTCTGTTATGCATATACATACTTATATAGAATCTGATTTCGGACTTAAGCAAGTATCTGATCAGGTTTTTATTGCTAACCTATATGATTGGCATATCTCATTTCGGCTTTCAATACCTCGATTACCAGTTACAATTTTGGCATTTCGCCTTTGCATTTCAACATTTGTAAATGTTCTCGGTCTCGTTATTAGCTAAGCTCTATTTCAACAGTCGACCTGTCTGAAGTAATATTTACTAAATAACTATTTCGTTTACTTATGATTCCTGTAAATATAGTAAGTTTCTGGAATAAATAAATATTAAATGATGTATTCCAGACATATTGCATGTTGCGCATTACCAGGTATCCGGTCGATTTTTACTATCGGCATATTTTCCAATAAGTATTTTATAACTAGACCACGTTGCAGTCTTTGCATTCCTTTGCTGTTTGCGCGATTGTGAACTTTGTGTCGTTCCCATAGTGCTACTATCCTGTGGATGTAGCTTTAGTACAGTACAAACAGCTCAACTGTTATGTTCTCATTTTCAATATCAGCAGTAAGTAACTCCTTTGTTCCCGTTTTCTTCTTTATTGTGATCTTATAGTATTAAAGTATGACCACATAAAAGGCACAGTTCTGTTGCACTCACGTGTAGAGTTGCATTTTAACTAGATCAGTCTAGTTCACATCATTCCAATGCATTTTATTCAAGAATTCAACTTGTTCGTATATTTCAAAAACCATCTATTTTATGCTGATTCTTTTCAACATGTCACTCTTACTGAATCTCATTCTAGTAATGCTGAATAAAGTGTCATTATTTATATTTGAATTCTTACCTTGTAACAGTAGTTTGGGTAATTCCTAGATGCGCCCTAAGTTTTCAACCACGCGGAGAATCGACGCGACTTTGACCTAGTTTGTACAAAACCTAGTACCGACCGACAACTCCGTCCAAGATGGCCGCCCGAAGGGAATGCTAACCAGCGATTCCGTCTCAAAAGGTTGCATGTCTCGCAGTCGCTCCGCTCTACATTCCACTTTACTACACTGAAAATAGGAGCACTTTTTATACATTACATTCGTTAAAGTGAGTCGGCTGCCAGTCTATGTCTTATATTAGGATTGATGCTCTTGTCTGCGGTGTCGTGTGTACCTAATGAAAATCAACTGGCTTCCTTCGATAAAGCAAAATAAAAAAAGCAAAACATGAACTAGCCGTTTTCAAATTTCATTATGAAATTATAAATTTTATATTTATTAATTTACCACTGAATTGAAAGAAGGAAACTGGATGGCACGAGTATTAACAGATTATCATTTGAAGACGGTCGGAGCAATTTTAATTTATCTATCACGTTGAGTAAGCAATGTGCGGTGTAGCAATAGCTCCGAGCTCTAGAATTTAGTTGTAACATTTCGTAAACGGCAAATTTAACGCGCTCGCGCACCGCCCCGTGTTTTCTAATGCAACTTAATAAAATGTGGGTCACGAAACGACACCGACGCGGTCGCACCTTGGCAGATAGCGTTCTGGTTATAGATAACGTCGCGTATTGCAGTTGAATTAACATCTGAAAGTACTGATGTGACATACAGACTTCGTGTAATTGATAAAGTAACTTGAAAAAAGAAACGTTACCAGATGTGGCACCATTTGTGTGCTATACGCATGTCATACGCTCCAATACCACACAATAAATATCAGCTTCCCCTACATTTGCCGTCAAAAATGTAATGTTCTTTTTTGTAACATCGTCCTTATGAGGGACATTATATATTTGTATATTGTTCTACTTTTGAGGAAAGAGGCAGCTAACTTTATTATAAGGAAAAGAAAGAAGCCAATGCGAATTCATTTTATTGTTAGCTGTTCTCTTGCTCCATGTTAAATGACGGCAAATTTCCTTTTGTCATATCCCAGAATTCTGAATTCTACGACTCTGTACGTGTAGAAACGTTGGGCTCCTTTGTTGCAGGTTGATGACCAAATGAAGCTTCTGCAACACTCATGGTCAGATATGTTGGTATTAGACCATCTCCACCAGAGGATGCACAACGGCCTTCCAGATGAGACTACACTTCACAATGGACAGAAGTTTGATCTACTTTGCCTGGGACTGCTTGGTGTCCCATCCTTGGCAGACCACTTCAATGAGCTCCAGCACAAACTAGGAGAGCTAAAGTTTGACATCCCGGACTATATCTGCGTCAAATTCTTGCTTCTACTTAATCCTGGTCAGTATCTTCTGATAAAACCATTTTTTATATATTTTTGCGACCCCAATGCGAATGATTTTTATTTGTTATTTTGTGTGCAATTGTCTATTTCCATGTATGAACAGGGAATATCGACGAGTTATTCTAGCCATTGTTTTGAGGAGTTCTCTTGGGGTTTCAGACGTGAGGGGCATCGTAAACGTCAAGTGCGTCCGAGATGGCTACCAGACAGTGCAGGCAGCATTACTTGACTACACTCTCGCCTGTTATCCCACGATACAGGTAAGTATTTAGTATATCTAGTGAACACAGACTAAATCATGACTTCCATATAAGTCGGTGTCGAATGACGACGTCCCTGGTAAGCGGAACATATCTGATAAAAAAATAATACGTAGGGGCATTGAATTACATCCACGCAATAATGACGTAGGAGTTATGTTATGTACGATCAAGTCTTTGAATCAACTGTTGAGCAGTAAAATCATTATAAGAATCAATTCAAAAACAAAAGTAATTCCAAGATACAGAGGTGAAGCACCTTTACATTCCTGATTGAAACTTGAAAAAGAATTTAGTCTCGGTTGCTGTTAAATGTTTTTAAAATAACCCTTCTCGAAGTGCTAACACAAATATCTTAAATCCAAGTTCTGGATACACTCGACGTTGACTGCTCTGAATGTTCCGATATCGAACAAATATAGCGCCTAGCCTAGCAATAACCTTCTTCCAGGTAAAAACATGCATTTAATTCACCCTTGAAAGTCATGGCATAAGAAACAGAAAAACGTTAACTTCAAACCCCTTTTATGGTCGTGGATTATAAAAGATGAAACTATAAGTGATACATTAACTACTTCCAGGATAAATTCGGTAAATTGGTCCAAGTAGTACCTGAGATCCATGCATTAGCGGCTCGAGGGGAGGAACATCTTTACCAGCGACATTGCGCAGGACAAGCGCCCACCCAGACCCTTCTCATGGAAATGTTGCACGCAAAGCGCAAGTAAGTACTTTACTTCCAGTGCTAGTAGAGTCTAACTATTGAAAGCTGGCTACAAGAATGCTGGCATACCCACCTTAGAATTTTCAAAATTGTCGCATCTATCAATCTGCTTTTGGTTCAGATTTAAGTGTTGTGTGCTGTGTATAAATCAGTACAGGATAAATATGTCCTATTTGTGATAATCCGCCGAACTCACTACTACCTTTAAAATTTGTGATGTTTATTAGTATGTCTATGTATGAAATTCATATAATTATATACACAATGTTAATTACCGATAAAATGTTGTATCTTTATCTATCTAAGCGTATAAAAAGGAGTATTTCTATCAGACTTTTGTGTCTAGAATTAAACTGTCTTAATTGTGTTTAGGTTGGCGAGAGAGTTTCTCAAACTTTGTCTCAGAAAAAAAAAGCAAGACTACTAAAGAAAGTTTGATTACTCTACAAACTCAATTAAATAAATTTTATTGAGATCTTATTTTATCATTTAATTTATTTCAATAACAGTAAAGAAATGTCATTTTGATTAATTATTTCATATCAAAAAGCCGAATGAACAAGATATTTTTTAAGGAAATGTTTCAATTCTACTGATTTTGATTTGATATATATTATTTTTTTCTTACTATAGGCCAACAAGTTCGTTTGCGACTGATTGTCACACAGTGACACTCATATGGTCTAAGGCAATGTTGGCCCAAAGTTAATCTGATAAATTATTAATAACCAGCTAAGTCCGAGTCGGACTAGCGCACGAAAGGTTCCGAACCATTCTACCATCCACAAAAATCACGTTTGCTGTATGGGACGCCTTAATATTTATTTTGTCTGTTTCTGTTTTAGTATTTGTAGTTATAGCGGCAACAGAAATACATTATCTGTGAAAATTTCAACTTTCTAGCTAACACGGTTCATGAAATGCAGCCTGGTGACAGACAGACATACAGATGGACAGCGGAGTCTTAGTAATAGGGTCTCGTCTGTACCATTTGGGTATGGAACCCTAAAAATTAATGATTAAAATCAAAATCCAAAAATTTTATTATAATTAATTAATCATAATCATATCTTTAATTTTTATAATTTATTAATCTTTATTTTGAATTTTTATTAACTTCGCGCGCCACGGATATTTTCCAGTTGTTCGTTACGAGTACAATCGTCATTTTTGTTTTTTTTTCCTGTGTGTAAGTGGCCAACACTGATGTCAGATTTTTTAAGCTGCCTTAAGGCATCTAACATGGCTTGACAACAGTCAAATAACGTTGACAGCCGGGTTGACGTGGCTTGACGTGCCTCCCGAAGAACAGAGAAGCTCGAGATATATTTATGCCACTTGTGGTCATGGTCATGCATCCAATAGCGGACCACACCCAGTGTTACTTAACTTGCGAAAGCGCTAGTAATGCTTGGTCTCACCGGGTCACCGATTTCCTCATGCATCACAAATCTTGAAAAATCTGACTCGACCGCATTGTTCACCACTTACACACGAAAAGCAAAAAATACAAAACTTCGGAGCTGTATTTTGAGCGTGACCCGGCACGCACTCGGACGATTTATTAATGTTACACCTATAGAGATTAAAAATACTTTACAAATTATAACAAAAATAAGCATTTTTAATGTGTAGACATTGTCTGAACATAATAATATTTAACTGAATACATAATTAAAAAACAAGGAACCCTTATAGTTTCGCCATGTCTGTTTGTCCACGGTTCTACTCGGGGGGCAATAAGTTCTAGAAAGCTGTTATTTGGCATGGGTATGTATATTAATCATGCTGAAAAAGTGCTAGAGTAATTTTTTTTTTCGGATAGTACTACCTTATATTTTACGTGAGAGTATTTTTTTTCTTTCGTCCCATAGTGTGGCATATCGTTGAATAAGTCTTTTAATAATATTATGAGTTAGTGGACACTATATTTCGATTTAGGGATCCGTTTCTAAAATATTTGGTTTTATAGTCCAATATTTGTTAAAGTCAAGTGTACCCTACCTCCTCTATCTTCTAAACGATTGTATGTAGACACGTGAAAATCACAGCAATAGTATATATAACAAAATTCAAAAGAAAACTATCTGAGCTAAGAAGGGTTAACAAATTAAAGAGTTATAGGTGACCAAATTATAAGTATGTATTCGGAAAAGTAAAATTTCTTGAAAATTTTGGTCCTGTGAACTCAAAGTTGGTAGTCGCAACTACGGAACCCTACACTGCGCGTGGCCCGACACGCACTTGACCCGTTATTTGTTTCCTATTTTCGCACGCGTCTAATTTAAATGAAATATTACTGTGTCCATACAATGTTAAAAAATATATCTTTGCATTGCAATAAGTGTCGCAGGTTATTTTTACCTTCAAAAGTCCAATACATACGATGTTTCTTTTGTTTTGAATTACGACATAGATCTGTTAATCATATTCCGGATTGCGAATATAAGACCACAATGAGATATTTTGTTAGTCTGTAAAGATAAGCAGAGATAAACAGAATTATCGATTAAACAAACATAATATTTCGATTTGTATAAACCGTTTATTAAGAGCAGGCGTAAAGTCAAATGCCATTAATTACGGCAAGTCTAAATTATAATTTTAGAAACAGCATTTTGATACCAAAATTCAAAAACCTACATATTAGAGAAAATTATACCATCAAATGGTTTAGGAATGACATTTAAAGATGGCGGTATAATTGCAGCTTAAATCTCAGTTAATATTGCAGTACTATATGCATCCTTCCCTCGTCGCCCTGAGACCATAAGAGTACCACGATCGAGTTTGTTGGCCTTTAGAATACTAGATATATGTTTGTGAAATAAGATGTGTTTCTCCCTACCTATTTGTACCTTTGTTCAAAGAGGTGGTGTTAAATCGCGTTGCAAGTTTGTGCAGTACGTAAATAAAATTCAAATTGTATTCTAGATGAAAAAACAAATGAAAGAACAAAGGTTAAATTGAACCCTTAAAGCTGCAGTGTTGTTTATAAAAAACATAGGTAGTTACTTTTATTTGTAAATAATTTTATTATTTTAAATATTATATATATATTATTTTAATTTTTTGTTTTTACTTATTTAGTCAATAATTATCTTCTTTTGTTGTCATAAAACATTTGAAGTGTAAACAAGATAATTCTATTTTTACTTCTCGTGACACCATAGAGCAAAATTCCATGTTGACATCATTTTTTTTCGAAACCTTAAATTGTCCGAATAACATAAAACAAACTGTATATTATTGATAACTAAGTATATTTTAATTAAACATTAATAAAATAAAAAATATAATTATATTATGAGGGGGCTGATTTTTAATAATTCTAGATTATTAATATTTTTAGCAAAATAAAAAGTATAATAATTTCTCATGTTTTTAGACTGTTATTGATCAATATTGTAAGTTTTATGAGAAACGGACAATTTGCCGCTTTAAGGGTTGAAATTTATAACCTTTCGAAATGGGTGGGCCGCTAGTAATTCTTACATTCTAAAGTAGTGGATTGTTTTGTATGTGTTCTAGGCCGAACGGAGGTGAAATGGTTAACCGGAGTGCTGAACACACATCAACCCTAGACAGATTGTATGTTATCTTGTGTATGAATATATCATCATCATATTTAGTTGCATATAATTCATCAAGCGAAAAGAGTTGCCAGCTAAGTATTAGTGAAATATAAAAAAAAAAATTTTAAGTATTTGTACGTACCTACCTACATATATATAATATGTTTAGGTAAGTAATTAAGTAGGTACTTAATAAATGCATTTCTGGCAACTCTAGGATCATTTTCATAGCTTCGCAGGATTTTTTCGGGCTTTTAACAATCCATGTGCTTTTCATTCTATACATTTTAACTCTATGCGAACAATAGGGATGTGGACTGGGCCAAAAAATATTATTTTATTTAGTCCATTAATTAGATTAAATATCGATAGATATACAAAAGTAATGGACCCATCTGAATCGAGCAAGATAATAATTTTTCACAGATACAGCGCATCGAAGTTTCGGATTGGGGGCGATTTACGTTACCGTCTAGTGAAAATCGTATTTGATCGTGACGAAATGCAATATTTAAATGCGCTGTATCTTCGTCATTATTTTTTAATCACTTTATAAAATATTTTTTAATAATCTACCTAATGAGCAAAAAATTATTTGTCCACATCTGTATTACGCGTTACATTTACTTAATTAATTTATTATATTATGAATCTTATACATATACTTAATTAATTTATTATATTATGAATCTTACATGTTATATTTTAATTATCCAATACATTCAATACAATATACCTTATTTCATTAAATTGTTAGTAATACAATGAGAACACGACGTTTACTTGGGTTTTATGAATTTCAGACCATGCTTATTGCTGAAAGAACTTAAAATAGTTAACCCATGTTTTTATTACTTCTCCAGAAACTGCATAAATTATAATACACAGGGCGCAATTAAAATCATTGGCATTAATTTTACTTGTCGACATACTCACATAAAGGATATTTTGTACGGATTCGGCGATAAATGTCAGATTCTAAAAATGTCAGACGAGTTTAAACGCCAGATTCTATGAATGCCGGATTCTATAAGTTCAAATCAAATTTATCCAATTACAAAGTTAAAGTCATATTTTTTTAATCACTTAAAAAGAAATCTTTTTCGAGTATTACAAAAAGTAATAGATCTAAATAAAAATCAAATCATATATCCATCGAATAAAAGAATAAATACATGAGGTCTTTTCAAAATTTTGCTTAAGTTGTTAGTATAATAGCTTACAATTTTTAGTAATCTTTAGAAATTTACGAATTTTATATACATAGGTACTCGTAAGGTATTATATAGTCAATATAACAAAAATCTGACATTTAAGGAATCTGGCATTATTCGAATCTGGCATTTATAGAATCTGACATTTGTAGAATCTGGCATTTATAGAATCTGGCATTTTTAGAATCTTGCATTCATAGAATCTGGCATTTAAACTCGTTTGACATTTTTAGAACCTGACATTTATCGCCGAATCCTTTTGTATGCAGTCAAAGCTTGTTATGCGCTTGATGGTATGTGTGCAGAGGCTAATGAAAGATGGAAGTACAGATTAAATTTATAATGACTTAAAATGTCACTGTACGATAATATATAGACTAAACAATGCAAACGAAACTTATAAAATAGAATGCCAACCACGTGAGGATGATTTAGCGCGTCACAGGAGATTCGTAAGGTTACTACCGGTGCACTGTCGAGCTCCGTGTCCGATGTCGATACAGGACCCTAGTCAGGGTAGACCAGTCCCAGCTTTATTTAAATATTTTATAGTGTAAATGATGAAAATATTAATAATAAACTACTTTAAAGTAAAACATTAAAAATAAAATTTATACGATTACAGTAAGTACAAGGCATAGTAATTAAAAAGCATCAAAAAGTTAAAAAAATAAAGTATCAAAATGCTATACACCGCGCGCGTGTAAAGTGCTATGAGCCTATGAGGCCGGTGCTAATGGGTACACTCACAGCTGTGGCTCAGGCAGCCGGCACACAAGTAGACTCTAGAAAGCGTGAGTAAGGATTAAAGTCGAGTGGGAAAGGGCGCTGTCACTGGACCGCTTAAGGATAGGAAGGTAATTTAAGCTTTCGTTTGAAGTAGAAACAAATGTAAGGCTATACGTAATCTACGACGACGCGGCGAAATTGGTGTTTCTTGACTTTTATGATGATTATTTATTTTGCACGCCTCATAAGCTGAGTGTTGAGGTTGTGCATTGCTATCGACATGTCAGGGTCAAGCATTTTTTATTTATATATTTATAAATTCATTAATGGTGTCTATTAAAGAGTCTGACGCATGTTTAGAGGTTTTCTTTAAAATGAAAATTACTACTTTCGATTGACGTTTTATTAGTCTTAAATTTGTATCATGGGTATAGTGGATAATTAAAAGAATGCCAACGAATTCAATTCCACCCTGTATACATAACTGGTTTTAAATATCAAACATTACGAATGTTTATTGAGTTCATGTTCATTAAAAGCATAAAAGTAAATAAATATTTCAAATTCATTGAGCATTAAAGTATTCGGTTAAATTATATTTCCTTTCGCAAATAGCCTCAGTGAGTACAGATAGGTAGTCTCTAAAAATGACGACAAATCTATCGAAAAATAATTTTCAACATCATTTTGCTTCTTGAACTACCATATTATCAATGGAATGCACATCTGAAAGATAGATAAATTAACGGATTTATACTTTTAGGTAAAAAAAGTTTATCTCTAAAAAAAAATAACCGGCCAAGTACGTGTCGGGCTACGCATAGTTAAGGGTTCCTTAGTTGCGAATGCCGACTTTGAGATCACTTCTCACGATTTAACGGCTAAAAACTAATTTTATTAAATAAATATGAAATTTTCATTTTCTTTTTTTAGGGTTCCGTACCCAAAAGCTAAAAACGGGACCATATCGCTAAGACTCCGCTGTCGATCTGTCTTTCTGTCTGTCACTAGGCTGTATTGCATGAATCGTGGTAAGTAAGTAAAAATTCATCAATTCACAGATGATGTAGTTCTGTTGCCGCTATAACAAAAAATACTAAAAACATAATGAAATAAATATTTAAGTGGAGGCTCCCATACAACAAACATGATTTTTTATAGATACTGGTACGGAACCCTTTGTACGCGAGTCCGACTCGCATTGGCCGGTTTAATTCAATTTAGTCAACTATTCCACGTGCCCATATATAACAATTTAGCTGATAGAGGATTACTGAACATAAAATAATTTGCACAAACGGACACCTAAATCGAATAAAAATAACCGGCCAAATGCAAGTTCAACTCGCGTGAAGAGGGTTCCGTAGGTACAATGCTAAAAAAATTCCGTAAGTCAACGTATTAAATTGAGTTTACCACTTTATTTTCAATTGATAGAAAGAATTCTTTAAGTTTTCCTTTAATCTACAAGCAATGAACTATTTTTTAATTTCTTCAAAATTTTAGCCTAAGTATTTTCGAAGATCATGGGATAATCAATTTTCGTCTTCTTTCATAAATAAAATCAAAATTTTTTAGATTACAAGGATGACAAAAATATATTTGAGATCCTCATAACGAGCTCTTTTATTTGATATATGACACAGTAAGGATTGCAATTCTTTTTATTTTCTAATTTGTCCCCTAAAATGACCTATATTTAAAATAACATTTTTCATCTCATCTACTCGAAAAACGATGTTTTCATCCCAAAACATTAGGAGCTAAAGTTACTGCTTACTATCTCGGGACTATAACGTGAAAAAGAAAATCTCTAGGGATTTAAACCAATTTGAAAAATGAACATGAGTGTAATCTATGTAGAATCAAAAATTATGTTGGCAGTCCAGACAAAAAAAGGAGAAAAAGTTTATTATAAATAAAAAAACGTGTGGCACTCGGGGACTGCCGCGGTAAAGCTATTGCATAGCATTTTTTATCAACTTATGCAATAAAATTATTTTTTTTTAATTTTATTTATGCAGTATTGTTTTCTCTTTGATATTAATTTAAGTTACACTTTTTGATCGTGGTGATCGATAGGATTTTTTTTTTAAATGAATAAATGAGAAATTAAATTCGTTTTAAAATATTTTTGTCATCTTACAATACATGTAGGTTATTCAGGAATTTTTATTATTAGCAGTTAGCAGCTAGTCTCAGAGTTGGGCAAAATAGGCCATTTTTTTCAGTTTCGAGCATAGATTCATTATAAAAGATCACAGGGACCCCCAGATATCGATTTTGAAGGCAATCGGTCCAGAAACAAAGGAGTCCAAAATGGCGGTACCTTTTTCAAATTCGAACATAGATTCATTATAAGAGGCCACAAGGCAATCGATTTGCCATTAAAAGACCACAGGGACCACAGATATATCGATTTTGAAGGCGATCGGTCCAGAAACAAAAAAGTTCAAAATGGCGGCTACCTTTTTCAAATTCGAGCATAGATTCATTATAAATTATAAAAGACCAAAGGGACACCCAGATATCAATTTTGAAGGATATCGGCGCAGTAACAAAAAAGTAAAAAATGGCGACCAGTGTTTTACATTTTGAGCATATGAGGGACCACATGGCCGTCCAGATATCGATTTTGAAGGCAATCAACAAAGTGAAAAAAAATAATTCAAAATGGCGACCAATTTTTTTGATGCAATCGGTTAAAAAGAGAACACTCGTACACGGTACACTCCAAAATTTAACAATTATCTAGATACATTTTTATTCGAATAATGCCCAACTCTCTACACACATACGCCTAGTCGCACGCACACAAACACCGTGCCGAAGTCTTCCGAACTGAAACGACGTTAGACGAGTGTTAGGTTTAATTTTCGTTACGAAATTTCTGGTTTCAGTCGCCGCGCCAGAGGCCCGCGATAAATGCTATGCAATAGCTTAAAACTTTGTGATAATAATAAAATGTATGTATACAGAGTACTCACTCATTTTCTTTCACAATTTTTTCATCACTTTCTTCATTAATACTCGTAAATGCACTTTGTTTATTCATATTTAAAACACTTTATACCTAAATTTTACGCGTACAGCTATTCACCAGCAACTGCTATTCTCTGTTGTACATAGGTACACCTATGTATACATATATACCTACATGTATACTTACGGGGTGCACATGCGGTGAGTGTGGCATTATAAAGATATGATAGATACCTATACACCTATATACTTTCTCACAAACAGCTGCTTACGTACTCGTCCGATTTCGAAGCAGTTTCGTCTCGATCCGTGCGAGCTTCGTACAGTCGTACCATATACATACACGTTAAGGTTTAACTAGTCGCGGGCTCGAACTGACGGTGACTCGTGGACGCGGCCAACGGACGCAACTCAGTTTAGGTACCTTCGCCGTCGTATTATGTGATATGTAACCCTCGGCTGCCATCTCAAGGCGGATTTAGGAATCTTTATATTAAAATAAAATCGGAGTGATTAGTTTTATATAAACACTATAGAAGGCGTGATGGTAGAAATATTTTTTTAACAAGCAGGAAGAATATATTTCCACATTATTATTTATAAGTAAGATGCCATCAAATTACATAGTACAGAGATGCAAATCCCGATGGAATTTATAAAGAAAATTGTGACAAAACTATTAGCTTTCACAGGTGAGAACATATATTTCACTTGAAATCACAGATTTTTATAGGTACACATATTACATTTTTGTCTGGAAATTGAGTGCAATCTTTCCCATTTTATTATAAATAGACAACATAGTAATTTATGCTTATATTTCTTATTATTTAAGTATTTCGTAAGCTGTTCGTAATTATTGAAATTTTTGACAATAGGGTTAGAAAAAGCTAGTCGATAAAAAATATCGATACCACATAATTTATTTTTAATTTTGAAATTAATCATGAGAGAGAAAAACTTGAATGAAAGATTGATGATCAACCGAACTTGTGAGGTTCGATCGAAATTATGGGAGCAGTTCGCAGCAGAGGCACAAGTGATTCTATAAAGGTTCCGTTTTTTTTTTTTTTTTTACGGAACCTATAGTCATCACACATTAACATTTGTACGGAACACAAAAATTTCTCAAAGTATAAATATTTTGAATTGTCTTGTTATTTATAAAGCTCTTACGGCCAATGTTGCGCACTAATTGAACGCGCTGTACCAACATTGCTACTATCAACCAACCATCCTTTTGGCTTCGCCGCAATCGGGTAAAGGTGAAACTTTGATTTATAATTATTAAGATAGTGAAAATTAATTTGTTTATAATTTAAAAGTTTTTTATTACCGGCTACTTGCTAACCCTATAACCCGTGCACGAGGATTAGTATTTCTCAAAAGTATCGATGTCGATATTTTTCATGTCATACCTCCCTCGGGGTTCACAAACAGTGTACGCTTTCAATTTTGACGTTTAACGAAGTCTCATTCCTGCAACAGTAAATTCCCTTAACAGAGAAAGGGACACAAGATGGGTTTTATGCCAGATTATCTCTTTCGGAATCTAATTTTTTTTTTTGCTCTTTGGGCTAGTATATATAGTAAGTACTCTGTGTCTACACGCATACGTCAGTCGCACGCACACAAAACACCGTGCCGAAGTCTGCCGAATTGAAACGACGTTAGACGATGTTAGGTATAATTTTCGTGACGGAATTTTTTGATTCGGTGGCCGCGCTCAAGGCCCGCGATAAAAGCTATATGCAATAGCTTAATAGGCACAGACGTCGTGTGCTTTTAAATTTGGAATACATATCGTTACGAACATGGATGAATGTATAGGTAAACATTTTAATGTTCTTTGGTTCAGAAAAAGAAATAAGTATAGTTAAAAAGCGCGATTTCATTCTGATTGATTCAAGTAATTACAGAAGTTTTAGGTTATTTTTATTGACATGTAATTATATGTGTAAATGTAAATACTTTTTCGTAAGTTTAAGCCGATAGTGAATAGGTATCAAGTTTACTCATAAAAATAAAACGATGTGAAGAACCACGCAAACAAAGTTATGAGTGAAAATTTTATCGTAAGTTGGTGGTCTTCGGAAAATTATTTATTGTTTGAAAACGACACCAAACAAAGGTTAGTATTAAATTGTCTGTTGGATGAGTATTATAGGTCTTCTTCTTTTATTTAAATTCTGTTTTGTATTTGCTAGTTTTTCTCATAGATGGAGATGAAAAGTAGAGTGTGCTACTCGGGTACGGTAATATTTTTTATCTCGGGCGATATACATGAATCCCTCGCATCACTCAGGATTCCACCGTAGAATCACTAGGAATCCTTCGTTTCGCCCTGGATTTAAAGTAGCGCCCTCGCCTTCAAAATATTACCTTATCCCTTGTAGCACGATCTACTATATTTACTTTGTTCATCTGTGTGTTTGGGTCATAGGCAGAGTTGTGTAAAATGTAATTAAACTACTAATTACTAACTTCAATTATATTTTGTAGTTAATAATCGCAACTGCATAATTACAAAAAGTAATTGAAAAAGTAGTCGAACTATAAACTACAAAAAGAAGTTGTAATCACAATTACAAACTACTTTTTGAAACTACAAATTTCTTAAAGATTTACTTAATTATACATTTTTGTTTCTTGCTTACAACTTTTTACACTTACAATTTCGAAATACAACACCTTTAACACACGCCCGCGGTAATAAATTATTATTGTAATTTGTAGTTATAAGTACTTAATTACAATTACAAATTACAACTACAGTAGTTTCAATTGTTGTAGTTTAATTTAATGTAATTTCAACTACATGTAATTGTAATTTGTAATCAAACTACACAATAGTAGTTAACTACGCCCAACTCTGGTCATAGGATTACACCATCCTACCAAATTTCACCTAATTTGGTCCAGTAGATTCGGAGGAAATTGACTGTGACAGACGGACGGACAGACAGACGTACGAACGAGTGATCAAGCTCCCCTTACATGTAAAGTAGGAGTCAATTTTTTTCTCGACTAACCCATTTACACGTCAGTTTACCAAAATAATGTTTGTAATTTCCAATTAAGGGGCCCGTTTGTAAAATATTTGGTTTTAGAGTAGACATTGTCGTTAGAGTCTAGTGTCGTCGTCCCCCCCCTCCCCCCCCTCCCACTATCATATCATCTAAACGGTTGTATACATGAACAAATTCACGGCAATAGTATATTTAATGAAGTTAATAAAACTAAAAATGTATATAATTCAATAAGATTCGATTTTAAGACGTTTTAGTCTCTAAACCGTGAGGCGTGAACTCAAATTCGGCATTCGCAACTACGGAACCCTAATAACATGCGCGTGGCGCGACATGCACCTGGCTGGTTAACTGATCGATGATTTGATCAGACTTTATTAACACGTTGCTAGAGTTACACCGCAGTACAAAATTGTTACATGCATTGAACATCGGTTTTTTACATTGACCGGGTCTTCTTAACTATGTGAATTTTATTTTTAGTATATTTGTTTTTTTATCTCTGATGGTCTAATTATAAAATTATGAGCGACGCTTATTTTTTTTTTTAATTATTTAATTTTATAGTTTTGCATTAAACATTATTTTAAGCTGCACTATTCAGAGTTCATTTAGTAACAGGCTGGTGTAAACTTTAAGATTTTTAGCAAAGTTGCAGTACTGAGACGCCTGATCAGCGGATCATTGTAAATATAGTAATAATGTGTCTCGGTATAGTAAATATATTTATGTGAGCGCGAAGCATATATGCTTTGATTGTTGCTAGGTGTAGTGTGCGATCTGTTATAGGCATTATACTACATATCATTATGTACGTGCCTGAATACTGAGAGTGTAATCTGTGTGTGGCAGGTGCGGTTTCCTGCCAAGCGACACGATTGAGCCGCATTCGCCAATCTAGAGTAAGCATTAACATAAGCGTTGTATTGAGCTCACACTACTGCAACTTGCACTTGACTTTTAAACACTCTTATAGCACTCTCACCATGCAATCAGCACTTGATCTTTGAGCCGATCGAAAGTTAACCCTATTTAACTCATCTTTTATTTCATGAATGCGGCTTGATCACTAAAATTTCCACTTCTGATGCACCAAATGTACCTTTCTACCTAAACCATTGATTCCATGTAAATGACATAATCAAAGTTTAAAAGGTCAAATATGCTGCTAAAATATAATCGTTCAGGTCCATAATGTCCCTTTTTCATAATGTTTCCTGGTTTTAAAATATCCCTTTCCCAAAATGTCCTTTCCTCAAAATGTCCCTTCTCCATAATGTCTCTTTTTCAAAATGACTACCCTGCTCCGGCTTTATAAGACTAGAGGAAAGCGGTAGCGTATTATCTATATATCTATCTAAGTATATAAAAGGACAAATTTCCACTGACTGACATATAGACGTATACACAGCCGTAACCGCTAATAATAGACAGTTGTTTTATATCAAAATGCGGACGCACACTAATGAGAGATTTAATTTTTTTTAAACCCTAATGAGGTGATTAAAGTTGTATGGAATATCTTTAAATCTGCTTGCTTTGATAAAAGTGAGATTCGTACTCTTAAAAACATTTAATTGAATAACTGGTTCATGGTGTATTAAAATTCACCACCTAAGGCAGAGGTTCCCAAACTTATTTTGTCAAACGCCCACTTTAAAAAATCTGTTATTTTGTAGTGCCCCCCATTTTTTTCACCATAAAAACCTGAATCACATATTTGTCTTGCCTGTAGTTTAATTCAACCTATATTCTAAACTAGACTATTTTAGAAGAGAGAGCAATAATAATACATACACCAGTACATTAGAGTATCTTTTATAAAAAATAACAATAATCAACATTGTTATATTTAAATAAAAAAATAGCAATAATAATACAATTTTACAATAATAAAGAGTATCGGAAGTGGGGACCTCACCTGCGAAACTTTAAAACACGAAATTTTTTCATTGTTTGATTCCTTTAACGATATAAATAGCGTTGTGAACGCATTAAAATAATAAATATTAATTACATTTTTAGTTTATATTTGTACAATAAAAAGGGATAAAAATATGAACTAATAAATGGATGTTGTGTAGTAAGAGGATTTTAATTTCAGTGAAATTTAAAATATGAAATAGCTGAAGTTATAAATCACTCATTGCTTAAATCACATCAGCGCCCCCCAACTTTATTCTGGGCCCGTTACCGCCCCCCTTAAAGCCTCCAGCGCGCACAAGGGGGCGTTATCGCCCACTTTGGGAAAGACTGACCTAAGGGTTCAAAATAGGGGTTGAAAGTTTGTATGGCAAATGTTTAAATCTGCTTCGATTTTGAGAAAAGTTGAGATTCATGCTCTTAAAACATTTCATTGAATAAATGTTAATGGTTTATTAGAATTCACTCCCTAAGGGTGCAAAATAGGGGTTGAAATTTTGTATGAAAATATTTAAAATGTGCTCCAATTTCCATTAAATTTGTTACTACAGGTCCTAATTACAAATAATCTTACACATATATATTCCGGTTTTCTAAAATCCATCCCCTATCAAAAAGCTAGTTTTGAAAATTAAAATACTCCACCTAGTAGCCGGTTTAGCTACCCGTGCGAAGTCTATAGTTCAGTAATAATATTGTTAGGTAGGGATATTTGGGGAGGGGACATTTTGGGAACGGGACATTTTGGGAATGGGACATTTTGGGAAAGGGACATGTTGAAACCATGGGACATTTTGGAAAAGGGACATTATGGACCTGAACAAATATAATGACAGCAAATTAATATAAACAAGGCATGGAGGATGGAGGAATATAATAAGATTTTAACTTCCAAAATTAATAGGATTAGCAGTCAATTAAATATAAAAATAAAAAGATGCTACAGGAAGCAGAAACAAAGAAGAAATTGTTCTAAAGTTTAAGGTCGTTTCCCAACAAAAGAAAGTGTTTTTACGGCTATATACAAATAATATCCTTGTATGAAATAATGTCAATAACAATATTACCATCATTATCAGTCAGAATAATATAATATTAATTTAAAAACAAGTGACAGCCGTGAGAAATTTACGATTATTTAAAAATGCGTTGAAGAATTTAACATTCCTATTACAAAACAATCAACGAAAAAAGGCAAAGGCAAATAGGCAATTAATTATTTACACATAGAAATGACTACTTAAAGAATTTAGAATTCTTCAACATGACTACCTTACTTATTATTACTATTTTTAAGGAGCCGGTATATTATTAAGTGGGTTTGGTTGGACATGGTTTTGACATTGTCGCAAATTATTTTTTTTAATAACTTATTTATAGTAATAAATGTGTCAATATTAATCATTAAGGTTTCTTTACTTATATTTATTGGCCATAAATAATCCTCATTCATTTTTGTGTTAATATTTTTTTATTAGATTTATTAATTGTTAGACGTATCGGTGTGGCATTACTTTCTTTTATACGTTTACTATATAATATCAATCCGTATCAATCAATAACCGTATTTCAATTAAATAGTTTATTTGTTTGTGTGTATATATTTTTTTATGCGGATATAAGCTGCCTTGATACCTGTTAAATGACACTGTTGTAAAAGACTGTGTTTGACCGAATTATGCTTTATAAAATCTAAAAAAAAATACAGCGTCAAATTTACATACATACTTTGTGATACACTATGAATAATTGATTATTGTGCCTCGAACCCTGGCGGTGAAAGGGTATGACAGGTATTCCGCTTGGTGGCGATGTAAGAAATGATGTCATGAAATCTCCCTATAACATAAGATTCAGTAGGCACACTGTGGCCATTTTTCGTTTATAAATTTTGATGAAGCACAAAATCATTATTCGTTTGTTGAATAAAATGTCATGAGTAGACGATTCCTTAATTTCAGAAGTCACCACTGAGAGATACCCTTTCTTGCAAATTTTTGTTTCTAACACTCGTATTGGGATATTCTCGGACATAGCCCTTGTTCACGTATTTATAGTTGTGAATTATGCATGCACGAGTGAATGTGAATATTGATGATCCATCTGTGAAGTGCAAATAAAATGCGTATGTTGTCGATTTCTATTTCCAGATCTTGAATGGCATGTGAGCTATAGCAGTGAGCAGAGAAGAGAAGACGCGCTAAGCGCGCCGACACCGCAACAATACAATGTTATACAAACTTTACTTATTAATTAGCTTTAGTTTATTTGGTGTGTGATTAAATTTAATAAGTTATTGCGCCGAGCGCCGGCCGGTGCCGCGCGTGCCTAGTCCGAATACAGATAAAACAAATATTTATCTACTAATATCTGTAACATTAATATACAAAAATATTATACACCATTCTTGTGTAGCTACGGTTAATTTATTTAGCAATTTATATTATTTTTACATCAAAATTAAGTACATGTAAACTAAGTACTCTTTAAATAAATCCGGTGCGTAAGCGAAGAGAAATATTATTACATTAGATACTTTAGGAAAGCGTCTGTGATTATAAGCGAAGAAATTTGAGGAAGAAACCGTTATTAATGTTAGTGGAGAAGAACGTTAAGTATACCTAATTAGTTTTACTGCGACGTCCGAGCAAGCGCGGGGCTCACGGCGTCGCAAGTCGAAAGCGCCAAGCGTGGGCTGCTGTGACGTCATCGTTACTTATTAAATATACCATTTTCTTGTTCATTTAAGTCTTAAAGCACTTTACGATCGAATGTATATATAAATGTGTTGTAAACGAGTTATGCTTACCTATCCCTGCGATGAATGTGATCCGTTAGTTCCGTGTGGCATGCGCTTACAGTGTATGACGCACTTAGATATATTCAAATTGGCTTGGGTGTATCAGATTTTATTAAAAGTTAACATATAATTATTAAATAAAATTATACGAAAATCACATAATTATTAAAAAAAATGAAATTTTACAGTTGTTCTCTAAAAATGTTTATCTTAATGTTGTAAAACGTTGTTTACCATAATTTTCTTTTTACTAATACAACACAAGCAAAGAATAATTATCTATTGTGCGAATAGATTATAATCCTTGTTCTCTGCAAAACTCTTTTCTTTTTTAATATTGACAAAACGTCATATAAAATCATACCTTAGAAGATGGTGATATTCGCAAGGATTTCGCCAGTGTGTGTTGTAAAGCATTATTATTTTTGTCGGTCATACCAGTACAAATGTAACTACGATCCTTGTAAATAACATAAGCACATTTACAGTGATTTAAATTATGTAATTATTATGTAATATATTTCTCAACATACATGCACGAAGCCTTAAAAATCATAGATTTTTAAAGAAATGTGGGTACTAGCATCTACCGGCCAATGGCCGAGAAAGATGATGTATTTTTATAAAACATATTGTTCTTTATTAACATATATAATATGTTAACTGAAAGTACATGATTTCGTATTTTTCTAACATAATTAAATATAGTATGTACGTAAACAAGTGTAATGATCAACTTTTAAAGTGGAAAAATTATGTATACATAATATTAAATTTAATGTTATTGTGTGTAGATACATAACGACGTTGCAAATTTAATTTGAAAACGTTTTATTTTTGTATTACGTCAATGTGGTGGTAGCAAGTTCATGGTACAATCACGTAATGACGCCATATTAATTAACGAAATTCAATTACTGCTTTACAAATAGGCTAACGGCCGGGCCACACATAAAAATTGGAAGCTGACTCGACCAAAGTTTTTTTAACTTTTTTTTTATAAATTTAGAAGACTGGTCCACTCTTGAAGCTTTTTGTTGTGGCCTTAAAGTAGGTTGTTAGACCAGGAACGTGAGGCGGTTTTTCGGGTTGTACCATGACCTCTGGTGAGTGTTCACTTGAATATAAGACGTATGTTTTAAGTTTATCAAAAATGTGATTGACGGTTTGTGTTATGAAGTGAATGTTTATAATTATTACAGTTAATTAAAAAGTTTTTATAGTGTCAGTGCACCAAGTGCGTATGTATAGTAGGCCGCATCAACGAGTACTAGATATTATTACAAGTGACGTATTTTTTCTATTTATCTGGCTTAGCGGCTCTTACCTAGGCTATTATGTTATGTATAAAATATAGCACCGATTTTTGTCTTTAATACCGTCCAGTGAACACATTAATGTTATTATCATGACCTAAACAATGTTTATAATTATTTGTGATTAAATTGCAATTTTTAACAATCGACCTTTATTGATTAAAGTTCGTTTGCCAACTTTGAGCACTTGATTGACGCGCTGTAGACGTAAATACTAGTAGGAAGATACAAGCCAACGACAATAGAACGGAAAGTAGTACCTGCTGTACATAACGTTGTAAAGTAACAATCAACTCGAACAAAGTTCCTCAGAATATCGTTGTGGTACAATTTTTAAAATATACAATATCAACTAAATTTATTTGATTAGCAAAATCTGAATGATTTTATATAAAAATATACAAAAAGTTAGAGTTGCCACGTCAAATTTTGCCGTATTTATCTGCATATTATAAACCTATATAATACTTTATTTAACATCTAAGGTATCTATTTCTAAATTGACGACCACATTAAAATATAAATATTACTTACTATACTTACATGCAGGATTACTGGTAAGTCGACCTACACCCATTGCGAGATGTTAGATGTGGCCAAAACAGTTCGTTTGCAACCATTATTGCCTAAACTTTCGACATTTAATTAATTTCAGAAAAATCCACTTAGAGGAAGTTTTTAGGCTGTATATTTTTTTCTTAGCATAACCAACGAGTAATTTTGATGTTTTGTGCTAAAAAAACGTAAGCTTAATTATTAAACTACAAATTTCTATGATAAAACGGATGATACAGCCTAATAACCAAAAACTTAGATGAATTGCAACTTACCCGTCTCCGGTATGATTCTTAGTGTGCGAATGCAAAGAAAAACTTCTCTGTTTTCTCAGCTATGCAAACTGGTACTGTATGCAGGTAAAAAAATTGATAATTCTTAGAAAAAAAGTCTGTCAAACGATATAAGAGATAAATTTTATAAAATTTTATTTTTTAAATAAACTGAGGAAGAAATAATAATGATGAGAATTTTGAAGTCTGTTGTTCACTTCAATGTCAGAAGCTAGAAATTCTCTCCAGTAATTGTAGTGGCGTATCTAGGGTAAGGAAAAGTAGCGTATCTAAAAAAAAATACGGAACATGGCGAATTTAAGGTAAATAGGTTTTTTAACATTACATTTTTTGTACAAGCTTTTATTGTGAGGCCAAAGTTCCTATAAATAGAAGTGAAATAAGCCTAACTCGATGGAGTAGCGTCGTTTTAATCCTGAGTTCCATCGACCTCCTTCCGACTCCGTGATCAGACCCTAGGCATCGGTTACATAAAGTGCTCATCAAGACAAAAGAGTCCTACTCATTGAGGTTCTATTGTTTTATAACTGAGTTTCGTCGAATATCTCCCGGCTCCATCATCAGAATAGCTAATTTACTTCATAATATTTTATTGTCATCCGATTTACACAAGCATGCAAAATTTCAGCTCATGCGGTTTAGGATAACTGGTTGAAAATTGAGTTGCAAGATTTAACCTGAACAAACATACATACATACGTATAAGATACATTGCAAGTTAAATAAAAGCTTGTAAAAACAATGGCGTTTCGAAAGCTAGGGTGTCTAGATAGGTGTTTGTGAGCAGTTGTGCCTAGACAGAGGGAGGCAGTTGAGTTTACGGAGTAGAGATGGTTAACTCCGCAATTTTTAAGAAGTCTGATCCGGATGCAAATCCAGCTCTGCAGAATCGTGTCCAGGTTTCATGTCCGCCCGTCATGCGCAAACTGCGTATCCGCCGGCCCTGGTCAACCTAGGACATCTCTCATCTGATTAAAGTTTAAAATAACTAACCTAGCGGAAGAAATGAACTAACTTAACGGATACATGTCATGGTTGCAATGAATTTAATTGACGTAAGAGTTAAATTAGTTTTAGTTAAATTTGGGCACCCCTCTCACTGTTGTTCGGAAACGAGCGGGTCCGCATTTAGTCACAAAAACGTCTGCGCAGCCGGGAGGCGCGCGGACGCAGACCTAAATACGCCACAGCCCATATTTTTCTAGGCAAGAGTGTCTTCCTTTTCTTAAGCATCATTTCTCCCTTTCCTCTCTAGGCATCTGTGGCCCCTTACTATAGATACGCCATTGTCCTCTTCGTTAAATTCACCAATGTTTCTCTACCCTAGATACGCCACTTCAATTTTTAGCTAGCTAGAAAATTTTTAGCTTCTGTCGTTGAAGTGAACCACAGACATGTAACTTTTCATCATTTCTGTTCACTTTTTCACTGTTTATTTGAAAAACATTTACTTTAAAATTTCCCTCTTTTCTCGTTTGACATGCTTTTTTCTAAGAATCATAAAATATTTACCTAATGTACCATTTTGCATAGTCGAGAAAACAGAGTTTTTTTTATCATACGCACACTTGGTATCATACATTTTTTAAGGGAGACGGCCGACGGGTCTAAATTTGCTAGACATGCTAATTTTATTTTATTAAAATGTTGGTTATTAGGCAGTATCTTTCGTTTTATCATAGAAAATTGTAGTTTTGATACTTACTTACGTAGATAGTTTGGCTTAAAAGAAAATCATTCGGCCGTATTTTCATACAAACGCAGTCCCATCATTTCCCGCTGGATAGTGCCTATAGAGCAATGGTTTAAAAAAAAATATTTGGATATATTAGCATGTTCCTATATTTTCGTTTTTTTTTTTATAGGATTCCGTACAAAAAATAACCTGGTAGAATCACTCGTGTGTCTGTCTGTCCTACGGTCTGTCACAGCCAATTTGTTCCGAATCTACTGGACCAAATCAGATCAGGATCACATCAGGATTACCAGATGTGCAAAGTAAATATATTTATAAGAGTCATTTACGCGGGACGAATTAGAAAATTTAAAATTTAAAAAAAGTTTACAAACCTTACTGTTTCATATATCAAATGAAAGGGCTCGTTTTATAAGGATCTCATCCCAAATATATTTTTGTTATTATTGCAAAATAAATTGTTTTGATTTTATTCATGAAAGAAGACGAAAGCTGACCATCCCCCCCACCCCCAACCTGATCACCGAAACTCCGGAGCACAAAATTTTGAAAAAAAAATAGTAAATATAGTTCATTGCTTGTAGATTACAGGAAAACCTATAAGAATTCTATCAATTGAAAATAAAGTGGTAAACTCAATATAATACGTTCACTTACAGAAAATCTTTGTCATTGTACGGAACCTTTCCGTGCGAGTACAGCTCGCACTTGGTAGTAATTTATTGGTTATTTTAAAATAAGGGTTAATTTTCAGAGGACAAATCAGGAAATTTAAAAAAAAGTTTTGCAAACCTTGCTTTTATATATCAAGATAAAGGGTTCGTTATGAGGATCTCAAATATATCTTTGTTATCATTTCTAATTTTGTATTCATAATAACATAAATAGCTTTGATTTTATTCATGAAAGAAGACGAAATTGACCATTCACTTAAGCGATCTCCGAAACTATAGTCTAAAATGTTTTAAAAAATACACTAGTGGTTAGCTGCGAACTTAGCCCTCGCGATTACTATTCCACAAGTCTATTAGCAGGAAAATTAAAAAAAACTTGAGATTCGAGCGTTCACCCCTATAACTTTTGAACCGTTGAACTGATTTCCATCAAACATCGCTAAGAATCATCGCAATGAAACGTGTTTTCAGGTAAAAAAAAACAGTATCGAAATCAGTCTATCCGTTCGAAAGCTTCGATGCCACAGACAGACACACAGAAATTGGAAATGCCGAGAAACACATACAGCCCAAAAACTTCGTGAAAGTATATTTTTCTGAAATAAATTTAAAATGTCGAAAATCTCTAATGCTACTTATTAACTTTTTGTTAAAGTTATAGGGGGTGAAAACGAATTGTTTTCATCTTACACCAATGGATGTAGGTCAACTTACTAGTAATCCTAGTAGTATATGTATATACTCGTATAGGCGCAGTTAGAAACCCCAAGTCTTGTTATTTATAAAACAATATTTATTAAATATAACAATACAACGCGAGGCTGCGGTAGTAGCATGGAAGATTGCAAATAATTATAGGCACGCACGTCCCTTCCAATTTGATCTTCATTATCTGGCTGTCTATAAGTTAAGAAACCCGTAGCTTCGCGATTTAGACGCTTTATCGAAGGCAAAGCTGATCTGTGATGGTATGACATAGTTAGGTACATTAGGCTGTATGGGTCTTATTTGTCCGTTCTTTAGATGCACAACAACAGTGACCGTTTATCATTTTTTCCAATGCAGCTTTAAAATATAGTCCTTATTTCCTAATAGGGCCCTATTTGAACCGGTCACAAATTTTTAGTGCCGTAATGATTTGAATTTGCGTACCACTAGTTCAGAAGCGGATATACCTTTGATTCTTTTTATTAGTAATGTGAATTTTAATTACCAAACAGACGTTACCATTAAAACAATTTTTGTAATCACAATATTTATTCTTATTTTATAAAAGGCAGTATTTTTTAATTAATTATATGCAAATTTATTCATCATTTCACGCATCTCGAAGAAAAAGAATCAATTTCGTACGCCTCGGAACTACTCGACAGTAGAGAACTTAATGTATGTATGTATGCAAATATATGTTTATCAACTTTATACATAAATATATTCAGGGTATCAGGTATAAAGATAAGTACATAACTGTACATACTGATTTATATATATTTGTTATTTGTATGATTTTCATAAATTTATTTGAATAAGTACATAACAATCTAGTGTTAATTTTGTAATCGCGTAAAAAGTAGTCGTTTGTACATTACGCTCGGCATGAAAGTTATGGACCACGGGCTCGTTATTATGATTTTGTTTTGCAATGTAACTATATCTGAGCGCCATACAAACAGACAATTACGTCAAGTTTCATATAATCCGCAGGAACGTTTCAACAAAGCATGATCTAACAATTAACATAGCTTTATCTACATCAAAGCTCAAGATCATGTCAGATCAACTGAAAAACATCTCTTCGGTTCTTAACTAGCGGTTTTAAATTACATGAGTCCCGTGTAATCATGTCTTCTGTTAACGAAGTCGTGTGCCAGTGTTTGTACAGGGTCAAGAAGTCAGTACAACACCAATTTCAACGTGAACATGGTTATTCTCAGTTGTCACCGCCAACGATATGACCGAATATATTCATGGGAAACCAGTTTTGGGCCATCATTTGCATTATGTGCGTCTAAAATTTCATTTCTTTATGTATTTCAGTTTATAGTTTTATACATAGTCATACATATTATAAAAATAATGGTTTAGGTCAGCTTTAATAGTTTTGGCCCATCGTTTTTGTCCAAGGCAAACAACAACGTATAAGTGACTACTTTTATTTCTCAACTTTTACGGTAATTTCTTAACAAATTATGTTTTCATGGCATTTTATTTACTCGTACGAAAGGGGGTATCCCGGTGAAGACAATGGGAGTGACTCTTATTTTATCACCCTTTCTTTCTAAGACAGTAGTAATTTGTTAAGGTGCCCGAGCTCATGACTGCCTTTTCATCATTTATTGCAATTCAATCATTCGAGTGTGTAACCAACAATAAATATATCATTTAAAATGTTGAATTAATTTGAAAAATAAATAAATCTATATTACCTACATAAATCTATCCCTTACTTATCCCTACTATTTACGTCTAAGGTTAGCTTATAATATACAGCGTAATGTTGTATTTTAGTGTTTGTGTAAGTAAATTTATATTTATGAATTAAAAAGTAAGTATTTTTAATTATACATATTATGATACACAATGAGTGTTCTATATAAATGTAAATTTTGAGTTCAATTAGATTGTAAGTAATGAGTAGTTAGAAATAACAACTTCGTGTAAGCAGGTGGCGGGCGCGGCAAGCGGAGGAGCCGCCGAGGCAGCGCTCGCTGCCTGTGCCACGCTGGACTCACACTCATGGAAAATCCATGTCTAATACCATATATATATATATATATATATATATTTATATATTGCCTTTAATTAAAAACACGAGGTTGATCATAATATCGGCAATAGGTATATCATATGAAATTAGACAAGGGATGCCAATATGTGTGAGGACAGCTGAAGGGCACTGTTTCTTCGCTCAGATTCGCCCGCGCAGCCGGCCCGGCGCCCGCGTCTTCTACGGCAGCGAGCGCCAGACCGGCCGCTTCATCGTCATCTTCATTTGACGGTCGGAGTGTTCGGTAATTGGTTGCTGGGGTGGGAAGGTACGTACGCGTCGCACACATTCCAAAATAAATCTATTCGTAACGCCGAGTGACGCGCGCCGACGAACGCGTTACAATTTGTAAGTTAACCACTTTGTTGTTCATTAACGATAAGTTAGATTTAATCTCAGTCGATGTTCTTAACTTTAGTCTGTGTATAGTGTTTTCTCGGTTAAGTATATGTGTGGATGTGAATTTGAGCGAATCGACAGGTCTCAGCCTGAAGGGTTCATTACTAGCTGTAAAACTTAAGTACCTAAGCGATTATTTCTGTTGCACCTAACTTTATTTCGCGAGCCGTGTTAGATATATTTTATTAATTGTACATATAGGTAGGGCGAGGTATACAGTGTTTTCATTCAATCCTATATGGTTATTGTTGAATCTGAAAATGTGGGGCTGGCAAATACCAATGCAACGTTGCATTTGCTGTTGATAAATAAAGTAACGTGTATCTGATACCATAGATGTATTGTACGGCTATTGAAATGTTGTTGTAGACGGTGCGCGGCCGCAGCGCGAGCGCACCGCGGAACACGACCCTCGCAGTCCGGCCCGCTCTCGCTGGCCGGCATATTATTCTAATGTTATACTAAGTTCACCTGATAAGTTAGCCAAGAAGGCTCGTTTGTGAGGCTGCTTCTATTTTAACTGAATCCGAGAAAAGAGCAATCGCAATATAACGCTACATCACCGCTGACATCACTCATTCATAATAATCATGTGCAATTTGTGTAATTGTTAAGAATCTATATTATGAATAACCTGTGCCAATTTTTTATTACTATTTGCTGTTCCGTAGTTTATATTAAAAAGAGAAAAATGAACAGCATTTTGATAATAGAAATTGGCAACGGTTTGACGATCCACTAGTTATAATAGTAGACCACGAGTACTAATCGTACGCGTTCAGTTAGAGTGAAGCAACCGGCATTATTTACCACAGCCACATTTGTACCGTGTCATTACCTCACATTGTCTTTTATACATTACATTATACATTAAAATAATAGTTATTGTTGTCGCTAAATCTTTAAACTTATTTTTATTATTGTCGATATTGTTTAGAGGTGTCATTTAAGTTTAAACTGAACACAAGGATCTATTTTTAGATGGCAACAAACATAGATACATGTATATGGCGGTGTGAAGTGTCGGCCGTGCATCATCAATGTATTTATTTTTTTGGTGATTATAAATATTGTGAGACGCACGAACGCCGCGGCGGCGCGGCAACGCGTCGCCGCTCTTTATTGTAGAAATAAATGATATTTTCGTTTAAACAATTGTGTCTTTATTTGCGTACTAAGTGCGTTTACTCCATTACAAACCAACAGATTCAAATTTTTAAAGAAAAAAGTAGCTTTAATTAAGTATTCTTTATACAAATGACTCCTACTAATCCAAAGGTGTGGTTGAATGCAGTTTTTATTGTCCAGTAGAGCAATTCTTTCGGAAGGTTGAGGTTATGGAACCGTTAGCAATTGGTAATCATGACAATACGGGACAACTAAGATAGTTCTAGGAGACAGAATGGAACAAACAATAGACAGACCAAAATATACAAGTACATACTCGTATATAATAGGAAACAGTTATTGATAGTTAGTAATGTTTTGTATATCTCAATCGCGTCAGTCTCAAGTTGCGCCAGAAGAGGATAAGTACATAGGTATTGATAAAACCAAGCTGTCGATGTCGTGTTCATATGGATTGGGGAGCCACATCAGATTTTTCAAATATCCACATTGCATAGCACTCCATTTGTAGACGAGATAATTTTGTAGCAGGAATCCTGAAATTGTTTTATTGAATCATTTTTTTTTGCTATTAATTGAGACATACCTGTAAAAATCAAACCACGGGCTATACTAGATCACTAAAGTAAAATCAAATTAAAATAACAGTCAAAATGCAAATAATAATTTCCGTACAAAAGTGTGCAGCCGTTAGGGCAATTTGTATGTACATTTCGTTATTTTTTTTGCTTTTTACTTTTATTTTAATTTCATCATACTATAGTAATCTAGTATAGCCCGTGGTTTGATTTATTACGGATATATCCGTTCCACGTTGTATACGTTTTCTAAGAAAACTGTTTATTTGTTATTCTAGCTATAAGTAAAAAAGTTATATCAAGTAATAAGTTTCTGAATCGAGTACCGAAAACTCGCCGACGGCCCCGAACAAATCCGAACGTACGTCATCATCATCCGAGCGTATTCCCGGTTGCATCCTCAGCAGTAACGCTTCAGAGCCCGGGGTCCGCTACCTAACCAAGGAGATTTGACGAGGTTACTGGTTTTTACACAGAGCGACTGCCGTCTGACCTCCGCAACCCAAAGGGCAAACCAGGAACCAATCCTTGAATAGTTTGATGATCAAACGCTAGGTGGCGTACGGGACCCACAGTTTTACGTGCCTTCCGAAACACGGAATCATCTTTCTTTTCGGATAATCAGGTGATTCAAGCCTGCAATATCCTATCCAGACTGGAAACAACTTAACAAAGTATGCTTCCCAGTGGGAATCGAACCCATGACCTCCGGGTCACAAGGCGAACGCCTTGACCACTGGACCACGGAGGCAGTCAAATCCGAACGTACGTGTGACGTCAAATTGCGAATTCATTCACTCACTCTTGTCTTGCAGCGTAAACAAATGTCGAGCATTAGAGGTTATCGTGCTGGTTTCGTACCATTATGTACAAATACTGCGAAAAAATGTTATTAAACAATCCACATGATGGAAAATGACGAAATAAATGGTTTCAAGCAGTACTCCGAGCTAATCTCAAAACAACATCAATTTTGGAGGAGCTCGGGGGCCCGGTGGAACAACACATTTATAGCGATTTCACAAGTAAAGTGACAGCGGTCGAGGTTCGCACTTGGATGGGTGACCACAAGTAGCATAATAATTTCTCGAGCTCCTCTGTTCTTCGGAAGGCACGGCAAGCCTTTGGTCCGGGCAAGGGGTAGGGCAAAATTATTTTCAAAATAACGTCAAAACATTTGACACTCAAACCGGTCAAATTGCGTATAGTTCGGCTACTTCATGCGCGACCTTCCTGTGGGGTACAGACGTTAGCGGGAAAAAAAATAAAAACTGAATCGACAAAAAATCCATATAGCTATCGAATATGCTCACAAAATTTCACGAGAAACTGTTGAGAGAAATATGATCTGTAGGCGAAAACATACAGACAGACAGTCTGACTGAAGACAAAGCATTTTTGGCCAATCTCGAAACTAAGTCGCTTCGCTCGCTCGGTCAGTAAATATATTTATAATAATGTATGTACATAGTGTTTGTAAACGGGAACACAGCCTAGCACCGACCTGAAAGGTCGAAAACAAAAAATGTTTAAAAAAAACCTATTATTTCATTATGTGTACCTATTTCTATAATCTATATGTGAGTCAGTCAGTCATTATATCTATCTTCTTCTAATATATAAAATTCTCGTGTCACAGTTTTCGTTGCCATACTCCTCCGAAACGGCTTGACCGATTTTGATGAAATTTTTTGTGCTTATCCGGTATCTATGAGAATCGGCCAACATCTATTTTTCATCCCCCTAAATGTTAGGGGTAGTCCACCCCTAAATTTTTTTTTTTACTTATTAGACAAAATTTTTAATTTCTATTTTTTTATGATACAACATAAAAAAATACATACAATCTATTTATATGGCAAAACAACGTTTGTCGGGTCAGCTAGTTTTTATCTAAATTATGAGATATAAGATATGACTGACTGACATTTATAGCAAAGTCAAAACCTTTAGATCATGATCATGGAAGTAGTACCTATATAGGTAAGCTTAATACTTATTATTTGCATGTCTAGAGACCTTGGCAGAGTTGAGAATTCGGTAGGTTGTATGGGACGTAGGTACGCACTAGTAAAGGATTTTCGAAATACATTCCCCGAGCGAGTAAAAGGGGAGCTTCATTGTATAAGCGTATCGTAGAATCGTCATTTTCCCATACTAATTTCGTAGTATTTTAAAAGTACCAATTCTGCGCGGTCCTAGTCGCGAGGCGGGATACTAGCTTAAAAGAAAAAAAACAAACATGTACTTAAGTAAGTACGATCAAGCGCGTCACGCGTAGCAAAGGGAAATTTTAGGGAAATCATTTTGCGACCATGGCAACCTAATATTCTGACGTCATTATATGTCTTTCTCTTACCCCTGAACGCTCGGTGGCAAATCAACACTACTTGTATATTATAAATATTTGGATCCGGGTTGTCTTTGTATGACAGTCGTCAAATTATGTCAGATCCCTATAGGCATCTTGAAAAATCTGACACCAGTTTTGGCCACTTTCGTATAATTATCATCATCATCTTAGCCCTTCTTCCGCCCACTGCTGAGCGTAGCTCTCCCTTCGTCGGCGCAACCCATCTGTGTCCGGTGCTGCTCTAAACCAGGTAAACAACCGATGTCAATAAGATTTTTACGGGATTACCTGACCTGAGCTTAAAGGACCACCTGACAAGTTTCAAACAAAAAAAGTTCCAAATTGGAAGTGATCGGGGAACATACATTAAAAAACCAATACATTCGAATTGATGACCTGTTTCTTTTTAAAGTCGGTTAAAAAATAAACAAACCTTAAGGGGATACCTGAATTTTCCGGGGTCCAGTGCTGCCCCCATTTGAAACAAATCATTTGATAGAAAACAGAGACATTATTTAACATGTTGGCTTGACCATAGATAACCCTTCAAACTATTTTAAGAAGTACTGTTAACAGTTTAAAGAGAAAACGTGCAGCTTTTCTACGCACAATTGCGAAAAACGGCCACTTTTGGCGTATGTGCCCCAAGGGATACCTGAATTTTCCGGGGTCCTGTGCTGCCCCCATTTGAAATAAATCATTTAAAAGGAAAAGGAGATATCATTTAAAATTTTGTCTTGACCAGGCTCTAAATAACCCTTCAAACTATTTTATGAACTACTGTTTACACTTTAAAGTGAGGACGTGAAGTTTTACTACGCACATACGCCAAAAGTGGCCGTTTTTCGCAATTTAATAAATTGTGAAATTGTGAAATCCTCCAAAATATATATAAAACTAGCTGTTGCCCGCGACTTCGTCAGCGTGGACTTAAGTTTATAAGAATGGCTGTTGGGCGGCGTGTTGCAACCCTAGGCTCTGTCTGCAGATGCTCTAAAATTCGCTATCCGTTCCATTGTTTGATTGCGATACAAGATAGGGTTCATTGTGCACGTTTTATTAAACGGTGACTTTTAGTAGTTAGAACTGATGCTCATTATGAAATATTAATTTGCCCAGAACCGCATTTAAATTTAAAATTATTGAACAGCGCTATCATCTATCGGTGGCCAAAAAAAAAACTAATTTTTAAGAACACTCCAAAACCATAGAAATTGTAAATATTTAGGATTTCGTACCCAAAGGGTAAAAACGGGACCCTATTACTAAGACCTGTCTGTCACCAGGCTGTATCTAATGAACCGTGATAGCTAGACAGTTGAAATTTTCACATATGGTGATGGTGGTTTACAGCGGCAATACCTAGCCGCTGTAAAACTTACGGTGTCAACGCTTTTACCGCTTTTGCCAGGCCCATGTGCTACTCCCGCTTCACAGACCTGGCATGGTGGCCGCTCAATTTTTAAGAACGCTCCGATACCACGAATTTGTAAATATTTAGGATTTCGTACCCAAAGGGTAAAAACGGACCCTATTACTGAGACTCTACTGTCCGTCTGGCTGTCACCAGGCTGTATCTCATAAACTGTGATAGCTAGACAGTAAATTTTCACAGATGATGTATTTCTATTGCCACTTTACATAACATCACATACTAAAACAGAATAAAACAGTATTTAAGTAGGTAGGTATTCCCATACAACAAACATGATTTTTAAAAGATAATGGCACGGAACCCTTTGTGCGCGAGTTAATCAATCATCATTTTATATAACGATTAACAAAAGTTTTAGCCAATCGGTTGCATTGGTAACTTTAAAATCAATTTTTTGAACAAAAATGTAGGCCGTGATTCTTTAAATTGATACAACTTTTTTATTTATGAACGTATTTAAATGAAACAAACACAGACAAACAGACAAAAATTCTAAAAATCATTGTTTTGTGTTCTATTGCATTGATAAAAGCCCTCAACAATATTTTTTCTGGGATGTCGTCAGTGTATTACGCGTATCACTATGAAAAGCAGATGCTCATGGAATGAGGCCACATAACAGTCCTAAATGATGTTGGCATGGTTGCTCTAAAAGCCCTTAACCTAAACAAACCTTACGTAACTTTTTTTTCATGTTGAAAAGACCTGCCGTTTCGTCCACCCACGGGAAGTTGGGTGGAACCTAACCTTACCTTTTTTAACGTGAGGAAACGAATCAAGAAAAATTGTATCCGTTAGGGTAAAGGCGCGTGTTGGCACAAACGCGCTTTCAACTCGGAGGACCGTATTTGTTGAGCGAAATCCAGTTTCCATCGCCCGATTGGCCCACGTTATGGAGGCATCAGTTGCAGGTCAAAAGCCCGCCTCCTGCACCCTGTGCGCCGGGGATGGATGGCCAGGTCGGTTGTTGCCTCCTGGTCTCTCCGCCACCTCTTTGCAGAGCATGACGCTCACCGCAAAGGCCTGCACTACTCTCCACGACGTTCATGTGACGGACCACAGTCGACAGCGGAAGGTTGTCCGTCCCCCACTACCGTGCACAGTTCAGCGCGGTCTCGGCAGTCCGTCAGGGTGGGAACCTAACCTAACCTAATCTGTCTCGTAGTCAAGGAGTACAAGGCAGCGTGGCACTCACCGCGCTTTTGTCTCCATGATGGAGAACAGAAAAAATGAATATCTAACTCTTTCCACGCAGATCGTAAAAGCCGATCAAGTGAATGGGTGGAAATGTGATCAGCAGCTAGGAACCTATCCTGTCACTACCAGTTTTGATTCCTTTTTTCACTATCCCGCCCACAATCACGCTAAGATTGGCGGTAGGTCTTGCCGCCCTCGGCTCTGTCTGCAGAGGCCCAGAGAAGCACTTAAATTTTAAATATGTAAATTTAAATTTTTGAATATTTGAACAGCGACATCTATCGGTGACCAAAAAACAATTTTGTAAGAATGCTCCAAATTTACCGAAATTGACAATTTTTAGGGTTCCGTACCCATAGGGTAAAAACGGGGTCCTAATACTAAGACTTATCCTTCTGTCCTTCTGTCTGTCAACCAGGCTGTATCTCATGAAGCGTAATAGATGGACAGTCAAAATTTTCACTGATGATGTATTTTTGTTGCTGCTATGACAACAAATACCAAAAACTAAATAAAATAAATATTTAAGAGGGGCTCCTATACAACAAAAGTTTTTTTTTATACATAACGGTACAGAACCCTTCGTACGCGAGTCCGACTCGCACTTGGCAGATTTTATTAACTTTCAATCATCATTTTATAACACAAGTTTTAGCCGATGTAACGGAACAGTTATTTTACAGCAATTTTTCAAACAAAAATTGATGACCTGATTCTTTTCATTAATATAACTTTTTTATTTATCAACGGATTTAGATGAAACAAACACTAAATGCTAAGTGAGGCTTATCAAAATACATTAGTGAAAACCGCAACCGAATCGGTGCAGCCGTTTCTGAGATTAGCGTGCACAAACGCACAGACAAACATACAAACAGACAAAAATTCTAAAAATCATAGTTTTGTGTTCTATTGCGTTGATGAAAGCCCCCAACAAAATTTTTCTCATTCTTTTTCCATGTAGGTACAGACAGCGATCGGTAACGATTTTATTATATGTATAGATAACTGAATTTCAAGTTTAAAAAAAGAATATTTCTACAAATAAACATCATACAAAAGTCTACTGGAAATACCGATTTGATTTCATGCAATAATATATTAATTAATTATTATAAAATAGGTATATAATTTTTTGTTTTTCGCGCGCGAGACCGATGGCATGTCATGACATGACCTGCACACTGCACACATTCGCATTCCCGTAACATTTGCATTGATTGATGCGAATGCGAAATCGATACGAATGTTTAAAACTATGCGAACCATTCGCATGTGCGAATGCAAATAATAGGTTGGGGAAAAAGTCTATTCGCATTTTATATGAAAATTCAAAACATTTTTAATATGGTTTATTTACATTTAACTAAAGTATGTAGGTACCATTTTGTTCGATAACTTTTTGCCATCTTATAGGTAGGGACATGATCCCATTGCTATAGAAATTTTGGGGCTTCTGATCAAAAAACTGCGTCAAGTAGTTTTGGCAGTCCTTTCGTGATGTTAACCTGACACTGCCTAAAGAATTCTGAAGAGACCGAAACAATCGACCGAGGAAATCTGAAGGTCAGGACTATACGGCGGATGCATTAACACCTCCCAGCCAAACTCTCTTAATTTTTGCTGAGTGGTTAAAGATGTGTGAGGTCTAGCGTTATCATGATGAAAAACCACACCCCTTCTGTTGATTAATTCCGGCCGCTTTCTCTCAACTTCTTGCTTTAATCTTATCAGTTGTTCGCAGTAGAGTTCTGAATCGATGGTCCTGCCTGGTGGTAACAGCTTATAATGAATAATGCCCTTCCAATCCCACCACACACACAGCATCACCTTGTTGCGAGTTAACCCGGGTTTCGCCACAGTCTATAAAGCCTGACCGGCCTTTGATCATGACCTTCTTCGCACGTTCTTGTCGTACGTGATCCACTGTTCATTACCAGTTATCAATTACTTCAAAAATTGTTCGGTCTCATTACGTCGTAATAAAGAATCACAAATGAGTACACGGTTCATTAGGCTACTCTCACAGACACTGCACTAGGTCCATAAATATCGCAATTTTTTTTCGCGGCTTGCGTTGCATTTTTACCTTTTTGGTAGTAAAATTTTAAAATGTATCTAATTTCTTCATTAGGTTCACTCATCTTGACGGTAAGAAAACAAATGATTATCACGCATTTTCCTAATTTGAATTTCGAATTATCTTCTGTAAAATTTAAACTTTTAAATGATACCAAAACCAGCCAGGTACAAATAGTATAGCCAAAGTGGTTTTATTACAAGTTCATACATACTATATGCGAAAAGACTTTCCCCAACCTAATATTCGAAATATCCCTAGTTAAGACCACTTGTTACTTTGTTACAAATCGTTTGCGTAAGTATACGTACGAGCAATAAAGAAAATGCACCATTTCGGCATCACTCGCGCAAATTAAATCATTCGTTGTAAGACTCCCGCTTATAAAATGGGTCTCCGGGTCTGAATGGTGGTACTAATGGTGTCAGTGGTAAACGAAATTACATGCCGGTGGTGTTGGAGGTGGACAATGATATTTTGCGTACAACAGCTATATAAAAAAACCTACGTTTGCGATGACATTTAGAGAAAATAACTTTTGGCGTCTGGACTATAGAAAGTAGTTCATAGTTATCCATTTAATTGCGATCACTATAATTGTCACATTTTGTAAATTCCTTATCAATAAGACGGGCGAAAATATGACAACTTGTTGCTGATTTTCCGACACTTGTCGTTTATAAAACACTCAATTATTGTCAAAATTAAATTATAAATTTGTCGAAATGTCGCAAATTTTTGACTTGGGGTATGGGTCTGTGTCAGAATTAGATAACTATTGTCGAGTGCGGAGTAAGTCGTATAGTTGTGAATTAGAACAAAATAGGCCAAACAGGGAATAGGGAATATGCCCGATTTTTTTTTTATTTGCTTGACAACAACCTTATTAACCACAGTAAACAAATAGGATGAAAGAATTTATAAAATATCTTAATATGCGACGAACATTTGATACTTTAAAGTTTCAATTAGAAAGAGAAGTCCGATATGGACTGGTGACGTCAATCAAAGTCCATATCAGCTATACATTTGTCATAGATAATAGCGTTTTTGCGAGTGAGATAGACATATTTTCGTAAAATCTTTATATCTCATTCCTATTTAACCAATTTTTTTTTCTGTTTTCACTGTTAATACTTTACTTTTGAATATTTATGGATACACTAGTTAGAAAACACTTATTTTTTTCATGCATATTTCCCATTTCGACGAAGAATAACCTTTCTTTTCCGGACGAATAAAATGACTGTAGAACATATTTTTAAATAAAATAGGATAACAACAACATCGTACAAACAGAAATCGAGCTCTTAAACCAGTGCAACAGCTGTTATGTGCGTTACATTGGATATTAGGTATGGTAAAACTTGATAAAAATTTACCACGGTTCAGAAAAAAGACCGGCATTATTTTTTAGATTAAGGATGTGTATTTTATTCTCCGCGATGTTTGCGTTTGAATAAATATCAGTACATTTTGAGGGTATTACGTATGAGTATTTGTGAGGGTAGTTGTTTAAAATAAGCATTCGATTCGACAATGACTTGACATTAATTTGCCTATCAATTACAATTATCATGCCTGATGCCTGCCTCCTGCCTTTATACAAGACTTGTCTTCAAAATAGTTTAATGAAACAGCCAAAAAAAAAATAGACAAATTGTCGAATTGTAAAGATTGGCGACATAAGGCTCAGTTGGTTGTCCCGTTTCACCAACTTAGGAGGTGAGTTTTTAAAAATCCTTTCTTAGTGCACAGATAGAACCCATAAGAAACCAATGTGATAAAATCAAACAAATTTAGAATCTCGTCCCAGCTGTTTGGGCTGTGCGTTGATATATCATTCAGTCACGAACCAGTATTCATTCAGTTTCTTCTTTTTTTATATTTAGATTATTAAATCTAGGAGAAAACTATCACAAAAATAATTAATGATTAAACGAACTTACCTGTACGTGAAGTTCTATCATATTTATACGAAGTGTTTCGTCCGAAGAGATTAGTAACATGCTAGTATTATTTATTATACACTATGTAGTAACGCCTAGTGACACCACTTCAGTTGAGATAAGGTTGCAACACTTTACATGTGGCAACACAGACTTTTAATTTTTATTTTTCCCACCCCCATCTTACCTCGCTACGCCCTAGTCGACCACGCTTCAGTTCGTTCAGATAATTACGATATTTCCGGAACCCAATGGGTTAATTTTTAACCAGGGTGGGCGGGTGTTACTAATCTCTTCGGACGAAACACTTCGTATAATTATGATAGAACTTCACGTACAGGTAAGTTCGTTTAATCATTAATTATACTTGTGTTTCGTCCTCAAGATTAGTAACATGCTAGTATTATTTATTATACACTATGTAGATATTGAGAGAGAGGAAATATCGTAAAGAAAAAATACTTTGTTATGATCATAAATTTTCTTTATGAACTTAATCATCACTCTCAATAATAATCAATGCAAACATTACAGAAGAGGTAAATGACTCATAAGTTGTACAATTTATTTGCTTACTTAAAGTGAACATATAGACCTGGCCAATGCAACATTGTCGTCATTATTTACAATTGGTCTATTGTAAAATCTTGCAAAGGTAGTGGAATGACCGCTCCATCCAGCCGTTTTCCGAATTAGGTCTAAATTTACGCCTAGTCTGTGGGCCATCGATGTTGCAGCGTGGCGTGTGCTATGAGAAGAAAACATGGAGACATCGATTCCACTATCTTTCAAGGTAGATTTAACCCAGCGACTAATTGTCTGAGCTGAGACAGGCTTGTATGGTTTACGTGCACTAATAAACAAATTATTTGATTTCCTGATTTTTTAGTTTTATCTAAATATACGGTAAGGGCCATAGCGGGACATATTCCGGGCCGCTCATGAAAAAAGGGTAAATACAATGTTGGCTGTTTATTGCCTACCTTGGATGTTTTTATAAGATCATTAATCTTAATCATAATTTTGTCGTTTAACTTGATTAACTGATCAACTTTTATTTTAGACAAAGTTTGCACCCTGTGTGCGGTTACAAGAGCAAGTAAAGTAGTACATTTTTTAGAGAGCTGCTCTAGCGTTAAGGTTTCGTTAGGCTGCAAAGATTCTAAATGATTAAAAACTATACTAACATCCCAAGTGATATCGTAACGTGGTGAAGGGGGTCTAAGTTTGTATACACCTTTACAAAATCTTATGATACGATCATCGTCAGAGATGTTTCCAGCTATTAGAGAAAGTGCTGATCTATGGCTATTAATCGTTCCATATTGGCCACCGTCATTAAAAATTTTAGTGAGAAATTCAATAATCATAGGGATAGATGGTTGGTACATTTCAGTTTCATTTTCAATACAGAAAAGATACCAGCGTTTTAGGCAAACGTCGTACTGTTTTAATGTATTTTCTGACAGAGACGCAAGCACGATGTCTAGGGCGGAAGACGGAACGCATCGTTGGAGCAGCGCCGTGCGGATAACACTCCGGCAACCAGGGTAACCTGGTTCTGGATGTGTCGGTTGCTGAAAATAGGTATTAAGACGTCGTTAGAATCGAATTTTATGGTATCTGAAACTAGTAAACCCATAAATAAAGGATACCACGGTTGTGTTGGCCAATTCGGCACAACCATGATACCTTCTGCATTATCCGACACAATTTTTCGTAAGGTTTTTAAGATAACCGCAACTGGTGGAAACCCATAAAAGTAATAACTGGACCAGTTCAGCGTGAACGCGTCAAAAGCGAATGCTTCGGGATCCCTGTGCCAGGATACAAACGTATTACATTTCTTGTTGTGTCGGCTGGCGAACAAATCAATTTCTGGGACATTGAATTTATTTGTCAAGTTCTGAAAACCAGATTCTGAGAGTTCCCATTCGATATCTGGATGAATTTTTCGAGATTCCTTATCTGCGATAAAGTTTTCACTAGATTTTATGTATGAAGCTGTAATTATTATTCTGTGATCTTCACACCAATCCCATATGTCTATAGTAACTTTATTCAAATGTGGGTATTGGACACCCCCCATGCGATTAATGTAGCTTACAGCTGTAGTGTTATCGACACGAAGCAAAACTTGAGTTATAATAATTTTTAGCAAAAACTTTAAGCGCAAAATAAGCGGCCAATAGCTCGAGATGGTTAATATGTAACTGTTGTTCGCTTTCCGACCAACGACCATTAGCGGTTTGTCCGTTACAGGCAGCGCCCCACCCCGTTGTTGAGGCGTCAGAGAAAATTTCTAGCTGATATTGATCCGACTTAATTCTATGAACGAAGTGATCAATAGCATGCAACCACCAGAGTAAATCCGGCAGTATAGATGATGGCAATGTCATGAATTTATCGTAGTCATCATCATTTCGTAGGTTTAAAAATTTACATCTTTCTAATTGTTTTGTGTGTGCCCATCCGTATTCCACAGCAGGACAGGCAGAAACTAATAAACCTAGTAGTTGTGCAAACGTCCTAATTTTGCACCTTTTTAATTTTATTATATCTAGTAACTGTGACTTTATCTTATTCCTTTTTTCTAAGGGTAAACTTAACTGCCATTTTCGAGTATCTATAACGAATCCTAAATATTTGCATCGCGTTGAAGGTATTTTAACGCTCTTTTCTTCGTTGATAATGAAGCCCAATGATATAAGTAATTTTTGCGTAATTTCAATGTTTTGCAAACATTCCCTATATGTATTACCAGACAAAAAAATGTCATCTAAGTAAATGGAAGATATCAAACCACATGACCTAAGCAATTTGATGACCGGTTTCATTAGCTTAGTAAAAATGAAAGGGGCTGTACAAATACCGAAACGGTAAAACATTAAACTGGTACATTTTATCATCTACGATAAAGCGAAGGTATTTTCGTGAATCTGGATGCATTTTAACTCAAAAATACGCATCTTTCAAATCCAACGTAGCAACATATGATTCTTTGGATATAAGCTTTAAAACAGTACGAACATCCTCTAATTTGAAATGTTTGGTTTTGATGAATTTATTCAAGCTTTTTAAATTAAGGATGAATCTCATCTTGCCGTTAGGCTTTGGCACCAAGAAAACACGTGAAATGTATTGATCAGGGCAGGGTTTACACTCAGATATGGCACCAATAGATAGCAGTTTCTCAATAAAATCGTCAATGTAAAGTTTTTCCGAATTGGTAAAACTAGTCATTGGCGGTGGACAGGATTGATATACAGGTTCATCAAATTTTATTTGATATCCTTTTACCCACGAAAGTATAGTGCGATCAAATGTAATCATGGACCATTGTCTATAGAAATGTGAAAGTCTACCGGCATAACGTACCGATTCTAGTCTTGGTGACTCTGCTTGTGATGACGTCGCCGTTGCGTGTAGCTGCGTGATGAGGTCCCGCGCGGCGTCGCGTTCGACGTTGCAGGCTGGTGACGCGTTTGAGTAACCGGCTGCTGCCTGCGAGCCCCGGTCCGCGCTTTCCAGTTTAAAACTTTCTTGGATGAACTTGCTGTGGCCTGGGATTTTTTCGGGCAGTCTCGTTTTAAATCCGTGCTAGACTTTGTTACTGCCTTTGCAGTCTTGATGGTTTCTGCGAAGTCACTGCCGAAAAGACACTTGTCTATTTTGGTTAGAGCTAATTGGTCTTTTAGCTCCTTTTTTACAGAGTAGAGTGCGAAGTTCCGTCTGGTTTCTGACTCTTAATGCTGGATATCACAGAGGAGTCTGGCGACGTCCATCAGGTCCTTAATCAAATCATTATTTTTATCGTTTGATTCGAGTTGATTCGATATAACGCGACTCAGTGAGGAAATACCGGCTGCGATTATTTTCTGACGAGATTCGATACATGTATCTCTTTTGTTAGCAGTTTCGGGGATAGCTGCTTTTATTTCAGCGTTAAGCAGCGGTGCAGAGATATTAACACAATTCGCCGGTATTAAATGTTTTTTTAATAAATCAGTCCGGGTATCTTTATTCAGTCCTGACGTTGCTATATGGGCTAATCTAGTTGCTAGATCTGCATTGATATCTGGCCCATATTCGAAAGCAATTGATGGACCTTCGCCTAATATTGCAAGTAAGTCCGTGCTGGTCCTAGTCTCCTCGGTAGGAATTGGAGCGGATTCTTTAACGTGTACGGAAGGTGGGTCCAAATTATCTGCATCGACTTGAACTTCAGGGTTTGGAACTGGCTCTTGGCCTAGAACAATAACCCGGTCGTTAATTTTATGTGTGATAACATTTCACGTAGCTTTTTGCACATGTAATTTACACATTTAAATAGTTGAAGATTTCAATGCAACGAGAAAGTCCCTCAGACTGCTCTGGTGTATTTTAGGTTTTAAATGCGGCGAGATAGTCCCACAGACTACTCTGGTGCATTTTGGGGTTTTAATGCGGCGAGATAGTCCCACAGACTACTCTGGTGCATTCTTAGGGTTTAAATGCGGCGAGATAGTCCCACAGACTACTCTGGTGCATTCTTAGGGTTTAAATGCGGCGAGATAATCCCACAGACTACTCTGGTGCATTTTTCAGCTCAATGCGGTGTATTTTGATTGCTTTTATTCACAGACGGGTTGGACGGAAATGCCGTATACAAGCAATAAATTTAAAAGTCGGTACTTACATTCTTGGTTGTCCGGGTCAGGTGACGTTGCCCTCGAAGAACATTGCGATGACGATGAACTTGTCGATTCCGTAGAAGATAACGGGAAGCTATGACGGCCACGTGAACGTTTCACTTCTTTTTCTAATTTACGTAGCTTTTTAACAATAATTTCGAGATTATTCTCATTTTTACGCTTCGGCGTTTAAGTAACTTAAAGTAAATTACATTTATCTTGACATAATCAAGATAAATGTAATTTACTTTAGGTTACTTAACGAAAATGTTTAAATTATGTGAAGTGGTTGAGCACTAAATTGCGACTGAAGCGTGGTCGACTAGGGCGTAGCGAGGTAAGATGGGGGTGGGAAAAATAAAAATTAAAAATCTGTGTTGCCACATGTAAAGTGTTGCAACCTTATCTCAACTGAAGTGGTGTCACTAGGCGTTACTACATAGTGTATAATAAATAATACTAGCATGTTACTAATCTTAAGGACGAAACACGAGTATAATCTAAATTTAATTCCCTACCACACTATATTAACTTTGTTTTCACTTTTCATACTCGTAAAGTTGTTCTTTATGTCGAGAGAAGGCTGCATAAAATGGGATTTTTTGCCCTTGTGCATAAAGTAATTTCTTCTTTTAAGACTAAGGCAATTAATTATGCCTTACAGCCACATACACAATACACCTTCATTTTTATGAGATTTAGGTTCATCTTAATTTAATTACAACATATATGTTACTATCTAAATACTAATTTAGGATTAATAGGGGTGCATTTACGTAAAAATATAACGCAAATATTTATGATAACTTGTAGAACGCCAAATATTAAACAATTTAAAAAAAATCTAAAAAATGTGTGGTTTTAGAAAAATTTGCGAAAGTATTCGTCAAAACAACTAGAAACTAGCTTTTATGATTTTCTTGCAATTGAAGTGAAAAGCAGAGTGTAAAACTAAAAAATAAAACCCATTTTAGCCTCAACGTATGCACGTCTAGGGTAAAATTGCTCGTTTCATGCCCGTTGTTTAATGCTCGGGTGACTATATAAAACGAGCAATTTTACCCCAGACGTGCATATGCACGTCTCGGGTAAAATAGCTCGTTTTTTGCTCTTGTTGTACAATCTACTATTTAATATGTCTTAAAGCTATAGAGTAGGATCTTACCAAACTACATGATTTTTTTTTAATAATATTATATTTTTGCTAGTATATTTTGTTAGACACTATATAAATAGTTAATTTCTCAATATACTTATCTAACTCAGGTAGGTATATCAGATAAACATATACTTGAAACAAGCATTCTTGTATTTTCGCAGCCATTTGGTTCAAATTAGGTTTTTGGAAACGGTTCAAACAATTACGATCAAAATTGGTACGTAGAGAATTTTGGCGGAGAAAAATCAGTCAGCTAATCCGATAGAAAAACAATTGACAAATGCTTGAGAACAGTTCTAAAGCGAAAAGCTGTAGCTTTTCAAACTTTTTTATAGAAGAAAATAATGCTTGAAGTATATTGTGTTGTAAATGCGAAGTAGACATTTAAAAATACATATGATATTCTGATATTTTTTAATAACAGATGTATACCTACAATATAAAATGTTGTTTTTATCACGGTTAAATCACGTTCAAAACAAAGTAGTCGCCACAGCCGCATTGCCATTAGATGGCCAAAGTAAATACTTCTACAAATGTATAAAGAACGCACGTGTGTTTCAAGCAATGCTTATTTAAGTTGTGGACTCTGCTAGAAATAATGCATGCTTTTTTTTTAACATAATCAAAAATCAACCGTCGTTCGATTTTCGAGCATGCTACCTGAAGCGGGGATGGAAGGGGGCGTAGCCTGAGCCCGCGTGAACAGGTTTCCTTTTTATTAGCACGCCTGTAGGTGTCGACGTATGGCATGCTAAAACTTAGCATGTTATTAGCGAGCAAATGTATGTATACTAAACAATCAAAAAGCATCTACTTTTAATCATGATCAAATGAGCATGATTAAAACTAGCATGCTTTTTGACTACACCTGCTACTAAATATTAGATGTTTAATTGTAGCTTAAGTTTAATTTATATTACCATTATTAAAATCTTACCCAAGCACTACAGCGACTGTCCAGGGCATTTCTTGCGGTCTGAGATAAAGGCTATCTACTCAAACTACAAATAAAAACAATAATTTTATTTACATGTATACAGACAATCAACTTAATTTCGCGATTTCAAACTACTAAATACACTGATTTCACTCACAGATCAGAATTCCATGTCAAGGCTGCATCCTGAGTGACCCGTCGAGGCGAATAGTTTCTCCATTGAGCATTGGGTTCTGAATGATGCTTTGGACCATGAGGGCGAACTCGTGGGGGTGGCCCAGGCGCGAGGGAAACGGTACTGAAGCCTCGAGTTGCTTGATGGCTGGCTCGGGAAGCTGCTCCATCATGGGTGTTCTGAATAATCCTGCAAAGAATTTACAACAGGCATTGTAAATAGCGAGATTCCAGATCGGCTAAGTACCGCGCGCTGTGGTGAGTTAAAAACGCTTTGTGCTGAAAGCAGAATAACATTTAGTTAAGGCAGCAAAAAATATATATAAAATGGTACTTCTCTCCTACTCAATACATGCCTAAATTATAGTTAAAACGATCCGAAATTCAACTTTCTGAGCCTCAACGCAGAAATCATGTTTAGCACACCTGCTGAGCTTCGCTCCTATTAATTCAATTCAATTCAGCATAGCCCATAGAAATTACTAGAGCACGAATGCTCTAGGCATTCGTGCTATATATTTCTATGGGCAGCAAGGCAAAAGAAGTCAGACAAACTGTGGTAGAGGCTGCACTGTGACTCGTTTATACCACCACACGAGCAACTTTATGATTTGAAATGGCAGTTTTGAAAACGCTTAATAGACTGCGAACCCTGATAAGTCGCTGCAAAGACAATCTAAACAAATACTGAAATATTCGCTGGCTTTATATTATGAAGCAGAAAAAGTCGGAAAGGGACCTCAGACTTCACAGCATTACAGCTGAGGGTGCAACTGACAATACGCTGAGATGAGAGAGAGCACGCCTGATTAACGGTGCTAATGTGTCTTCTCTCCACAAATGATTTCTCACCTTCTATCACATCCGAGGTGTTCCCAAGTACTTTATATTCCACCTCCACCACCACTGATAATTGACCCGATAACAAGAATTACGAGATCTCACCTGGCGCTATGGTGACGACTCTGATGCCCATTTTGGCGAGATCCCTAGCGACAGGCAGCGTCATGCCCACCACGCCGGCCTTTGAAGCTGAGTATGCTGCTTGCCCGATCTAAACAGGTACAGATATTTCATACAAAAGTTCTGCTATATAAATAAATAAATATTAGGAACAAATAACACTGATTGAGCTAGCCCCAAAGTAAGTTCGAGACTTGTTATGGGATACTATGATCTTATACTATACAAAACAAGGCATTGTAATATTTATTTTTGTTTTCTTATCAAAGCAAATAAGTTATTGGACCTGAAATGATGGCGCCACCGCATGTTTTAAAATTTGTTTTATGGTTAGAATCTGTTCTGTCCGTCTGTCACAGCCAAGTTTCTCCGAATCTACATGACTAAATCAGGTGAAATTTGGTAGGATAGTGTAATCCTATGACCCAAACACAGATGTGCAAAGTAAATAAATATTTCTTTTATAATAAGGGTAATTTAGAAATTAAATCTAAAAAAATAAAAACAAAAAGGTTTGCAAACCTTACTGTGTCATATATTAAATGAAAGGGCTTGTTAGCTATGCTCTTTTCGGTGAAGTATAAAATTTTTGACATTACTGTAAAATAAATAGTTTTGATTTTATTTACGAAAGAAGACAAAATTGACCATTCCCCCACCCTTATCTCCGAACTACCAAGTTGAAGACTTAACAAAAAAAAGCAAAATTTTGAAAATCAAGTGGTAAACCCAATATAATACATTCACTTACGGAAAATCTTTGATATTGTACGGGAGTTCAACTCGCACTTGCCCGGTTATTTATAATATGTGTATATTTTGTAGTACATAGTATGTGTATAGTTTATGTTACTTTTTACAGACATTCTATAAATAACCTCGAAATCGAAACAAATAAAGGGGATAACAATTAATCTTAATGCGATAATTCTCGGATTATTGTCAGATTATTATCAAGAAACGTAATTATCTTGATAATTTCAAACCCTGAGTATGGATGGATACGACTTATTATGTAGGTCTTAAAATCATTTTCTTTTTAAAATGGATTTTCACAGGCATGCGACGAAATTTTCCTTCGTATAATATGGAAAATATATTGTTAATTTACTATTAAATCTACTATTATAAATAAAAAATAGGCGTGTGAATTATCTTCCTTTTGTATCGATTCAGATTATCAAAAGTGCCCCATCACTTGCTCTCAAACTGAGCGTTAGATAACGGGCTTTATGTGTAACACTTACTTGTCCATCGAAAGCTGCAACACTGGCTGTATTCACGATGACCCCACGCTGCCCGTCGGTGTCCGGTGCGTTCTTGCCTATCAGCCCAGCAGACAGTCGGATCACATTGAATGTGCCTACCAAGTTCACCTGTGGGAAAAATTATAGTGAACAATTTTGGATGCATGACTTGAATATAGCAAACACAACTTAGGCCAAGACTCTATATACCAATAGGATTTCAATGCTACTTAACCAATATATTCTATACAAAATATATTTTGTCAATAACTAGATTTTGGTTGTAAACCTATTCTTGTTCAGAATCAGTAGTCTCAACCATAGACCTAATTTTTTTACTATGTATCAACTTTAATAAAAATATACAATAGCTTTTACTTGAGTTTCACAAAGCCAAGTCAAGATTAACATAATGTAAAGCAATACACTGACACTCATACATTATTTTGGCAAATGAACGCCACTGTAAGTGTGCTTTTAAAAAAATAATTTAATGAAAACTATAAAAACCAGCCAAGTGTGAGCTGAACTCGCGTGGAGAGGTTTCCGTACCATGCCAAAGATTTGCGTTTGTAAAAATAAATAAATATGTACGGACAAATCACACAGATTGAGCTAGACCTATAGAAGTTCGAGACTTGTGTTATGGGATACTAGAGATGGGCGATGGATTTCTGTCTTTTCTGCCCAAACGATTTAAATCGGGCAGAAATGGATTTTTGCCCATTTCGGCGTGCATAAATAAAAATGTACTGTAATTTTTTGTATACATTAACTCAATCGGAATATATAAAGGCGAAAAAAAAGGAAAGGTTTTGTTTTTGCGACGTGCATCTTTGACATCAAAATTTCCAGATTGAAAACGCTTAAACCAAATTTGTGCTACTCTCACAGACTGCACTAGGTCCATAAACATCGCAATTTTTTTTCGCGGCTTTTGTTGCATTTTACCTTTTTGGTAGTAAAATTTTAAAATGTATCTAATTTATTCATTAGATTCACTCATCTTGACAGTAAGAAAAACAAATGAAAATCACGCATTTTCCTAATTTGAAATTGGAATTGTCTTCTTTAAAATTTAAACTTTTAAATGATACCAAAACCAGTACAAATAGTATAGCCAAAGTGGTTTTATTACAAGTTCATACATACTATATGCGAAAAGACTTTTTCCCCAACCTAATAATAGTAATGTCATATGATAAAAAGAACGTACACAACAATGTACATAGAAAGTATTTCATTTCAAATAAATTATTTGAAATGAAGTGAAGATATCATTTAAAATTTTGTCTTGATCATACCCCAGATAACCCTTCAAACTTTTTCAAGAACTCTTTTGTTGCATTTTACCTTTTTGGTAGTAAAATTTTAAAATGTATCTAATTTATTCATTAGATTCACTCATCTTGACAGTAAGAAAAACAAATGAAAATCACGCATTTTCCTAATTTGAAATTGGAATTGTCTTCTTTAAAATTTAAACTTTTAAATGATACCAAAACCAGTACAAATAGTATAGCCAAAGTGGTTTTATTACAAGTTCATACATACTATATGCGAAAAGACTTTTTCCCCAACCTAATAATAGTAATGTCATATGATAAAAAGAACGTACACAACAATGTACATAGAAAGTATTTCATTTCAAATAAATTATTTGAAATGAAGTGAAGATATCATTTAAAATTTTGTCTTGATCATACCCCAGATAACCCTTCAAACTTTTTCAAGAACTCCTGTTTACAGTTTAAAGTGAGAACTTGAAGCTTTCCTTCACACTTTTAGGAAAAGAATCTGCTTAATAGCCAACATAACTTTATAGATTTTATATTTGTTTTTGTTTTGTTATGGAATAACATTAATAGATGACACTATATTTGCATTTAAATTGTTGGCAGAAAAATTACAATATGTCACAAGATGTCGCTGATACGAAAGTGATTTCTCGTAATCACGGGTTGGCTCCTCCACAAGATACGCCCATAGTGATTTGTGTTCAGTTTGACAAATATACTGGTCCCCAAATAAATGGTACGGTTTCCATTGCACGCATGACTCGGACGTGGAAGTCTGGCCAAGTATCATGTCAAGGACGCCATTTCTACTGTCGCTTGCCTGTGCAGTAAATGTGCACAAATCTAACGAAAATCTGTTTGCTGCAACTGTATCGAACCGCGCAATTAATGAATAATATGTCACCGTTTCAATGTAAATTTACTATTCATATAAACCCCGTCAAAAAAGAGGGAGTGTTATAAGTTTGACCCCAACGTCTATCTTCCTGCGTGTCTGTCTGTCTACGGCATCGGAGCTCTCGAATGGATGGACCGATTTGGATATGGTTTTTTTACCTTAAAAATATGTTTCCTTGCGATGGTTCTTAGCGATGTTTGAAAGAAAGAAAGAAACAATGAAAAAGAATGTTTGATGGAAATCAGTTTAACGGTTCAAAAGTTATAGGGGGAAAGTCAGAGGATTTTAACTTGCCTGGCAAATAAACTTGTGGACCGAAAATTACCCTTATTTAAAAAGATATTTATTTACTTTGCACATCTGTGTTTGGGTCATAGGAATACTCTATCCTACCAAATTTCACCTGATTTGGTCCAGTAGATTAAGAGTAAATTGGCTGTGACAGACTGACTCACAAGTGATCCTATTAGGGTTCCATTTTTCATTTTCTGTATGGAACCCTAAAAATTTGTCAAATTTAAGTATATATTTTATTTTTTGCGACACTATTTTCTCTGTATATTCCTATGGTTGACTGGGAGAAAATTCTCTTAGCATCAAGGGGATGTATGAATTTTTCAGGGTTGTGAAGCTTTTTTACACACATTTGACAAAAGTGGCAATTTTTCACAAATGTGCAAAGAAAAGCTTCACATTCTCACTTTAAACTATAATCAGTAATTCATAAAATAGTTTGAATTGCAATTATCTAAGGCATCTGAAGACAAAATTTTAAATTATATTTCTGTTTCCTTACAAATAATTTATTTCAAATGGTGCCGCACTGAACAAAAAATTCAGTATTGTTTCTTTGGAACAATAAAGTGTGATAAATAAATAATATGTATACTAACTTCTATTGTTCGCTGGAATTCCTTAAGATTAAAAGGTTGGTCTTTCTTGAAGTTGTAAATTCGTGAGGCGGTGGCCACCCCAGCACAGTTCACAGCTACATCCAGCCTCCCAAATTTATCCAATGTTGTTTGTAATGCATTCTTAATATCTTGTTCAGAAGTGACCTGAAATGCAATAATGGGTTGTATGTTCGTGATTTTATTTTACTAAGATAATAATACAAGTACACATTATTATGACTGTTTTCAACTGGCTTTTACTACTTCAATAAACCAAAAAATTTAGGTTCATTATTTTTGGATAATCTAACAAACTGAATAAAATTATGTTTTTAAGTCCCAGTCCATGTCTTTTTACTTAAATAAAGTTATAACTTAAAAGCCTGCCAATAAAATTAAACTAGCGTCACTTCATAATCCAGTCTCCGTGATGCGACGGGGAAAGACTAGCTTCAGGTCTCCATCCCATTGATTATTCAGTATAAGAAACTAAATCTAACGAGACTCTAGTTGTAAATTACACAATATCTTACATCGACTGGTACAAATGCAACATTTTCTCCCAGTTGCTTTGCTGTGTCTTGTCCATTGCTGGAGGGCAAATCGCAGATAACGACACGTCCACCTTGCTTTACAAGCTGCTCTACAGTGGCCCGGCCAAGGCCTGACGAACCTCCGGTAACTAAGCCAACAAGTCCCTGCAACATGATATACCTCCTCAACAACACTCTATCCTGTATAGTGTGCAACAATTGCTAAAAATAAAACAAAGTAAGTACCTACATAGCATGCTTCAATACAATTTAAAGTCTTATCTAAGTCTCGAACTTACTTTGGGGCTAGCTCAATCTGTGTGATTTATGTTATTTATCCTTTAAATTATTAAAATTGAAACTTTTATGGTGACTAGGTTTCTTTAGGCGAGGCCCTGACATGTGCCTGTATCATAAATAGAATAAAACCTATTCTTAGGTAGGTACCAAATACCTACCATGTTTATTTGAAATTCATAACAACCAAAATTTTTACGGAGTTTTTCTGTTTACGTATAAATCACATATATTTCACCCACCTTAAACATATTTAGTACCTAAGAAAAGCACAAATATAATGCAACCCGGCACGGTGAAGTGAAAGCAACCTTTGCACCACCGCGCTAGTTTACTATATCGCAGGGTTCCTTCACCTTACGTAACAAATAATTATCATACAATTATAGTGATATAAGTGTATTAGTGCACTGATAACACTCCACGTCAAAAGCAAGATACGAGCCGAGTCTGTTTACGAAAACACGCACGCATGCAATAGAGAATTTTATTTATACCGTATATACGTACGTAGGTACAGTTATACTTGACACTTAACTGACAGCGAAACCGTCAAACAGTGTTTCCACAATCAGGTATTAATTTTGCCCTAGATTTTTTGAAAATAAATCAGTTATTTAGGGCACTAAATACCTCAAATTAATCTCCGATAATGCCAATAATCTTTGATTTAGGGCGTAAATTTTAAAGCCAAGTCTGATTTTTATTTCGTAGAATTCTGACAGCTGTAATTTTTTGACATGTCATGTCAGTGATCACCATCGAGCTAATATGTACTTACGTACTAGAGTAGACGCCACTTATCACAGTTTGTTCCGTTCATCATACATATGCTATCTCTGTTGACCTCACATTAGTCGCTTGCTAGCATTTACGCGGTAATTCGCTCCTAAAGCTGTAGCAAACCGTATGTACTGAGTATGTACGGTACTGAGTAACGGGTGCGCCGTCTAGTACCGAGTAACGAAACGTTACACACGAATACATTTCTTTACTCGCATTTTTCATAGTATGGACACCTACACTGTTTCAGTTCACGCAGGTACCGTTGATGCGTATATTGAAACATTTGCTGATTGTATAATACGCATGCGTGCGCTTAGTACATGACAAAGAGCGATGTTTGTTTACATTTATTAAGTAGTATAATTTGGAAATTCGACGTCGAAGTTTCGTTTTTTACTGTATATTAAAGGTATTGTGTGTATAGATAAAGTTTTAGATTGGAACACAAACAAACAAAATAAGAAAGTATTTTTTATAAATTCGAAAAATTTCTGTTTTGGTTTTTTCTTATCACGTATTGTTACGTATTTTAATGTTCTTATCTTAAAAAATATGTGAGAATAAAGCCGCTCTAATGAGATTTAAATGTTTCTTGACTAACAAAAGCTCTTAATTATTAAATATTGTTAAGTGATTATTCGATTTATTATTATTTACACTTTTTTTTTTCAGAAGTATCGAATAACGTAACGATACGATAGTAACGAGTACTAATTGTTATAGTAACTTTTTTTTCGTTACTTTACACCTCTATTCGCTCCACAGTTTATAAAAGAAAACACTGTCAACATAATAAAAAATGCCGTGGCGTGTGTTGAGATACTGCACTAGTAATTCAAAGAGCAAGGTTTAATATGAAGGAATAACTTTCCATCGGTAAGTAACTAGAATTCATTGATTGAAAATTAAATACGGATTGCAAAATTCCCGCCGCCACCATAATAAATGAAATGAATGTTTAAGGCTGTGACATCTGACAGTCGATTGAATGATTTGACACAGACTAAAAAACAGAAGAAAATGTAGATGTCATAACTATGTCTACATTTCACTTTCTTCATGGAAGCAACAAAAAATTTTTTGTTTCCTACTCAGTTATTAATGTTTTTAAAACGTTTAAATTGTTTTTATAGGAATTTTTATATTAAAGAAATAATGTTTCAGCCTTAAAAACAATTTTGATCGATAAAGTAACATTTATAGAAGTGTGGGAGACCGATTTTTTATTTTGCTATCCAAACCGCATAGTATTTCTGTTTCATGTCAAGATAATTTATGATATGTTATATAGGCGGACTTACCATGATACTGATACTGACTAAAATTGACAAAGGTGTTTGAGGTGTTCCCGACGGATTGGGTTTTTTTTTTTAATTTGCCGAAAAAATTCCCCTCTTCTTATTACTCCCTCTCTGACAAATTTCATACCTTACGAACTTGACACAATGATGACAACAGGGGCCAACGGCTCTTCGTGCCTTCTGGAGCACGGAATAGCTCAAGATTTGTATGCCACTTGTAGTCACACATCCAAGTAAGGACTACACTCGGTGTGGCTTAACTTGCAAAAGCGCTAGAAATTAGTACTCCCGCTGAGCCACCGCTATCTACATGCCAAATTCATTCCAATCCATTTAACTGTAATATGGGCTTAGTAAAAACATCCATCCATTCATCCTTACAATCATCCATACAAACATCCATACAACCATCCAATCTGTAAATCCATCCATACTTATCAACATTCGCATTTATTATATATTTGTAGGATTTAATTTGAACCACGTACTCGTTGGTAGGTAAAAACGTATTGACTTTTCTGTACTATTTAGTCTATGAGAATGAAGTGTGAATGAATGTGAATGAGAATGACACTTAGCAAATCTAGCGCTACTGTTTTGAAGGACAACTTAAAAGCACAGACTAGGGAGCAGATACTATACTAGTATCAGACGACCGACTGCCATACATATTTTTGTATGCATAGTTAAGTTATACAATAATCTGTGGGGGGGCTAACTTGAATCTGACATTAGGATGTTTTTTTTCAGTTGCATGACCTGTTCCAAGCAAAAGAAATTAGCTGTTTTGTTTTTTTAATACCTTTAAAGGTTTATTATTTATAAAAAGAAAACAACGACTAAAAATGAAATATTTTATTTATGTACGCAACATAACATATAACAGGTACTTATGCTGTAATTTTTATATTCAAAGATTCAAATGTTTATTCAGTAATTAGACCTTCACAGGCACTTTTACACTTTAAAGTTAAGTGAGGAGCAATCAGGTCGATGATACTGCTCAAAATGGAAACCGAAATACCCCATAGGTCCTCAGTTTTTTTAGTATTAAGAGCCTTGTAAGCTGAGATAATGTCATATGGAGTTATGCTGGGTAAATCGGTTGATATGGGATGGTGGAACTGACATTTGTAGGTACCCACATACATACATACACATAGACTGGTAAAATCATTACACTTCCTCTTAGCTTGCCGTAGCCGGGTAAAAATCTGGCACCAGTGCTGGCCACTTTACACACGTAAAAAACAAACCATTAAATAAACACAAGTTGGAAATTTCCCGTGCAAGTCGTAAAAGGGAAAAAAAAGCGCGGGAAACTTCGACTTAGGTGGAAGTATTTTTTAAATTTTATAATTTTAAATATCAGGAGAGTATATTTAAGTGTAAATATTGTAATTATTTGTATATTTATTCTTTATTTTTGTATATATATTTACTTTGCTTCACCTCGGCTGATTGGTAAGTCTTTTTACCTTTTATGTTTGAGGGCCTCCCGGTCGACGACCCCGGGGGGCAGGATACCAATCCTGTTCCCCAGGTTGGTTTTAATGTAATAATTGAAGAATCCCATGTAAATAATTCAAATATCCCACAAGATAATTTTGTAAATAGTATTCTGAATGAATCTATGAACACAGACACAGACTGCTCGGCGTCAGATGCTGGTTTTATAAAACCGAGTAAAAGGACACGAGCAGCTCGTGTTTGCAAAAGTTGCAACAAACGAAAATGCAGAAAGAGCAAGAATGTAAGAATTGAGGGTGAATGTGCTTGTGACGATGTGGATGAAATGCTTACCGAAAGGAATACTGTTACAATGGTTCCGCCTAATGCCCCCGTTGCAGATTCGACTCTGAAACATTCTCGTATCCCTGATAGGGAACCAAGTGCTCAGGTTGCCAGAAATTTATATAATTCAAACGATTCTGGTCCATTCACTGTGCATGTTCAAAAAATACAGTCAGCCCCCAATGATGGTACCACCCTCCACCCAATACTTTTTGGCAACTTTCTTAAAAATAATAGCTTTAAAGACATTGTTAATGGTAGCTTGAAATGTATAGGAAGAAATCGGATTTCAATCTCATTCACGAACCCAGATGCAGCAAACACTTTCTTAAATCACCCGAGTTTAGCCATACAAGACCTTAAAGCTTTCATTCCCTCAAACAATGTTATTCGTATGGGCCTTATTAGAGGACTCCCCACTGAGTGGTCAGCAGAGGAAATAATTGCAAACTGTTCTGTCCCCATAGGCTGTGGTCCGATATTAAAAGCCAGGCGGCTAAATTACAAATCTGTTATTAATGGTCAGACTGCATGGAATCCTTCCCAATCTGTTGTTTTAACTTTTGATAGTCAAGTCTTACCAAAAAGGGTTTTTACTTGCTACAATGCAGTAAATGTTGAATTATATATTTTCCCAACTATTCAGTGCTATCAATGCTGTAGGTACGGACATACGAAAACTGTATGCAGATCTAAACCAAGATGCTTTAAATGTGGTAGGGAGCATAGTGGTGACACATGTAATATTGAAGAGGAATTTGCTTGCTGTTGTCTTTGTAATGGTCGTTACTATGCAACCAGCAAAGTGTGCCCAGAGCACAACAGACAATTAAACATAAAAAAACCATGGCTGATAGTTGTATTTCTTTCTTTGAAGCATCTAAATTACATCCAATTTCTAAACCATATGTAGATGTCATCTCTTCACGTTCCAACAGTATACAGAATCAGCAATCTGTCTATGCTGATCCCCCTGCAGGATCATCCTCTTCTTCATCCTATAAAAAGAACATCACATTAAAACCTCGTTCCCCCTATGTGGCTCCCAATGGTTATGACAGAGAATCTCATAATGAAATTACAAGAGACTACAACATGACCAATCCATCTTCTGCCAATGGACAATGCCTTAACAATAGTTTAAATTCTCAACCCTCAAATAATTTAATATCAGATATTATTCGTCTCATCATCAATTTGTTAACTCAGACCAAATTGATACCGCCCAACGCTGCTCCTTTAATTGAAACTCTTTTACAAATAATAAATTCCAATTATGGATTTTGCAACAATAATGCAACTGTCGCAGTCTCACAAGTAAGAAAAGTGAATTAATTCACTTTTAATTGCAATTTCAGAAACTTGGTTTAATCCCTCATTCATTTTTAAAATTCCTGGATATGTTTGTATCAGAGAAGATAGAGCTGATGGTTATAGTGGAGTGGCTCTCCTAATAAAAAATTCAGTGCCATATTCACTAGTCAGACTACCTTCACATAGTGATCACATAGTGATTTCAATAGTCGCAATATACTTTGATAATACTTGTATTGCATCTGTATATATTCCTCATCCATTATCATCTACTCTCCTTGAATTAGACCAGCTTATTTCTTCTCTTTCTACACCATGTTTAATTTTGGGAGATTTCAACTGTCACCACCAGAGTCAATTCTATCACAGATTGTTATGGATTGCATCTTATGGACAAACTAGATAAATATAATTTATGTGTTTTAAATACAGGTCTTCCAACACGTAGAACAGCCGCTGGAGAAAACACTAGTGCTGTAGATCTTTCTATTTGCTCTCCCATCCTTGCTTCTATTTTAACCTGGGAACCATTACCCTCTACTTTTAGTAGTGACCACTTTCCTTTGATTATCAAGTTTCCTACTAAGGTCAAATCTTCACCCAAGTCTAAAGCACGAAGAAGGTTTAAAACAGTTAATGGTGAATGGGAAAAATTTAGGTCCATAGTTACACAAAAAATAAATTTACACTTTAACAATGATGTTACTTACAAATTAAATTATACTGTTTTTTCACATGCTATAGTAGACGCGGCAAAAGAGGTATTCCCAATGTCAAACAAATCATCTGTCCATATTCCCTCACCTCCGTGATGGGATTCTGAATGTACTGCAGCCATAAAAAAAAAGAAAAGAAATGGAGAAACAATATTGTATTTCAATGACCTCGGAAAATTACTGTCTTTTAACAAACACTATCAACGAAACAAAAAAAAAATACTAAAAGATAAGAAGATGCAGGGGTGGAAACAATTTTGTGAATCTATCTCTCCTGATGTTCACCCCACTGAGATTTGGCGGAACATTAGAAGGTTTAGATTGGGATTTAAGGATCAAAATAGTTTCAGTGTACCGGAGGAAATGACAGATGAGTTTCTGAATCGTCTTGCTCCACCATTTGTTAAGGAGTCTATTCCTGATTTTATTTTTTCAACACCAGAAATAAAGGACCAGAATAAATTACTCTCTTAGAATTAAAAGGTGTTCTCAGTAATATTAAAGATACTTGTCCTGGTGAAGATCATATTTTTATTGTTAGCTAATTTATCAGATTCATGTTTATCCCATTATTTAGACATTATGTTTACGGGGCAAATTCCAGAGGAATGGAGGACCTTATATATTTTACCTATCTTGAAACCTGGGAAATCACCCGGGGAAGCTTCTTCATACAGGGCCATCGCCCTTTCCTCTGTTATGGGCAAAGTGGTGGAACATTTAGTTAAAAATCGGCTGGAGTGGTACGTAGAACATAATAACTTCTTGCTGCCCAATCAGATCGGATTTAGAAAGGATAAAAGTACAATTGATAGTCTAAGTATCTTCACCACGGATATCCGTATAGCGTTTTCAAATAATAAATCATTGTTGGCTGCTTTCTAGATATTTAATTCGGCGTATGATAATGTCATACTGACAGTACTTGACAACAAACTTAAAAAAATTGACATTCCGTTGACGTTCAGAAAGTTTGTTTTCAATATGCTGTTGGGAAGGCAAATTCACTTGTTTTTAGATGACAATAAAAAAATATCCCGAACTTTGTGGAAGGGTCTTCCACAAGGTTCGGTATTGAGTCCAATATTATTCAATATTTATACTTCTGATGTAAAACCGTCCTTGCAGAATCTGAATGTTGAGGTTCTCCAATACGCCGATGATTTGGTTGTGTACTCGTTAAGTGATTCTGTTGAGGCAGCTACTTCAGTAATAAATGAAGCTTTAATTCAGCTTAAAAATTGGTTGGATCAAAACGGTTTTGAATTGTCAGTATCCAAAAGCTCAGTTGTATTATTCACTCGTAAACGTAAAATTTCGGCTTTTAAGGTTATTTTGGATGGACAGATTCTCCCTGAGAAAAAGGAGGTCAAATTTTTGGGAGCTGTTTTAGATCCTAAACTTACAGGAGTTGCCCATTGCAATTATATTTACAACAAATGTGAAAAAAACCTAAATATTCTTCGTTGTCTCACAGGTATATGGTGGGGAGCTCACCTATATTCATTGAAACTTCTATATATACAATGTGTCCGGTCAGCGGTGTCGGAGACTTTGGGGGGATGAAATACGGTATTTTTTATCGACTAATCACCCCTCATAAGTAGTTTTTCTCCTACCATAATAAAATGGCAGCCATTTTGTTTTTCTTTTTAATCGAAGCACGAGTTTTGTACTAAATTAGCCATAGCTCCCTATGTAGAGGTCCTAGAAACACAAAATAAGTCTCATTCGAAAGCGAAACATGTAGACCATAAAATATTGGTAAAAAAAATGCTAATTTTATTTATAAAAAGAACCAAAAAAATTGCTAAAAGAAAATAATTAAGTAATTATTTTGCATTTTTTTTACAATATTAGGTTTAAAAAAAATCTAAGCTGTTGGCCTACATTTTTTTTATGTCTAAACGATAGAACAGTATGTCCCCTAAATAAAACAGCATACATCTTAGCCCTAAGTTACATAGTTCAGAAGCTATGATGGTTTGAATAGACCCCTCATTGTCTAATCCGGCTGTTGAGAAAGAAATAAAACAAAATACTTAGTCTTCACGACATTCATTTTGGCAATAAAAAAAACAATGTTTTAACCATTGTTGTAGAGACTAATTAGGACCTGGTGATGAAGATGATGATGATGATAACCATTGTTCGAAATGTCCTCCGTGGTGTTGCAGACATGCTGTTGCTCTTACTGCCACATGTTGCGTAGAGCGTCTTATCATCGCTTTGTCATTCTTTAATTCATTTCCGACTTGAATAATTTTGTTAATTAGCTCCTCGCTTGTATTTGGCACGTCGACATAGACTTTCTGCTTCATTGTACCCCACAAGAAAAAATCAAGTGGGGTCAAGTCCGGTGAACGCGGTGGAACAATCGCTTGGCCACCGCGTTCCGACAGAAAGTCTATGTCAACGTGCCAGGTCCTAATTAGTCTCTACAACAATGGTTAAAACATTGTTTTTTTTATTGCCAAAATGAATGTCGTGACGACTAAGTATTTTGTTTTATTTCTTTCTCAACTGCCGGATTAGACAATGAGGGGTCTATTCAAACCATCATAGCTTCTGAACTATATAACTTAGGGCTAAGATGTATGCTGTTTTATTTAGGGGACATACTGTTCTATCGTTTAGACATAAAAAAAATGTAGGCCAACAGCTTAGATTTTTTTTTAAACCTAATATTGTAAAAAAAATGCAAAATAATTACTTAATTATTTTCTTTTAGCAATTTTTTTGGTTCTTTTTATAAATAAAATTAGCATTTTTTTTACCAATATTTTATGGTCTACATGTTTCGCTTTCGAATGAGACTTATTTTGTGTTTCTAGGACCTCTACATAGGGAGCTATGGCTAATTTAGTACAAAACTCGTGCTTCGATTAAAAAAAACAAAATGGCTGCCATTTTATTATGGTAGGAGAAAAACTACTTATGAGGGGTGATTTGTCGATAAAAAATACCGTATTTCATCCCCCCAAAGTCTCCGACACCGCTGACCGGACACATTGTATGTAATGCTATAATCGTTTAAGAGGGCTGTGCGCGCTCATTATCTTCACCAATTGTCATAGAGTATTATAAATATTTATGTAGTCTATGTAGGGTTTATGAATTTATGCAATATTTGTGTATTTTTCCATGTATGTTTATGAATATATAGATAAGTATATAAATTAATAAAATTATCGTTAAATGTATTTTTGGTAAAACTTGAAGATAGTAATTAAATTATAGTTAAATTAGAATGTACCATGTCGTCCAAAATTAGTTTTTATCCGCATCACCTGTAGGTTGACTGGTAGAAAAGGCCCTGGGACTTAAGTCCGCCTGTTACAATTTTTGTAATAAAGTTAAATAAATAAATAAATAATAAAAAAGTGTTTTAGATTATGCTACTTTTATTTTTGAACCATGTAGTACAGTTGCTTTTAGAAGATTGGATGATGTACAAGCCAAAGCTATGAGAATAATAACTAGTGCAATGAAGTCTAGCCCTATCAATGCTTTACAGGTAGAATGTGTCGAAGCTCCTTTACATTTTAGAAGGCAAATGATTTGTGACAAAATATTGTTCCGTTCTATGCAGGTATCTCCTAACATGGTTACAGTTAGAGTCCAGATTCTATTTGACGTGATACAGTCATCTCGATTCTGGACTAACAAATCCCCCCCCCCCCCCCCCCGAGTTTAATTATAAGCTATAATAGTTATATTTCTCTCAACTGCCGTATCCATTCTGCAAAAACTCACCCTCTTTTCGATAGTAGCTATCAGGCGTTAATAGCTCCCGTAAATATAAATCAGCCCCCCAACGCGGCGGATGTCAGTGAAGTTGTTCTTGATGGTGATCATCATACCTTGTATACGGATGCGTCCAAGGGGTCTGTGGGCTGTGTTGGTGTGGGTGTTTACCACCCACAAAACAACATAATTCAAAAAATTTTGCTGCCTCCTGAGACTTCCAACTTCACAAGCGAACTTTTTGGCCTACTAAAAGCGATGGATTACATAATTCTAATGAAGCTTCTCCACACCACTATTTTCACAGACTCCCTTGATGCGTTGCAGACACTACAAAAATTCCCATTTAGAATGAAAACTCATTTTCCCTTAATAATCCAAATAAGAAATTTACTTTTCAAATCTTCTTCTCTTCACCTTTCTGTGAAATTTTCTTGGGTACCTAGTCATAGCGGTGTTACTGGGAATTAAAAAGCCGATAAATTGGCAAAAGAGGCTATTAAGTGCGGTGACATGCACCCTTATATTAATTATTGTTACGATCTAGTTAATTTGCCCAAAACTAACCTTAGAGATTATTGGGAAAAAATATGGCAACAAAGCTCTAAGTCTAAAGGCATCTATTTTTCTAAAATTCAACCCAACATACCTTTAAAACCTTGGTTTTTTATAATAATTCTAAGCAAACAATCCACATCCACTATAATTAGAATGCGAATTGGATATAACAGTTCGCCTCAACATCTGTGTCGAATTGGAGTCTTTGACAATGATAGTTGCAGCTGTGGTATGGGAGTTGGTGGCTTAAACCATATCCTTTTTAGCTGTCCACTTTTAGACCGAAATCTGCTGGAAAAATGCATTTTTTATGAAAATATTCCATTTCCTACTCATGTTATTTCTCTTCTTCGTTGAAATTCTAAATCAATATATGATTCAATTTATAATTTTTTGAAATGTAATAATATAAATTTATAATATGTATTATTGTTATTTATGTCATATATCGTATTATCGTTTCTATATATTCTCCTGTTTTCCTATTTTAGCTTTTATTTTTCGCGTTATAGTTTCCCACGTTTTATAAACTCATACATGGCTAAATACGCAACAACGTCAAGCCAAAAAAAAAGTCGTAATAGCCAAGTTTGAGCAAAAGGTTCCCACCTAAATTAAACAACGATTAAGTATAAAGCATATTTGTGATAATTTGTGTACTTATTGTATAATTGTGTCACACCTATGAAATTAGTTTCAGCTCGACTTTTACGACTGGCGTGGGTTCTTTTCTTCCAAAGAATGGCGTGACAAGATAGTATAACAAATACGTTAAGAATTTATTAGGAATATTTACTTACAATATTGATTTTCGTAAGGTCCTTCTATGGGATGTATACGATTTGTTCTTTTCACTGTTGGCTGCTTGTATTTATTTGCTAAAACAATAAAATACGTGTTATAAACTTTAGTAAATATAAAGGTACTTAAATATATCGTTTAACATACTTACATATTTTATATAAGTATGAGTTTCGTAATGTATAACAATATCATCGGTACTTACCAAATGCTTTTTCATTATTTATGCACTCATTTACAAATGAAAACGGAAATATACATAACAGCAGCAGATTAGCAATCGCTTGTTTATCTTAGAAAAATAAATTAATAGGTTGGGGAAAAAGTCTTTTCACATTTTATATGAAAATTCAAAACATTTTTTAATATAGTTTATTTACATTTAGCTAAAGTATGTAGGTACCATTTTGTTCGATAACTTTTTGCCATCTTATAGGTAGGGACATGATCCCATTGCTATAGGAATTTTGGGGCTTCTGATCAAAAAACTGCGTCAAGTAGTTTTGGCAGTCCTCTCGTGACGTTAACCTGACACTGCCTAAAGAATTCTGAAGAGACCGAAACAGGTGGAAATCTGAAGGTGCCAGGTCAGGACTATACGGCGGATGCATTAACACCTCCCAGCCAAACTCTGTTAATTTTTGCTGAGTGGTTAAAGATGTGTGAGGTCTAGCGTTACCATGATGAAAAACCACACCCCTTCTGTTGATTAATTCCGGCCGCTTTCTCTCAACTTCTTGCTTTAATCTTATCAGTTGTTCGCAGTAGAGTTCTGAATCGATGGTCCTGCCTGGTGGTAACAGCTCATAATGAATAATGCCCTTCCAATCCCACCACACACACAGCATCACCTTGTTGCGAGTTAACCCGGGTTTCGCCACAGTTTGTGAAGCCTGACCGGCCTTTGACCATGACCTTTATCGCACGTTCTTGTCGTACGTGATCCACTTTTCATCACCAGTTATCAATTTCTTCAAAAATGGTTCGGTCTCATTACGTCGTAATAAAGAATCACAAATGAGTACACGGTTCATTAGGTTTCTTTCAGAGAGCTCGTGAGGTAGCCAAATATCGAGCTTTTTTGTGTACCCATTTTTTTTCAAATGCACCAAAACTGTTTTGTGGTCAATTCCCAGTTCTTCAGCTACGTCGTAACTAAAATAGCATCCATTGCATGTGTGCATCTTTGACATCAAAATTTCCGGATTGAAAACGCGTAAACCAAATTTGTGCTACTCTAACAGACACTGCACTAGGTCCATAAACATCGCAAATTTTTTTCGCGGCTTGCTTTGCATTTTTACCTTTTTGGTAGTAAAATGTATTTAATTTCTTCGTTAGATTCACTCATCTTGACGGTAAGAAAAACAAATGAAAATCACGCATTTAACTAATTACGAATTTGGAGTTATCTTCTTTAAAATTTAAACTTTTAAATGATACCAAAACCAGCCAGGTACAAATAGAATAGCCAAAGTGGTTTTATTACAAGTTCATACATACAATATGCGAAAAGACTTTTTCCCCAACCTAATATAATAACTTTATTTAATTTTTATATGATGGACATGATTTTCACAAAATGGCGCCATGTTGAAAAAATAGAACAGAATTCAAATTATTTAAAATCCGAACAAAGAGTCCGAGGACGGAGTGCCAACCTCTTCGGACAACCAAATGTATGGGGAGCATCAAGTTGCCCTCGCCGCTAAGAATTAATTTCTTCTTTTTTGCTATTTCTTAATTTTTTAAAAGGCATGTGAATTAGCAGTGCTTAAAAGCGGACTTAGCGCTGCAGCGCGATAAGTGTCAATACCAAAAAAGACATGGCCGTTGTTGAAATCGAAATGTCTGCCAAAATAGATGAATGCTCACCAAATTGTGTTCCTAGAAGTATTGTAGATTCTTTTATTGACGACCTCCGTGGTGTAGTGGTCACCATGCTAGTCCGCTACCCAGAGGTTCCAGGTTCGATCCCCGGTCAGGGCAAGTTGGAGAATGGCCTTTTCAAATTGTCTTGGGTCTTGGATGTTTATCTATATACCGGGTGGTCCGTTGATAGACGTCCAAAGGCAAGATTTAAATGTCTTAACCTAAGGGGTACCCGAATCACCCCCATGATGTTTCGCGATTTTTGTAGTTTAGGCTGTAGAATTTTTTAGTTTTGTATTGATATTTTTACCTGAAGTCGGTTATCATATTTTTTGACTCATTATTTTTTTTGTATCGTTTATTTAATTGTTACAATGACAGCTATTGGCTAAAAAAATAAGATATGCCGAGGTATTACGGAACTTTCCGAAAATTTTATCTACAGTTCAAAATTACTGTTCAAATTAATTAGTCAAAAATGTTAAGTACTTGAAAAAAAAATAAGAAAGAGGTGCCAGGGACTTTTAAGTATTTTTAAAAACTTGTAAAGATCTTCAACAGTAAAAATCATCCAAAAATATTGGTCCATAATAGGGTTTTATTTAGTGTAAGTAATTAGTTTTGAAAGCAATTTCAATCCTTTATTGCAAAAAATAAATAAATAAAGTGTTCTTTAATTTAATACTTCTTCTTTAAGTAGTAAGAAATTAATAGCCCAGTGTTACTTTTTCTTCCACAATGTACATATAAATATAAGTATTAAGTAAAGATAAGACATTTCATAAAAAAAAATTACATTGCCTAGGCATTTGTATACAATGCCTGATACAACACATTGCATGTAATGTAACATAGGTATACATTGGTAAAATATACCCAAGTATGTATGTCTTACTAATGTCTTATTCAGGTAATATACGTATACGTATAGATATATAATAGTATATTATAGTAGATAGTAATGTCTCTACGTAGTACCTGACTAAATAGGTAGGTACACGATGAAAGTACCACAGCCACAACAAACGACATCCAAACACAGTTCTTATTTATAAAACATTTGAACAAGCATAATTTGATCACAAGTTATCTCGCTAGGATTGAAATATGGCACATTCAAAAACATAGCCAAGAAGTACACAGGTCAAATATGGTAAAGTCAATGTCTAGTGCTTCTACGCAGGCCCGCGGAAGAGCAAAAACTAGTGGAAGTGCTAATTAGACATAATTCCCGGGAGCCGGGTTGTCGCCAAACTTACACAAATAAACCACTATAATCACCAGCTATTGCTATCAAAAGTATGGATATGATTAAAAGTTCCAGGATTTCTCGAGAATCTAATTGGGTACTAAATAAATAAAACAATCATAATTATGTGATTTCAGGATAAGTACATTTTATTCGATTAAAATATATCCTGAAATCGCATAATTGTGATTGTTTTATTTATAGATTTTATACAGTCATATCAATACTTTTGATAGCAATAACACCCGTGATTCCGATCTCTGATAATCACATTTGCATTAAATATAAACAATTCGTTTAATACGGTCGTTTTTATTAATTTCAATAATGCTCTTTGGTTCTCATTAATAAGTTTTATTTTGCAACGGTTAACAAAGCTGTTTTGCAGTCTATAGTAACTATAACTTTACGAATAATCTGGTATTTTAATATTGATCTCGTTAATTTCAAAAGAAGGAATTAAAAATGATTTAAGTTCAATTAACATAAGGTCTTAATTAGTGTCAATAGGTATATAATACTGTCGGGATTGAGTGCAGTTGTGCAGTGTGCTTAATTATGACACGCGTGTCACGCTCTCTTGGCACTTCCACCTTTTTTCTCTGCCGTGGGTACTTAAACGAACTTATTGGATTGTATTTGACTATTTGACGTAAAGAATGTAGTGTTTCATTGTTATTTATATATTAACCTAGGCACATGTTGGTACCTACCTAAAGAATGAGGAGCTCAAAACCAAACATGATTATTTGGGACGTACGTAAGTAGATACCCAGTATTAAGTGTCTGCTCAACTGTCAAGATTTAAAAACATTTTCTTAAACAATAATGATTTACTCAATGATTCTGAAGACGCATAACTGCTGTAGGCACTTCCGAACATATTACATAAAAATAAGATGACCCATTGAAGATGATGAGAATATTAAAACATATGGTGAGAATATTAAAACATTCATTGTGTACCAAAGTACCTTTGTATAACAATGGACGATTTCTGATGTTTTTGTAGTAAGTTGGCCTTATGTTAAACACGGGCTGAAGGTTCATTAATCGTCTGTCTCGCAACTTAAGACAGCGGCTCCGAAATGAGTAAATTAATTTTTTTACACATTTGGCTGATTGCTACCTCGGCCGCCGTTAGAACGAATTCTCGAAACCTGAAAACCAAGCAGCAACAGGACAATTCAGACGAAATTTCGAATGGGTATTTTAGCACGAACGTGTCAGCAGCGCCGACGACCACGAATCGATCGTCGAAGAGCGACTTGATCGTAGAGAAGTTTGTAGAGACGCTGATGTCTAGCGAGAGGTACCTTAAGATGGTGGAGAGCGTGGAGCGTAAGCTGAACCACCTTGACGCGACGTTCCACGAGCGGACCAACAGCATCCTTAAGCACCTGGCGGAGATGCTGCGCACGGTGAAGGCGTCGCCCGCCAACTCACTGGAGAACGCGCTGATGTCCGTAAAGAACGATCTGGACAAGCTGAAGCAGGCGCTGGCGGGTCCCGACCATCCTAGCATGCGAGGTGCGTACATCCAGCTTAAATTTTACAGCTGTAAGTTCTTATTTGCTCCAAATTAACTGTTACTCGGAGTGTAGGTACTAAGTTGTAACTCGTTGGTTACTGAGACTGAGATAGACCTTCTAGGTCTGCGGGTCCTCCCCAACCCGGCCTGGCTGTCGATTTGTACTTTGTGTTTCTTTGCTTTATGATGTTACATAAGTCATATATAAGTCAATGTCATGAGGCTGCTCTGAAAGACATCACACTGAACATTAAGTCCAGCCTGGCCGTGATGAAGTTTAGGGTAGATTCCTGAAGTAATATTTCCGAGAGAAGCTGACAAACTTCATGGACCCGAAGTTTTGGCTGAAGGGTATGGTTTATTGTAGTTTTTGCAGAAGGATAGCCGACACCCCAATACCGCGCAACACGCACGTCTCAGCTGTGACGATGTATTCAGTTATTAATTCATACTACTTGATATCTTATATCTTGTATACTTAATATCTTGATAAACTAGTGACTCTGTGAGCTATCGACCTCGCGAGTCACCCCAACCCGTTGAAGTTTTATCCCATTGAAATTTTGTAAATATCATTCAATTATTTATCCGATAAAAAGTTTTTCAGATAAAAAGGTAGTGACTTAATAAAAAAAGAATGAAATGGCTGACATATGATATTTTTTAAGTTTCCAACCTCGATATTTCCGCAGTTTTGTAAAATTAAAATAAAAAAAACGAAATCGACCAAAAAGTTCTATAATAATTTTCGAACCTTCTTACAAAATTACCTTTTTCCATCTCTACGCCCGCCATTTTTTTTTCTTCCCCGTAGGAGTTTGCCTCTAACAGGGGATTTTTAAAGTCTCGCGATTTGATACGAGACTCGTATACGTTTGCGCATAGAGCGGTTTTGGATATTGCGCATAGCGCGATTTTTCATATATATTATGCATGTTTAATTGTGTTATAACTTCTTTTTTTTATATATATTCATATTATTCTATATACATATAGTAATAAATAGAAATATATATATATATATATATACAATTGGTATATATATATATATATTAATATTGGTATGTATATATATATATATAAAGTGTCTATTTATTTATTTATTAAATTGCTTGAGCGTCTGGAACACTTCCATCACCAGTTGCAAAAGCGAACGCTGTGCTGTTCCCTCGTTTGCGAGGCACTCAGTGCTGTATGGATCCACCTTCAAAATTCCACACAGTGTTTCATGTTGCTGTCTCAGTGCTCCGTATCTGTTCCAATGTTTAAGAAGGTGTTCAATTGATTGAGGGCTGTCATTGTCGCAGGGGCACTGGTTATTTTCAATGATTTTGAATCGTTTCAGGTATTCCTTGTGATATCCATGTCCTGATAGGAATTGTGTGATGAAAAAGTTCGTTTTTCAATTATTTCTGGCTTTAAGGATCGTTTGCAGTTCTGGAAATAGTTTTTTGGTTTGGGTTCCTGTTGTTGAGCTTTCTGTATGAGTCCTGCCATTTTGTGAGTGTTCGTTTCCTTAGTTCCTGTTTTATGTAGCTTATGGGTAATCAGGGGCTTTCCTCAATGTTGCTGCATCCTTTGCTGTCACGTCAACGAGTTCATGTCCGGTGATTCCTGCATGCGCCTTAACCCATATGAATTTAAATTGTATACCGTTTTGTGCTTTTTCTTTATAAATGGTTTTATGAATTGCAGCCACTAAATTGTCTGTATTGCTTCGGTTTTGGAGTGCAGTTAGAGATGATTTGCTATTCGACAGAACATCTCTATGCTTCTGTCTTGTCGCCCAGTTGCAGGCTTGCAGTATTGCGAATAATTCCGCTTGGTAAACAGTGCAGGTGCTATGCAGTTTGTTTTTCTGTATAGTGGGCCTATCGTCGGAAGTAGTGTAGGCAGCAAAGGCTGCTCCTGTTTGTTTGTTCTCTAGTTTGCTTCCGTCTGTGAAAATCTTTATGGTATTAGGGTAGCAGATGTCCTGGATTTTACGCCCGCCATTACGTTAAGCGTGGCCTTTGTAACTTACGGCCCTAGGGTCCAGGGTTAGGACGGGTTAGGTTAACCCGTTCGAAGGAAATGGGCTAAGATATATTTTGGTTAACCGATATAGCCTGTAATTTCGGTAAAGCGGTTTGCTTTAACCGAATCTATATATAGGTTTCTGCATGATACTACACGCCTTTCATTCCTAATCACTCAGTCACGTTACCTATCCCTGCAAAAGCGTTTGCATGACTCAACCAAACGGCTGTGCATTACTGAAAACATAATTAACCTATTCACATGACCTATTCAGATCTAGACACGATGCAGAGTGACAGAGCCAAATAAAAGAAAAGGAACTGGCGACGCAGCAGCCGTGTATATATTTATACGAACTATTTTGAGCTACTTTTGACGCCTTCACAACTCGAAACCTATTAAACCTAAATACATGAAATTTTGCAAATACATTTAAAGTTGTGTTGTAAATTTCAATAATGTAGCTCAAACATTTATTGATACGTTTAAAAAACCCGAAAATTGTGATTGACCTCTTATCCATCATCAAAAAGGTACCCTACTATTACATGCCTAAACGACCTGCAAAGTTGATATTTGGCATCTAGGTAGACTATTACGAGTAAACAGAGCAAAAAAAATCAAAAAAACAGTGAATTTCGTAGATTTAATTATTTTTCAAAAAGGTAACCTACTTTGATATTACCTGGAAAGTTGATATTTGGCATCTAGGTTGACTATTACTCGTATACAAAGGAAAAATTGAAAAAACAGGGAATTTCGTTAATTTGATTATTTTTTAATTAATAGATTTTATTTTTGCCCAATAAAATTACACTAGCAAGCATTTCTTCTTTCTAATAATATTACGCAAAAATTAGATAGTGTTATCCCAACAAAAGCATAAATGAGAAAATAGGAGCCAAGTTCAAAATCCGACAAAAGAATTGAGATCTAAATGCCCGCCAAGTTCTTTAGAGATTATTGAATTTTATTTATAAGAATCTTAACATTTGACATGGCTAGTTTTAGCAAGCTTACTTATATTTGGCTAATCAACTTATCATCTTTACGTTATACGTTTTTGGCGATGTGGCGATACGAGCCGCCACAGGCTCTCTCGGCTTTTGCGACGGTTACTCGCCGTAACAACGCTGGTCTACGTTCACCAATTTGCCGTATGGTTGAGTTTCATTATAAATTGTTCATAGGAAACAAGTAATATTTAGTTGTTAGTTCCAAAAATATAAAACGCTGCTTTGATTGACCATGACATTAGATCCTTTGAGGTTTTTTAGTTAAAAATTTCCTATACATTCTTCATTTTTTTTAAATAACGAATGATTTGATGTTACGTACAAAAAGTGGGATATCAAATGAAAGGCCTTGACCAGCACATTTCAAAAAATATTGATATTGCCATATATATGTATGCCTCCCGTAGTCGGGTATTACCTATTACCTACATTATTATATCTTGTTTATGTATTTAATATTCGTTGTTAAACTCCTCCATCCACATATATTATCTCTAGTGGCTACTTTATAATTAATACGCAAAAATTTTAAACTTAATTATGTAGTGAGTTACTTAATCATTACCACTTCATATAATAATATGTTATCTATCTGTTAAATAGTTAAGACTTTATTAATGTAACTGCTTGTTGTTCCTCCATAAATAAAATCAAAATCAAGTCTTGGAACGATGGTACCGTACTGCTTTACCGATAGTTCGTGTAGTAGGTTCAAATACAACCCTTTTAAGGGCACACAAAAATATTTCGTTTCTGGTCACATTTTACAACATGCCATATCCGTTTTTATAGGCGCAGTACCTACCTATACAGTTTAGTATTTCCACAATATTCATAAAAGTTAACAAACGATTGCTAAAGCTCTTTTAGTTAAAATGTGTTTTGTCTCGTTTTTACTATGTAATTGAATATTGAAAAGAGGAAAAGGGACAAAAGGTGTTTTCGCTAAAACAGGTTTAGCAAACGGCTGTTATTTTTTATGAATAAGAGGATTATACGAGCAATACAATAGGATGAAAGTGTGGGAGAGAGTGACTGAAAGAAGAATGACAGATAAAAATGAGATTTCAGAAAATCTATAAATTTTGATATACGCCTGGGAGACGAATAACTGATGCCATATTCGTCATTTAAGGTGAACGCACACTTATCCGAGCCGAATGCGTCGAACGAGCCGAACGAAATGAATTTTCGAATTCTTTATATGAAATCCTATGAAACCTCGCACACGTGACCGCGTTGAATCATCCGAATCTGGAAGAAAAACAGAAATCCTAGACGAATTCGAATGACGTCATCAGATGCGATCGAATCGCCGGCATTTCGACAATGACAAGTGTGTGCGTAAGAGCAACGAGATATTTATTTTAAGATATTATTCGATTTATTTTAAATGTTACAAAAATTAGTGATTCTAACATAATTGATTAATAAAGCACTATACAATAAAAATGTCGTCAAGATTCATCAAAATTCAAATGTAATTACAGTGCGACAGGTTTAATGGAATTGGAAATAATTCTTTCGGCGTGGTCGTTTTTTTCGAGGCCTTAAAAACTTCGATCGATTCGACGCGGATAAATGTGCGTTCACCATTAACGAACTTTTCTTGTGAAAGCACGATTCCCACACATATATAGACTAAAGATTGTGTTGTGTGTGTAAATTTTGTAGGTGAAGTGAAGTCGATTTCTTTTCGTATAATTTATGTATTATTGCGCCATATATTGTTTATGGAAATTTGGACTGTCACCAACAACCTGAATAACTGTACTACGAGTATATAAAAAGGTGATTGTAGGCAGGAGTTTAGAATTTGGTTGCCTATTGTCACACATGATTCCCTGCGCTTGTCTTCTACGAGAAGATAGTACGAAGTCTCTATTTGGCGCACAGTGCAGTACAAAAGGCTTGGGTGACTTCGAGTTCATTTTAAGTATTACTGTAAGTAGTACTGCGGTTAGCTGCCCATGTCGATCTTGTAATGGTTCAGTGAACTAAATGTAGAGCCGATTATAAAACTCTTTAATTAAAACAATCCAACATAAACAGATCAGTAATTTGTAAACGTCGGTATCTGTCGTATGTAAGCAACAAATACAATAAATTGTACACATTGTTTTGAAAACAAAATGTAGCACGTTCTATTGCACTGGCGGCGGGTGAGACACACTCACCTACCTGGCATGTGCGTTGTCTTGTTGGGTGTCTTTGTTTTTGTAAACTCTTCCGCTCATTAGATCTCCTACAAGCAGTTGCCTCGCGTTGCACCCTCGGGCAACATCTCGAAATGCCACGATTTCTAATGTTTGTGTACATAACCCTCGCTGTGTTCTCTGCCGTGTCCTGTGAAATGAAAGAAAAGAAAGGAAGAAGGAAAAACCACAACCTGGATAAATCACTGTGGAAGAAGGAGTATGAGACAGAGCTGACTGACGCTATGCTTTCGAGTAGAAAGAAGGATAATAACACGAGGCTGGAGCAGTCCGTCGGCTATTCAGATACGGAGAGTGTGCTGGAGAAGCTGATGGAAACAATAATGTCGAGTGAAAAGTATTTGAAGAAAGTGGACAATATTGACTTTCGGTTGAATCGATTGGACATAGAGGTCCACGAGAAGACGAATAGCATCCTAAAACATCTGGTTGAGATATCAAAGAAGCTGCGACAGAGCGGCACGGACATTTCTGGGGACGCAGGATTTGAGGGGTTATTGCACTCTCTCAAGGAAGACCTGGGCGTCATTCGAGCTCATTTGGGCAAGACTTCTGGTAATCATGAAGAAAGATAGCTCGATAGGATGCGGTCTACTAACGATCTATGAATTTAGTTCGTATTGATGTTCTTAGTTGAACGTTTGGTCAACTTTGATCTTTATATATACCTATTTATTAGAACAACTTTTATTATGTTTGATAAATATTATTATAAGCGAGTAAGTACGTACCTATTTAATCTTTGAAGTCTACATATTTAAAAAAATCTTTCGTGCTTAATTTCATTTTCAAATCGGACGTACGCACTGCGTTACACTCAACGTGATTCACTTTGGTAGCCTAACACAGACGAAAGGTGAATAAGTTGACTTGGTCGAAAATAACAAATGATCATACCGGCTCAAATATAAGTATCATGTGATTATGGAAAACTGGATGCATCTGACTACTTATGACAGGGTGTTTCAGAACGGCGTCGTCATTTTAATTGAAAAGTACCTATACACAATTTTAATCTAAGTAAGATTGAACTGCTTGCCCAGGAACGAAAGTTTTTGCCAACACAGACTTAAGTACAAAGTGGATCAGCTCATTAGTTTATTGAAGCCATTGGTTTTTGATATTTCATTTCTTTCCTGTGTGACAATTTCTACATACGGACTGAGTACTTAATTGAGTATCCTTAAAAGATAATTCGCAGATCTGAAACACCTTAAATAGTTCTTTAATTTTTTTTTTATTAGCAGACGGGCACTCGTTTCACGCTGGCTCGGCTCTGGACACCAGGCTTTCGTTCTTGGAGGGCAACGTGAAAAACATTATGGCTGGAGTGGACTCCATCGTATCCATAATCTCGGAAGTAAAGGCGCGGCAATTCTCGAGAACATTTTCCAAGTAAGATGATTGTTATACATAGCAACATAAAATGAAGACAGTAAGCAAAATACATATAATAGACAGTACTGGCCTTTTACTTACTAAATAACTGGCCAAGTGCGTATCGGGCCACGCTCAGAGCTAGAGTTTCGAAGCTACACGTTCAAACATGGGGAGTTGAGGATTTTGTTTGCCATAATTTTATGTTCAATAACTACCCATTTGAAATAAAATACACTTGATTTTTGGTAATTGTTTTGTAAAGATTAAGATAAGAACGTATTATTAGTTAGCGATCACAGGTCAGTCTCATTATTCGTCAATGTACAAAAATTGCATTTTTAAGACCTAGTTATTGCTTATTACCACAGGAACAGTAAAATCAGGAAGAATTAAAGATTGTCGCAGAAAGTGATGAACACGCGATTTGAGTTCTGTGTCAAGTGCTGTCCCCATTTAAAATAAATTATTTGAAAGGAAACGGAGAAACCTTCTTAAATTTGGCCTTTTTCATGCCCTAGATATAACTCTTCAAACTATTTTTTGAACTAAATACTGTTACTGTTTAAAGTGAGAACGTGAAGCTTTTCTTCGCACATAAGCGGAAATGGTCACTTTTGTCTAATGTGCGAAGAAAAGCTTCACGTTCTTACTTTTAAACTGTAAACAGTAGTTCATAAAATAGTTTGGGTTGTCTAAGGCATGATGAAGACAAAATTTTCAATGATGTCTCCGTTTCCTTTCAAATAATTTATTTCAAATGGGGGCAACACTGCACCCCTAAAAATTAATGTATCCCCTTAACCCGTCAAATTTTACCTCCTCAGAACAGGAATTGCACAAGCGAACGTAAAACGGTTCCCTATTTTTTTTTGCATAGAATTTTATTTCATAATTAAAAAGACATATTTTTACTTATCCTTATAATAGTAGCAATTTTTTTTTAACTATAAGCATAATTATTGTTAATTATACTATTCTATAAGCATGCATAAGTTTTATAGGCATAATACGCCTATTGAATATCTTACTCCTAAAATGTTAAAAACATTATTGCTCTAATAAATATATAGGCACTTAACATGGTGGGTAGAAAATACCCTCACAGTTTTTCCAGATGGTCATAAAAATAACTTGAACCTAACTTCCCTTCTGCCCTTACAGTTGTTTCGGGTGGTCATCAATTTTTTGAATGATAATTTAAAAAATAAGCAGTTAAAAAACTTAATTTTGTTTCTGTTATTCCTAAAAATATTGTGCCTAAATACTATTAGTCTTATAGTTATAACGCCTTTAATGCGAATTAACATTATGTCAAAACAAATTATCGTAAAAGTTAATTATGTCAATATTACCCGTATGCCAAAAAACAATTATGCCTTTGAACTATTATGCCAAAACTGGTATGCCACTTTTTAGGGTTCCGTATAAAAATGAAAAAACGGAACCCTTACAGGATCACTCGTGCGTCTGTCTGTCACATCCAATTTGCTCCGAATCTACTGGACCAAATCAAGTGACATTTGGAAAGATGGTGTAATCCTATAACCCAAATACAGATGTGCAAAGTAAATAAATATATTTTTTAAATAAGGTTATTTTCGGGGGACAAATTAGGAAATAAAAAAAAATTGAAAACGTTACTGTGTACATATATCAAATGAAAGGAATTATGAAAAATCCTTAAACACGTGTTTACTTATTTACCGCCAGGAGTACTCTTGCGAAGTTTCGTATCAAAGGGTCAAAGTAATCTTGCTTGTCCATACAAACTTTGGACCCCTGTTTCACCCCCTTAGAGCTTTTGAAAAATCCTTTCTTGGTGCACCCCTAAACCTCATAAGAAACCTATGTGCCAAATTCTGAGCCTTTAGGCCGTAACAGACGCGGCGCAAGTTGCGCCGCGTAACAGCTAGTGATGGGCGATGCATAAATACTCAATCAAGCCATTTGAGTATTTACTCAGTAGATTGAGTAAATACCCGATAAATATCCTTATTTATCCATTTGGTGAGTAGATTGATTTATATGAGTTGCGACTCATATTTATATTCATATTCATTGTTTAATGTTTTCATGACAATTTGAAACTTAATCTAGTATACACTTGCAATTCTTGTCGGAAAGTGTGTGCGTACTGGATATGCTTAAAATGTAGGTAAACGTTATATGCGACACTAAATTATATGAAAATACCATACTAATCATACACTGAAACTAAAGTAGACTTCCTTGACAAATTATCATTTTTTGGTGGGAGGTGTGCATAGACGTAATTTTACGTAAAAATAAGTAAACAGACATCAAATGCGATGGCGATACATGAGCACGCTCAATTTACTCTATTTATTAAATCTAGTGAGTAAATACTCAAATGGGTAGATTGAGGAGTACTATCCACTGCTCATCTCTAGCTGTTACGCGACGCAACTTGCGCCCCGTCTGGTGCGGCACTTAGACCCAGCGGTTTGGGCTGTACGTTGATATGTTAGTCAGTCAGTCAGTCAGTCAGTCAGTCTAGTCAGTCAGTTAGTCATTCAGTTTCTTCTTTTATATACTCGTATATAGACTGAAGATTGATGATAGATAGATATATAGATATACATATAGATATAGATATAGATAGAAGATATAGATAGATATACATAGATATAAATAACAGAATAACATAAATATTTAAGGGTCTCCCATACTACAAACGTAATTTTTTATAGATTATGGTATGAAACCCTTCGTACGCGCATCCGACACGCACTTGGCCGGTTTTATTATAGGTACCTCAACAAAAAATGCTCATCAGGCTTAACAACTTTTACTAAGGCGGCATTTTTATATTTCTTATAGTTTAGCTGAACCATTATAATTCTTTTTTATTTTCTTACTCCATTACTAGGTCTCCATCGTCCTAAATATTTTTTTTGGTAAAAATTTTAGTATACAGACACATTTTTTTACTGTTTTATTATAGTATAGATAAACAAAAGTTTTAGCCAATCGGTTGCATTGGTTACTTTAATAGTATTTTATGCAACAGTTCTATAAGGAGTGTTAAAAAATGCGAGTGGCGCAGGTTATCGTAAATTGACGCCATCGAGCATTTTTTGACTACTTATACAACGTTGCATACAATACTTTTTCTACGACTACATTTACTTAAATAAATACAAAAATAAACAAAGAAAAGTACGAAATACTACCATATGTTTGGTAGATACAGGTATCTATTGAAGACTTAATTTTTTTTTATTGACTTCTTCCTAGTGGCCGGAAGTGCCATTTTTGAAACATGGAGAACTAAACGAATGTTTTTCATACAAAAAACCGTTTCTTCAGTGACTGCACGTTTGAAAAATGGCACCATATGTTAAAATAACGATTTTATTATGTGGGCAGTATGGTAGATCTAAAGAAAAAAAGTTATAGGTCTATGGCTGGAGTATCGTTTTGGCGAAATAACGACACATGTGCTATTATATTAGGAATAGACTATAGACTTTTCTGAAATCATATAATCTATGTTCTTATATTAGTGTTCGGGACCATTTAAAAGACAGATAACAGTACAGGAGTAGAAAAAATTATATAATTATTTTACATTTGTCCAAGATTATGAACATGTGAATCTTTCTGTATCAATACTACAACCTGAAGATCATTTTTAGGGTCCGCCGTACTAAACAAGGAGCCCTTATAGTTTCGCCATGTCTGTCTGTCTGTCCGTCCGCGGTTTTACTCAGCGACTATAAGTACTAGAAAGCTGTAATTTGGCATAAATATGTACGGAAAAAACGGAAATAAAAAATATAATTTTTTTTATTTTATTTTAGCTCCCATACAAGTAAATTAAAAAGCAATTTTTTTTTCTCGACTAACCGATCATGTTTGGTACCGTTGAATAGGTCTTTTAAAAATATTGTGAGTTTGTGAACACCGTTTTTCGATTTTGGGATCCGTTTCTGAAATATTTACTTTTAAAGTGAAAAAAATTTTTAGAGTCAAGTCCCCCCCCCCCTCTATCTGCTAAACAGTTATATATGGACACGTGAAAAAATTCACAGCTATAGGATATAATTATAACGAAATTTAAAGGAAAACTATAAGAGCTAAGTAGGGTATACAAATGAAAAAGTTATAGGCGATTAACTTATAAAGTGTACTCGGAAAAAGAAAATTTCATACAAATTCAATAGAAAAATGGTTTTCAGACGTGTTTAGTGCCATGAACTCAAAGGTGGCGTTCTTAACTACGGAACCCTACAGCGCGTGGCTCGAAACGCATTTGGCCAATTATTTATAACTCGTAACACTATGCTTCATGCTCTTCCTACCAAATCTCCGCTATTTTTGATGGTAGTGTTAATTTATTTATTGTCTTGAAGCTTCGGAAAAACGTAAAAAAAATATACATGTGAATACAAGGCGAATTGAATATTATTTTCATTTTTTTGTTAGTGTAAGCCTATCAAAAACCAGTCATAACTATGTATCGTATAATATCCATAATATGTGCCATAATATTATCATCCTTGGTAATTATGTAACCTAGAATAATCAAAATTAATTAAGGTAAGTATGTAGAATACGACTGAAACTTTTTAAATTGTTGGTTGCATTTACTAAAGGATGATACAATTATATAACTTTATATTAATTTTATTAAAAATGCAGTCGGGCACTAACAAGAACTGTAATAAAAACGTTCGGTTTCCTTCTTTATTTACATTTCAGTATACCTAGGTTTTGTTTAACATAATTTGTTGCTAGTGTAAACTCGGCCTTACAATAAATGTGACTCACATTGATATAAAAATTCAAATATGTCACAAAACAGTTTAGTCACTAGTCAAAACTTTGAGCATGTTAGTCCAGGTAATTTTTTTTAATGACCCCTACTTAGATTTATTTCTGACGAGTAATGTGATGACTGACGACGCAAAAATTAACTGTAAAGTACCAAAGTACTTATAGATGGAAAGGTTAAAGGTAAAACTTGTAAGACTTACTTGATGTACTTACTTATACTTAAATCCTTGGTCTATACCAAGGATTTAAGTATAAGTAAGTATATCCCATTAATTAATATTGTTCTGGGACACAGAATTAGTTTATATATGTCGCAGTTAGTTAATGCCGACCTGTAATGACAAACAGCTATTGGTTTTGTCAAACAATGGATTGTACAATCCAACTGCGACATATCTAATAGGTTGGGGAAAAAGTCTTTTCGCATTTTATATGAAAATTCAAAACATTTTTAATATAGTTTATTTACATTTAACTAAAGTATGTAAGTACCCTTTTGTTCGATAAGTTTTTGCCATCTTATAGATATGGACATGATCCCATTGCTATAGACATTTTGGGGCTTCTGATCAAAAACCTGCGTCAAGTAGTTTTGGCAGTCCTCTCGTGATGTTAACCTGACACTGCCTAAAGAAGAGACCGAAACAGGTGGAAATATGAAGGTGCCAGGTCAGGACTATACGGCGGATGCATTAACACCTCCCTGCCAAACTCTCTTAATTTTTGCTGAGTGGTTAAAGATGTGTGAGGTCTAGCGTTATCACGATGAAAAACCACACCCTTTCTGTTGATTAATTCCGGCCGCTTTCTCTCAACTTCTTGCTTTAATCTTATCAGTTGTTCGCAGTAGACTTCTGAATCGATGGTCCTGCCTGGTGGTAACAGCTCATAATGAATAATGCCCTTCCAATCCCACCACACACACAGCATCACCTTGTTGCGAGTTAACCCGGGTTTCGCCACAGTCTGTGAAGCCTGACCGACCTTTGACCATGACCTTTTTCGGACGTTCTTGTCGTACGTGATCCACTTTTCATCACCAGTTATCAATTTCTTCAAAAATGGTTCGGTCTCATTACGTCGTAATAAAGAATCACAAATGAGTACACGGTTCATTAGGTTTCTTTGAGAGAGCTCGTGAGGTACCCAAATATCGAGCTTTTTTTTTTAAATGCCCATTTTTTTTTCAAATGCGCCAAAGATGTTTTGTGGTCAATTCCCAGTTCTTCAGCTACGTCGTAACTACTGATATGCCGATCGCGCTCCACTTTTTCAAAAATAGCAACCATTTTATCCGTAACAGGGCGACCAGAGCGACGTGCATCTTTGACATCAAAATTTCCGGATTGAAAACGCTTAAACCAAATTTGTGCTACTCTCACAGACCCTGCCCTAGGTCCATAAACATCGCAAATTTTTTTCGCGGCTTGCGTTGCATTCTTACCTTTTTGGTAGTAAAATTTTAAAATGTATCCAATTTCTTCATTAGATTCACTCATCTTGACGGTAAGAAAAACAAATGAAAATCACGCATTTTCCCAATTTGAATTTGGAATTATCTTCTTTAAAATTTAAACTTTTAAATGATACCAAAACCAGCCAGGTACAAATAGTATAGCCAAAGTGGTTTTATTACAAGTTCATACATACTATATGCGAAAAGACTTTTTCCCCAACCAATATATGTCGCAGATGGATTGTACAATCCATACCTCAGACGCCAGTACGGGTACTAACTGTAACAAGAAACTTAAATATGCATCCAGTACAGTGACCTAGAATTTATCTATTACAAATCTAGGTTCCACTTAGTTGTATAGTCCTTAGTCATCACAGAAATAAATAATGAAATTAACTTTGTTTCCAAGGAATGAAATGGTGGTAGGACAACTAGATGCCGCGAGCTTGATCAACGAATTCAGGAAAACCATACACGAACAGAGATCAAGAAAGTGCGAATGCAAGTAAGTTCTCATGAATGGTCAATCAAAGGGTTTGAAATCTTATCACAAATGAGAAGATCTGTAGAGGAAATAAATCACCAAATATCTCAGTAGATTAGCTCATTGAAGTGGACGTGGGCAGACCCGATAGCTGAAACTAAAGCGTAGCACAAATTGGGCTATGCTTTGCACAACGCACGTATTGCTATTGAAATTAAGATGGTAAAGTATCCTTACAAATTATATGCCTTTAAAATGAACATCTTTAAAATTTTTATTAGTAACTACGAAAGTTTACTCGGGGCGAGGGCTGATCTAACAATTAGAAGAAAATTAGATACCTATCTACTGCGAAAATGGAGAGTTAAGTACGTATGTCACATAATATGATTTACCAGTCAATCTGTATTGCTTAGGAGCGGTCGCGTGGACCGCACGGAGCGCTACCCCACGGACTGCCACGAGATCCAGGTGCAGGGTTTCAACGTGTCGGGCATCTACAAGATCAAGCCCGAGGACATCGAGCCTTTTTACGTGCTGTGCGACCTGACTACTGCAGGCGGGGGATGGACCGTAAGTATTTACGGCAAAAACGATAGGAGAGTGTACTTTACTGGCTTTGTTTTACTGGCAAGTTACCTGGGGAACAAATGTGAAACCATGCCGCCTTCACCAGTTCCCAGCAGACGTGGTTGACCCAAGAAATGTTGGCATGACGTTGTCAGAGATGATATGCGTGCCGATGGTCTTACTAAGTACTATAGCTGAGGATGCAATTGGAAAAATACTGAGATGAGACAGAGATAAAAAGATCAGACCAGAATACAGACAGATTATATAGGTATACTTGTCATATGCGTTGATATTAGTACTGTTACTAATTTATAAAGGATTTTTTCCACTGTAAGTTCATAGCTCACGGTAGCCGACGTAAAACGAGCAGATTTGTAGAGCAGTGTCATTACATCGTTGCAAAAATGCAGGATTTACTTAGGCCGTTTCAAATCGGTCGTTTATGAAGTTGGGGAAAGTCTATATGTTCAGAAGTGGACTTTCTGTGGCTGATATAATAATGATAATACTTACCCTAGGCACAATTTCTTTGCTCAGAATGACTCACTTTTACTCACTTGAAATTTTTATCACAATCAGGTCTTCCAAAACCGCTTCGACGGGTCTCAAGACTTCTACAAAAGCTGGTCTGACTACAAGAACGGGTTCGGTAATTTGGCTGGCGAATTTTGGCTGGGGCTGGAGAAACTCAGTTTCCTGACGAACCAGAAGCTGTATGAGCTGAGAGTGGAGCTGGAGTCGCAGCAGGGCCACGAGGGATACTCCGCTTACTCGGTATTCACGATAGGCCCGGAGTACGAAGGATTTCGGATCAGCACGCTGGGTACCTACTATGGAACTGCGGGTTAGTTGCAAATCTTTTGCAGGGTGGAAAAAGCCAGTTAAACAGCCGTAAAACGCACCGCAAGCTCGTAAGCAACATAGCTGAGGAAGCAACTCGGAATGCGCTAGGAACCGAAAAATAACACGATCATTCGTCCGTTAGTACCTAATATTGAAATCAAACACCAAACCAAGTTTAATTTCGTTTCGTTGCTTGTTGCTTTTAGTACAGGATCCGAAACGCCACTTCCTCCATCTGCTTGCCGGATGATAATTTCATTTAAAAAATAAAATATGTTCCTGCACATATATACTGCACAAATGCCGTAAAAAATAAGATCGACCTGCAAGTCTGCATAAAAACATTGGTCGCAGGGCGCTTCTGTTCGCTGGTCGCAGGTCGTTTTGGAAAACCATGCGAAAGGCATTTGTCCAGAAGTAGACTTCCTGTAGCTGATATGATGATTTTAACTCGACAGTGAGAAAGTGCACAGTTTTTTGTTATTTCTTCCACAGGCGATTCCTTATCATACCATGCGGGGCAGAAATTCTCGACCTTGGACGTGGATAACGATGAGTGGAAGGACGGTGCATGCTCCCTGGAGCACGGGGGCGCTTGGTGGTACAAAGAATGCGACAAAAGGTATTTCTCAACTCCACAAGACTTTCTTGCCTTTGTTCAAATGTCATTGTGCCCAATACTGGTGTCATATTTTTTAAGCTTTCTACTGCTGACATAACTCTGTTACTGATACTTTAGCCAGAAGAAGAGCGACTTGGCTTTACCTACATTTTTATAAATACATATTTCAAGATAAATTCAAATTAGAGTAAAATTTGCCCTTCCAAACGTGCGAACAGATCTAATAAAATTATCAAGATTGAAAAAAAAAATAGTTCACTGGAAACTTGGTTTGAATGCCTTCAATCCTGGGGATCCCGATGAGGATGTGTTAGTTATTAATACTGTCGATGTTTTTGATTCTCGTTTCGCTAAAAGTGGTCTTTGCCTCTGCTAGTTTTGGATGTACTTATAAGTACACGCACATACCTAAGTACTCGCAGTTCGTAGTACGTGTACACAAAATTACATATGTGTCCGAATAACACTTTCAGTAACTTGAACGGCAAGTACACCCTTACCCCCGACGAGCGGGGTCAGTCAATCTATTGGATCTCCTTCAAGAGTCCCGAATCCCCCCTCAGCAAGACTAAGATGATGATCCGCCCATTGCCCGCCAGCAAACCTATCAACTACGAATCCAATAGGGTAATGTATGCGTAACTTCTGCCATTGGTTTGTGACTATTATTTTATATATAAAATAGAATAAATGTTTAATTTCTTATGTATTTTGTTTTAACAGTACCTACTTGTAAAGTAGTTTAGCATGTCTTACTGACCCATAACCTTCCTACAAAAAGCTACAAAACAATAAAAAAGAGATTATGTCCACAGAATCCAGTTTCAAGATAACTATAGGTAGTTAGTTTAACTATGTTGCAGGAAATATTTATTTTTTAATTAGTTCACTATTCATTGACCAAATTCAAAGTTTACGAATAAGTTTGCGGACCTACCACATTCAAGAATTTAGGTACCTATTTATTTATATGTAATGAATCTTTTTACAAAACGGTTAAAAAGATCAAATGATATATTATTTTAATATATCTATATCCTAACTATCCTTGGAATAGGTTATACTAATCCTTTTACCTTTACTACCTTTTATTTTACGTAAGCACTGACATGGGGGCTTGAGAGGCCCGTACCGTATATTTTTTAATGGATATAGACGTTTAATACGTATGTGTTATTAATGACTTCATGAAATACGCATATGTACTGAATTTTATACATTTATATATTTCAATAAGACTTATTTTTACCAATTAAAAACTAAAGTTCACAATTATTTTGCAGATTTAAAATAAACTCTTTGGATTCACGGGTTTTTTCACCCCAGTCCTTTGAGAGGCTTGCGAGGGGATACAGATCCAATGTAGAGAGGCCCTTTGGAGAAGTTGATATAATGTGGCTCTCCCGCCAAAACCCATTCATGGATAGACCTATGAAAGGTTTCGGCAGGAGAAAGATCTTATAATTAACTGTTTATTAAACAATAATGTCTCTAATAAACTGTATAACAATCAACCTTGTTAATATAGGGGGAATAAAAAAACTGCAATGCACCAATTCTCACAATTTACCAACGCACAATCTGGGCAAACTTCTTTAGCGTATTACGTACTTGCGTACAATTTACTAAAAACAAAACCGGCCAAGTACGAGTCGGACTCGCGCACGAAGAGTCCCGTACCATTCTATAAAAAATCACGTTTGTTGTATAGGAGCTTTACTTAAATATTTATTTTATTTTGTTTTTAGTATTTGTTGTCATAGCGGCAAAAGAAACACATAATCTGTGAAAATTTCAACTGTCTAGCTATCATGATTAATGAGATAGAGCCCGGTGACAGACAGAAAGACAGACGGACTGTGATTCTTAGTAATAGAGACCCATTTTACTCTTTGGGCACGGATCACAAATATGACACTACTCTTCTGCTTTTAAAAATGTGGGCTGTCCGGTATTGGATGACTGTTTCCTTCCAGAGGAAGAAGTAGGTTCCATTTTGGACTATTTAATCTCCTAAAAAGTTACGGTCTGAGAAGCCCAAAATACTTTTTTGAACAAACTCACTGAATTTGCACTTGCCGACACATATTTCACCTTTGATGGCCTCCAATCGAATAAGCATAGAGTAGGTACTACAAAGAATATAATACTTTCTAACGAGAGAGGTACTACGACTATAATATCGACTAAGCTCGGAACTACTAGAAGCATGCGACGTATGTAAGGGTGGGGACTGGGGAGTAATTCGATGGAGTTTACTTTCGCTAGGCCCGAGAGACCCCAAAGTCAGCAGTTAAAGGGTAATTTTTGGCATATAGGTACACACATAAGCAAATAACTGAAACACAATTTACTGGAACTACATAATGGTAGAATCTAGTCAGTCCGTGATACCTTACCACTTTCCCCAAGGAAAATAAAACGACTTACCTAAATAAATAAAAAATTGGATTCATGGGTTGATCCAAGCTTTTAAAAGAACTATATTTTTTTCTCAGTAACCTTTTGAATGGAAATAAACATAGTACTTTCTGTTGAATACCTAACTAGTGTATGACCTGTGTGCATGACAAAAGGACCAATTTACTGGTGCAAGGGGCCAAAAGTAGGTTCAAACAGTACAAACTTTTCTTATATTCTCAGTATTGATTTTTATATTATGATACTCAGACAACTAAGTATTCTGATACCTTCTGTAAGCATCCAACGGCCATGTGGTTCTTGGGGAAAGTTGTTCAGTGTCATGTACTGAATCCACAATAGTTTCTAATACAATACATTTTCTTAGAAATCATGTAGTTGCCATGGCCCATGACCTACAGATAAAAAAACGGACTAGGGCGGAAGCCAGAAATTATTTTTTTGGCGGAACTTAAAACAATGCGCAAGCACAATCAGCGCGTGGATATTACAATATTTTCGCTTCCTATACCTATGTTTTTGCAGAATAAAATACTACAATATTTTCGCTTGAGTACATATAACATTTCGGATTGAACCCTCAAACAAAACTCCCGATATAAATATTTGTTCGTATCTGTTTATTAGTTTTACTTCCTATGTGTAGTTAGTGACGTCGTTTAGCTAGCCTGTTGCATGTAAGCCTTATGTAATTGACTGACTAGAGAGACTATTGTAAGTGTTTATTAAATTATTGCTTGTTACCTATAACCTGAATGTTATCTAAATAATTTCCTTAAGAACGAACAGCTCATGTTTTTGCAGAATTTTTTAGAAAGTTCCAAACTCAGGCCGCATGGTGATTCATTGAAACCTGGGTCCCGTCCGAAGGAGGGGGCGGGCCGCCATCCGTACCGGTACGAGGAGCCGGGCCATGACCATGACGCCTTCTTCAACAACTTCTCGTGAAATCAGCTGTAGACAATGTACTGTATGGGACGGCTAACGTGTACGGCAAAACAATCAAAAACAATGCATCAGTTAATTTTTTTTTACATTTTACGATACTTCCACATTGACGTTAAAAACTTAAATATTTTTTTTTAGATTAAGTTAAAGTAGATTGGAGATTTCTTTCCGTACAAAAACGTGGTAATCGAACGGAATTTCCAAATATGCGCCAGTTTTTATTCGTATTTTTATAAGAGATGAAACGGATAGTGATTTTGCAGTTCTCGTTTGGTGGACGCAACAAGCAAACTAATATTTAAAAATGTTTTGCGACGAATCCCCCGGCGGCAGGTCATCTTTAATACCGGTTAAAAAGGTAGAGCTCATATAACTTTAATAGCATAGCAAATGAAAAAATTGTAAGTCAGTCTCAGAATGAAGAAACAAAACGAAACTATTTTAAGGGCGCATTCAGTCCATGATATTTAACAACTTTCCAAAAGGAACATAAGTCGGGTTATACGTTCTTTCAAACGTTTATTGTGAAATAATTGAGTCATGTTTATTTTTATAGTACTTAACCATTTATATATCTACTAAAAGAAACTTACTAAAACATAGATTCTCAGGCAAACTAAGCTTATCCACAAGACTATTTACTGTGCAAATTAAAAAAAAAAACCCGACCTAAAATGTCAAGAACGACATCTAGTCTATCTATTTGATACGTTGCCACTGACACACGCACACACACAGACAGACATTATCGTCAAACTTATAACACCCCTGGGGTTACAACAAGGTGTTAAAAATGACCTTCGCGATTTTGAATACAAGCTACTACCTCTAAAGATGCTACTGCGGTGAATGACACATTGTCGGCCATTTCTAATTGGTTTTCAGCCAATAACCTTCTGTTGAATGCTAACAAGACCCAATGCATTAGATTTAGTCTTCCTAACGTGATGCAGACCAATGTTAATGTGCTACTGGACGTTTAATAATAACATCTCATTGAAAATACAACTTTCTTTGGAATCACAGTAGATTCAAAACTCCAATGGGATCCCATATTTCTAAACTCGCTTATAGGCTGCAGCTGATATTCAGACTATTTTTATTTTACAAAAAAGGAGACTTTTTAAAGAAAAAATGATATACTTTCTCACTGAACCATCCCAGTACATATTTGAAAATGTAATTAATATGTATGTAAGAAAATATATTGCCTTATTTAATAAATGGGTGATTTTACGGATAGAAAGTTTCGTAGTATAAACAATTATAGTTACCCCGGATTATAGGCTGAAAACCTATAAAGTTTTATGATAAACTGCCAGTATCGGTCTTTGTTATGCCAGATAGAAAATATAAAGCTTATGTAAAGAAAGCACTTTTGGAGAAGGCTTATTCAAGAAACGATGATTAACTTAAAGAAAAAAAATGTCTGACTTAGGCTTGGTGCGGGTTTATCTTAAAGGTTTGTATTTGTACACTCACAAATGCCATAATTTGAGTACAATCTGTACATGTTTAAGTAAGTACTAAATTTGACATCATTCTCATCTCAGTCTACTTAACTAATTGTAAGTTGACGTTTTTGGAGAAAATGCTGCAGTAGTTTGTTGCCGCTTCTTCTGTAGGTACTTGCGCTTAGGAAGCGGCAATAAACTTAGCTGTAAGTAAATGATCTGACGTCACCAACTACCTATTATGAAATCGATTTGTCAATTATCAAGTGATACAAAATTCAATGATAAATAAATGATTTTTGACTTCGACTTGAAGCCTTCTACCTCCGCGGCCACAGCACTAACGAGGTCCATTTCAATTTAGGCGGCTGCTTTGATCAAGGGTACTTTAAGTGACTCCAAGTCAGGATGAAGCTTTGAGCAGGCCTTTTCCTCCAAGTTGTTATATTTTATAATCAAACGGATTTAAGTCTGGAGTAGAAGAAGGCCAGTCTTCGTGTCGAATAAGTCAATTTCACGTGACTCCATCTCCAGCCAGTTTTTTGTGCCTTACGCTCTATGAGCTGGCGCAGAATCTTGCTGGACTACCCAGTGTCTGTTTAGAACATGGTATGACAAACAGGGTTCATAAGGTTTGTGAAAACTGTATTTTGATACCCAATTGCATTTGTTTTTAAGCTTTTCTCACAAAAAATACTTCAATTAAGATTGAATATGAGATTCCCATTCCCAGCCAAACCAAGAGTGACGATGGAAAATGGCACAGTTAACCCCATCTGAAGGGCAAATTTCTGCTTACGAATCACCATGTTTAAAAAGAATTTTGAAAATCGGTCCACAATTGACGGAGAAATCGGTGAACATAAATAAAAAAAACAGTCGAACATAGGACCTCCTCCTTTTTTGAAGTCGGTTAAAAATAAACAGCTTTTCGGGCGTTGCGCGGGCTGCAAGCAGCTCGCGGTTTTTCTTGCAGCTATTGAAGTTATTAAAGTTGACTAAGGTATTTTTCCAGTTGAGAAAATGGGTAAAAACTGCAGTCGGTTGAGGAAACGTGAAAACGCGTGTGGGGGCCATCTTGAATCCAAAATATGATTTCAGTTTCGTGTTTCGCGAGGTGCTGTTCCCCATCGTAGAAAATTTCATTCACTTCGGATGTTCCAGTATAACGATATGAACGAAATAAGTAAAAATTCTAAAATCCAGACGCCATTTTGGATTCCAAAAAGAAGTTTAGTCTCAAGAATATTGAATTTCATATAAAGCGCTTGCAGTTGAGAATCGACGCCTATCTTTTGGATTAATAAAAATAAAAGAAGAAGCACTGCACTGCACAAATATGTTCCCGTTTTTTGGTTTTTTGCTTACATCTCGAGAACTGTGCGTCGTACGAAATAACGTACTACCTACTACATAATGAGCTGATAAAATTATCTTCAAAATATTTTTACAAATGTAATTCAGGTATCAGCAATAAAGATTATTATGACCTAAATTCGACATACATAAGTGTTGTAAAAGTTGCCAAATTTTTTATTTTACTATAAAAATGGGCATAAATAAGTATTAACAGTTCACATTTGTTTGGTATATGTTTTGTAAATGTGATCGATAAATAGTTTTTGATGTACAGGAAAAACATAGATTATGTTATAAGGACCTGTTATAAGTATCCCAGCGGAAGTACGCATTACTAGCGCTTTCGCAAGTTAAGTGATACCGCGGGTGTGCTGCACTTAGATGGGTGACCAATAATTTTATCCAGCAAGTTCAGTCCATATTTAGTAATAATATTGATTTCGTTCGGTGCACAAGGCTTTTAAATTACCGTATTAAGTTTTTTGGACAAATTGAATATAAATACAGATATTTCTATTAAAAATACAGTTTTTTTTAATCTAAAAATATTCTTATTTATATTGCAAATCATAACTGACCGTTAAAATATGCATTAATTTATGACTTTGTGCAAAAACTCGTAAATAAAATGTAGCGAAATAGGATGCCAAAATTCACGAATTTAAAAACATCGTCAAATTTTATGACGAAATAAAGTGAAAAAAAAATTAAATACGACAAAAAAAATATAATGATTACGTATAGTAAATGGGGGAATACCAAAATAATATATTTGAAAAATACTTTAGAAGCTGAACATATCTTCTTTCGATTTTTTCTTAAAAATTTTCAACGTCCTACCTTCCTTAAACTCACGAAGTATGATGCTCTTACCTTAAGTCGCGTGAACTCAAAGTTGGCATTCGTAACTACGGAAACGTACCTACTACACTGGGCGTGGGCCTGTTTTTTAAAATGAAAAATGAGTGATTTGGTGACCACTGATTGTATTTGTTATGTTATGTGGTCTAAAATAAAGAACTTATTAAGCTTTCTATTTCTTACATTTTTATCCAGTATCCGGCCCCAAAAGTCAATAATCATTTATCTTTGTATATTTGTATCACTTGATAATTGTCAATGTTTCTTTCGATTTCATAATACTTAGTTGTAGACGTCAGATCATTTACTTACAGCTTAGTTTATTGCAGCTTCCTTAGCTCAAGTGCAGAAGCGGCAAATAATGTGAAAAAATCCTTTAGGAAATTGTTCGATTGGTAAAAAAAAGGTTGGGGAACAAAGCGAATGAAAATAAAAATAAAAGTAAAAAATAATTTCGTGGAATCCGCCTCTTCAGTCCAAAAAACGGGCCTGCAGCACATTATCCAAGAACGTCAACTTACAATTTATTAAAATTTGTGAACTGAAAATACATTGTTATGTCATAATTATGTCATTAAGAAAGATATACATTTTGAAATAATGTAAATTTTAAAATTTTGCATATATGTACCGAATGTACTCAAACTATGAAATTGTTGGGCTAATACTACTGAGGGGGGCCCTCAGTAGTATTAGCCCAGGGCCTAACCTAATTACTCAAAGTATAGGAAAAAGTAAGACAATAAAACGTTTGATTTATATTGTAATATTTTATGCTTTGTTCAAGGTTGCCAACTCGTGATTCAATCTTGATCAAGATCAGTTACATTTCTTTATCGTCTATTTTTGGCTTTGACTTGACTTGGCTAGGGGCCCCTGGAATCCACGGGGCCCTGGTTTTAAGCCCAAAAAGCCATATGATAGATCCGGCCCTGGTGATTACGGCGTTGTAACAGATCTTTTTTGAAATCTTTTTAACTAACAGGTATCTTGTGAGCTATTTCAGGTTTCTATCGAAAAAAAATTCAGTATAAGCTTTCAAAAATTTGCTTCTTTGCACAAATTTTACCTGAACTTCGACCGTTCATAAAGTACTCATCAATTGAAAAGGTAAAGGTAGTATTAAACTCCGGCGGACCGGAGAGTTGCAATCCGGTATCTATCCGGCCGGATAGTAAATCTTGACCGGATATTGATTATCCGTTTCATCTCTAATTTTTATACAACTTATATACATAAGTTGCTATTTATATAAGTGTCACCAATAAAATTTTAAAAACCTTGCATGTAGTCGGTTGCGGTTGGCAGTTATCTGCAAGTCTTGTACTCCCAATGTAATACAGGACTATTACGATCTTGATTGAAATCGAAGTACCTACTTACTTAATTAGTAATGACGATAATTTTATAATTTACAAGTTTTACTTAGTTTAATATAAAATAAACCTATTCCGAAAATTAAGAGATGTAATAGCCTAGGGATTATGTGATGTAATTTAAACAACAAAAAATGCTATCCATCCTCTAATTGTAATTGACATTTTTATATAACCAAAGGAATTTCCAGATGCCTGGCGGAAATAAAAAATGTTGTCATTGCTTGTACGAGTATTTTTAATTTTTATTATATAATGTTAACAATGAAGAGTATGGTGGGAGATGCATGAAATAAAAGAAATAAATATCAGTCTCATTTGCTTTATTTTTCTAATTTTCCATAATTTCGACATGAACAATTAACATCAGAGTTGAGCAACATGTGTCATACATTGACCCTATTGGACTCGCTTAGCGCCACAGTTGTCGACGTGCCGAGCCTTTGAATATTATTAAAATATACGATTACGCATTACACAAGTTACTAGTTAAGACAAAATATGTACAAATGTTACAAACAATGTGTCTTCTGGACTATGGTGCTCCCACATTTTGCAATGAATGTTATAACACATCATATAACATTTATTATAGTAATTCATTACTTTTACCAAATTAAATAACATAGACATGGTTTTCAAAAAAATTGAAATCCTTATAATATGACACGATTAAGTCTAAAAATAATGTTTTACACATGACGTGCTATAGCATTTTAAATGTAACGTCTATGTGGCAACACCATGTCGGTGAGCATGTTAGCATACAACTACATTCTCATGCTAACATCGTGGCAGTGCTGAAGCCGAGCTGTGTTGTAGATTATACATACAATTTAATTTTTCCTAAGCGCTCTACCTGTAGACTAAGTTTAGGTCGCGATTTCTTAACAAATAGCTGCTTACACTAACATGCACCGTTTAGTGCACTTACTTTGAAAAAACTTTACACAATATAATTGATCAAGTGAAAATCAGCCTACGACACAAAATAACATTTCTATTGGAATTCAAAGGCATTTTAAGTAATTAAAACCTTAATATTACTTCTCGATACTAATATCCTAGAATACATCCAAAATACGTAGCTAAGTACATACTTAAAATGGTTTTGAATTCTACTAACCTGTTTCTGGAATCTATTATTTTCAACAACATATCGTAGCGTAATGTAGGTACATAATGTAACAGTAATTTAATATGATTAATGTTTAGCTCAATTACTTATCATATAAAATTTAGTCTAATATTTACAACGTTTGAAATACACGTACAAACTGTATCAAAGAAAATTTCCTAGACAGCAGAGCATCAAGCAGCTATGTTAACGCTACGGCGCGTATAGCCGCGGCGACGGGCATTTTATTGGATTCACAGCCCGCGAGTCACTGTCAATACGGCAGTGACCAGAATATATAACAAGCAATGTATCAATAAAAAGATAGTGACACCTGCGCACGTGGAGAGGTCGCGGCCCTTACAGTCATAAAATCGTTATTCGCACTACTTGGATCACAATGAAGACTATAGAAAGAATGGTACTTACACAAGAAGCTAATTAGCACCATAGATTAAATTTTTTGAATTACTTGAATTCTATACTTACTTGAATTCCGCAAATTTTTACTTTACTATAGGTACTTCACGTGTTATAACGGTATTTCTATTTAAAGGCTTATACACATTGCACCCCCATTTAATAAGCATAAAATTATTAAAATAATATTCTTATAACGAAATTGTAACAAGTTTTAAACTTAAGTTGCCTTTATATTTACACCATTCCCGATTCCATAATAGTAACATTGCATATAAATAATAAGTTTAGTAAAAAGTATGAAACATGCTCGAAATTACACGTTAGTTTTACCATTTTCTCTTTTCACGCATTTCCAGCTTTTTTCTCCAAAATGCATGTAGCCGTACATATACCGAAGACTATGCAAAGTGAGGAAGAAAAGTCCGGAACCATTAAATCGAATTTATACGACCGGGCGCCGGCCCGAGCCTTCAGCCCTCCTTGGGCATTCAGTTGTTGCACTAGATGTTTGCGCTTACTCCCTTAGTCTCTCCTCTTACAACATCCACACCACAGGAAGAGATGGTCCAATTCTAGGCCGGAAACTACACGGCACACAAGGTTATTTTTATATTTTAACTTGATGTGTACACATAACAATGCTCGTTACGGGCAGCCTGGTCAATAGAACGTGTCCCAAAAAAGTTACGATTGTTTAAGTATTACTTACGTTATCTAAATCTAAATTTGAAGGCGTTGCCAAAATCTTACGTGGCACCTACCGTCTTAATACTATTTAAGATATCTCGGTAGACTGTTCCTCAACATTATCAATCAATTTCTTTAAAGCTACATTTCACTAATGGTCTACTTTAACTTGAACAGATTTACTGCTTTTTCGTTGTGAAGTATTAAGTAAAACGTAGCTTTTACCTACCCGCACGTAATTAATCCATAAGTAACGAAAGAATATACTTACGTACGCATAAGTATACATACACATTTACATGCAAATATATATAGAAAAAGGATGTCCGTGGGCACCAGGAACCAGTGTCCCGGCGGCTTAATCCAAGTCGGGATCCTGGACTTGATCTTGCTATTGGGAATGGAACTCGGCGCCCTTAGTATTTATATATAAGTATTTTTTTCCTATATTAAACAAATAAATCATACAAGTAGTAGTACTTCGTAATCAAATCAAGTCTTCTCCGGCATAATAGCACCAATATTACGTGTCTTTTCACATTCAAGTGTAAGATATTTAATCCATGCAAAGAAACGAAAACATACATGCAAATATACAAATCACAAGATATCTGTGTATGTATGTGTATACAAATACCGTCGGTCGAAGTGGTTTCGTTAGTATACATGTGTATGTATACTAACGAAACCACTTTATAACATAAGTATCCTGCTTTTGTGATTTTACTCAGCGCCCCTTGCATTTTGTTCAGTAACTGATAAAATATTTCCTACATTAATTGAACAAAGTTCTCTCAAAATTAGTATGTTAAAGGCTATATCCATTTAATGTAACGAAAACATACAACATACTTGTAGAAACATAAATACGTGCGAATATACATAGCAAAAGATATCCGGTGTATACTAACAGAAACAGTTTGCGCGAATGCTAATCAAAACCATCCATACACGTTCCGACGGCATAACCCAAGTCTTTCCCTACTAAAAATGAAGATGTAGGATCCCGGACTATGTATCTTGTTATTGTGAATTTAGAATTGCTGATTTGCGTATAATTTTACTTCGAATCAAATTATATTGTCTCTTTTCGGCACAAAATCATTAATATTAATTCTCTTTCCACATTATAATAATCAAAGGTTAACCCATTTAAAGAAAACATACATTACACAAGTCATTATTAAAAAAAAAAAACCGTTTGCCTTTTTATACCCCCAGTGTCACTCTCAGAATTGACGAATCTAATGACACCTCTCAAGCTTAAAACGATCGAGCCGTTCAGGCCGCAAAGCATGCCAAACAATTGTAGGTAAATACATACATACATACTCTCGAAAAATATAACCCACCTTCTGGCGCAGTCGGGTAAAACGAAAAACGAATCAACGTCTTATTTCCTAAGGACAAATGGGATCCCGGACTAAGTATTCTGCAACTGCAGATTTAAGTTAACGCCTTTGCGTTTGTATATTAATCACATTTTTTCCTTTATTATTTGTCTCACACGTTTAGTTAGTAGAGTTAGTTTATAGTCAAATGAAGTCTTGATTTAAAACGTCTCTCTTCACAGTCTAGTTTTATTGTTACAGGTTGATTTATTACATTTTTCGATATTTCCTATTATTCCCTAATGGTGTAATAGAAATGGGCAATGCTGATCGATCGCTGATTCGTCTATTAGTAGATTTTTGTCAGTAATTACTTGTTAGATTCAAGGTCGAGATAGGCATATAAGTTACAAGCAATTTATAATTTTAATGAACAATGCAAACGAGCAATTTAATTTAATGAACACCGCAAAGATAAGAGAAAAGTAGAAAGAAAGAAAGAGGATTTGCCAAGCATGGTACTTGCATGGTTTGGTTCTAAGAAAGAGGTCATGGATCAGATTTTATTCAACATACACTTGTCGATAAATTGACGGACAAACCACAATTGGACATCACAAAAATGAGTATATAAAGTCGCATGCACCGTGTTTGTTACGATTTACAATTAATTACAAAAGACCAATTTACAAAATGAGTCTTCCCACACTAGGACGTAAAACAGTGGCGGATGATTCATTTTAGCTTTGGCAGATAATTCTGCTGACACATAAAGCAAGCTTATTAATATCCGAATCTTAATTTCGGCTATACGGAATGTTGGTTGGCACTGGTAATGCGAAACATGTACGATCCCATTGTGAGTTCAGTTTTTAAATTGATTTTAGAACTTTGATAAAGAAATGTGTAAATTGGAGATGCAGAGCACTAGTGTTCAAAATCTACATAATTATCCAAACAAACGGATGATTTCACTACGGCTAAGTAATCGTTATCCGAAACGCGTATTTGAAGATGCTTTCTATATTTTCATTTAATAAGGTTGACTTTTTTGTAACTTTCCAAACACAAGTATTTAGCATCACAAACTTTTAAGTTTAGAATTTAAATGTAATGCGACATCTTATGAAAAACATCATCTACATGAAATATTTCAGTTTTTACGCAATAAACGTACGTTGCTATGAATCTACAGAAGCTTCAGGGTGGTGTTCTGGTCTTTTGTTTGTACATGCATGTGAGTAAAAGAGTATTTGACTTATGTTAGATACTTAAAACTAGGTAGGCGGAACTTTCGACATTGTCCTAAGTGCACTGGGCGGGCGTACGCTCGCAGCTACGGGTTGCCCAACTTACGGGTACTGGGACTGCAGGCTTCAAACTATTGCTTTCAGGCCAAAGTCTACGACATTGGCCTGATGCGGTTTGGTGTACAACCGTATACTAATCAGTTTTCTTACTAAGAAAATACGTTAATGGTATAAATACAATATTTGTCACGAATGCTTTCGTATAAGCCGTGAATCTCAAACTTAGCAATTTTGCATCTTCATCTTTTAACCAAGATGGCGACTTAAAACAGCCGTTTGAAAGTCTTATTAGTAGACTAGATACCAGATGTTATTAAAACAAAAACTTGTATCAACGTCGAGAAGTGGTTATTGCATTTTAAACCTAACTAGTAAAACTAAGCATGTTTATACCTGTCGACGAGTTGCTGCGTACTGCCCACCCTCACATAGACGAATTAAAAGATAACTAAGGGTCGCTGCACACAAAATGATAAGTCGAAACGATGTTTCATGTACAGCGGTCCTAAGGTGTATTGTTAGGCACAGCGTCTGTGCGACAAAAGACGCGCTGTGTGGCGCGACCGTCGCGGGCTTGTCGCCGCGACAGGGCGAATCTATCTATCATGCATTTCAGATAACTGTCGTCGTCGACATTGGGCGGCCTTCAGGCTCATTAGCAAACTCATAATGTACATCCATTAAAGATCTAAACTATAGTACTGTCAAAGAAGATAATTGCAAATGGAGGTAAAACTTCGAGGAGCATTTAGTTACAAATGCATTAAATACACTAACGTTTGCTCTAGTGTCGTTTTTATTCGTCGAGATTGGTTACAAATAAAATACAAAATGTTACCTAAAGCGCTGCAACCAGCGCTAAAGTTGTTTGCAATCAGCCACTATGCATGCTAAGGTTCGCGATCTGAATCAGCTAGTACATCTGAGCATCGCACGGTTGCCATCGAAACGCCAACCCCGGCGCTGTGCCCCACACTCAACCTGCAGACTTACTAATTAAAGTAATTAAGTCAGATTACAATTATCATGCATTAGTAGAAACCTTAGATCATTTAATACAGGATAAGCGTACCTGCGCGTTCTTCTCTGCCAAAGTATAAGATCAAAAATCTAATACGTTCATTAAAACTAGTTGCGTAATCGATTATGATTATTATGTGAATCGGTAAAGCATCGAAAAGACAAGTGCTCCATTAAAAATACCATGTTATGCAGTTTTATAGTGTAAAAAGAGGTCAAACACATTTAATATTCTAAAAGATGGCATAACCTTTCATTTGTGAGTATTTTTTATTCAATTAACGTTGTTTTCTATTTAATTTCTGAAAAAATCGATGAAATATCTATTAGTATCGATTAGGAAAAAAATAATCGAAACACGTTTGCAACTGATTTTTTCCATCCTATAAAATGATCTGAGATCCCATACGAGTTTCTGCCTTATTAACCCTTTAACCATGATCGTCGGATTTGTCCGACAAACATTGTCCATTCCGCGAGCGTTGGATATTTCCGACAAAAAAAAAACCGCTCGTATTGCACATAACTTGTATCCACATCCCTTTTTGGTAGTAGGTATTTATTTTAGATTTCATACCCCTCGCGCTGAGGGCACGGCAACTGATATAAAGTCTCGCGGTGAAAGGGTTAGCTGCCAAACCATAGTCACTTTCGTAAGGTTCGGTTATTAGATACAAATTAAAAAAAAAACCATTAGTAAAACGTAGGCGCACTCCGTTTTGGAACGTTTTGGAATAGACGAGTATTTTTGATACTCACCCTTTATTATTATTTTTTAGTTATAATTACACATGGAATAATCGAGAATAGACAGAAGGACGCGGTGGAGGACTTTAGTTTAAGAATGTATAAATAATGATATATTTAGTACTAGCTTTAACCCGCGACTTCGTCCGCGTGGAAGTCGAAAATATGTCCAAGAGGATTTTAATTGGAAAATGTTGATATTTGCTGACAATTTTTTTTTTATTTTTTTTTTAAATATTTTTTTTTTAAAAAAAGGTATACTATGTTACTTCTAGTACCTCCCAAAATATGTGTACAAAATTTCATGATTATTCGTCAAGTAGTTTTTGCGTGAAAGCGTAACAAACATCCACGCTTTCACATTTATAATATTAGTAAGGATAAGTAAGATAATGTAAATTAGTAGAGATTGTGCATTGTTTCTTCATAGATTTAACGAAACTTATTTTTTGATAAGAATTTTTTGTATGCATGCATATACAGTTAGTACCTACCATTTACTACGCGGAGATTATTTCGTATTGTTAGTTATGTAAGTCATAGATTACAGTTAAATAGATTAAGTTATCCTCAACTTTGTATTATATGACTGTCTTAGTACTTTCATTACGAGAAGTGTTGTTCAGATATAAATTGTAGCTATACTTATGTTTTCTCTCACCTAACTTGAGTTAAATTGTAATTAGTTGTTAATTAAGGGTGGAGGTATTGGTATGTTCTGATATAGTGTGGGTAGAATTGTCACAATTCAGTCTTGCAATAAATATGTTACCGAACGCACGTCTATTATTTATCACCCTCGAGACTAGCTCACTCCACACGAGACTAGTGTATTTTTGATTCACAACTTTCGTCTTTATTGCTTGTGCATTAGACCTAAATATATTATAGTCAATCCCTTTGTCTTCACTATCTTTTTGCCAAGAGTGTATCATTATGTGTATTTACACATTTGTTTCCATGTAAGCTTTACTGGTGTGCAGAAAATAAGCTAATTTTTTGTAAGTGTGCGTTTATAGCGACACAAATTTTTTTCGTGACTGTGTGATTTTTTTAGATGTAGTAGTAACTTACCCCCGCACCAAAAGCGGCAGAAAGTTTTGTAAGAAGATTTGTCTGCGTAACTCATCCTGTATTAAATGATCTAAGGTAGAAACTAAACATTATCCAATTAAATTACATTCTTCAAGACAACATAAATAATCAAGTTATAAAGTAGCCGTATCTTAAATAAACCTACAGAATCACAGGGATACCATTTAATATGTTAATAATTTTAAATTAGTTCGACTAACAGGATTTGCTATTAGAGAAATATCTTCAAAAACCCTAAACTTAACTAAATTAAGACATAAACTAAGAAATAGTGCCATAACAGGCAACATACAATAATCTATAATTCATAATACAATCAGTATAATTACAAAGTTATTTTACAGGGGTATAATAAATTAGATTTCGCTCTTACGGTAGATTAATGAACACTGTTTCCTTATTCGACGGCAGCCGCAGCCCGCGGCTTGGCATTTACTCTGAAACAAAAACAACAGGACTGTGAACAAACGTTTTGGCCATGCTACTAAGAGCACTCATTAGACAGCATTTTGCTAAACAAATATTCCTATTACTAAGAGTCTTCTGTTTGTTCATCCGTCCGTTCCCCTGTCACAGGGCTCCATCTCTTAAACCGTAATAGGTAGACACTTGAAAATTTCACCGATTATGTAGTATTACTGTGGCCACTAGAGTAAATACAAAAAAAAAATTGTATGGAGGTTCGGAACCCTTAATGTACGGGTCCGACTCGCACTTGACCGGTTTATTTTTAATGATACAGCGGTGTATGGACTCACCTCAGTCGTGGTCGTGTGCGGTGTGTTCGCTCTCGGGCCGCAGCGAGTCGATGCAGGCCACGATCTTGAGCGCGGGGCCCAGCTTCATGGACAGCGCCATTACCAGGTGCTCCGGCTTGATGAGCAGCAGCGCCTCGCCGTCCACCTCCTGCATGAGGAACTCGTCCGCGTAGCCCGCGCAGCCGGGGATGTTGCGGATGAAGTCGCACACTTCTGCCACCTGCGACGGGACAAGAAAAAAAATAAGTAGCCCCAGACACAACTATAGCTAAGAACCACCTCGATCACGTCAGCCTTCAAATAAAAAACCAAATCATAATCGGTCCATTCATTTTGGAGCTACGTTGCCACAGACAGACTGGTCAAACTTATAACACCACTTTTTTGCGTCGGAGGTTAAAAATGACGTTAAGAACAACTGCACTCAAATAATCGTGTTGCAAATCGTGTGGTCTGTATTGTGGTCCAAAAATCACTTTATCACGACACGATTTTCCTCTCCAACGCGACTAAAGTCTTATTAAACGTGACGAAACTTTTCGTGCGGCTGCGAGGTTGTCTGTCGCGTCACACAACTCCTGTCAAGTAAACGGCCCTAACACTGCAAATTTCTTGCCTGTTGTATTGCATATAATTTTATTGAAGTAGTTATTGATTTGTATGGTTTACGTTCATTTTTAAGGGAGGAGACAGGAATGGAATTAAAGGATTACATTTACTTTTAAGGGAGGAGACAGGAATGGAATTAAAGGATTACATTTACTTTTAAGGGAGAAGACAGGAATTGAATTAAAGAAGGTAACAGCACCGTGAGCTGCGTCGTCTATGCAACGACTGAGTATAATGCGACCGTCAACCCGCCTTCTCACCGTCACGATTCTCAATTTTCAATCTTTTATTTTATTTTGTGATGCCTTTAGCAGGAGCGCAGTTAACTGCCGCCCAACGTATCCGCCCCTCTTTCTGTATAAAAAAAATGGTCCTACTGCTGATAGGCGTTGGGTATCTTCGGCTGCTTGAACATGGCATCCTTTGCCATCTCTTCACACGTGTCCTCTAGCTTGTGTACACCATTTGACTCCTGATAATAAAATGTGTTCTCACCGTCCACTTGTGGGCGTTGGGTAACTTCGGTTGCTGGTCTACAGACGCTGTGTCCGCGGGCTCCGTGACCATGGCGTCTTTCGGCGGGGTCTCACTCGTGTCCATGCTCGAGCTGATGCGCGGCAAACTACCGCCCGTGTCCAGCATTTGTTTCTTACCTATTTGACATGAAATAAAAATCATTTCTAAAACTTAAACCGAGAATCTGCCTAGTTACTCGCTCACAAAGATTTTAGGTAATTAAAATTAAAAAAGAATAAATCTTTTAGCATTGTACAAGTACAGAGATAAATGGAGGACCAAGTGGGAGGCCTTTGCCCAGCAGTGGGACATAACAACAAAAGTGTAGTAAAAAAAGCATTGTACAAGATCTACTTTATGTTCAAGATATATATATATATATATATATATATATTGTTGATAAAATCGAAATTTTTTGATAAGTTTACCTTATACTTTGAAACAAAAAAAATTGGCTGATGCTGAAGCCATGCTCCATTTTACAAATAACTGAAAAAAAGAACCGTATAAATGTGTATAGTGACAAAGTGAACTTACGGGGCGGTTCATCAGCCGACGGCAGCTTGTTCTCCTTGTCCTGCTCTTTGTCCGCTCCCCACTCTCGCAGAGGACGGTTTACCTATACAAAATAACACATTGATATATATTAGTAACAGTTTTATAAAGCTGTTCCACATGGGCCGGTATTTCATTCTCAATGGCAGAGATGGTATATTTAACAAAGCAGTTTTAAGGTCATTCATCACAAAAAAAAGTAGTTTTTACCCAGCATTTCTTCTTTGCGTCAATCTATTGTTGTGAGCTCAATTCTGACGTTTCAAATTTGATCATCAAATATGACAGATAACACTCCCTAACGAAGATACGGCGGAAATTTTTACATGGGATAGCAAAATCAAATCCTATTGTTAGTCATTTCATTTTGAATATTGCTGGATGAAGAAATATTTGTGTAACGACTGCCTTGCACGACACGTTACACGTTTTGAAATAGAGAAAATACAACATAATTGTAAAATACTTACAGCAAATGGTTCGCCCGCCTCCTGTATGACATAGCCTTCGATGACGTGTGTAAGTATGTTGGGCTTCACCATCGCTTTAGGCAGGCCTTTGTCTGATGAAAAAAGAAAAATAATAAATAAAAACATTTAATCAATCAGTTTCCACTCCGTTCAGCCGTTTTGGCGTGTAAGCGTAACAAACATCCAAATAAACTTTTCCCTTGTATTTTTATTTCCCTACCAAAAAATTCGAAATGCCTGCCAAAATGGATGATGCTCACCAAATTGTGTCTAGAATATATGAACGCCTTTAAAGTTAATTTCAGACCAAATATTTTATACCAGCTGATGCCTGCGACTTCGTTCGCGCTGACTTTGTGTCCGGCGTATCTGCATCAGGTGTCCCAAATCTTCGATTTTTATTCGTCAGCAAAAAATGCCCATCAGACTGAACAACTTTTGCTAAGGAGTCTTTTTTATGATATTTCTTATAGTTTAACCAAATTACTATGGTTCTTTCACTCTGGATCAGGTGTTCCATTTTCCAAAATCAATTAAACTATGTTGCCCAGGTTTAACAGCTTTTTCGGAGATTAGCGTGTGCAAAGAAACAAACAGACCGTCATTTTTTAAAATTCTTATTCTATATCCGTATGGCTGTCCGGCTGTCACAAAGAATTCCACAGTTGAATCACGAGCGGAGCGAGTGATTCTACGGTGGAATCCTGAGCGGAGCGAGTGATTCTACGGTGGAATCCTGAGTGTAGCGAGGGATTCATGTATATCGCCCGAGATAAAAATATTACCGTACCCGAGTAGCACACTCTACTTTTCATCTCCATCTATGAGAAAAACTAGCACATACAAAACAGAACATAAAGAACAGTAAAACACCTATAATACCTAATCAGACTTCAAACAACAATTTAATACTAGCCTTTTTTTGGTGTCGTTTTCATACAATAAATACTAAGAAATATTTTTTCGAAGACCACCAACTTAAGAAAAAATGTTCACTAATAACTTTGTTCCGGTCCTCATATCTTTTTAATTTTATAAGTAAACATGACAGCAATTCACTATTGGCTTAAACTCACGAAAAAGTATTCACATTTACACAAATAATTAAATTCCAATACAAGTAACCTAAAACTTTTGTAATTACTTGAATCAAAGAGAGAAATCGCGCTTTTTAATAATACTTATTTCCGAAGCAAAGAACATAATAAAAATGTTTACCTACATTCATCCGTGTTGACGATGATATGTATTGCAAAATTAAAAAAATCGCTACGTCTGTGCCATTTATTTTTTATTTTAAAATTAAATTCTTCTTTTTTTTTTGCTAGACTGCCAACATTATTTTTGATTCTACATAGATTACACTCGTGTTCAGTTTTCAATCGGTTTTAATCCCTAGAGATTTTCTTTTTCACGTTTTAGTCCTGAGAGAATAATCAGTAACTTTAGCTCCAAATGTAATGGGATGAAAACATCGTTTTTTGAGTAGATGAGATGAAAAATCAATTAACACATTACTTACGCACATAGGGCGAATTTCGACTAGGCTATAAGTATTATGTCAATTGATTTTAGATATTATTTCAAAGGACAATGTCGACAAAAGTATGACAGTGAAAAATGCTCTGCGGTGCGCTTCGTCATATTTGTGCCGGCCCTTACCGGTGGCAGTTTGGCTAATGTGCCTGGGCGTGCACTGCGTGCTCTTGAAGAGGGCGGGCCCGCCGGAGGACACCGGCGCGGTGATGGCGGCCGTCATTGTGGCTGACGATGACGTCGACGACGCTACTGTCGTCACCACCTGCGAACGAAATATCTGTCTTTTTAGGGTTCGTACCCAAAGGGTAACAAGTCATGATTTAAAAAAAAAATAGCCGACTGCCTTTTTATATACCGAGTGTCACTCTCCAATAAATGCAAATCTAACGATATCTCTCAAATTGAAATCCATTGAGCCGTTCAGGCTGCAGAGCATGTCAAACATTTGAATTTGGCGCAAAAAATCTAACATTTTGTTTTTTTTTTTATATACTCAGTGTTACTCTCATAGTAAATACGAATCTAACGACACCTTTCAAGCTAAAATCCATCGAGCTGTTCAGGCTCCAGAGGGTGCCAAACCATTATACATACATATATAGCAAGACACTTGAAAGTTTCACAGATTATTTATTTCTTTTGCCGCTAGAACAAATCCTAAAAATTGAATAAAAAACATATTCATAAGTGGAGCTCCCATAAAAGACGTGATTTTTTAAAATAATGGTACGGAACCCTTTGTGTGCGAGACCAACTCGCACTTGGCTGGGTATTTGAAAGACAAGGCAAAAACTAATAGGGTTTTTCGATTTTGTTTTTTAAGCAATGTTTTATTCTAAACAACCAATAACATTATAAATAAGTCTTTTTAGGGCTCCATACCCAAAGGGTAAAAACGGGACCTTATTATTAAGACTCCACTGTCCGTCTGTCTGTCACCATGCTGTCAAATACTGTAATTTCCAACAAATAGGATTCCTACAACTCTTTCTGTGCAAGTGGTAAGGTTAGACGACCAAGCACAAACATCTCGTGCACCAAATGCATTTCTGAGGAGGGTAAACACTTGTCGATGTCACAAAACAGCCAATCGGCTGGACCATAGATTTGAATACCTTACAGTCACCAATTTTGATTAAAAAAACTTCATATTAATAATCTCCACCTGTGGCGCGACGGGCGTGGTCTGCTGCGCACTGCTGGGCACGGGCGCCGTGGAAGTGGGCACGGTAGTAGCAATAGAGATGGGCGGCAGTTCTGGGGCGGCCGTGGGTTCGGCCTTCACTTGACTGGATTTGCTCGATTCCACGCCTGTTGACGGACCTAAAACAAAAAGTTCCTTGTTGAAATTGAAATATCGGAAGATTAATAGATCCTATCGATAGTAATGTTTCAGGTTTTACTTGGTTTCTTTTTCATATATATTTTGACGATTTTTACTGAACATTTTTTGAAAGTAGCAACCTATAAATTGCCTATAAACAAAAAAAGAATTGACCCAGTGAATGAAATTACTAGACTATGAAATTTATTTTCTTATGTGAATTAAGCATCTTTATAATGATATTAATTGTATATTATGCAATTAGTTATGACGACCTCCGTGTCGTAATGGTCAACACGCTAGTCCGCCAATCCAGTGGTTCTGGGTTCGATCCAGCCAGGTCAAGTAGGAAAATGGCCTTTTTCAAATAGCCCTGGGTCTTGGGTGTCTATCTATATATGCATTTATCATAAAATATAGTATCGTTGGGTTAGTAACTCATAACACAAGCTTAAGCTTTCTTTGGGGCTAGCTCAATCTGTGTGATTTGTCCCTATACAACGTGTAACGGAAAGGGGTATCAACCCGAAAGGGAGTATAAACATACTAATCAAAGTAAACAACTTTTACTATGGGACCATCGCTGAAATCTTAAAAAAACCTTCACCTTCATACAAAATTAAATACCTACCGTGCCAAAATGTATGTAGCTACAGATTTGCGTATTGTAAAAGTGTTCACATTAATTAGTATGGTAACCCCCTTTCGGGTTGATTCCGAGTATATTTATATATTTATTAATAAGTAAATAAAGGACGGATTTACATCGACGGTCATAGATAAATCACGAGCAAACGACAAAACATTCATGATGATTTCAATTGTTTATTAAATTCAAGTGTTAGAATCCTAAACGATGTGAGTGATTCAATATAAATTTTTCGCTTTTATTCGCTGTTTTTAGTGAATAAACTTTTTAGAGGGGGAATAGTATACACATTTTTTCTGGGCTAATGACACCTTTAATGATAAAAATTGTGCAGAGAACGTAAAAATGTTAAATGTTAACAGCTTTAGAGCACATGTATTTCTATTTTCTCATTCTAAATCTGTGCCAAGTGGAGATGAAGACCTAGAAGGATAGGATGTAAAAATTCACAAGTTTATTTGCCAGGCAAATAAAATATCCCCCGATTGTCATCAAACATATCTAAGAACCACACTACAAGGAAAAGAGCTTTAATGTAAAAAAAAAACCGAATCGAAATCGGTCCATCCGTCCCAGAGCTACGATGCCACTTACAGACATTGGTGTCAAACTTATAACACGCCGGCCGCTTTTTGCGTCGGAGATTAAAATTGAACTTACCAACAGAGGCTGTGCTAGTGGATATGGACGCATCTGCAGTAGTGACCGTGCTGACGGAGGACACGGCCGTGGCGGAGCTGAACACCGTCGCCGTGGAAGTCACGGGGTCGGTTCCCGTCTCGGTGCTCGCGACCGGCTGGGGTGCTATCTGTTGTACCACTGGGGCCTGCTGAAAAGCGGTAACACAAGTTACTTGATTGGTTTTGTAAAAAGAGGCGCATAACATGTCTTCTAAGCTCTGCAGGCTAGGAAATTAAAAGATAAAAATAGGAAAGCTGTTGCTACTTTGAAATGACATGGCCTTTCTTCTTCTAATGTCGGAAGCTCAAAATATAATCAATTGTTTCCCTCCAATTAGTTGCCACTTTCACAGCGTTGTCAGAAGCACGATGGGCAGGAGAGAAAATGTGTCATAGTCTTGCCATTATGACCATATTGACACTGTGTTGCAGTTGGATCAATATACCTCCACCGGGCTAAATCATGCTAAGGGCCGGCGCACATATGGCGAAGCGAGGCACAGAGCATTTTCACAGTTAAACTAATATCGACATTGTACTCTTTGAAGTAATATCCAAAATCAATCATCACAATACTTACGCACATATGGCGAATTGCGACTAGGCTATAAGTATTGTGTTAATTGATTTTGGATATTATTTCGAAGAGGACAATGTCGATAATAATTTGACAGTGAAAAATGCTCTGCGTTGTGCTTCGCCATATGAGCGCCAGCCCTCAAACAAAATTGTCCGTCTGTCTGTCTGTCGTTAAGCTGTATCTCATGAACCGTGATAGCTAGACATGGCCCTGAAAGCAGGACTTAACTTAGAAGTAACGTTTGGGAGTTCTTTGGTCCATAAATAATAAGTAAATAATATAATTTACCAATAAAATATATCACAAAATATAATTTAAGGAAAATAATAATAATTTGAAATATCTCTTAAGCGTTTAGCCACAAAGAAATTCATAAGTTGCATAACATGAACCATAAGAATCCGTCACTTACCGGCGGCGGCATCAGCTGGCTCTTGTCGTCCTCGCTCTTGACGTGCACCAGCGCAGACGGCGGCAGCGGCACCACCGAGCTCTGCACCGGCGCCGCGATCAGCCCCACCGGGCCCGGCGCTTGCAGCGTCAGCTGCGGTGAACTCAGATTGTTTGCAGATACCTGCCGAGTACAATATTCAGGTAAGAAAACATTTACGTAGGCTCATAGTATTTTTATGTTGCCCCGGGTCAAAAGTTGTTTGCGCTGGTTTTCGTGAAAATTCACTAACTGGTCAGAGGAAGACGTAATATGTGAGTAAAACCGTTCAATTATGCTCAGGCTAATAATAACTATTATCCGAGATAGTATTCATTTTACAACGTTCGGAGACTACATATTATGTACTTCTCCGGCTTAGTAAATTGTTCTTTCATAAATGTTTTTGATAAAAAAACATAAACAGCGCGGTTGTTACATTCGATGATGTCCTAAATAGGAGACCTAAAAAAATATTGCAATACCACGTCTGCAACATATTCATGCATTATTGACACACCAACAGACTCCTTCTAATTTAAATGAAATCATGCAATTAACACCTTTGATAATGCTAGGACACGTAAGGACAATTGTTAGGCTCTGCCACGAGTTTCGTCACTGGCTAACTAGTTTTGTCACCTTTCTTCATCGCACTCAATATTCGAAATGACTTATTTCATAGATATTCCACATAACTTTAATTTTTCAAACAATGCTCGGATAAATACTTCAGCATATACTCGTATTAATAAATTTATATAAAAACATACTGAGTAATGTACCTTAATACTACTCTATTTTACTATAAGGCATGCATTTATAAAAGTAAACATAAAACATTCAGAGTATATTGACGAATTCTTAAATAAAATAAGCTAAATTATCTCTTCGAATTTACCTACCCCGAAATTCGAATCATGGAGACATGCAGAATTATGGTAATCTATAAGTACTTATTAGATGTCAAATGATGACGTGCAGAACTGAGTAATGATAGTACAAAAAGTAAAGAGCAATTAAAGTATGGAGAAGATTGTTTCTTGTGGCTTGAAATTATTTCACGTAGGTTGGAGTTAGAAGGCAAATTGCAAAAAAAAAACAATGTTTTAAAATCTATACGTGCATATATTAAACATTACATTGAGTAATATGATTCTTTTAACTTATCTATTAGGTATTTCAAACCACAAACCGAAGATGAAGGGTCATGGGCTAACTAGTGAAGGGTCAGTAGTGGGTCTACCTCGTGGTGCAGTACCGCCGGGGAGACCTGCACGAGAGGCGCGGACAGCAGCGAAGTCCCGTCGATCGCAAGCCCGGGCTGAGAACGGTACAGCCGTTCATAGAATTTACATTTACTTACAAAAAACCCCGTAAGAGATACTGGTACTGTATCTTTTTACATTACACTGTCACGTCTGGGGACAGACAAAGTCTAGGACCTTAAATACGCATGGCGTAAAGATGCATCGCGCCTATTCCCTCAATCGGGTTTTACGATCTGCGCGGAAAGAAAAGCAGTACCAGACATTCCATTTTTTTTTTCTCCCAGACCAACATGAAAGGACAATAAGAGATAAACTCTTTTTTCACATATAGTTAAAAAAGTTTAATTCGTAAAACTAAATCCCATCGTCCCAGACTAAGGAGAAAATTCAAATTGGGCCCAAAGTCAAAGTTCCAGCCATCACGTGGCTAAGATTTCTATTGTTAGTACTTCTAATGGTGAGCATTTGTTAGTATAGCATGAAACCAGTAGGGTGATTCCACAATGATTTATCTGAAAGTGAACTTTTCATACGTTTTTAAAAAATGTGCTGGCTTTCATGCAGCCACAATTTCAAATGTAAGTACTACTAATGGAGAGCATTTGTTAATATGGCATTAAACCAGTACCTAGGTTTATTCTACAACTTTTTATTGACATTCAAAGATTTGTTTTTTTCATACTTTACTTAGTGCCGGTCAGATTCCGGTTACGCAGATACATAAACATACACACATATGCACGCACGTATACACGCACATACACATACACACAAACTATCACTTCTTTACATCTGTATCCCTAGTGAAATACACGCATTTTAGGCCTTGCAGCTCGTAGCCGACATAGCCCAGAGCCGCAAAACCCAAAGGCCACCTTTAGCATGATGATGAGAATGTCATTTTCGCAAATCATCATAACGTATGTGTGTATGTTTTTGATAATAAGTATTGAAAGGTATTTATCAAATATTCTGAAATATCTCGTATCAATAAACGGGCTGGCTGAATTATTTATTTTTATAAACTTAAGACGAAGTGGTAGCTAAAGTGGCGCCCTCATTTGAAATAAATTGTTTAAAACTAAATATGGTGATGTATAAAAATTTGACTTATACTAATGTCTAAAAAGACCTTTAAACTATTTTATGAATAACCTTTGAAAGTAATATTGTTAGTCCGTCTAGTTTTAAAACTGTTTTAAAACTAGACGGACTATTAGTAATAATTTCAAAGGTTATTCATAAAATAGTTTAAAGGTCTTTCTAGACATTGATACAAATCAAATTTTTAATTATCACCATATTTAGTTTTAAACAATTTATTTTAAATGAGGGCGCCACTTTAGCTACCACTTCGTCTTAATTGTATCTATTTCAAACATTAATTACTTGTACATTATTGTACAAGTAAAAAATTATGAACCTACAGATTTTTTCCATCCTCTTACCCATCATCACGCTAAAGGTGGCCTTTGGGTTTTGCGGCTCTGGGCTATGTCGGCTACAAGCCGCAGGGCCTAAAATGCTCTGTGTACGTCATTAGGGATAAAGATGTAAAGAAGTGATAGTTTGTGTGTGTGCGTGCCTACGTGCGTGAATGAGTTTGCCATCACCCGAATGAGAGGACCTCAATGCTCCACCAGACCCGAATCCGTGGTCGAGACCTATTTCGATGCCGTCCTCGGATTCACAGATCGTCGATTTAAATATATATTCTGAAAGCGCGCATTCTGATTGGTTAGCTGTCACATTTCTGACCAATCACATCGTAGGACCTCACACATTTCACCAGTAAAATGTCTAACACTGTTAGTGTTAGCCGAGACCACCTGTGTATGTAATGTCGGGTTGTGCCACCACGTGGCGCCACTAGTCCAAAGTGTGTGGAATGTTAAGCCAGCCTATTCTGAGGTCCCCGGAAGACCTCGGAAGTGCTGTAATGGTTCCAAATTTTATCTTACGCTTGTGTGTGTAATGTGCAACCTACTGTGAGGTGAGGCTAGGCTTTATCCACTGCAAAAAAAAAACCCTGTAAAGAATTAAAATCCTTCTATCATTCCGAAAATGGGGAGTTCTACTTATCGATACAACTAATACTATTATTAAATCTTTTAAATCGCAAAATAGTGTCAGCTGTTTCAAACTATTAAAAATTTTTCTTACCCGAATTATTAGTACGTATTTAAATTTCAAATTTAAGGATAATTAAGTAAATCAAGGTATTTTAATGTTCACGACACGTTCAATGTATCAGATTTTTCTTATCTTGATTTTCAAGTTTCAAACAAAATCCTCTAACTTGCCGAAAATGGGGCTTTTCTATTTTTGGCAAGTTAGAGGGATTTTACAACACCCTGTATACAAAATATTGTTGGAAGATCTGTGAAAAAAATACTGTTTTAAAATTATTGGAAACAGTTTTTTGTAAAGCACCTGGTGAATCCTTTAAAATGGAGTTCGTAAATTGAAGTTGGTTTTAAATATTATGTTTATTTAGCAAAATATTCAATTTTTATAGTTGAAAAAATAAGACAGCTTAGGTACTCAACGCTTAGCTCATCTTTTTATGTCCCACCCAAAGATAGGATTTAGTGTCTTATACAGGGTATTACAAAATCCCCCCATCTATCCGAAAATGAGGGGTTTTTACTCATCAATATAATCAACATTTACTACGGGCAAAAAACTAGTATGAAACAAAATGTATTAGGTACAGCTGTTTTTTTTTGCGATATTATGTTTTGCCCATAGTATAAATTGTTTGCATTGATGAGTAGAACCTCCTATTTTCGGATTGATAGGGATTTTGTTACAGCCTGAAGAATGAGAATAAATAATGTATAAAATATACTCGTATATCAAATGCATTTCCCAAAATTTGATATTTTATACGTTATTTGCATTATTATAAGGCATCAAATGTCACCTATCATAAACAGAAAATAAAACGGCCAAGTGCGAGTTAAACTCGCGTGGAGAGGGTTCCGTACAAAGTTAAAGATTTTTCGTAAGAGAACGTATTATATTGAGTTTACAACTTTTTTTCGATTGATAGAATTCTTATATTATTTTTCCTGTAATCTACAAGTAATTAACTATATTTTGTATTTTTTTTCCAAAATTTTAGGCCATTCTGCCCCCTGATTTCCGAACCTACTGAAGGTTCGGAGCAGAGGCGGCGTAAGTGGGCGGTGTGGGCCACCGCCCACGGCCTCGCGATGCAAAGGACCTCGCGCCTCACAGCCTAAAATAAATTTGAAAAAGTATGATAAATCCAAAAGTATACGCCAAAAGGTTTTTCTTATGATAAATACATTAGAATTAATTCTCAAGATTAATAGATAATTCTCAATTTAATTAAGATATTCCACTTTTCGGCGCAATGAATGCAAATGAAATAATCGTCATTTCTGATAAACTACTTATGTTAAGAATTTTGTTAACAATACCTGTAGTACCTATTGCTTCCGGTAAAAGGAGCTTTTCAAAATTTATAACAAAAAAATAAATATATAGGGAATTGAAACTAATTAAAAATAATTTAGCTTTTCTCATGTGTTTCTAGATTTTTCTTTTTTTTTTATTTAAAATTGTACGATATTTATTTAAGAAATACCTACTATGGGTCAAGAAAGACTTTCAGCTTTGGCAGTTTTATCTGTTGAAGCATCTAAGATAAATTTACGAACCAATCACTAAATAGTCAGTAAAACCAAAAGTAGAAAAATTCTGTTTTTTAATGTTGTCTTTACTTTTTTTTTAATTTTGTTTAATGTTCCTCAGATGTATAAGTAAAAATTTATATTTGATTCATAATTAATAAAAAACTGTATAGAGATTTTTTATTTTATACTTATTCCCTTCTTCTTGCACTTGCATCAGACAGAGGGCCCCGCGAAATTAGCCTTGCCCACATAAAGTATAGGTCTTGCGCCGCCACTGGTTCGGAGATCAGGGGGTGGAATGGTAAATTTTCGTCTTTTTTCATGAATAAAATCAGAACTATTTATTATACAATAACAAATATTATACAAAATAAATATATATTTAAGATCCTCATAACAAGCCCTTTCATTTGATATATGACACAGTGAGGTTTGCAAAACTTTTTTTTATTTCCTAATTTTTCCCTCGAAAATGACCTTCATTTAAAAAAATTTAATTCTTTACTTATTTTTTCTATAATTTCTGCATTTACAAGCAATGAACTATATTTGGTATCTTTCAAAATTTTAGGCTCAGTAGTTTCGGAGATCAGGGGAGGGGATGGTAAATTTTTGTCTTTTTTTCATAAGTAAAATCAAAACTATTTATTTTACAATAATAATAAAAATATACTTGAGATCCTCATAATGAGCCCTTTCATTTGATAGAATGAAACAGTAAGGTTAGCAAAACTTTTTTTTAATTTCCTAATTTGTCCCTCGAAAATGACCCTTATTTTAAAAACAATATTTATTTACTTTGCACATCTGTGTTTGGGTCATAGGATTACACCATCATCAAATTTCACCTGATTTGGTGTAGTAGATTCGGAGCAAATTGCCTGTGACAGACGAACGGACAGACAGACGCACGAGTGATCCTATAAGGGTTCCGTTTTTACATTTTGTGTACGGAACCCTAAAATATTTAACAATAATCAAAATAAAACAAATCTAATATACACGACGTAACAAAATCCCGTTATCTTCATTTTACATGTTAGTATTGCTGGTGTTCAAGATGTTTTACTGGAGAGAAATCGACCACCGATGCAAGGGTTGCGCTAGTTACTCACATTTACAACGCATGGGAAAACAAGCATGATGCAATCGCTTCTTTCTGCGATCTCTCAAAAGCAATTGACTGCGTAGGTCATCCGACACTTTTGCTCAGATTCCGTCAGTACGGTTTTGACGATAAATCGGTAAACCTCATTCAATCATATTTAACAGATAGGCTTCAGATCGTTTTTATAAATGACATAAAGTCAAACAGATTTCTTGTCAAAATGGGTGTACCTCAAGGTTCTATACTAGGACCTTTCCTTTTTTTAGTGTACGTCAATGATTTGCCTTACGCGGTTGAGAAACCGGCTGGTATTGTGCTGTTCGCCGATGACACGTCTGTTATTTTTGAAATAGACCGTCATAGTGAAGATACTACTGCGGTGAATGACACATTATAGGCCATGTCTAATTGGTTTTCAGCGAATAACCTTCTGTTGAATGCAAACAAGACCCAATGCATTAGATTTAGTCTTCCTAACGTGGGGCAGGCCAATTTTGATGTGCTACAGGACGGTCAAAATTTAGATCTCGTTGAAAATACTACTTTCTTGGGAATCACAGTAGATTCTATTTTTCGCGCAAGTCTAAGAGGTCTTATTTGTAAACACTCCTTGATATAGAGAAACTACTTTTTTTCGCAAGAAATTCGAAACCGGAAACGATTGTGAATTAGTTCACAAACTAAATACGAGTTCTCGCGTGTGTTAGAAACGCAAGTTATTAAGGAATCCGAGGACCGCGTATGTTCATTGGTTGGCAAGCAGAATCAGAGGTCCTGAGTGTGTTAGAAACGTAACATATTACCGAATCTAAGGACTGACCTCAAATAAGGGAGGACCTCAGACGTCGGGTGAAATGACCAAGAAAACTACTGATTACAGTTTAAAGTGAGAATGTGAAGCTTTTCTACGCACAGTATGTGCGTAGTTTTAAATGATATCTCCGCCTTTCAAATGATTTATTTCAAATGGGGGCAGAACTTGACAAGACTTGGAAACCCATCGTGTAAGATAGAGATCAGTGGCGTACTAGAGGGGAGGCCTTTTCCCAGCAGTGCTACTATATAGACTTATAAAAAAAGGGGGCAGCACTGGACCCTGAAAAATTCAGGTAGCCCCTTAATGTAAAATTTGGAGCTATTTTCATTTTTAAAGATGTTTTATATATGTACATATATAGTATAGGTACATTTAGAATTAGAGAGTTGAATATGTGTAATTGTAGATGAGTAAGAACCTTCTTACTCACCTAGAATTATTAAGTACTACGCTTGAAATATTAGCATAAAAATATTTATGAAAGTGTTCGTCGAATGAAACCTCTGATTACATATACTACCTAAGAATATTTTTATAACCTGAACCTCTAACTATTAAAGTAGAACCGAAAGGAATATGTTTTCCTCTCTAGGTAATTTTGCGATTTAAAACTCGGTGATACTCAAGCTCAATTTTATAAGTTTACTAAATGAATGACACGTGGAAGTTATTGTAAATTTGAAATTAAAGTGAATAGGGGCCTTTCATTGAATTTAGGAAACAATAATAAATACGTGTTGTGTACGTGTTATAGTGTTTATTCATTCTGTGTACAATAAATATATACGAATCACGATATTAATAAATACAATATTTCAGCAAACTTCACTTAAATGTTTTTTTCTAGTTAATGCACACACACTCGCACACGCTCGGCAATTCTTTGTTATGTGACACTGGCAAAGTTAGATACCTATTACGTTTCAAAGTGGTAGTGGAACTAGTAATCGGAACAAGCCATGTTATAAGTTTATGTAGCCACTGATTCCATTATAATTTTATTTTTATTATAAATATACTTTTATTATTTTACTTTATTATTTTATTAATATACTTTTCAAAGGCTTTGAAATAAGCGACGACGATACAAGGACAATTGCATTTGTCAATATAGAAAGAGTAATCTTAGGATTGATCCCTGATAGAATAGGGGCCCAAGAGGGCTCGACCTATATCCATCTGCTTACCGGATAAAAATTATATTAAACCCACTGTACCGTTATTCGAAACCTATATAATGAGAGGGGCTACTGCTTCCGTTCTAGTACTAGTCATGACTTCCGGTCTAGGTCCACGCCAGTCGCCACTTCCGCTCCCCACCTAGCGCGCTCCCCGCTACGCGACACTAGCGCCACCTAGGCAGTTGGGTTTTGTAACCCAGTTTGTTCGTCATTGGCGTTTTTGATTCCGTTCGAGACGGTTACCTTATATGCAACGCATACGGTTACCTTATATGCAACGCATAATTCAAACCATCTCGCCGTTACTAGCCAAAAACTTCAGGAGGAAAAGTGTTGAAATCGACGGAAAATACACGTTGAGAATAAAATTTTAAGGTTATTTGAGGTAACAAATTAAATGTTCACGTGGTTAAACCGTAAGTACTTTCAACCATAATCTTTTCCCCAGTGAGTCCGGTTATTAATTTTTTTTTTGTATTTTAACTGTGTTTACAGTTCATAGATAGTAATTAATTATTGCTATCTTTGGAATCTTATTTCTTTTTGGATTCGATTACGTAAGTATCTACGTATAATGATTCACTACAGTTGGCAATCAGATCTACTGCTAACTTTAAAATTTTATTTTTTGCTTTATAACATCTCCTAACCTTACAGGGATAACAATCCTTTAAGCTTAACCCTTTTCAGTGTGAAATAGGTACATCTCATTATCACACTCATTATATCGAAAATAGAATAAGTACGGAAATAGTTTTTCAGGAAGGGAAAATTACCAAGAGATAAAATGGAATGAGTTCAGATAACTCATCAGGAATTGGAAAACCGTGAGTAACCGCATGCTTCAACTTTGTACAAGTGACGCGAACGCCCCTAGACACGGGCGGGGCCTTTACGGCCAAAATATTCTTAATAATTATTTTCAACCATGAACTTGCAACGTGGCCATACAAAAATGTTTTTGTTTTTGATATATTTACCGTCGTTTTTCAGCTCATCTTTTCAATAGAACATTGGTATAATAAGAGTTTTAACAGTTTATCTGAAACACCGATAACCCTACAGGTTTCATTTTTGTGTTTTACCAGCCGGTAGTATAATAATTCCAGATTTACAGGTACTACTAACGCTTTCTTACAGCAAAGAACCATTGATGTACCAATTAAGATAAGCTTGTACGCTTGCTCTTAAGCCGCATTCCTGCGCTACCGATCATTCGAAAATGGTGAAAAGCGAAAAGGAGAAAATACATGAGAAGCAATAACCCGATGTGATTGTGTATGCGTGAATTCGTGGCAAATGTAATCATACTGGAACTTCCTGCCTCGCAGAATTCCTATCGTATTGATTTACAATAAAGCCTGGAACCGTATTTCTGCTTCGGAGAGTGACGTGATAAACGTAATCATACTGGAACTTCCTGCTACGCAGAATTCCTATCGTATTAATTTACAATGAAGCCTGGAATCGCACTTCTGCCCCGCAAAGCGACGTGATAAACGTAATCATACTGGAACTTCCTGCCCCGCAGAATTCCTATCGTATTGATTTACAATGCCTGGAACCGCATTTCTGCTTCGGAGAGCGATGTGATAAACTTAATCATACTGGAACTTCCTGCTACGCAGAATTTCTATCGTATTGATTTACAATGAAGCCTGGAATCGCACTTCTGCCCCGCAGAGCGACGTGAAAAACGTAATCATACTGAAACTTCCTGCCCCGCAGAATTCCTATCGTATTGATTTATAATAAAAGCCCGGAATCGCATTTCGGCATCGGAGAGTGACGTGATAAACGTAATCATACTGGAACTTCGTGCTACGCAGAATTCCTATAGTATTGATTTACAATGAAGCCTGGAATCGCACGTCCCGCAGAGCGACGTGAAAAACGTAATCATACTGGAACTTCCTGCCCCGCAGAATTATTATTAGACGTGTAAATACGTCTCAAAATCTACTTCAAGTAACTCCGTCTAGCATCATTTAGTGAAATAATGTATGCAGTTTAGCGGTCTTTATTTTTTGCGATAAACACCAGCTCGTTGCTGGGTGAAATTAAATAAAAGTGCCTTCCAGTGGCACCTTATCCTGAGTTTCCAAAGGCACATCAGCTATTTGTCCTCATTGTTGTCGTTAGGTGACAGTCACCTTAAATAACAGGAACTGACATAGCTTTAAACAGGATACAATCCTGACACCAATGTTAGAATAATAACATTAGAGTAAGAATAAAAACAAGTGAACCTTGTATTCACATAAATTTTATGTCAGCTGGGCCATTTTGACGTTCAGGAGGACAATACCTAAAACCCCTAAGCAAGTTCGTTTCTTCTTGGGGGGGGGGGGTCATAGTCAGTAGTAGTAGTGAGACCTACCCACTCGGATACATTGATCATCTACAAGTCCTTACTCACGTGGATTTTAACAAATCCCTGGTCAATCCACCATGGCTGTTAGGTGCTTCGCATCTAAATGCCACAATACAACACTACAATGTTATAGTACTTCGCGGGCACTCCGTACTAGATCCTACCCGACCAAAGAGCTAGACGTACCTTGGAACCTTGCGCTTATTAGCATGTCCGATGTCAGTGCGTTAGTAATTCGGCATGCCTTCGTTGTAAGCATACAATTATAACATATTCCTTATCTCTGGTCGTAAGCTACCAGGAGTGCTATTAGAGAAATCGCTAGTCAAATTGAGAATGGCCTGCACGAGCATTTTCAAACGGGCACATTTTTGGATTAGTCATATTCATACGCGAAGGATTTGCACGAGTGGTTTTGACCACTCGTAATCCGAAATTTGCAGCGTACATACGATTCATGCTGTTTTTCTATTCATGGTGGCAGTAGACCATAGGCAAACTTGCATTTTCTGGGTAAACAAAAAAAAAGCATTTCTTTTTCACTGACACGACGGTTGAAAAAGTATCACCAGACGGTATATTACACGAGTGGTAATCTAGAAAACTACACATTTTGTGTGTTGCCGACTCCCTAAATGGAAAAACAGCAGTTTATGTGTTTCATTTCCAACTCGAACGAATTGAAATCACGCACAAAAGGCGTTACTTTTGCCATTTTGTTTGTTAATGGTATAAAAATGTCTGTCCTTAAACGTCAAATACTATTTCATTTATTTCTTCTTTTTTTAGGAAAAGATTGTGTAACACGAAATTTACACGAAATGAATATTTAGTATTAAAATTTCATTTTAATGGCACGCATCTCCAGTTATAAAACATTATTAGTACACACGGTATCATAGAAACACTCACGAATATCAACATTTGAGCAGAAGCATTTAGGCTTTCTGAAAGCTGTACATCATGAAGTATTTATAGATATAATAAAATAGTAGTATTGCGTAGCATTCGAATCTCTCTTATGTACTGTGAGTGAGCGCTCAATTAACCAAGCCTTTTTTTTTAATTTCACTTTTAAACGGACCAATTTCCTGGTGGCCGTGTATAAACAGGTAAGTAAATATATAATACTATGTATGTTGCATGCTTTTCATTTGAATGAATTTTAGTTCCTTTGACAAGCAAGTCAAGTTAAATATAAAAAAAAGGTACCAAGGCCATGGAATATATATTTTTACGGCAAGTAGTGTATGTTCAGGAACATATTTTATTTGATTAAATATATTTTTTACCAGGCAAGCAAATGGGTGAAGCTCGACCTCTCTTCGGATCTAACACTGCAAAAATTTTTAATTAAATTTGTTAAATATCGTATTCCATGAAGTTTTAAGATGTACCATATTCCGATCACTGCTTACACCATACCTTAGGTTAAGTTTTAAGATGTACCATATTCCGATCACTGCTTACACCATACCTTAGGTTAAGTCGTGAGTAGTATCGGGTAGTACCCGTACGCTGGCTTATTGTAGTACCTAATAAATTTCAATTTCAGTGTCCAAACACACGTCCGATTAACGTCAGAAGAATAGGGATACCTAAAAGTTGCACGTTGCAATTAAAGCAATAAAGAATAATGATAAGGCTTCTTATGTTAGTACGGACCAATGTATTTGCTCTCCTGCAAGCTCAAACGACTGCAAATGTGCAGCATATGACAGGAAAATTTACTAGTGATTTTCCGGTTACATCCTTAGCTTTACTACTTCGGAGCCCGGGGTTCTCTTTACGGATAGTAGCACAAAGATGATACCTATAAATACATGGCAATGGTCACTCAAGGTTGCCGAAGACCGTGCGAAGTGAACAAGAAAATGCCGGAACTATTCAAACGAGCTGGTAATTGTTCTACATACAACCGACCGACTGCATAAACTAAATACCCCAAGGACAACGGAGCAAAATAAAACCAAACTATATCAATTTTTCATGTACTCACCGTCTGCATCTGCGTGGTATGGTTCAAGCCCGGCTGCGGTTGCACCGCCATGCCGACCGAGGTCTGCACGAGCCCGCCGCCCACCAACGTCTACAACGAAACCAACACTATGTTGTTGACATCTCAACTTACTTTACTTAACATTTAACTTAGGCCTATGTCTAGCAGTGGACTTCCTGACGCTGAAATTGTGAAGTATATATTCAACTTGAAAAACACCTAAATGGCTTACTGCATAGATTTTTGATTTATTACAAGTATTATATGCATAGATAACGTTGTAACGATGTTGCAATAAATGTCCATCCGGCATGTTCCTACTCGTACTCATCTGCACCTTTTCAAACTTCAATTCAAAATAAAAAATTTATATTCAAGTCGCTTTTCTTCCTCATTATTCTGACTCATTCCTCTTCCACCTCTCATACAAGCTTCTTACTTATATTTGTTGAATTAACTATATAATTTTATCAGTTCTGACAAATAAATGTATTAACCTTTGTCGTATCTCTCTTCTCTCTACCGCTTCTCTCTCTTCTCTCTACCGCGGAGCACACCTACTAGCTGGGACAGGTGGAGTTCCCATATGCAATTAAATGATAATAAGCCTTGGCTTGGTGGTCTTGTATTTCATGACTAAATGGAAGTAGCTTGATAAGCTACGTAAGATGCCTTTATGTAAATTGAAAAAGCTGAAACCAGTGTAGGGTACCAACACAAGATAAACAAACAATACGAATGATGGATAGGTTAGAAAAATATTTTTCTATTTAATCCATCGGTTAGAATATCCAAAAATAATGGACAGTTAATTGACGATTCATCAATACATGAGTGAGAAATTACAAAGAAACAGAGCCTCTAGGTAAATACGCGGGGGCTTGCAACTTAGGTGGAGTTGCAAGCCCATGCGTATTTAGCACATTTTAATTTCAGTGAACTTAAAATGTGCTGAATTGTTAATAAAGACAAAATAAAATATATTTTTTTAATTATCTACATGACGAGTCAATATAAACTTTTCAGTATCATGCCTAACTTAGCCTTTGATACTTCTCCCTAAGATCTGTACACCCCATAACAGATAAAAAGTGATAAGTATGTATTTAATTTACCCGTATGAATTTGTGTGTAATTACCTGCGGTTGCTGAATCGTCTGCACTTGTGTGAGTGGGGCATTCTGTTGCTGGCTCGTGTTGATCTGGCCAACCAGCGTGCCTTGCTGGGTCATGCCACCGAGCTAAGAAAAACATCCAATTGGTCAATAGTACATTACTGCAGAGGCCGGGAAACATGGCGTTGCGGGACGATTAGTTTTGACAATTATTACGAGTCCGGCAATGCCATTCCCGCCGAGGCATGTTTAGTGCTTTTTTCAATAAATGTAAGGAAATCACTAAAGAAATAACCAGTAATATGCAAATATTTACCGAAAGCAATTAATGTTTACTGCAAAGAGTTTAAAATCAATCACTTTCCCGCTTTGAAAATAAACTGCTTTCCCGTGTTTTTTAGTGCAAAGGAAACATAGCCCATACAGCCCCGTCATATTTTACGCAAAAGATATAATACCGTAGATTTTATTTTCTATTGCAACGAAAATTAAGCATATTTTCGTGTAATTTTATGGCAACAATTTTAATAAAATTGTGGTCATAAGAATATAAATAATATTCGAAGAGTACATTTTTTATAATGCGGTAGCAATTGGCTGCATGACAAGTTATGGAATTATGGCGGCCAGGAATGAATTTTCATACTACTTTCCTGGCCTAGTCCAGCAAAGTAATGCACGAGCCAAGAATTACAAACTTCGTGTCTTCTTTTTACTACAATAATGCCTACATTTCCGAGCATGTTTGAGAAAAGAATATTTTCCATTGAAACCAAAAAATTGTGACTAAAGCTTAGCAGTTGTGTAATATCTGTGTTAATTCGAAACTAAATAAAGTGTTATTTGCACTTTTATTGTTAACAGTTACACGTTTAAATAGACAAATGGATACTCATATTTTTTAATAGGGAAGATGCTTAATTTTTTTTTCGAAGAAAAAACTACTTTGCTATCGAAAAATCTCTTAAAGATATAATAAATATATATAGGGACATATAACACTGATTGAGCTAGTCCCAAAGTAAGTTCGAGACTTGTGGTATGGGATACTTACTCAACGATACTATATTTTATAACAAATACATATATAAATAAACATCCAAGACCCAGGACAATTTGAAAAAGGCCTTTTTCCAACTTGCCCTGACCGTGGATCGAACCCGGGACCTCTGGGTGGCGAACTAGCATGGTGACCACTACGCCACGGAGGTCGACGTATAAGGTTACAAAGTCACGTCCGCCTTTGATCGGCGTCTCCGAACGCCTTAGAAAGACCAGACAGGAGTGACGCCACTTATGTCGCTTTTGTAAGCGTGATGTGTGAACATTTGTTCGGGTGCTATGTCAAATATTGCGTCTACAGGATTGGCCTCATAATGAAAATATCTTTAATTTTTTAAGATAATCCTATGGTAATATTATTTTTAAATTTTGCAGTTTTTCTGAACTTGACCTTTTAATCAACCAAAAACCAAAGTTAATGAATCGATAAAAAATATAATTGTGCTTAAAGGCCTTTTATACGTAAATGCTTACAAAATCAGAGACATTTATTAAAATCTACTCATTATGCATCTTCTCTATTGCTGACACACAATAATTGTATTTTTACATACACTGTGCTCCGTACATTCACAATAACAGAAATAATTATGTCAACAGTTAAACGACAACTCACCGGGTGTATCTGGTGCACCATGGAGATGCTCTGCGGCATGCCGGTCATTGGCAGCGCCTGCGCGACCGACCCCACCGGCAACGTGCCCTGTTGCATGCCCAGCGTCATACCTACATAGAAATAATTCTTCTTATCCTGTCGCTGGTTTCTCAAACTTTATTAACCAGTACCGGCTTACCTTCCGAGGTATAGACCTTAAGGGGCTCCCTGAATTTTCCGAGGTCAAGTGCTGCCCCCATTTAAAATAAATCATTTGAAAGAAAACTGAGATATCATTTAAAATTTTGTCTTGATCAGACCCTAGATAACAATTCAAACTATTTTATAAACTATTGTTAACAGTTTAAAGTGAGAACGTGAAGTTTTTCTACGCACAATTGCGAAAAACGGCCACTTTTGGAGTATGTGTGTAGAAAAGCTTCATGTTCTCACTTTTAACAGTAAACAGTAGTTCATAAAATAGTTTGAATTGTTATCTAGGGTCTGATCAAGACAAAATTTTAAATGATATCTCAGTTTTCTTTCAAATGATTTATTTTAAATGGGGGCAGCACTTGACCTCGGAAAATTCAGGGAGCCCCTTAAGGTCTATACCTCGGAACTAAGATAAACTGAATTGAGTTTTATAAAAATGTGTTTAACACTATATACTAGTAATAATTAAAATGTATTCTCACTGTAACACTAAATACTTCCATGCTGGTCTGGGAGAAATGAAACGTAGAATGTACTCGTACAAGCTGCTTCATTTTAAGGGGTTACACGAATTTTCCGGGGTCCAGTGCTGCCTCCATTTGAAATAAATCATTTGATAGGAAAAAAAATTTAAAATTTTGTCTTAACCAGGCACTAGATAACCCTTCAAACTATTTAATGAACTACTGTTTACAGTTTAAAGTGAGATCGTAAAGCTTTTCTAAGCACATACGCCAAAAGTGGCAATTTTTCGCAATTGTGCGTAGAAATAAGCTTCATGTCACTTTAGACTATAAATAGTAGTTCATAAAATAGTTGTAAGGGTTATGTAGTGCCTGGTCAAAACAAAATTTTAAATGATGTCTCCGTTTCTTTTCAAATGATTTATTTCAAATGGGGGCAGCACTGGACCCCGGAAAAAACATGTAGTCCCTTAAATACTGTTGATGGTTTACCTATTTATTTTTACCAATTCAATCTTATTAGGGTTCCGTACCCAAAGGTTAAAAACGGGACCCTATTACTAAGACTTCGCTGTCTGTCTGTCCCTCTGTCATCAGGCTGTATCTCATGAACCATAATAGCTTAACCATTAAAATTTTCACAGATGATGTATTTCTGTTACCACTATAACAACCAATTCTAAAAACAGAATAAAATAAATATTTATGGGGGTTCCCACGCAACAAACGCGATTTTATGCCGTTTTTGCTTCATATAAATAACGGCAACAGGTAGACGTTTGAAATATTCACAGAGTATTCAGTTGTATACTTATATTAACTTGAAAAAGAAATAATAAAATTAAAATAAATATTTAAGGGGGACTCCCATACATCAAACTTTTTTTTTATAGATCGTGGTACGGAACCCTTCGTGCGCGAGCCCGACTCGCACTTGGCCGGTTAATATTAACTTCATGGAATGTTCACGTGTTTTGAACAGCAGTGTTGGCCAATATACATAATAATATAAATAAGAAACTGTGTCTTATAGAAAAGAAATTACCCTGTTGGTAGTGTTGAACCATCTGCTGCGTCTGCTGCTGTTGCTGGTGCATCAATTGTTGTTGTTGCTGTTGCTGTTGCTGCTGCTGCTGTTGTTGCTAAACAAAACATCAATGATCAGATACGAACGACCTAGGTTTGGTCAACAGCAGGTTAAAGTTTCCCTTCACGAACTTTCATGCAGTGTGATTGTGGCAAACTCAAAATTAAAATGATAAAACAATAATGTGTAGCTCGGTGCGGGCTGTTAACTATTCCTAAGTAAACGTAAACGGCTCTTACGGCTAGATAAATTTTAGGCACTAAAAAAAAGATTTTATTTTATAAAAATCGTTATAGCCCTTTAGAGAAAACAGTTTCAGAAACCTGCCTTGCACAATAATAAAGAATATAGGAAAAATATTGTTGCATATTCTAATTATTTACCAGCTTAAAAACAAAACGCCGCCGCACCATTGAACATTTTACATTTCAGAACCTAGTTTAAGAAATGCTCACGTCTAGACAAGAACATACACGGGGGCATGATGAGGTTAAATATGCAATTAAAATTATTCATGAACAAGTGCAAGAAACATATAGCGCATAACAAACAAAGAAAAATTTAACTGAGAAAGATTACATTACGGGAAGAAAATCTTTATAACTTGTAGGAATATCTGAGTAAGAGAGAGCTAAAAGGTAACATCGGTTTAAGATAAGATGAAAGTAATCGATTTGTTTGATTTATGCACGCTAATGTTTGACAAGAATGACATGTAAAAAAGGAATGTCATGAAGGTAAGTGGAATTAGAGGTAGGGAAGCCAAATAAAGAAATTGAAGGCACGCGTAAGACACGATATGAGGATAGAAGGCGTAGATAAAGGTAATACAGGTTACAATGAGACAAGACATACTGCGCCGACCACAGAGAGCAAAGGAAAAGATGATGATACGATAACAATACTATTATAATTACTCTTAGCCGTTTAAAAATTCGAATTAACGCTTTAAATTAGTTTCATATGCCTACTTTGGAAATAAACACTGACAAGAAAACAAAGATTAACACTTTTACGAAGAAAATTGATTTATCACTGTGTTTTCAATTTGGAAAATTAAAATAATATTAGTTGGTCTGTTTCGAACTAGTCTAGATTCTACTAACAGACCAACTGAAGTGAGGCCCATGTGAACTTTAAAACTGCCACCGTGCGATATTCGTGCATAAAATGCAAACAACAAGTCCGCGCATAATATAGGTAATGTTATACCACCATTACTCAGAAACCGTCGACGGATGTAGGTATTTGTTACAGTCAGCATTTCATTACAAAGTTGCACCTATATTTAAATAGTATTACAACGATTTAGTTTAGGGTTATAAAATACCATTAAGACTAAGCAGTCAAAAAATATTCCTACGCTAGCTCCGCCCTTCCAGTCCCCGCCGCCCCGCAAACAACAACGATTTTATTCACAAGCAATAAAGTCGTTTATCGCTTACTCCATCCTCATGCGTATAGACACAGAAGTAAAAGTCGTAAGTCTCAAAACTATTTTCGTTTATTCGTAATTAGTATTACTATAAAAATAAACGATGTGTAGAAATAATCTTTAGTCAGTATTTAGAACATATTATTTCTCTTGTTTACGATTAATTTTATAACATGATAGTAAGTAATACAAGAGAACTATGAAAAAGTCCAAAAACGACGAATGAGTTTCTTGAAAAAAAAAGTATCAAGTAAACGCTAATCAACTATGTAAATACTTAGCGTAGCGCTACACAAAGAATCATAAAATCATGGGTTAAAATCCTTCATTCATCAAATGTGTGTCAGGTTCACAACATGGATTCAAAAACTCACCTTTTGGGAGCCTAGTTTTAACTTTAGGAACGTTCACACAGTACGCTGCCGCGGCAGCGGTTTTCGCCACTGTATCAGGCCCGTGTCACTCTCCACCGTTTAGGTATCGAAAATTGTCATCTTGAAACTTGTTAGCGCCTATTATTTGAATCGGGGTGTATTTTAATGAATGTGCAGTTACCTGGATGGCCTGCTGCTGCAGCATCGCTTGCTGCTGGATGCCCTTGCTGAGCGGCTGCTTGTCCTGCACGCTCGTGATCTGCGTCATCTGACCAGCCGCATTCATCACCAGTAACCTTGAATCAAAGCGAATTAATCAATTTTTGGGAGCTGGAACGAGCGAGTTAGTTTGTTAGACAAAAACTAGATTATCTTTTATCGGTACTTTAGGGAGACGAGAAGATGACAAACATTGAATTTTACTAATTTTTACCTTTATAGCGTTTACATACTACGCCGCGGTTGTCGCCGCTGCGGCGCCGTGCGTATTGTGTTGGCAGATATCTGTCACGCAGCTACGTAAGGTTTAAAAACGCTCATAGGCCGATTTATTTTCGTCCACACGACTTAGTGGCCCGACCGCTACACCGCTACACGGGCATCCGTTACGCTTGCTATGTTTCGTGCGTTAAGTACGTCAACTTACTGTTGCTTTGGCTGCTGCATTTGGTGCTGCATCTTGTTGGTCTGGTTGGCGGCGTCCTGCTTGGCGGCCGGCGCCGGGGAACGCACGCCGGGCTTGCCCCGATGCTTTGCCTTAAACAACGCCATCATAAGCATTTCAAAACGTCGAAAATATTTGAAAAAACTAAGTCCTTGAATGCAATTTTACACATACGATATTTCAACTGTTCATATCCAAAAGATTATAACGCAAGAGGTATTAGGCATAAAACAACAGAAGAGACGTGGCGGAGAGACGTGTAGCGGAGGCGGAAGATCAAAGCAACACAATATGGACCTGAATTATATTAACAAAGTCGTTTATGTCGTAAGGAGACTGACTTCTTGACAACTTTATGCTAATAATAAATATAAATAAATAAATAAATATATACGGACAAATCACACTTGTGTTATGGGATACTAACTCAACGATACTATATTTTATAATAAATACTTAAATAGATAAACATCCAAGACCCAGGACAATTTGAAAAAGGCCATTTTCCAACTTGCCCTGACCGGGGATCGAACCCGGGACCTCTGGGTGGCGGACTAGCATGGTGACCACTACGCCACGGAGGTCGTCAATAATGTTAAGTAAAGTTTATATTGTGTTGCTTTGACCATCCACCTCCGCCCTCCGCCACTTCTTTTCTAATGTTTTAGGCCGTAAAAACCCGACGGCCACGTTTAGAGTAATGGTGAAAAGGGGAATCAAAATGACGGGTTGCCAGCCGCCTCATCAATATGACGCCTCCACTCCATCACTCCATCCCATCAACTCAGTCCTACTAAGACAAACGACAGTCGCCAGTCGTAGGACCACAACCAAATCGTTTAAATGAGTCCGGTTATTCTTCACTCTTCACGGTCTTGGGCATCCTTGACCGACCATTGATTAAGATACAGATTCAGATATACTGTATCTTTAACGGGGTAGACAAACCTTATGGCCGCAAGACTCAATGCCCTACCATTTCAAGCATATTATTATCTTCGATAAAAAAGCAGCTAAAACAGTTCGGACTCCGGGCTAAGGATGCAACCGGGATCACACTTGATAAAAGGAAAATAAATACCTGATTCTGAGCCTGGTTGGCGCTGGTCTGCGTGGAGACAGACGAAGCGGGCCTGATCCCGCCGGAGGGCAGGATGTTGGACAGCGGCCGCGGAGCCTTCGCCATGCCGTCCGACGATGCCCGGGGCTTCGCCACCGTGCCAGTCGCACAGGCCACACTTGCATCTGTTAACAAATATCAACCTTATTGGAGAGTTCAACGCATTGCAGAACAGGACATGAAGTCAGAGGAGTTAAGGAGTAACATTTTTTGTGGCTCAATGATTGGCGAGAGTAATGATCTTTTCGGATCTGCGTATCATTAGTCAGAGTAAGCGCCAGATCATACTTTGAAAGTGGCATTATATTCACGTGGTGATTTCAAACGCAGCACTTTCTCGTCAATTCCGATGCGAGTATGGCAAAGGAGATCTACAATGCAACCCAATCGTTTGACATGTTGTCGAAAGATTAGGTTGCGCTCAGAGTGTTGACGGAAGCGAAACCGTCGTGTCGAAACCCCTGACACCCGCCCATTGAAACTACCGTCGGCATTTCAGACTTACTTATGAGACTCAACCCGTTTTTCAAATACTACACTACACAGCTTATCCAACGATATATCTTTTTAATTTGTGATTGATAGACAGACTTCGCAGTCGCTGCTTACCCGTGGTACTACCAGTAGTCCTAATGGTAGTACCATCTGAGATTTTTTTAGCCAATGGTACTACTGATTATGTCTGGAGTTACTACAGGCAATTCATTTTACCCGTCGCAGTGCTTCACTAAAGCATTTGGTGCACGTCCATACAACGAAAATACTATACAAAAAGGCCGATGACTAAGCAAGCATGTGCTAAGGTTTAACAGTGCCAGTTCAAATTAAACCATTAGAAGAGTTTGTTCTAACGAACTTAAAAACAGATATTTTCGCGATATTTTATGATTGATCACATACTTTTTACAAAAAATTTAAAAACAATAAATGACATTCACTATGCAGTACAGAAAATAACATTTATAAATAGCCATGGAAAGGATAATTTCGTAAGCTATAAATAATTCGCATTCGCTCACAACAAATAGCAATAGCAACAAAAATAATATACAAAATAGCATATGACATAAATAAGAAAATCACAATTACATAAATTGAAACAAAAACAATTCAAGGATTCAAAATAAAATAACTCCATACAGACAATATTTCATTGCCACATGATAATCATATGACACTTCTAAACATATCTTCTAACGTAACAGTATGGGGCGTACTTAGGGTCAGGCATAGAGCCACAACTGACGTAACACGATTCGAGCCATCGCTGTCACACGTTCAGTTTGTGATTAAACGTCTAAACCAGCCTCTTATATACGCCAGACAAATTAATAAATGTTATATTAAAATAAAAACAAAATACTAACTGGTATGCTGTACATTATTCTGCGGCGAATGCTGTATGAACATGGAGGGCTGTGCGTCGGGCTGGGTGCCTCGTATGAAGATGGGGTTGTTGGCTATCAACCCGCCGGCGGGCAACGTGCCCGCCTGCAACCCCCCGGTCCACACCTGCGGCAGCGCTCCGGAAATCTGCCACGGCGCGAACTGCATCGCTTGACCGCCAGTCTGCACAACAAAGCTAATGTTTTACAGCATGCAATGTTTCTTTAGCTTTTTTATACACATGCGCACGGCTTGCTTAAAGTAAGCTGTTGTTGTAGTATACAGCTTTTAACACAAGCAGCGCTGCACGCTAATATAAGAAACACCAGCGCTCGAAACAGGCCTCGAAAATAACTAAGTTGTTTTAACTTAAAATAATCTTCTTTATATTTATATGTATACGTAGACATCGTGAACCTATCTGAAATCATTCTGAAATTATATTTACGATAAATATTGATTACAAAAACAAAGGATTGATTAAATGAATAAATGAATTCTAAGAAACAAAGTATAAGAACACAACAAATATAATCTCGCTTTGCTTAGCATTTGTATTGCATAATTTCGCATAGTAGATTAAATCAGAGTAAAATAAATATAATCGTTGAAAAGAATTATTACGTAAATTTTCAGAAGAAAAAGCCAACATACAGCTGGGTTGGATCACATGCTCAAGGAGCTATAATTATCTACTCCACACGTAATTTTTTCCCAATCAAAATAAAAACACAAAGTATGTATAATTTTTGAATTGTCATCAAAATAAAAACACCCAATGATTTCCATTTTGTTCTCTGCCGGATCACGATGATTGGCGTGATGCAAAGCACATCAATTGCCACGTGTTGAGTGGTCCCGTTGTGGTGCATATTGTATTAATTTTATTAATAATATTAAGTCTTAATTTTGTAGCATGTATACATAATTGTATTATAAATGGATGCAGAATATACACCGGGGGTGATGAAAAAGAAGACTCAGATGACTAGAATTAGTCACCCGAGCCGAAAGCGCAAGGGTTAATATGTGACACGAGGGTTTCATCTCTCATCGCCTACAGCGTGTACAATCTTCTATATCTTTTTGGCCAGTCCTGTTGAACTCACCTGCAGCGGACTGATGATCTGCGCCTGCGCGGGCTGCTGCGCGCTCAGCACCGGCTGCGACACCTGCACGCACTGCGCCTGCACCGGCACCGTCTGCGAGTTGCCAGCGCTGCTGTTGCCCACTTTAGCGCCTGTCACCTTGCCGCCGCTCATCACCTGTAATTATGGATAAGTAGGTAAATGTGAACAGTGGTTGAGGCTTTTGGCGTTTACATTCACAAAGTAATAAAAAATAATTTGGTATCTAGTTAACTAGGAAACAATCGCCCATGATGTGTAAAATGGAATACGCAATGGCGAACTACTCCAGGAACAATAATAAATTGTATTTATTTTCCTCTAATACATTACGTTACAGTTTTACACAAAATACACGAGAAATAAAAACTTATTCAACTAATATATACATATCTACTAAGTTAAATGTTTTTGGAGGACTGGTGCCCATGCTAGGTTTCCGAATAACCTGTAATTACGAGTCACCAGGACTCGTTATCTTAAATTGCTTCTGTTTTGATCTGCAGACATCTATTTTTTACTGGTATGTTTTAAAATTAAGACGAAGTGGTAGCTAAAGTGGCGCCCTCATTTGAAATAAATTGTTTAAAACTAAATATGGCGATAATTAAAAATTTGATTTGTATCAATGTCTAGAAAGACGTTTAAACTATTTTATGAATAACCTTTGAAATTATTACTAATTGTCCGTCTAGTTTTAAAACTAGACGGACTACCATTATTATCTTCAAAGGTTATTCATAAAATAGTTTAAAGGTCTTTCTAGACATTAATACAAATCAAATTTATAAATATCACTATATTTAGTTTTAAACAATTTATTTCAATTGAGGGCGCCACTTCTGCTACCATTTCGTCTTAAGTCGAAATGTGTTTCACACATTAGAAACACTAGAAAAGCTGTTCAAATTACCTTGTGCATTTCAGCAGGTTTCTGCTGCTGGCCTATGCCCGAGACTATGGGCTGCGAGTGTGCGGGCAGTATGCTGGGTTGCGAGTTGATGACGCCCAGCGGGCTGAACACGAACGTCTGGTTCTGCGTGGTCGGGATGGCGGGAATGGTCGTGTAGCCCGGGAACGGTGCTGTGGGTGTGAAGGCCTTCCTTACGTTTTGTACGGCGGCATAGGAGATGCGAGAGTGGACGTGGCAAGGCGAAATGTTGTCCTCACCTGCTTCGATTTCTAATTGTTGATTAAATCTACATATATTAGCAATATACAATCATCACAATGATGAGTTTATAGTTGCCAATAGGTTGCCAATGCCCAGCCTCGAATTTATATAACTCCTATGCCTTTCCAATGAAATAAAGTACCTAGCAAATATACCGCATGCATTACTCTACCCTACCTACGTAATAAAATGGTGTATTTTGAAACAGTTTTCATTAATATATTATATAGCATTAGAAAACTTAATGTTGGTTAATTCACGTTTAAAACCTGCTGTGCAAAATGCATGCAACAAGCTATTTCCATCCAGACATTTTTGTGATTATTTATTTCTACTTCAGTCATCTGTACTCACGCAAAGTAAAAGTGGATAAATAATAACTGTTAAAGTGTGATAACTGATAAGTCACATACAAGGCGCTCCAAAATGCTTTGAAAGCGGAAATGATAAGAAGCGGCACTTGCAATTGATAATGTGGAAATCAAGTGAAAAAGCTACGGCGTAATGTTACTAGAAAATTTAGAAAAAGCTTAAAATAATCCCACAGTAATTAACGCCAATCATAATGATACGTTCAAACAACTGAATTTTCCAAATTAATAAATGAATAAATTAAATTGGTTCCCCAAACAAACAAAGACACATTCACATTGTCCAATCACGAGACTCGAAATAAATACTACTCAGTTTGAAATTGTTATAAACCTTGTTCCTGATATGTAGTGAGACCTGCAAAATTTACTGAAAAACTAAATAGTGTAGAAGTTCCTTCGCTTTCCCCGGCTGCAGTGCGAGTGCAGATGGCACAACAGTTCGAGTACGATGGCGGTGCAAACGCCGGGGTCAAAGATTGTGAATGCTTTTAACAATTATTTATTTTAATAGAAAGAAGGTGAAGCTAAGTGGATCTAACTTATGCTATTATGTTGTGCTCAGTGAATGCAATAGGGTATTTAAGCGTTTTCTAATAAGTCAAAAAGTTGTGTTTTGTTATTGTTTCAAAGGGAACATTTGCTAGATGACATATAAGTATATAACTACATTTTATTTGTTGGGAAATTTCCATATGTAATAATAATTATAAAATTTAAATTATTATGATAATATATTAAAAAGAATTTAAATCTGCTAATCAAAATAAACACATTGATGGAACAAAACTAAAATAAACCATTTAAAATGGTCAGTTTGATCCTGATTTCTAAACTTATCCCTGCTTATATATATTTATTTTAATAATACTTATTACATAATAGGGAATAGAAAATCATTTACTCAATGCATTGTTCCTACAAAATCAAGTCTATAGATAGATGGTACTGGTACGGGTATTATACAGACCATACTCTCATTACCACTAACTAAGAAAATAAAATTAAAATACTAGCAATTTCGCTGAAAGTCAGGAAATTCTATTAAGATTTAGATACAATAGCTATAGATACAATATAATCCTTTAGATACAATATAAAATTATACACTGTATATATGTTATAGAATCTAATGCCTATACTTAAAGTAATACTGTTCATTAAGCAACAGATAAATTGAATTCATAATATTAAGATATATTTGTCAAACACTGAATGGCAAGACAAGCTTTCGATTACGACAGATATGAATCTGCCAACTATGTAACCTAACGAAAGAACTAGTCAAAGCGGAAACGACATTTGTTTCAAAAGATGGTAGGCATACAAAACCTTTTTAGTAGGATAGGTTAGCACTAGTTTTTTATTTGACAACATCTAAAGTATATAAAAATGTTTGAACCTACCAGCTTGACCCTGTAGTACTTGTTTTCCCTGTGTCGTCAACATGTGTGGTGCTAACTGGTTGCTTTGAAACGGTTTTCCAGCCGCTATCACCTGTAATGAAACGAAAACCAACGTTGTCGTCAGACAGCTTCCATATTTTTTCATGTACGAGTACGTTGGTCAAAGTCTAGTGGATAGTTAACAAAGTACAAAAAATCTATTTTTCAAAACTAAAAACAGACTTCTACACCAAACTACACTTGATTTTGATAAAATTTCCAGAGAACCACCTGACAAGTAATACCCTTTCAACCAAAAAAAGGAATTTTTAAATTGGTAAAGGCGTCATCAAGTAATCAGGGAGCATACATAAAATAAATACATACGAACCTCCTCCTTTTTAGAAGTCGGTTAAAAATTGAAATTAGCTTTACTAATCGATCCCTACATTTAAATATTCAAAGTAAGCTCGCATTTCTTTTTAAATGCCGGAACATTAGTGACTTTCTACAACATTTTTTTTAACTACATGTAATAAAAATATATTTTTTGAAAAGCTTTTTCCTGATTTCAGGATGTGAGTCAGATTTATTGGAATAACACATAATACACTTTATCTAATGATTGACAGATTGACACGACGTAAAATAGATTGACTAACCGATATCTCAACGGAATAAGGAGAGGACAGTCAAGCCGACATATTTATTTATAACCTTAATTAGATTTTTACGAGACACACCATTTATAGAATCGGCTACAACTTTCGAATGTATTTTATAAACATGTATAATAATGGGAATTTAGTAACTCGATAAAACTAAAACTAAATAACCCTTAAATTCCGTAGTACGATTCTCAATAACCAAAACTCAAACAACATTGTTTTTGTTTCATAATGTAATGTAAAATTCCTTCCAATCCTCAATCACGGGTGACGTAATAAACGACTAAGGCCGGTAAACGTAACCGAGTATGGGTAAGTTTATTTATTTTTTAAAAGTTAATTGACCATAGTGGTACAAAAGGTGGACTTAATGCTAAAGTATTATCTACCAGTGAACCTTTAGAAAAAACAGAAATGAATTCATCAGTTTCCTATGTACAACGGCCTTATTATCTGCATACTGCAAGCACCAACCCGCGTGCCAGCGTGCTATCTAGCGCCTATACTCACCATAGGCCATTAATGTAAAATGTACAAGCAGTACAATTTTACCTGTACCTGTTGCGACGTTAGGTGTTCTGCGATGTGGTGAGGCATCAATAGATTGCCTAGTGCGTTACATATCCGCTACACAAAAAAAGAGCTGTTTCATCGATACTGTTGGAACTGTAAGGTAGTGAACGAAGAGCGTACCTGTATTTGCTGCGAATTAATCCCGGGATGTAGTGCTATGTTGTGCGGCATCAGAAGAGGCCCCTGTGCGTTGTACAACTGCTGTAGGTACGTGCTGTTCTGAAGGGGTTGCTGGATCACTTGCACGCGGCTGTGGCCCCATTCCGCGCTGCAAATTAAAAAATAAAAATACGTCAAAACATCCAAAAAACCTTTACTTTGTTTTCAGACATCGTGTTTTCTTACTAAGTAAGAATACACATCTTTTAAAACGTCGAGTATGAGTGAGTCAACCAAAGTCAGGAAGGCCGGTTTTGTGGAGCTTTTTACGTATGAAAATTTAGTCACCGTCCAACATCATCAGAGTAATACGGTGTTGCCTTTTGCCAATAAACTTCATCTCGGTTTTGCCTTTGAAGCCAGCGTGATAAAGTGAGATTACTTTCAAAACTTAAAATTATTAACAACCTGAAAGGCCCAATCAAGGTAAAGTAAAGGTAAAATTAAGGTTATCTTTGCTTATGTCGAAATTGGCGGTCTGTGTCACCAGTCCATTGTCGGCGACAGTACAGGTACCTAACTACAAAGCAATGCCGACAGGAGATCCACTTAAAATTTTCCGTCGCTGCGATAAATCCCCGAAGCGGGTCGTTGGACAGTGATGGCCTTCAAACCCTCACGATAATACACTTTATCACGAAAAAAATGTCGCAACATTTTTACACGAGGCCCCTTTCACTGCACTTTCTTCGCGATAAAATTAATTCCTATTAGCATTTCCTTTTAGATAAGTTTCGGGTCATTTAACGATTACAATATAACAATGAAAATAAAACGAAAGTCTGTGGGTAAATTTTCAACAAGGGTAAATGACATCACAAAAAATATTTTCATCAATTAAGTACTTAGGTATAAAAGATTTTCACAAAACCTTTGTCAACAGAATTAAACAGAAACACACACATTCTACGAAAGACTATCAACAATTACACTGTCGATAAATCTTTGGAAAAAGAAAAGAAAAATATCCAACTTGACATATTTTGCACTTCCATCACCTGTTAAGTTGTCAGACGACCTGAACAAGGTTGCTGGAAACAATGGATGCAAAACATAATAGCTCAACGGATGCAGACTGCGTCCAATCAGTCATTATGAAAATGTTTAATTTCTGTTAAAATGAAATATGGCTGAAATGTTGATGAAGTAATTAGTAGATTGTGCTACAAGGGGTAAAGGTAATATTTTTAAGGCGAGGGCGCTATTTTGAATCCAGACCCAAACTGTAGAAACGACAGTTGAATCACGAGCGTAGCGAGTGATCTCTACGGTGACATCCTGAGTGAAGCGAAGGATTCGTGTATATCGCCCGAGATAAAAATTAAAGACAAAAGTTGCGCTTTTTTAAATTATACTTATTTCTTTTTCCGAGCGAAGAGCAAAAAATGTTTACCTTCATTCATCCATGTTGATGAGACGATATGTATTCTAAATTAAAACTTAATTCTCCTTTTTTTTTTGCTAGACTGACATCAAACATAATGTATGTTTGATCCTATATAGATTACACTCGTATTCAGTTTTCAATTTGTTTTCAATCCCTAGAGATTTTCTTTTTTACTTTTCAATCCTGAGAGAATCAGCAATAACTTTAACTTCCAATGTTTGGAGATGAAAATTTCGTTTTCGTGTAGATGAGATGAAAATTTATTTTCTATATTCATTTAACTTTTTCAAAACTATTTTGTACTGATACAGATACATTATCCCGTATTTATCCATGATGTTGTAGACATAGCCCAGTGCCGTAAGACCCAAAGACCACGCGCTTAGTATTAGTGTGGGCGTGAGATAAAATTCCATCAATCGGCTTTTATGATATGCGCGGGAAGATAGGCAGCTAGTACATTCTAATTTTCAGACCAGCATGGAAGATGAAACTATTTCGTGCTGTTACCTGATTTGCTGCGGGTGCTGGGCGTTCGGCGGCAAGCTCTGCAGCGGCGGCATGGTGGAGATGCTAGCGCCCGCCTGCTGCTGGATGCCGCCCGCCGTGGGCTGCTGCTGCACCTAAAAACAACGTTAACTCCTATTTAACCCAAATGCACATGATTATGAAATGAAATTCCCCAAAATAGGGCATGAAAATATTTCTTCCGTGCCGGCAACGCGAATGTGCCACTCCTAGTGATGCAGACGTCCGTCCATAGGCTACTTAACCACTTAACATGAGGTTAGCCGTAAGTCTGTTTGCCTACTTAGGTGTACAAAACTATGAGTCGAAGCTTAGCAGCATTCGACGGCTTGAAGCAGCTTGAAGTGACAAGACGTCAAGCTGAATTTACCGCAGGTAGACATTAGTTTCGTCCGTGTTGTGTTGATCATAATTTTCAAAAGTTGAGCAGCGATGGTCGGACCCTATACCGAAATAAATAAATAATGTACGCAAAATTTTATAAAAAATTCATTCTGTAAATCCGATATATGAAAAAAAAAACGTTCGGCTTCAAATAAAAACGTGTGCTCGCCTCTTCAAGTTTTCTACAAGCGGTCGAATTTTTTTATTAATAAATCGACAAACCTGGTGCTGTGCCATGCTGCTTGGCATAGAGGACACCACGGTGACCGTCTGGTGGTGCTGCTGCGCGGGCTCGTGCTGCGCCATGCTCATCTGTTGCTGCACTACTTGATTTTGACCGTCTACTATCTGTGAACAAGTGGGGGATGATATCATACAATTTTAAATCCCAGCTATAATTTTAATGTCATGTTTTTGTTTCGTCGAAATCACTTTGATCTATAGTCCATGTGGTTATGTATTTAAATAAATATAAACAATCTTGACATGCCTTTTTATAGAAATATACACTTTACAAATTAATATATCTACACGTTACAAATTAAGCATGTAATTTATAATTTATAAATTAATTGATTTGTAATCGTAGGTAAAGTAGGTATTGATTTATAAAGCGTATATATATTTTAATAAAAAGACATGTCAAGATTGTTTACCTTTATTTAAGTAAGTATCTAAACAAATGGAGTATACGCATTTTACTCTGTAGCCAAGCTATGTTAGATAACTTTTAAAGACTGAAAAACTGACACCCATGTAGGCCACTTAGACACAAGAAAAATAAACTCTGGTCATTCTTATGTGGTTACCTACTAAAATAAACAGTGCAAAGTTCAAAATTATTTTTATTAAATTTCTGTCACGTCTTTGTGCCAGCCGTTCTTTTGCGATACATACTAAGTACCTACCAGCTACTTACGTTAATGTTAACTCTGAGGAAATAACAATAAATACAAAATGTTAGAGAATAAGCAATGAAATAAATAAAAAAAAAATATTTCATTTTATTGCATAAAGTTACTAGCTGAAGCGACCTATTATACACATTAATGAACATAATTAATTTGTAAAAAAACCTTTCACACACGTATATTAAATATTCAAGAAATGGTTTTAATTACAAATGATAATAATTTATCGTTTTTTAATTTATAAATACTTCACAAAACATATTTTAAATAAGGATATAATTTTAGTATACGTAGTTTAATATCCGTAAAAAACATTCATAACAGGGAGCTTCTAGAAAAAAAAATGGTTACTGAAATAGAATGTATGTATTTATAAATTTTTAGATCTAATCTATTCATTTCTTAGTCCTAATCTAATCAACTAGCTTCAAACGCGGTGAATCCTCCTTTCTAAACAACAAGAAACTTTGAATCTTTTTTTAATTATTATTTTACGGCTCTGGGTACTTTTTTTCCTTTAGAGCCCGTCTTTATTTTTTCACTTTTTTATTCCTAAACCTAACTTTACAATCAAAGGTTGCTGAAGGTCCTTTGATTGCTTCAAGGGATCTTCTGGTGTCAAATCTATACGAGTCCACTGGGTTTCACACCAGATTGAGTGGCGGACGGCGCATAAAGACCAAAGTCCGCAAATAAATATCACTACAGCGGCACTAAGACTGACCACTTTAAACATTTCACATATGTCCATGACCATGAGCATTTATAATACTAAACTACTATAAAGTCCACTAGAGTCAATTTGCAAAACAATTTGAAGCAAACTCCCACTGAACCCCTTGATTTCCCGCCAAAAACTCTCTAATAAATCGAATAAACGGTCAATCCGTCAAATTGTTTCAATTCTCCACGTTTTGCATGCTCAAATCCCTATCGCTATAATTCATGATAATAATAGGTATAATTCTGTTCGTGCAGGCTTGTAAAATTTTGTGAAATTTTTCACAAGATGACAATATCAGACGCACGCGTTTTCAAAACTTTTGAAGAAGGTTTGTTTCATATACAAAGAACTAAGATCATAGTTTAACCCTGCAACTAGCTAGACTGCGAGCCAAATAAAACAGTAAATAAGTGATTTTTTTGGGTAGATCGTAGAAAAATTAATAATTAAAGAAACGTGCGACCTGAGGCTGAGTGCTGCGGACCGGGCAGGGCCACGTCACATTCAAAGACTCTTACTGAAGAGAGAGAGAAAGCGCATCGGGTGGAAACGTATCGAATTTTCGCTAATGACCTGACTGTCATACCTTAACGTCAAAGAATGAAAAATGCGGCGATGCAATACTGTCTGGAATGGCAGGCGGGTCGCATCGCATTGCTTGGACGGAATCCGCATCGCATGCAATCCCCGTTATCGATCTATACTCATTCCTTTATCGAATGGCATGCGCCACGTTTTACTAAATTCTAAGAGGTAGTCACCCCAATCTGCGTCTATTCGAAAAGAGGCGAATTGGGGTAATTACTGTTTTAATGTGGTTGCCCGCCATCTTGTTAAACGTGACCATGCAGTCTCACTTCGCTCTGAGGCAGACGAACCGTTGCCGTACAGAGAAAACGCGTAACACCAAGCAATAACGAACGGTAGGTTTTTCCGAAAATGATTTCTCTTTTCCGATCACCATCTTATAACTAAAAGAGACGTATGTAACCATGCCGTCTTCCTTCGCACTGACGTCTGTTGGGCAAAAACACATGGCACTGTACTAACAGATTTTTCGAAAATATTTTTCTTTTGCGCCCACCATCTTGCTAAACGTGCCCAACTTGACCATGCCGACCTACAACTTTTCGCTGCATCGGCCCCGAAGCTGTGAAGAGGAAACACGTGACACTGTTACCCTAACAATTTTCCCGAAAATTATGTTGGTTTACAGGTCCCCTTAATCCTATACAAATAATAAAAATATAGTTATAATGCTGAATTTGCAGGATCCAATCAGATTATTCTGATGTGATGATCACTGGTCATCATGTGAAGGAATCTGTTCCCAATATAACCAGGGCTTGACTCACGTAAAGAAGAATTTATTAAGTACTTCAAAACACAATACTTCTACTGTTTTTAAATCAAATTACATCATGAAAAACCAAAAACAAAAGAAACTTACATATTTTAGTCATTGATGAACCCCTTCCGACGTTTATTGTCACCTCGTTAAAACACATTTGGGAAACTTATAAATCCAAATTAAATTTTTAATACTTAGAACCAAATATAAGTTAAAAAATATCATAGAAATCGAATAGTAATCAATTTGACTTGAGTCATTCTCAATAATATGTTTCGTACTATTTTAACTATAGGAATAAACATACAAATAACAATAGAGGCTAAAGAAAAACTTTACAATATCTAGTTCAATTTAAATATTTTTTGTTTGAATCTAAGACACTACAGTGACTACCTAAGATGATAACTCCAGTAGCGGTTGTAAGGAGTGTTCTAGACGATTCGATCTATTTATTATCACCTTAGTGACGGGAAAAGCATTGCAAATATTCGTACTTACTGCCCAAAAATCATAAATCGTAAAATCTATTTTAAATAATTACGAATTTAGGTAGGTATCTGCCAGGTAGGCAGTTATTAGACACCTAGGTAGTTTGTTTATCGTGTGTGCCGAACAATTGCCAAGGCCGTTGTCAGATTTTTACGACGATTGCCATAGGTACAAAGATGACTGCCGGGACCAATAGCGGAGCTCGAGATTTTTTTATGACTTGTGATCAGGTCATCCAAGTGCAGACCACGCTCAAAGTATAAGGCATCTATTAATTTTTTACTCAAATTGAGAACAAATGTAAATATTGCTGACCCAAATATGTTAATGGAAATTAAAAGATATAACATTAGTACTTTCCAAAAAAAGAGAAACTTAAATTAAAAGAAAACATACTCGTTTCCGAGTTATACTTATGACGAAAAAGATCTTTTCTTGCGAGTTCTTTCCCAAACCGATGTATAGGTTAGGTGAGGAAGTGATTTTAAAAAGAAAGTGTTATTTCTAACATTTATATAAGACAGCATGGGCTCGTCTGAATCACAATTTATAAACCAATTAAGGGAACCACCATAATCCTGCTAAAGGATATTTCTGATATGCGGTAAGTAAGGTAATTGTAATTGCCACTTCTATGCCACCGACATTACGAACATTATTGAACTGTCTAATACGCAACACATAAAGACGTAAAACAATATCAAGCATCAAAAGTAAACAGCAATTATCGTATTATATTCACCTTTATGCACAAGTCACATCACTAATTCAACTTAAATATGTGTCTACCCTCTTTCACTTTTTATCAACAGGTGCCTAAGTTGTTATTTTTCTACCAGCAAAGCCTTGACAACAGTGAACAATCCTATTTCCTATAATATTTTATACCCTAAAAATTGAATTAATAGGTACTAAATATCACATCATAACTAAAAAGGATATTAGAATTCATAGAAATGGACATTTATCTATATATGTACCTATTTGTTATAAAATATTGTATCGTTGAGTTAGTATCCCATAACACAAGTCTCGAACTTACTTTGGGGCTAGCTCAATTAGTGTAATTTGTCCCTATATATTTATTTATTATTTATTTATAGAAAAGAAAGCAAAATCAAGAGCCCAGTTTCAGCGTAATGGCAGGCGAGAAGGTGGAAAAAGGAATAACAATACGAGTAGTAGGTAATAGCTGTTGCTAGCCAAAATGGATTAATATGATTAGCATTTTCGCCCATTACCTCGATCGGTTTTTACGAACTGCGCGGGAAATGAAGCAGCGGGTACATTCTTTTTTTTCTTTAAGATCAATTTAGAAGATAAAAGTTGCCTTTAATCCTTCAAGCACATAAATCGCAGACACAATTGAATTCAATTGTTCTTTTGACCCGATCGGGCTATTCTGTGTTTAAAGAGTTAAGAAAACCACTTTGGCTATACTATTTGTACCTGGTTGGTTATGGTATCATTTAAAAGTTTAAATTTTAAAGAAGATTATTCCAAATTCAAATTAGGAAAATGCGTGATTTTCATTTGTTTTTTTTTTTACCGTCAAGATGAGTGAATCTAATGAAGAATTAGATACATTTTAAAATTTTACTACCAAAAAGCTAAAAATGCAACGCAAGCCGCGAAAAAAATTGCGATGTTTATGGACCTAGTGCAGTGTCTGTGAGAGTAGCACAATTTAGAAGCTTTTTCAATCCGGAAATTTTGATGTCAAAGATGCACGTCGCTCTGGTCGCCCTGTTACGGATAAAATCGGTGCTATTTTTGAAAAAGTGGAGCAAGATCGGCATATCAGTAGTTACGACGTAGGTGAAGAACTGGGAATTGACCACAAAACAGTTCCGGCGCATTTGAAAAAAAATGGGTACACAAAAAAGCTCGATATTTGGGTACCTCACGAGCTCTCTGAAAGAAACCCAATGAACCGTGTACTCATTTGTGATTCTTTATTACGACGTAATGAGACCGAACCATTTTTGAAGCAATTGATAACTGGTGATGAAAAGTGGATGGTGATGAAAAGTGGATCACGTACGACAAGAACGTGCGAAAAAGGTCATGGTCAAAGGCCGGTCAGGCTTTACAGACTGTGGCGAAACCCGGGTTAACTCGCAACAAGGGATTGGAAGGGCATTATTCATTATGAGCTGTTACCACCAGGCAGGACCATCGATTCAGAACTCTACTGCGAACAACTGATAAGATTAAAGCAAGAAGTTGAGAGAAAGCGGCCGGAATTAATCAACAGAAGGGGTGTGGTTTTTCATCATGATAACGCTAGACCTCACACATCTTTAACCACTCAGCAAAAATTAAGAGACTTTGGCTGGGAGGTGTTAATGCATCCGCCGTATAGTCCTGACCTGGCACCTTCAGATTTCCACCTGTTTTGGTCTCTTCAGAATTCTTTAGGCAGTGTCAGGTTAACATCACGAGAGGACTGCCAAAAGGTTCAGGTTAACATCAGAAGCCCCAAAATTTCTATAGCAATGGGATCATGTTCCTACCTTTAAGATGGCAAAAAGATATCGAACAAAATGGTACCTACATACTTTACTTAAAGTTAAATGTAAATAAACTATATTAAAAAATGTTTTGAATTTTCATATAAAATGCGAAAAGACTTTTTCCCCAACCTATTATATTTTTGAATGTACTAATTAAGACATTTCATTTGATACCCAACTCAATATCGAAATATATTTTTTAAAACGCACTTCTTTGTATGTGATGGTGCTCCCTCACCGGCAGCATTCGCCTGTAATGTAACGTTACAGATTCGAGCATTACATCAGTGAAGGCAGAGAACGGAGCATTACAGTGCGCAACCTGTAATGATACAACTCGAGCTTTACATTGGTGAGGGAGGAGAAACGAGCATTACAGAGCGCTAACTATAATGATACAATCTATAATATTTTGATACACCTTGTGACATCAAATGCGCTGACGCAGAGCGCTTCTACTACTAAACTAAATGTTTAAAATAGAACCTGAATGTGACATTACAGGCGAATGCTCTTCAGTCAGTGTGCGTATAAATCGGTGTAAATAGTTCCGCAATGTTCATAACCGAGTCTATCCCCTTCTCAGCGAAATAGCACGCAAATTAGCTACGTGCGCCGACGAGTTCGAGTTCCGAACTAGCTCATCCTTAAAGAGCAAACGCTCTTCAGTCAGGGAGGCAGTATTGTAACATAAGGCTCAAAATCGAATTTGAAATGGTACATTGCAGGCAAATGCTCCCGGTGAGGGAGCACCTTAACATTCGTTATAATGTTAGAATACATTTATTGCAAATAAATTGTAGCCTAAGTCACCCGCACAATAATGACGAATCGATTGACATTTCATATGTCAAAATTAGAGAAGCAGTTCGGATGCTACAGTAGAACACACATAAATATATACATACATAGACTGCTAAAGTGACGACCTCCGTGGCGTAGTGGTCACCATGCTAGTCCGCCGCCCAGAGGTTCCGGGTTCGATCCCCGGTCAGGGCAAGTTGGAAAATGGCCTTTTTCAAACTGCCCTGGGTCTTGGGTATTTATCTATACTCGTATATAGTATCGTTCAGTTAGTAGCCCATAACATAAGTCTCGATCTTACTTTGGGGCTAGCTCAATCATGTAATTTGTCCCTATACATTTATTTATTTATTTATAAAATCGTTACCCTTCCTCTTGGCTTGGCCGTAGTCGGGTAAAAATGGAAATCAGAAATAGTGGCCGGTTACTAGCCCGTTACAATTTAGACGTTTCCGCTCATTTTCTTGATCGAAATAGGCATACACATACAATAATGCATGTAGAATCCTTATAAATGCCCCTCACAAGTCCATAGGCATCCGATACACTAAGCGGGACTGAGGGCATCGTTCGCCATATGAATAGGCATATAGTGCAAATTGTTCTAGTCACTCTAGCGTTGCAAATTGCACTATTCGCCATACACTCGTTCCCCAAGCCCAGGAAACTCTTCACCCCGGGCAGTTTAAAAATAATATTACATTTTTTTTTTTAATTTTAAGAAGGTAGTTCACTTAAAGGAGTCCCGTCATTATAATGCATTTGAAAAAATGTTGTCTTTAAATAACATACTCTCATGTGTTTGTTTATGAATATAAATAAAAAAGAAAAGAAGCCAAACTTAAATAGGACTGGGACTGGGCTGGGCATGTGTGTAGGATGCCTCCTAAATACAGATACCCAGATTAGGGGCTAAAATTGCTACAAAATGGGTGCCGGTAGGCTGGCGTCGAAAGAGAGGTCTTCAGGGCGTCCAAGGACGAGGTGGTTTGATAAAATCTGGCGCTTTTTGATAAGACCTGGAAGTCCATCGCGCAAGATAGAGATCAGTAGCGTACTAAAAGGGAAACCTTTGCCCGGTAGTATAGACTAATGAAAAAATTATGAATTCCAAAGCGAAAATATATTAATTCGACCACACATAGAACATATACACAAGCAAACACAACAGCTGATTTGCAAAACCAGCCACCAGACATCCTGATCCACGCCCTCGTCACTTACGCAACAAATAGGTAATACGGCCGTACCGTGTGGGGTGCATAATATATGCATTTGCATAGCTTATGCATGCATGCAAGTATCGATTTTTCACCAGCCCGCTATAAAATGAGGGTTAGTAGTAAAAATTTCAAATGATACCTTTTAACGTGATAATAAGTAGTGCAGGGAAATTAACGAGTCAAAATCTTAAAAATAAGCAAAATAATCTTCTATATTAATAAAAATGAATGTTGCTAGGCGCAAAACTCGAGAACGGCTAAACCGATTTGGCAGATTTTTTTTCTTGTGTTTGATGAAGTCCGAGGTAGGTTCTTTATGGAGAAAAAAAAGGGAACGGGGACTGGAACGGGAACGGGCGATACAAAGTTCGCCGCGTCAGCAAGTACATTATTAAGTATCTTTTATTATTATTTCGTTATTCGACACTTAAAAACAGTTTTTTTTTTTCATTTCTGTGTCTCATTTGTTATTTTTGGAAGTGAGTGAATGTATAGTTAACCATTCAAATGATTGCACTTACCTGTTGTTTCGACCGCCTTCAAAAAAGAAGAAAGAGAATTATTATCAGACAAAGTATAACCCTCTTTATAAAGAGGATTATAGGATCAATTCGGTGTATGTTTATTGACCCCAGACGTAAAAAGAGGGGTGTTATAAGTTAGACGTGTCTGTGCATCTATCTGTGTCTGTCAGTGGCGTCGTAGCTCGTTTAACGAATGGACCGAGATGACGCGGTTTTTTTTTAAAGCTGAAGTGATCGAGATCATTTTTAGATAAAGTTGTGACGGGGGCTACTAAGTTTTTTTAATTTTATTAGTTGCTAAAAATTATAACAATTTTTTGGTTCAAAAAATTACATTGTAGAATTTTATTTATTATGTATGGTCCTAAAGCTGTAACCTAAATTTTAAAGCTTTAACTAGTTTGTATAGTTTTCTTTCTAACCATTTATTTTCGGAAACTTAGATATTAACCTTTTGTTTGAATATTTGTATACGCAATAAAAAAGAATTTAGGGAAATTCCCTGACCAAGACTACACTTTGATGCGTAACGAATGAGAGCTCTGGTTACTCTGATAAAATAGAACCTATCAAAGCACAGATAGAAATAAAATATAATAAATAAATAAACATATATTTTCGGCTTTATATCACATAAACATTGTTGCAACAGATATAAGTACATAATGCTTGTAAGTTTTTATACTTATACGAACTATTCGATTAAAAAGCAATATGGTAGAACATAGTTGGATTGCTCAACATATATAGGTTCCTATAAGTTGTTATATACTAACTCTTTGATGAAATATACAATGTCCTTTTTAATTAAGTACAAATATTTTAAGGGGTTATTCAGTCCATCATTTTGAAAAACTTTTCCCAATAAATGTATATCGAAATACGAAAAAAAATATTTAGGTTCTTATACAGATCAAAGTAGTCACGTGATATCGTTACTATGAAAAATGCAAAAAATTTTTTCGTATTTCGATATATATTTATTGGGAAAAGTTGTTCAAAATGATGGACTGAATCTCCTCTTAAAATATTTGTACTTAATTAAAAAGGACATTGTATATATATATATATATTTTTTTTTTTAATTTTATCATCCACAAAACAAAGTCCACTACTAAGCGAACACTTTGTTACAGATGTTTAATAAGCTCATAATGTTATGTAATAAATATTAAAATTTGCATGTTTTCTCATCCATTACGTGGGGATCTTGGCAGTCTAAGAGTATACACGATAGGTACTTTTTAACGCTTCCAGAATGAGAATAATTTCTGCCGGTGCTTTGTATTTATACTTTTAATTAATGTGAAAATATAACAAATTGATCGACTTCGTGACGTTTGTATAGAACATGCTTACTATTGCGACTTTATACGCGTCGAGAGCAACGAATTAGGTAATATTATATAAAGAAAATACTTCAAACTTTAAGTCAACATCAAAAAATGCATTACGAGTGTAGAAAAAATGTGACTTTATCTCGATTTTGAAAGGTTACCTAAGTTTGGCATCTTTTATATAACTTGTCAATTGCAAATATGTTGTTAAGGCCAGGTAAAAAATATAAAATGAGTATTTATTTATACGATTAATAAAACACTAACTCGAAAAAACGTTGAACAAAAAACATGAATGGAGGCCTGTGCCCGAAGAGGTTGACTAATAAGAGGGAAAACATAGCACTACAAATAGATTCATTTCTCACAAAAATCGTAGATAAGTTTTGCCAGCCGAAATACTTGCCAAGAACAAAAGAATATTTTTCGGGACAAATCCCGTTATGTTTGTTTGTATCGCAATGTTAGGAAGAAACAAAAATCCCACGCGATTGAGCGCAAACCGACCAAACTGGTATTTGAGCATGAAAGTATACAAAATAAAGAATACGACGCGGTCGCTCTTTATCCCAACGACTTATTGACTATTTTTGCGCGTCGAAGTAAGCTATGCACGAATATAGTTCTTAGTTCGTTAGGACAGGCAAAGCACTATTCGCCTTGTCAGATAATGGCTACCTGCTGCAGTTTTTTATTCAGTTTGAGCATGGTCATATCTTTCCAGGAAGTCCATTCAGGATATCTCGTGCAGACAAGATTAACAAAAAAAGGACTTTCTTGGAGAATTATTAAGACTAAGCTCACAATAATGAAATAAGTAAATTTAGTTTATACGTAAAGTTGAGAAAGTTATGAAAATTACGAGCCTAAAGTTAATTACTGGTGATAAGAGCTCTGGAGGTTTCGATACTAATTTTTAATAGCCAAGTAATTTATACTCGAAACAATGCAATAAACATTCCGGTTTTACTATAGCGGATACCGTTACCGACCTGGAGAAACGAGTCCTTGACGTATACAGCTACTACAACGATGTGAACTTGGCTAAAAACTGCCATTTATAAAAAGTGAAAGTCGACGCCAGAAAACGAAAACGGAATTGATATGTGGAATCTTTTGGCTAAAGTCGAGCAGTATTATTTGAGCTTTTTATAAAGTATACAATTGGGTACTTTCCTGGGTAAAAAATAAATTATTTGACACTGTTAAGAAAATAAAAAGTCACATACCTAATAACATCACTTGTCATGATCATACCCATTTTCAACGTTATTTTAGATTTATTTTTACAGAAAAACTCATATTAAGATCAGTAAGTATTGGACTCCAAGAAACTTTTACATCATTAATCATTAATAAATATTTTTAGAAAATCCCATAAAAATGTTTGTTTTGACGTTTAGTAAAAAGTATCTTATTTCAGTTGTTGGAAAGTAGCGAATTGTTAAATAATATGTTTATTTGTACATACAATAATAAAGTGTAAGCATTCTTATTGTGTCAACCTCTCCGGCGTAAATAAAATGTTTCACTAAACGGAATCAATCTATAAGAGTAAATAAAGATGACGAAACTTTAGGCGCTCGTGGGTTTCATGAAGGAAAGAGGCCTAATACTATTTAATTAAGGTTGCCCAAAACAAAATAATACAAAACATTTACTTCCAATCGAGAATTTTAGTACCTACTAAAATATGTACGGTATGCTTTAAAAATTGAGTCATAATCTCTCATACTGATTGTATGATAAATTATGACTCCATTTTTAAAGCCTGCCTGACTGAACATAGTACAATTTTTAAGAGAAGAGTAAACTACAAACATAGTAGATGGGGTCGAAAAATATACCCTTCTATTTTAACAAGCACGGTCGCAGCCAACGAGTTTGGTGATGTGTCAAATTGGAAAGATTATAAAATGGTGGCTGACGAAGATCGAAAAAAATTGTGACACTCGTTTATAATTTACGGATCTACTAGAAATTGGAGCATGTTAAGGGAAAATAATAAATTATTTGTTTCGACAACAGTATATGAAATAGAAGACGCATAGCAAGCAGAATCTTCTGTGCAAGGACTTTATAACAGCAACGCTGGACAACCGGTGGTGACCTACCGCTAGCCCGGCGTGGTAGTTATGGACAAACTTCCCTTTGTTGGAAAATGCCTATATATTAGTCCAGTAATAGACTAATATAGGCTGTTAAAGAAAGAAACAAAATAGTAGAAAAAAGCATAGGTACTCGTATCGTGGTAACCCGGTGGGACCCAATTTCCTTTTCGTATGCAACATTCGTTTAATACATTTTTGCATACAAATTGTAGCCTATGTCACCCAGACGATAATAACGAATCGATTGACATATCATTTACTATAATTGGACAAGCTACTCGAATTTTACAGTGGAACAGACATACATTCCCACACACATACATAGACTGCTCAAATCATTACCCTTCCTCCTGGCTTTATCGTAGTAGGCTTAAAAAAGGTCAGCCTAGGGTGGGAGTGGACTTTTCGGATTTTTCTGGTTTGTTTTAAAACACAATCTATATGATTGTATATCAATGATTACCCTATGACCCTGAAATAGGTAAAAAAAAAAGTATGACAATCAGCATATCGCGTAACGCACGCGACTTGTAGAATAAATCCCGACCCATCAACATGCCAGAAGGAAATGTCGTTCCAAAATTTGCCGATACAACGTATCACATAATGAACATTGAGTACTCACTTGTTGAGGTTTGATCTCACTCATGCCGGCCTTCTGGTTCTTGTCGAAGAGCAAATTGACGTTGCTCTGCGGGGACGCCAAGAAGCTAAGGTTGATCTCGCCTATTCCCGGTACGTTGAACTGCTGCGTGTGCACGGGCTGCTAACAAAGTGCTTTTGTAAATCGCGTGTTTGACGCATATTAAAGATACGAGTCATTGATGCATGGTCAGAATCCAAACACGGCGCAGAATTCATACACATACTGTTTCAGAAAGGTCATATAATGATTTAAGTTTAAGGGCATGCTAAGTCCACGACATTGAATCGGTTACACAGAAAAGAAACTTCTGTTTCTGTTTTCAGCCTTTAATGTCCCACTGTTCCTTCGTTAATAAATTCAAGTAACTCAGCTATATATTCAGGAAAATGCTGCCCTTTAGGTAAACGAAACGAAAATATAAAAAGCATTTCACGACTATTTCGCCAGTGTCTGAGTTGTCTGACAGAGCTAATAATGGCGGCAATATTCAATGTTCCGACCCAAATGTTCTGGGAACAGGAGTCTACGGAGAAAGAAAAGAGCCGCCTAAAAAAACTCCATTAACTTTTCTGTCATCTTTCTCATATTTCAAACAAAGACATCCTTCACAACACATCTTAGCAACAGTGGACATCTTTTTATTTTAGTATACGATAGTCACTAGCAAAAGGATATGGTCGCCATAACTTGCTCCGTCTACATACCTGTAACAACTTCTGCTGCTGCAACTCAGGCTGCTGTGGCACCGACTGGAGTTCAGTCTTTTGTTGTTGTTGCTGTTGCTGCTGCTGCTGCTGTTGATGTTGTTGCAACTGTTGTTGCTGCTGCTGTTGTTGTTGTAGCTGCTGGAACTGTTTCTGCAACTAAAGGATAAAAAAATGATAATAAACACCAGAGGAAGTAACCAAGCTACTTTGTCTACCTTTTGCGGCACGGCAGGCACCAGCTACGTTTAATATAGAGAAGTATCATTACTTTTATTTTTATTTTTATATTTTTTCCCATTCCAATCTCAAGCAAACGATGGTGTAGGTCACTCTGGTTGATCACTTGACTCCTTCAACAAACTTATATATACGGAGCTTATTTCTTTTATGCATCTAAACAATTTAATAAATACATATTTATTTTAAAAGGCTCGGTTCTTCTTTTAGAATCAAACATTATTCATATGTACTCTCGAAATTACACTAAAGTATTCCACCAGCAATTTTGAATGCGAGCAAATAGACCCAGCAACGATGGTTCTCCATGTGGCTTCAAGAAAAAACTGTACTCGAAAATATCGATAAATTAAAAAACTTTAGAGATGCCGTGTCGCTTAAGTATATGCAACGCTCTTGTTTCTTACAAAAATATTCCTACATTTTGTAATTATTGTGAATTTTGAGAATTTATTTCATTTTAATATGAACAACACAAATCTTCGATTAAAAAGACGTGAAATAATGTTATAATACATACTGGATGACATATATCACCGACATATGCTTGACTTGCCTCGTCAATATGTCAATACGAACAACTTTTCTTATAGGACCAAATCTAGGATATTTTAAAGAAAATGACTTTTCCATTCAAATCCCGGTAAGCTGAAGTTGAAGACGTTTATAAAAAAAAGACGTTTTATCTTCGAGATTCCAGCATTGGTCCCGTAGGAATAGTTGTTCAGATTACCAAATTGAGTATCAGATTTATGTAAGTTTGTATGAGCGTATCTGTCTGTGTGTGTTTCTTACAAGTTCCTGCTGGTCCTGGTGCGACTTGATTTGCTGGTGGAAGACCTGCCGCTGCAATGCCTGCTGTTGCAGCTGCTGTTGCTGGAACTGCTGTTGTATTTGAAATTGTTGCAGTTGTTGTTGCTGTTGTTGTTGTTGTTGTTGTTGCTGCTGCTGTTGCTGTTGCTGTTGTTGTTGTTGCTGCTGCTGCTGCTGTTGTTGCTGAATTATTTGTTGTTGAATCTAGTGGAAATGTAACACAAATCACAAGACTTATATTTAGATTGTTTTTTTTTTTACTTTGGAACAATAAAAATTAATGAATAGGGATTTCAAAAATAGGGATGTCATTAATTTATTATAATTCATACAAAAACAATAATTTCCTTACCTGCAATTTATCATCTTCTTCTTTTTGGTTCCTATATCTGTACTCCTCGGCCTGACTATGGTTTTCCGGCTCAGTCTTAGGCTGCTTGAGCTCTGGTGGCCGCCTATATGTGTTATTCTGTTTATCCAAAGCCAATAAGGTATTTGCCGCTTCGTACTTATCCTCAAAAGTTATGCCCGCCTTCTCAGCAAGGGTCTCCAAACACTGCAATGGCCGCTTGGCAGGCTTTAGCGCTACTTTCGTCTTATCCTGCTGCCCGCCACTTGGCGACTGTTTTGGTACAGTCCTAGTTATAGTAATACTGTTCTTGTTACAGTCATCCTTCTTATCGTTTTTAGGCTCTAAAGTAAAGTAATTTTTTGGATAGTTACTGTCTTTGTCCTTTTCACCGTTGATGTTTCCGTTATCAATTAAGGTTATAGTCGTTGAGTTAGCAACTTTTATTGTCTTGTCTTTGTCGTCCTTCGCTTGGACAGGTTGGGCGGAACCGTGAGTAGGAGACAAGAGCTGCTGGGCTGGCACATGCTGAGTCACTGGAGAGTTGACATTTTCAGCGCTGTGCAAAGGTTTGTCGGTGGGCTTCGCAAGTTGCTGCTGGAACCCAGGGCTCTGGGGCTCTTTCTCTTGATCTTTCTTCTTCTGGATATTTTCTAGAATTTCTGACCTGCAAATTAAACTATAATTGAAGAGATTTCGCTGGTTATAATTTAATAAAAAATATCTATGAATATGTCGTGGCCACCAGATCGTAGAATTGATAATATAACGATGTGGCCGACTATTTAATAAAATGGTTTTTGTTCATGATACGGTCAACTAAAACTGACTATTTCGTGTACACGTCAACATTTGATGATATGTCAATATACATTGGGCCATATCATTAATATATTGTTTCATTCAAATAAATAAGGAACTTAATGATATTTTTTTCTTGTAAGTAGAAATTTTAAGGGGATACTACTAAATTATATGTAAAGGTTCATTTACAAGCACCTATCGCAATTAATTTTTTGTCTTTCCCAAAGGTTGACCGGGAGAGAATGCATTAGCGTTAAGTCCCCCTTTTTTTTCATTGTGTTCGAAAAAGATTAAATAAATAACACTAGTTAAGATTATATAAAATCTATTAAAGTGTAAAATACGGATTTCGACTCGTTTAAGGATTTTTGAATTAATTTCGTTGAATTCAAGTAGTTTTATGTCCTAACTACATTTCACTTCATGCTACAACTTGTATTTAACTTGCTCATCTATGTACCTCGTATGTGTTTTTGGTAAAATGATCATCATCTAAGCCGTATGACGTCCACTGCTGGACATAAGCCTCTCTTAAGGATTTACAAAATGACCGATGAACAACAGCCTGCATTCAACGCCTTCAAATTAAAAATTAATGATCAATTCTTTTTAGATCAAATCTTGCAAATCAATTTTCAACCGGTTATCCTCTTTGTTAAGAGGATAACCGTTCAATCTGTTGATTGAACTGAAATTTGGCATACTTTTTTAAATCGTATAACAATACAATACTGTGGAGTCAATGAGGTTTTCTGATGATGGATTCAGTTGTCGGGAGAAATTCAACATAAGTAAGACACTTATAAAACAACATAACCTCATTGAGAAGGAATCTTTGATTTGACAAGCACTTTATGGAACACGTTGTCTAGGGTCTGATCACGAGGACGGAAGGTGGTCGATAGAACTCAGTACCTAATAAAATTACGCAACTCCATCTAGTTTGGGCTTATTTCATTTGTGTACTTTGACCTTACAATAACAGCATGTAGAAATATCCAGCCAAGTGTAAGTCGGACTCGCGTACGAAGGGTTCCGTACCATCTATAAAAAAATCACGTTTGTTGTATGGGAGCCCCCCTTAATTTATTTATTTAATTTTAATATAATTATTTATTTTTAAAGTAAATATACAACTAAATATTCTTGTAAGTGAATATTATATTGTATTCTTTTTGAGATATAAAGATTTTTTTAACCATAAATAGGTATTCGATGAATGTTTCAAGCGTTTGCCTATTGCCGATAATAATATCGAGCAAAAAACAGTAAAAAATCACGTTTGTTGTATGGGAGTCCCCCTTTTATATTTTATTCTGTTTTTAGTATTTGCTGTTATAGCGGCAATAGAAATACACCATCTGTGAAAATTTCAACTGTTTGGCTATCACGGTTCATGAGATACAGCCTGATGACAGACAGACAGACGGACGGACAGACAGCGAAGTCTTAGCAATAGGGTCCCGTTGTTACCCTTTGGTTACGGAACCCTAAAAATGGTTTTTATTGGCAAATTATTAGTAGCTTTTTAATCAGATTAATTGTACGTCGTTATGATGCAGCGCAATAATGAAACTAGTTTACGATATGATTACTAATGTTTACCATAATATCATGAAGAAGCCATGCGCTTAGCTTTTCATAGCGTCAAACGCGGATTATTTATCTGATTGACGACCTCCGCGGCGTAGTGGTCACCATGCTAGACGGCCACCCAGAGATTCCGGGTTCGATCCCCGGTCAGGGCAAGTTGGAAAATGGTCTTTTTTTAATTTTCCTGGTGTCTATCTATCTATTTGTTATAAAATATAGTATCGTTGAGTTAGTATCCCATAACACAAGTCTTGAAATTACTTTGGGGCTAGCTCAATCAGTGTACCTAATTTGTCCCCATATATTTATTTATTTATCAGAGCCGACCACACCATGAACCCATTTCATGACATCATGAAATGATCAATTGATTGATGATCAATTCTATGATTTGGCCACGACATATTGTATTGCATTGTATAAGCCCTTCATCCTAAATTCTTGGGTTATATTGGTGCTTCTTACAGGATGTCTCTGAGTTCAGTATGTCTCTTGGCAAAGGCCTCCTACAACCATTCCCATTTAAGACATGTGATTCAGAAATAGTTAGAAAAAAATATGTGTGAACTTTATTGCTAAAGAAATATACTCAAATATAATTTTGCTTTTTTTTTATTCAAATTGCTAAATTTAATTTACGAAAAGTTGAATTTTTCTCCGCGTGAATTTCCGAAACACGACGCTATTGACAGAATGAAACGTGACGACACCGTCCACTGTCAACGTCAGATTACTTGCAGTTGGACCAAAGATATAGGAGGTATATAGATTCCGCGATAAAGGCTCCGAAACGTACACTGTTTTGAATTGTAGCGGAAGGCATTTCGCCATCCAATATATTTTAAGACACTACTAAAAAGAAAAGTTCCGAGATCAGAAGTCAATGTATTACACAGCACATGTAAACATATTGGCTAGAGTGCATTTCAAATTTAATTTTCTAAAATGGTACATAATAAAATTAAAATTAATTTCCACATTATTATTTATAAGTAAGATGCCATCGAAGTGCATAGTACAGAGATGCAAATCCCGATGGAATAATAAAGAAAATTGTGAAAAAACTATTGGCTTTCACAGGTATTCACATATTTTTCACTTTAAATCACATATTTTTAGAGGTACACATAATACATTTTTGTCTGGAAATTGAATGCAATCCTTCCTATTTTATTATAAATAGACAACATAGTAATTAATGCTATTATTTAAGTATTTCGTAAGCTGTTCGTAATTATTGAAATTTTTGACAATAGGGTTAGAAAAAGCTAGTCGATAAAAAATATCGATACCACATAATTTATTTTTAATTTTGAAATTAAACATGAGAGAGAAAAATCTTGAATGAAAGAATTGATGATCAACCGAACTTGTGAAGTTCGATCGAAATTATGGAAGCATCATTTGAAATTGGCTGTGATAGACGGACAGACAGACAGACGCACAAGTGATTCTATAAAGGTTCCGTTTTTTAATTTTTTTACGGCACCTAAAATCATCACACATTAACATTTGTACGGAACACAAAAATTTCTCGAAGTATTTTGAATTGTCTTGTTATTTATATAGCTGACGGCCAATGTTGAGCACTACTTGAAGGGGCCGTACTAAGAATGCAAAATGAAAAAAAATCATTTTTTTTTCACAATTTTGAAAAAAAACATGAGAAAGAACTTAGTACGTTTGTTTTTTTTTTTCTAAATTTGGCTTTATTTTCAGAAAAAAAAATTATAGAAAATTGAATAATTTATTGATGTATGCTTTCATTGCTTTCTTATTTCTTACATTTTACTAAAATTACATATCAAATTACTTAATTTATACTTTTTTGATTTATTTAGACTGAATTTTTGTTTAATTGGTTCTTTACTAATGAATGTCCTTGTCTCCCGGACCGGGAAATCCCCGTTCGGTTTATGTTTGTACCAAGTTGTACCGGGAATCCCGGTGCGCAAGTTGAATGTTGCCAATATATTTATGTAAACTTGGTACTATTCCACCAAAAAAGTATGGTAGGGTTATAGTTATAAATAAATAAAAAACTCCAATTATAAACTGTTAAGTATTAATCTTTAACGAAAACTGCCTTATCAATTTTAAATTCTGTATTCTTTTTATTTTTGACGACCTCCGTGGCGTAGTCCCATATGTCACCATGCTAGTCCGCCACCCAGAGGTCCCGGGTTCGATCTCTGGTCAGGGCAAGTTGGAAAATGGCCTTTTTCAAATTGTCCTGGGTCTTGGATGTTTATCTACATAAGTATTTGTTATAAAATATAGTATCGTTGAGTTAGTATCCCATAACACAAGTGTCGAACTTACTTTGGGGCTAGCTCAATCAGTGTAATTTGTCCCTATATATTTATTATTATTATTTATTTATTATTCTTGAAAAAAAACATGCTCCAGAAAAAAAAAACGTTTTTTTTCTCATTTTTTTATTTCAAGTTTTTTTTCATGTTAGAAAAAAACTGTTTTTTTGCAACACTAAGCCGTACCAAAATTGCTACCATCAACCAACCCTCCTTTTGGGTTCGCCGCAATCGGGTAAAGATCAAACGTTGATTTATAATTATTTAGATAGTGAAAAATAATTTGTTTATAATTTAAAAGTTTTTTATTACTGACTACTTGCTAACCCTATTACCCGTGCACGAGGATTAGTATTTCTCAAAAGTATCGATGTCGATAATTTTTATGTCATACCTCCCTCGGGGTTCACAAACAATGCTTTCAATTTTGACGATTAACGAAGTCTCATTCTTGCAACAGTAAATTTCCTTAACAGAGAAAGGGATACAAGATGGGTTTTATGCCAGATTATCTCTTTATGAACCTAAAAATTTTTTTTTGCTCTTTGAGTTGGACAAAGATTTATGCTTCGGCCGCACTTGTGTCTATCGTCCCAAAGCAATTCGCGGCGAATCTTCGTAATTTTGTTCATTAAAAAATTATCGCGATAAAGCGCTGGTCACACTAGCGGCTTCGTTATTTTTCATGAACTATCAGGCAATAATCCAAGATGGCGTCATCGACGTGTTGTAAATATGGACGACGAGTTTTGTACACTAAAAAGTTATCGCGATGAAGTGCTGGTCACACTAGGGGCTTCATTATTTTTCACGAACTATCTGGCAATAATCCAAGATGGCGTCATCGACGTGTTGTAAATATGGACGACGAGTTTTGTACACTAAAAAGTTATCGCGATGAAGTGCTGGTCACACTAGGGGCTTCATTATTTTTCACGAACTATCTGGCAATAATCCAAGATGGCGTCATCTACGTGTTTTTAATATGGACGACGACTTTCTTTTCTTTAACATGTGTGCTAAAAATTACATAATGCATTTATTGAAACCTAAAAAGAAACCTAGAAAGAAACAGCTAAAAATTTTAACACTATTATATCGTTCCACTCCATTTTTACGCTTTAACAACCGTGGCACCGTCGCATAGCACCGTCCTAACAAGTTGAAAACAAACGTCAAAATGAACGAACAACGCAGGTGCGACCACGCAGAGCGAATTGTTAGCGTGCATAAATCCTTTGATGTATCGCCACCCGCGCGATAACTACACGAAATCCGAATATTCGGGACGATACCCGATAACGGCCGGTCACATTTGCGTATATTGTGTAATAGCACGTAGCTTCGTGACGATAGGCGCAGATCCGGCCCAAGCATTACATAATGCATTTATTGAAACCTAGAAAGAAAAGGCTAAAAAATTTAAAACTATTTTATCGTTCCACTCCATTTTTACGCATTAACAACCGTGGCACCGTCGCACAGCACGCGTCCGAACAAGTTGAAAACAAACGTCAAAATAAACAACGCAAGTGCGACCACGCAGAGCGAATTATTAGCGTGCTTAAATTATTTGATGTATCGCCACCCGCGCGATTACTAATGCTTCGGCCGCACCTGTGCCTATCGTCCCGTAGCAATTCGCGGCGAATGTTCGTACGTTTTGTACACTAAAAAGTTATCGCGATAAAGCGTTGGTCACACTAGCGGCTTCGTTATTTTTCATGAACTATTTGGTAATAATCCAAGATGGCGTCATCTACGTGTTTTAAATATGGACGACGACTTTCTTTTCTTTAACATGTGTGCTAACAATTACATAATGCATTTATTGAAACCTAAAAAGAAACCTAGAAAGAAAAAGCTAAAAATTTTAACACCATTTTATCGTTCCACTCCATTTTTACGCATTTACAACCGTGGTACCGTCGCACAGCACGCGTCTGAACAAGTTGAAAAAAAACGTCAAGATGAACAACGCTAGTCTGACCACGCAGAGTGATGTGTTAGCGCGCTAAAACCCTTTGATGTACCGCGACCCGCGCAATAACGAAGCGGCGACGATCACATTTGCGTGTATCGTGTAATAGAACGAAGCTTCGTGACGACAGGCGCAGTACCGGCCCAAGCATAACACGAAGTCCGAATATTCGGGACGATACCCGATAACGGCCGGTCACATTTGCGTGTATCGTGTAATACCACGAAGCTTCGTGACGATAGGCGCAGGTCCGGCCCAAGCATAATAATAATTGTTAGTGTTGGAGTTGGAGCTTATTTCATTTATTAGCTGAATACAGTGTTCTCGAACCTACCGATTTTTCGGTATTTCTGCCGATATGGGCTCTGCCCTACGGTAATGTAACGATGGTTTCACGATTTTAGATTTAAAATTTTTTCGTTTCTTTACCGATTTTACACTTTTAAGTTGCCAACCCTTTTCATGTATGTTTACGTTACGTTACGGGAAATCCCTCAACAATATGTGAGTAGGATGAGTGAGTAGTTAGTTATTACAGAATATTCCATATATTTTTGGGAATACCCTTAAGTCCTACAATTCGATGTATAAGGAATTTTCCGCTCGGGAATTCATTTGTCCATATGAATAGGAATTCGGATTTTATTAAGAAAAAATAAAATAAAACGGAACCCTTAAAGGATCACTCGTGCGTCTGACGGTCCGTCCGTCTGTCACAGGCAATTTGCTCCGAATCTACTAGACCAAATCAGGTAAAATTTGGTAGGATTGGTAATCCTATGACCCAAACACAGATGTGCAAAGTAAATATTTTTTTCGAATAAGGGGAACAAATTAGGAAATTAAAAAAAATCAGTTTTGCTAAGCTTACTGTGTCATATGTCATATGAAAGGGCTCGTTATGAGGATCTCAAACATATTTTTGTAATTATTGTAAAATAGCTGCTTTTGTTGGGTACTTGGGAGAAAAAGTCGGTTTTTAGTTTAAAAAAATGATAAAACATACAATCGATATTTATTTGGCTTTTTAAACTATCACGATGCATCATTAAAATAATGCATACGGGAATTAACGTTAGCAAAAACAAATAAAAACCCGGTCAAGTGCGAGTCGGGCTTGCTAATGAAGGGTTCCGTGTGTAAAAAAAACACGTTTGTTGTATGGGAGACCCACTTAACAAAATATTTTTAAGCTATTGCATAGCTTTTATCGCGGGCTTTGAGCGCGGCGACCGAATCAAGAAATTCCGTAACGAAAATAGTTTTCATTTTATTCATGAAAGAAGACGAAAATTGTTCATAATAAGAGTATGTAGTCAAAATGTAGTCTGACGAGGAACCGAGTTAGCTTTTTTATTTATTAAGTAGGCTGTTAGTTTAATTTTTGATAAATAAACGAATTTGATTGAATATTTTTTTGTCATATACCTACCGAGGTTGAGTAGGTACAGAACCGATTTAAGTGGGCGCCTATACCGATTCGCACTAAGACGTTCGAGACCACGGCTGAAAATTCGCACGCAGTCTGATTAAATCTGCCTAAAATTGGTGAGTTCATGATGACTACGTACTTCGCAAGTAATTTCGATTTAACATCCTCCAATATTAGAGGAGTAAAAGCTGCAAGGTAAATAAATTTAAGACAATACATTGTCCCTTCTCATTATTTCCTTACGCCACTTTTTCCTTACATTTGCATCTTTGGACATATGGAAATATATTTTGTCATTCGCGGTTTTCATGCTATTTTCGCACATATGAATAGTACAATACTTATAATAAGATTGTGTGTATCCTTGTAATAAGTTTATTTTAAAAGCTCAGTTTTATTAAAACTGTGAATCAAACACTGTTGTAATTGCACTCAGTGTACGGTGACGTCAAAGAATAAACGCGCCAAAATGGCGGCGATAACACCGCTTTTAAGTTGTTCGAATATTATAGTAGCTTTAATAATTTTTTTTGCTTATTAAATATGAGAAATAATAAGTCAAGCAACATAATTTTTTTTTGGCTACGTTATAATGCTTCTTACGAGTAATTTATAACTAAGCGACGGGAAAATGAGATAGCCTCTAATAAACTAATTCGTCTTTTGTACGACGCCAACTAAATATTCTAAAGAAAGCGTCAAATAAAGATCAGCAATTATTTTAAGTTGTCCTTCTGATTTATACATTGCCACCAAATTTACTAACTCAGCAACGGATTTAACAACTCATCACTATCTACAATTCAAGCCTCAATAGCCATTATCATATATCATAATTTTTTATCGTGAAAATAGCCACTGCAATGCACGATTTAGCGCGAGTGCGTGGGAGGACTAGAGTAGTTTTGAGGTTGGGTTATCGCTAAACAGTTTTTGTCCAATTCCACCGCTACCGCTGGTTCTTCATCGGAGTATGAGAAAACTGGCGAACCTAAAGTTTTTGGTGGCTCTACTGGAAGACTAAGGTACCCCACCTCGGAAGAGATAGCTCAACTTGAACAGGATAGATGACAGAAATGGTCCCAGAATACAGAACCAATTTTATTCACATGAAAGTTATGGGCAAATCCGAACTGGCCAACCCCGACTTCACGTAGTCTTGTTTGCCCTATACTCGGGTTTTTTTTTATAGCCGGAAGCACGAAGGGAGGGCAGCCCCTGCCCGCTGTAAGAAAACGCACACACCATGCGAGCCGTAACGAGCAAGCCGAAACAAGCTGCTCATATCTCGGCTTGCTACTTTTTAGTTACATACATCAGTAACCTAGCCTTCTCCCCCCATCCTTGCCGTCCCCTTTCAACCCCTAAATCAACGGTCCATAATGGAAATTTTTACCAAAATAAAGTTTTTATTTTTGTCTCCACTTAATAGTTCCGAGGTAATAATAGTGGCCATAATTTACTATTTGATGACAATTTTAGTTAAAGTTTGACTATCAATTAATGTAGGATGAGTTATATTATAAAGATACTGAGTTATAAAATAAGAAGGTAATGTAATTACTTTTTTGGTGCCATATATTAACATTTTAGAAGTTTATAGCTTGAACGCAAGATACTAATTTAGATGCTAAAAAATATCCACCATGTTGAGTTGTAGTTAGTGGCTTACATAGGAGATAATTAGTGGCCAGGAAAGTATTATTCAGTTGCACGTCGGTTATGGCTGACTTAGTAATTTAGAAGGCAACATAGATTTTTAGAGGCGAATAATTCTATTAAAAAGAAGTTTGTTTAATTAGCACCCATTAAATATTATCGTATAAGTGTTATTAGTTATTAGTACTATAAGTGCCGGACCAGACGGGACGCAAGTTGCGTACTCAATCTACCCATTTGAGTATTTACTCACTAGATTTAATAAATAGAGTAAATAGAGCCTGCTCATGTATTGACATCGCATTTGATGTCTGTTTACGTATTTTACGTAAAATTACGTCTATGCACGCCTCCCACCAAAAAATGATAATTAGTCAAAGAAGTCTACTTTTACCTACATTTTAAGCATATTATGGTGTACGCACACACTTTCCGATAAGTATTGCAAGTGTATACTAGTTTTAAAAATTGTCATGAAAACATGAAATAATGAATATGAATATAAATATGAGTCGCAACTCATATAAATCAATCTACCCACCAAATGGATGAATAAGGATATTTATCGGGTATTTACTCAATCTACTGAGTAAATACTCCAATGGGTTGATTGAGTATTTATGCATCGCCCATCACTAGCTGTTACGCGGCGCAACTTGCGCCGCGTCTGTTACGGCCCTAAGTAGTATTTTTTCTGGTTATATCATAACTAGAAGATTCGTTTAAAAATAATCATGAATACACCCTATTAGGCCACGACTGACTTATACCGATAATATTTAATTTAGTTGTACATAATGGAAAAGTATATACAGAAAATACCCGAATGCCTAATTTGCATACTTACTAATTTAGATCCCGATATAAGAAATGGATTACCGACCATCGTAATCCCTTATGTACCACAATAATACCGGCATTTATTAATTGATTATTAAATATTGTCTACACCACCCCTTCTTATCCCTAGATGCAATCTTTCTTATGAGAAAAGGAGAAACTTAAACCCCTGCTGTGTTTTCCTTATCTGTCTTTTCAATATTAGACATTGTGAGAATAAGACAAAATATAATAAAATATTAATTATAATTTTAACAAAATATAATTACATGGCAAACATTTGTAAATTTTCATAAGAATTGAAAAAATATATTTAGAAATCAAATCCGACAAAAGTTATTGTAAAAAGAATGACATTAACAAACAATATAAAAACTGCAGTCTCATTTTGATCCCATCAAATCCCATGAACTAACATTTACATCCCACGTAAATACAAAATACAATAAATTAATAAAATAGATACTTACTTACTAATAAATTATAGTCTGTGATCCAGAAATGGTACAGTAAGTACCTATAAATTTTTATTTTACTGTTCTAAATGTAGGCTTTTATCCTGTCTGTTTGAAAAATGAGAATATACCTAATTCCTAAAAAGCAGCAGCTTCTAAACTAGAAATTGGAACAGAATTGAAAACAAACATGAGTGCTATCTAACTGGCACTCATGTATTTTTATATCAGTGTTATCCATATAGTTATGCAACTATTTCTGTTGGTTACATACCTATAAAAATCATGTGTGTCATAAGGGAGCCCCACTTAAATATTTAGTTTTTCTGTCTTAAGTTTTTGTTGTTATAGCGCAGTCTTTCCCAAAGTGGGCGATAACGCCCCCTTGTGGGCGCTGGAGGCTTTAAGGGGGGCGGTAATGGGCCCAGAATAAAGTTGGGGGCGCTGATGTGATTTAAGCAATGAGTGATTTATAACTTCAGCTATTTCATATTTTAAAATTAACTGAAATTAAAATCCTCTTACTACACAACATCCATTTATTAGTTCATATTTATATCCTTTTTTATTGTACAAATATAAACTAAAAATGTAATTAATATTTATTATTTTAATGCGTTCACAACTCTATTTATATCTATAAAGGAATCAAACACTGAAAAAATTTCGTGTTTTAAAGTTTCGCAGGTGAGGTCCCCACTTCCGATACTCTTTATTATTGTAAAATTGTATTATTTTTGCTATTTTTTATTTAAAATTAACAATGTTGATTATTGTTATTTTTTTATAAAAGATACTTTAATGTACTGGTGTATGTATTATTATTGCTCTCTCTTGTAAAAAAGTCTAGTTTAGAATATAGGTTGAATTAAACTACAGGCAAGACAAATATGTGATTCAGGTTTTTATGGTGAAAAAAAATGGGGGGCGCTACAAAATAACAGATTTTTTAAAGTGGGCGTTTGACAAAATAAGTTTGGGAACCTCTGTTATAGCGGCAAAAGGAATACATCATCTGTAAAAATTATAACTGTCTATCACAGTTCATGAGATACACAGCCTGTGACAGACAGACAGACAGATGAACGGACGGACAGCGGAGTCTTAGTAATAAAGTCCCGTTTTTATCCTTTTCATAAGGAACCCTAAAACTTTAAATATCATAAACAGGTTATACATAACTAGGTAATCTTAAATGTGCTGCTAATATTTTAAATAAAAAATCACACAGTCATGTAGACCACCGAGGTCATGTAGTATTTTCACTTATTTTAGCATTATAATATATAAGGGTTAATTTTGACTTTAATTTTAATTTTATAATTATATTATATTATGAGCCATCATGTCTCCTACGCCACTGCTAGGCAAGGGCCTCCCGCCATTTAATAACTTTAATAAGGATTAAAATTTTGGTTGGTAATTTTGTATTTATCAAGATATAAAGATTCAAAGATTCAAATGTTTATTCAGTAATAATATGACACAGATAGAAGTATAGGTGTTAACATTTTTAGTTATTTTTAATTAGTCACAAAAATGTAAGGCATGAAAAGAACAGTATAAGGAAATAAGGTAAGTAATCTTCTAAGTAACACACAAGTAGTATATTTTGATCATTTTAGGCAGTTATGAATGTTTATGAAGGACATATTTAAAAAATTCTTAAATATAATGTTTGAAGAATATTATTTCCATGAACCAGGATGCCCACAACCAAGTACTCATTAATAAACTGACTTAACAAATAAATTGAAAGCTAGTGTTGTTAGATATACTCAACAACACTATTTGTAATACTTGCAATGACTTGCATAAACAACATCAACATCAAAGACCCAAGATCTGAAAAGGGTCATTTTCCATAGGTATAGGACTTGATCAGACATTATGACCCACGGTTCAAAACTTCAGAGGCAAGTAACCTACCTATAAGTTTGTAACAATAAATCTGTCAGTTTGTCAACATAAATTGATAATTTCTATACTCAAAGCCCTTTGCCCTGCAGTGAGACAGTAAAGATTAAAAATAGAATATGAGTCCCTACTTACACAATTATTTACACAAAAGAACTAAAAACGCCCTGAAATAGCCTCTTACCGTCATCATCATCATCATCATCAGCTCTCAATGGCCTACAGCTGAGCATAAATCTCCTATAATCCCCGAAAAATAGGTGTTATAAGAGGTTACGAGGATAGCATGGAAACAAATATTTAACTTTGCCTATGGCTCTAGGACCTAAGTCCTTTACCATACGAGTAGGTACACTAAGGGCAAATATAAAGAACTTGCTCTTTTCATGTTGAACATACCTGTTGCTATATTCAGCCATTTAAAACTAAGGGTGCCTTTGAAACCAACAATGCGAAGCAAATAGTTTTATTGTAGCGGCTAAGTCGCCACCAATGAAAATAAACACATCCAAAAATAATCGGACAAAAATCATACTCTAAATCGGTAATATGGGAAAAGAAAACTAACACAGGTTAGCTAATTTGAAGCAATTATATGTTGAACTCCAAAATTAAAAAAATTGTTGTAAAATACACACAAATAGACAAAAAAATTAATTACCTATCATCGAATTAAACAGCAGACATAACATCTGTCACTGTCAAGAAAGAAAAATGTCAATGTCATTTAAAAAATTAATACATTCCATTCCACATTAATTTTAATGTTTTGAATAAGGCAACTCAACAAAAGAAATTCTATACGGCTAATGGTGTTAGGGACACCATTCATATTATTCTTCTTCTTCGAAGTTTTCGGTGTCAGAGATTCAAACCTATGTTAACCTAAAAATTTTTTTTTGCTCTTCGCCTATGTCAAAGATATAGGAGGTATAATTTTTTTTTTGCTCTTTGCCTATGTTTTCTTATAAAATTTGGCTACGCATATAGATTGGTCATTGGCCTTCATTAGGTCCTCTTTTTTGAGGCATCATAAAACAGTTCAGGGGACCCATTTTTTAAATCACTTGTCACATTACGAATGGTTTACGCGAGCGTTTACAAACGGGCGCATTTTTTAAATGATCGTATGCGAAGGATTTGCAACGAGTGTTCTCGACCACTCGTAAATTTGACATTTGTGGCGTATTCATACTGCTTTTTTATTGATGGTATTATGGTAAAATTCTTAGAAAACCATAGACATATTTTCGGCGAAGTATATTATTACAGCATGGGCAGGGGGAGCCACAGTCCCATATGCCTCTGAGCATGAAGACATGGGGTAAAAACTTTATGCCTTTGAGTCCTCTATGGGTTATTATTATATTATTCTTTGCTCCGATTTAAAGACCTAACCCCATATACCTATGTATAGGTTGTTATATTACATCTGCCGAAATCTACGAAATCTGGTTATGTGATTCAAACCCAAGCAAAATTACCTAATACTCTAATCGAGGAAGAGCGAACAAAGCAAGTGAATTTCTCCACGAGTAGGTAAAAGGCCGCATGATTATAAGAACATTATAATTTTTAAGCTCATTATGAGCATATGTGTTTTAACTAATTGGCCAGTATATTTGGATCGACGAACTAAATAGTACTTATAGTATTTTTCTGACCCAATCATCAGAAGTCAAAGTCAAAAATCATTTATTTAGGTATCTTTGAATATTTGTATCACTCGTTACATAATTGTGTTTTTTTTTCTTTCGATTTCATAATAGGTAGTTGTCGACGTCAGAAAGTTTATTGCCGCTTCCTAAGCGCAAGTACCTATAGAATCAGATGCAGATAGGTAAATTATCACGACTCTACGCTTGGCGTGATGGTACTCGCATAGATGGAAGAAATCGGACAAGTGTTCTTCTTCTTTCGTGTCGATTTTGGGGTACCTATGTAATAGCGTTGCAAGCAATAGTATAAAATATCGTTAGTCTATCGACACTATCGTGACCTCGAAACAGTCACAATATCGATAGGATCATCGATACTTTAAATTCTATAAATAGTCATAGTATAAATACTATCGATATTTTTTAATTTATAAGTACAATAGATAGTACAGGTACTATTTGAATTGAAAACTATCTATAGAATTGTGACGAGTATCTATATTATAATAATATCGATGGAATTTTGCTATCGATAGTTTTTCGTACAAAAAGTAGTTACAGTATCGATACTATCGATAGTCCTATCGATATTGTGACTGTTTTTCGAGGTCAACTATCGATTTTTATGCAACGCTAGCTATGTAACCATCTTGGTGACAGGATTGTGCGAGTCTGACCGGACAAGTGCAAGTCAGATTTGCACAAAATGGTTCTGTACAATGTTTTAAAAAGAATATTTTTAGTATTTGTTGTAATAGCGGCCACAATAATAAATCATAATCAGTGCAAATTTCAAGAATCTAGTTTAGAAATCTATCTATGCTATTATAAAGATCGAGGTAAAAAGCTGAAACAAAAGCATGTTTCTTGTTATGACGACCCAATTTAATTTACCATTGATTTAGAAACTTTCGTGACAACCCCAAAAACAGCAATTATAGGAATATGGCGACGACGCCTGTTCACCAGTAATATGTGACTCTGAAACTCACTACAGGCAGTCAGTTTAGGGGCAAAAGACCATAAATATTATTTCGCAAGCCGTTGCCCCCTAGGGGTGCCATGTTAAAAAGGCCTACAAACGAGCATCTTGTTTGTCCAAAAATTAATACGCTTTACCCTGATAAGGCTTGTGTCACTCCCCGTTTAGGTATCGAAAATATACTTACATTATTTTGTTACTATGTGCGCGGCGACCACTCCGGAGGGAAAATAAATTACCATAGCGCTAACCAAATTAAGAACATTTTTGTTTGGATTTATTTTCTGAGTAAGACTTCTGTACGAAAGAAATAATACTTATTCTGTGCCCTGACCAAGGTCTAAGGTTAATGAATCAAACCGGGGCCTCCAACCATGAGCCCCGACATGGTAAATACGGACCTGCTTCAGGCCCAATCCAACCCTTTTCCGCACTCGCCCTTCAGTCAGTCAGTATTAGTACTTATTTACTGGTAGCTATTTGATATGGTTCTATGAAGCATTCAAAATGCATCACTAAAGTACCTACACAAACTAAACCTGAACATATTTTATTGTCTCATTTATTAGCAAACATTTATTTTACTATGTATATGAATACTCGTTTGGGATGTTTTGGTGTCGGGCGATATCATTTGTTTTCTTATGTAAATAATATTGCAGCTTAAAATGAAAATCTGTATTGTGATTTGTAACAAAGCCCATTAGGCTGGGTTTCTTTCATAGTTATCTTCCCCGCAGTGGTCATTCCGAAACGACAAATTGCGCAAATTCCATAAAAACCATAGTGCGTTTGTTTAGGTATTTAAAAGAATGTAATCAATCTTGACATGTCTTTTTATTGAAATATACACTTTATAAATCAATACCTTCTTAAATTACAAAGTATTTATTTCATAAATTAGAAATTACATAATTTAATTGTAATTTGCAAAGGTATTGATTTATAAAGTGTAGATTTCAATAAAAAGACATGTCAAGATTGTTTACATTCTTTTAAATACCTAACCAAATGGACTATAGTAATAATAATAAATTGTACCTTCTAACTTTATTGTTTTTTCTACATATCATCTTTTCCCCACTAAAAAAGTTTTGGAACCGCTCCGCAAACTGATGAAGTATTCTTGTTCCAGTTACGTCACCAGCTGTCATGGGAGAAAATACCAGGCGAAGTATATTATCATACCATGAAATTACCGTCGTTAGGTTAAGTTTAGGTAAAGTTGCTGTATTAGTAGGTAACAGTGATAGTACAGTACGTACACTACTGAGAGTGGAAATTGCCAAATTTACTCAATGAATCTTTATAGTGAGGTCACACTCTCAAATAAGCTTGATCTTGCTTGAAAATGAAGGACATTGGGATTTTTGCAAATATCTGTATGTATACCCTATTTTAAAATCTGATTAGACAGAAAGCAGCTCCTAAAGGCATATTCCTGGAAATGCTTTACAAATTAGTTTTTTTTAAATTATTTGACAAGTGAATTAGCAGCGTTAATTGAAAATCTATATCTATATAAAATCAAGTTCCAGCAACAGGCCGCGACCATACGTGTACTATTTACGCGAACCGTTTCGACCCACTTTTTACCCCCTTGTAGCTCAGTGCCTATTGCAAGTACAGAGATAAAATTGTATCTACGCAATCATATACTAGTACTAAAGCAGTATGCCAAATTTCATAGATATAGCTTCAGTAGATCCTGAAATATGACCCTGTGAAAATAGCTAATTTTGGCACTGACTGACTGACTGACTCACTGACCGGTAATCAAAACCTCTAGGCCACTTCCAATTGACAACATTTCATTTTCTAAAAGGTATGAAAATTCGAGAATTATTTCGAGATTTAGCAATTCTGAACACGTAAAATATTTTTTCAGATTTTTTTGAGTTATATTTTTAGAGATAAATGAAAAAAACTCAAAAGTACAAGGATATAGGCATTTAACAGGTTACGCCTTTGCTTGAACATCTAAAAGTGAAAAAATGTCAAGCTATCAGCTGTCAATTGACGTGTGCGTCAATCTGACAACTGACATCACGAGTGAGAGAGAGAGATAATAGTAGTGTTGTCTATAGAAGTATCAGTTCGATAGGAAGACCATCTAATATCGATAGTTCTTTCAGTAAAGTAGAATTAGGATTGGAAAAAATACACATGCATTAAAATGATTACATAGTTTGGTGACGAAATGCTAATATTTCCTTTATATGATTGATATTTCAGGTTAAATAAAAATAATATTGATATCCAGGTCTTAAAAACTAAAAAAAAATGAAATAAGGAAAAATGCTACCCTAAAATGGGGCGACTTTCAAGACACAAGGTGACATTTATGATAGCTTTTTTTTTGGTTTTTTAATTAAATCTTCCAAATTTCTGAACGCGTGTACGCCGGAGCCCTTGTTTTTATTTTCAGTCAAATTCACCCCAATTAACTTTAAAACGCTGTAACTTAAAAAGTAACAAGTGAAACATTTTTTCTGTGTGTTCTTAATTTCTGTAAGAGGCGACTATGAGAATCCGTTAAAAAATGTGGGTTACCCAAAAACCCCATTTCAAGTACAGAGATGATAGGGCAATTTTTTTTTGTCGAGTATTACTAGCGTAATTTTTTATGCAATTTGTATTCCACATACCAAGTCGTCAATATAATATTTTTATGCAAAAAATAGCTGAGATAGAAGCGTTTGAATTTTTAAATTAATCAAAGTAACCCTATTTTACGATACGTAAGTTTTTGTATCGATATCGATATCTTACTGCTACAAAACACAACTCTATAGACGTCAGTAAAAGTTTTATTTTTTAATTATAATGTATGGCAAAGATGTAAACTCGTTACATACTAACTCTTGTACTTACGCTCTTTTAGAATCGAAAGATTTTAAACAATTTAATTTTAGGAGAAATAATGAAATGGAAATGAAAAAGAAAAAATACGTATGTCCTTTTTTTGAAGTTCTTTAAGGAAAAAATATAAAATATGAATATAAAATTTTATAAAAATTGTCATGGACACATAATAATGCATACTGTATAGCTTATTACTAAATACTGCTTACCTAAAAAATCAGGCTTCTATTGTTATAAATTACTTTCGATAGATGGCGCTAGCGGTATAATCGAATCGCGATGTAGAAAAAAATAGGTACGATTTCTTGTAAAAAAGTATTGAAATCCCACCAAAAACATACCTGTTAAAAAGGGGGCCAAGTTCCTATCGACTAATTGTTCGGCTAAAAAGAGTTGAAATCCAATCCAATGCCAAGTTTAGATGCACTTTAAAATCGATCATAATCATCTTCATCAACAGCCTGATCCACTGCTAAACATTTGCCATTCCCAAGACTTGAACTTGGCAGCTGTTATTAAATAGGTTAATTTAATGATATAAATAATAAATTTAATCATACAATTAATCAAGTGTTACGTTCAGCACGAAAACCTGCCAAGTTCAAGTCTTGGGAATGGGGAAATGTTTACCAGTGGATCAGGCTGTTGATATATATTGTAATGAATCATCATTTCACGAAAACTCATTTTACGTGCGTCGCGTGCGTTACGTGTGAAGTAACTATAGGATTTCGTGGATACTGTGGATTCACTCCCTACATCGTTGTCCATTGCCTATGAGAAGGAACTTTTAATAAAAACTTCACACAAGCATTTAAAAACGGGAATAAAATTCCACTTTTTCAGTCAACTAAACTGGACGACTGAACTAGTGAGAACAAAAATATTTGTTCTTGTTAATTTTTAAAAATATTATTTAATTGAGTTTGTTTGTTTTTCGTGTATGTGTAAGGACTCTTAACGGACGAGCGACGTATGCCCGCGACGCCTATCGGTCGCCGACGTGTGCTAAGCGACATTCGGCGACCGTCGTCACTCCCAGTGATCTAGAACCTACCGATTTTTCGGTATTTCTAGCGATGTGGGCTCTGTCCAAAGTCAAAGTCAAAGTCAAAAATTTTTATTCAATGTAGGATAGATTCATCACTTATTGAAGGTCATTTTTTTTATATAAATGCAATATAAAATACTATATTAGTGCAAAAGCTAAAAACTACTAGCGTTTCGGAACGACCACTGCTGGGAAGATTACGCCGAAAGAAACCCAGTTCAGTATTGGTCCCTACCCAGCCTAATGGGCTATGTTACAGTTACAAATACAGATTTACACTTTAGCTAGGTATATAATATTATATATTTAAACAATACAATTAAGAATTGTGATCAGACGATGATAAATAGTCATTTACATGATAATACGCATTTTTGGTTAAATGATTATTAATGGCAGTCTTAAACTTAGATAATGGTAACGCTACTACATTATCTGGAATCTTATTATAGAGGCGTAAGCCAAGACCCACAAAAGATTTTTTTGTTTTTTGGAACCGAAAAGCTGAGATAGCAAATTTATTTTTATTTCTAGTGTTTAGGTATACTATGAATGTCACTATTTTTCATATATGAATGTATATTTTGACGCACGTACATTACGTTCGCATAGATGAATTGCGAAGGGAGAGTCAAAATATTAACGTCTTCAAAAAGTTCCCTTAGAGACTATCTAGAACCTAATTTATATATAGATCTAACAACGCGTTTTTGTAAAACAAATATAGTATTTAAGTCTGCAGCATTACCCCATAGCAATATTCCATAGGACATAACACTATGGAAGTAACTAAAATATACCAAACGCGCTGTATCAACGTCCGTCATCTGCCTAATTCTCCTAACCGTGTAGGCTGCAGAGCTAAGCTTTCCAGCAAATTTTTTAATATGGGCACCCCATCGCAACCCGGAATCAAGTGTTATTCCCAGAAATTATCTACCATTTCTATTGCTTCCTTAATAATAAGTAATCGTGTTGGAATTTTTGTAACATTTGGTAAGCAGAACTTTACACATTTAGTTTTGTTTGCATTTAATACTAAGTTATTTGCCGTAAACCATTCCAAAATTTGCGACAATGTATTATTTATCTTATCAGAAGCGTCAGTTTTCCTATCTACGCTAAAAACAAGCGAAGTATCGTCAGCAAAAAGTACAGACTTACAGTCTTTTACATAATATGGTAAATCATTGATATATATTAGGAATAACAAAGGACCTAAGATAGAACCCTGAGGCACACCCGTCACTACGGTTGATCCTTCAGATTTTCCTTGATTTAAACTAACTTTTTGAATACGGCTTCTCAAATAAGATTTAATCAATTAGAGAGCTTTCCCTTTTATTCCATAGTACTCAAGTTTGGATAGAAGGGTTTCGTGGTCTACACAATCAAATGCCTTGGAGAGGTCACAAAATACACCAATTGCATTCTGACAACACTACCAAGCATCATAGATGTATTGTAAAAGTGTAACACCTGTATCCGTTGTTGATCGACCCTTAGTAAATCCATACTGATCACCATGGACATGAAACAAACTATTTTTGTTAAAAATATCTAATAATTGGTTAAAAATTAATCTTTCGAATATTTTCCTTAGTGCTGGCTAAATAGAAATAGGACGGTAATTTGTTGGATCATTTTTGTCACCAGACTTAAATAAAGGGATAACTTTACTTAACTTCATCATGTCAAGGAACGTTCCCGCGTCTACACATTTATTAAATATAGAAGCTTAGTAAGGCGCAGTCACATCTATAATATTGCTTATAACGGATACTGAAATGTCCGACAAATCACCAGTTTTCTTATTATTCAAACTTTTAAAAGTATCAATGATATTTCTAGGTGTGAAGTATTGAAATATTAACTTATCTTTACATTTTGGTATACAATTGGTTAATAGTTTTTTTGATTTCTTAGATGAGGACATTAGTGGGGCGGTTGTATTAAGGGGAATGTTAGTGAAAAAGTTCTCGAAGTATTGGGCAACATATTCATTAGTGTCGAGTACCTTATTGTTGATTTTAAATTCAATAGTATTATCGCGTGACTTGTTTTTTCCGGTTTCAGTGTTAATAATATTCCACGTTGTCTTTATTTTATCTTTAGAATTTACAATAGCTTTCCTGGTGAATAATGATTTAGCGCACAAGCATATTTTTTTTAAAAGATTTGAATAAGTTCTAACGTAATCAATGAATTCAGTCCTACCGAAATACAACGATTTTTTGGAAATTTTTCCCTTTTTTTTACCGATGTTACACTACTAAGTTGGCAACCCTTTTTATGTTTTACGCTAAGGGGAATCCCTAGATAGTAAGTTAGTATTGATGAGTTGTCAGTTATCCTATCATAGAATATTCCATATATTTTAGTGAATATCCTTGAGTCCTAAAATTCGATGTTTTTGAGGTTTCCTGCTCGGGAGTTCACTTGTGTATTTGAACAAGAGTTAAAAAAATTTATTTTTTCATTTTTTTATGTTTGAAGAGAAAGTTTCCTTAAGTTTTTAGTTGCAAAGTGCTTACAAAAAATATTATACTTAATAAGATTATTAAGTAAAAATGTGGTCTGACGAGGAACCAAGTTTGTTTTTTTAATTTATTTTGATAAATAAACGAATTTGATTGAATATTGCAATTATTTTACATATACCGATTTTGGTTACAAATATCCCGATTACATAGCTATCACGATATACAATCACCTTCCAAAGTATACAAAAGAATCCCAGGGAACTTTTGACGCTGAATTAAAAACTCTTCTGATGAATAGAAAATATTATACATTAAAATAATTACTGGGATGATAAATTATAAGACTGACAATTAATTTATTACTATGCATTATATAATTTAATTCCATTTCCATGTAAATATAGAAAATTTAAGAATTAATGGACAATTCACTTTAAGTTAAATTGATATTATGTGCTAAATTGTGTAATATATCGACTTCACAATGCCTTATTATTATTAAGGTGAATTTTGTAAAATAATAAGACCTTTTTTGACAATGTTATGAAATTTACATGTGTACTTGTGACAAATTTTATGTGAATAAATTAATATGAATATACCGATTCAAGTGGGCAGCTGTAGCGATTTCGCACTATGTCGTTCGAGACCACTGGTCACTCCTGTCACGAATTGTTGCCGATAGGTGATGTGAGACTCGCGAACCTACTATCACCAGATGCGACCATCACTGAAGTTAGATTTTCCAATCTGCCTAAAGGTATCTGACATAGGTTGTAAATAATTGCTATGCTATCCAAGGACGACAGCCGCGACCGATAACTTTTAGTGCCTTCCAAAACACGAAGTACCTACCTCCAGATAATTTTTGTTCACTCATTTAAAACCGGTTTATGACCGAAATTAGATAGACACTTAACATACGCGAGCTCTAGTAACTACCTAGGTCCTTGTACTTACGTACACCGAGCCATCAAGACCTTATAATAAAGAAGTCAAGATGACCCATCAAGACCCATGAAATATAATAAAGAAGATAGTCACAAAAATAGACAATAAATAAGTCCAGGAAACTCAATATTATTGTTACATAAATCATTTTTAAAATAAAATATACCTAGGAACCTACCACAATTAGAGACATCATTCAATTGAATCACAAAACTTTAAAATAACTTTGTAAACTAATTTTGATGTAACTTTTAAGTATCTTCGGTTAATATCTACGTTGTGTATAATTTCATGATATATATATATATATATATATATATATATATATATATATATATATATATATATATATTATTCCCAGGTTCTTGTAGGTATTAATTGGTATTAACTTAACAAACTGAATAGCTAAATGCTGCTGCTTCTGTTAGTTTTATCATGTTATATGTCAGAGCCATGCTTCACAACATCCGCGATGAAACTTACCATCGCGAACTATAATATATCAAACCTTACACACCTATTTAGGGACAAATACCTAAATAAAAACAGCTTGTCTGGCATTATTTCACAAGGGGAAGCAAAAAAAAATAATGAAAACGTGCGAGCGAGAGAGAGTCATGCAAACGCGTGTGGTGTGTGAAAGAGAACATTTGAAGCCCACAAGGGGAGTCGGAGCGCAAACCGGTTCTGCATGTGTGCAGACAGACGGCGCCCTCCCTCCCCTCGACTGTCGACCCTCGGGTACGAGGGCCCCTACATTGTCGGCGTTTCCCCGAAGCGTTGCAATAATAATACCAACGAACCCCAACCTAGTTAGATCCATGAATTTGGGAATGAGTCAAAATAAAATATTTGCTATGTTACAATGATGGTAAGGATTACAAATTTATTGGTAAACCATATTCTTTTCCTTATACTAGTAAGTAACTGATACCCATTCAATCAAGATTTACAATTTTGCACAGTAGGTACCACATTGATCCAAGATTCATTCAGTTGAACATAATCTTCAGCTTAATGTTATAGCCACACGCGTCACAATACCCACACTAGTTCGCAATCGTAAAGTAAAAAATAACATAAAATACCTTTTGGTGTAAAAACCATAAGAACAACGTTCCATCGTTTCAAAATAAAGGGTTAACTGAAACGTAAGCGCCGTCCCATGCGGCAGTTATTAAAAGGAAAAACAAACAAAAAGGTAAGGATTGAGACATTCGCACGGGTGAAAGTAAACACAACACTTATTATCGACGAAAACGACATACAAACACACTTTATCGATAGTCCGGTGCCCGTCTCATTGTAACAATAACCTTCTTTCGAGTAGCGAAACGAACCACGACTGTGTAGAGCGCGCGCTCTACCGGCTCGCCGCACCCATTCCCCGCACTACCCCGCAGCCCCGCTTTTCGACGCTCTTCGCCGCCTGCCGCCAATGGTACGCCCGCAGACGACTGGAGCTTCCCATTGGCCGTTTCATTTTACGACCGTTCCACAAACAAAACCAGTTGCCAAGATCGGCACGAAAGGGCGCGAGGGACGAAATTAGCGTTTCTGCCATTATTATTATTGCTACTATTTCTATCTTCTTCTTACAAAAAGAGCGAAGGAGATAGAGCATAAAAGATTAGCTGGTTTGCCAGTGCCACCATTCTACCGCACATTTCATCTCAACCACATCATCGGTTTCTGATTTAGAAACCTATGAAAGTGATGATGAATACCTCGATTAAAAGAAAAAGTACTAAATGTACCTATAAATATTTCTTTTGCAACCATGCCTGTTTTAAAAAATGTCGCTTTAAGATGTTATTAGTAGATATGTTTTTAAGTTATCAAGTTCTTATAATGTTCTGATTTATTTTATTAAATGTAGCGCCCTGTCAGGGTCTCATCTGCATTTGTGAACTAGATTTAAGTTTCAATATTTGTCATGAAAACATGAAATAAATGAATATGAATACGAATATGAATATAAGTAGTAGTAGTAGGTAGTTTTATAAAATATTCATCCAACTATCTTATTAATAAAAAAAATAAAAAAATAGTGATTTGTATGTTTTGTCTTGTTCTATCAACTTCAAATCGATTCAGCAATCTATTGCCTGACTTTTTCTTATGAATGCGAGGGTATAAGTAAATAGTTTCATCATTGAATGCAATTCACTATGCACACAGCACACTCATAGGCACGTTTACCATGGCTCATCAAAGCGCGAATCACATCGCTCTCATCCAGTTTACGACCCAACGGCGTTACGAACCGCTATACCCAACATTCTTGAATTAAAACTTTATTTTGTAAACTGATTTCAAAAGATGGTTAATATGATTATGTTACTGGATGAGCAAATAAGGTAGATATGTGTTAGTAGATCCTTTTTACTAGGAATATATCTATGGCAATATAATATATCTAAGGCTTCAAACTTTTCAACCTGTGTTTTTTGAGGCATGCGTGAAATGCCAGGCCTACCTACACCTACCAACGAGTAATAAATAAATATTGTCTACTCATAATACTTAGTTATTAAATTAAATCTGCTCCTAATTTTCTAGCTTTTATACTAATATTAGTAAGATTCGAAAATTACCCTCCAAGTGCGAGTAGAACTCGCGCCGAGAGGGTTCCGTACAATGATTTTCCGTACCTTAGTAAATGTATTTATTATACTTATTAAGTTTACCACTTTATTTTTAATTGATAGAATTCTTATAGGTTTTCCCGTAATCTACAAGCAATGAACTAAGTATATATTTCGTATTTTTCAAAATTTGTTCTCAGTAGTTTTGGAGATCATGAATAAAATCAAAACTGTTTATTTTACAATAATAACATTTATCCTCCTCATAACGAGCCCTTTCATTTGATATATAACACAGAAAAGTTTGCAAAACTTTTTTTTCAAATTTCCTAATTTTTCCCCCAAATGACCCTTATTTAAAAAATATTTATTTATTTTACACATCTGTGTTTAAGTCATAAGATTACACCATCCCTCTAAATTTCACCTAATTTGGTCCTGTAGATTCGGATAAAATTGGCTGTGCAAAACGGACGGACAGCCAGACGCACGAGTGATCCTATAACCCTAAATAAAAAGATAACCAACTCAAGTTTTATTTGTAAATCTGGGGGACATTTATCAAGTCACTGAAGTAATTACCTATTATTGTAAGTTTTTGACTGAAAAGTCATTTGACCTTCATCATCTTCATGACAAAACAAAACGACGGGTTGCACTCCGGGAGCGCCGGCAGAAGTGAAAACTTGAATATTAACGTTGTGCATTTTTGATATTTTGGAATGGTTAGGGAATAATTTTGCACGAATTGCTTTAATTATCAGTATAAAGTAGGTACTATCATTTATGTGGTAGAATACAATATTTATTTATTGCGCTATCGTACACAAACAATTGTCGGTTGTTATTTTATTTTTATAATACTTGATCTAGTACCGATACCTGTAGTCCGATTTATAATAAATAAAATACAGGCTATACTATACCCGTAATAAATCATTTATTACGGGTATGTGCCTTCCACGTTCTATAAAGTCATTGAAATAATATAACCACAACAAATGCTATGCCAGTTAAAATAGGCAAACTGGATGCCTTAAAATAAAGGGATTTTATTTTCTTGTGAGAGTTACACAGTGACATATAAAAGAGTAGACTCTGCATACCTATTGTTCTACAGTGCTACAAGGGGTAAGTATACAGACAGGCAGACAAAAATAAGATATTTTTGTAACGATTTCCCTTTGGTGAAAAAGGGCGACAGCGAGACCCCGATGAAATGAAATACAAAAAAATAACGAAAAACTAACCAGCGAAAAATCATTTTAGATATATAGCGAATGCTTCGTTAGCCACAAGCCTTTTCAGCTGCAACCACGAAAATAAAAAGACTTCAAAGAAAAATTCGAGCTAAAAGTTTAGTTAATAAACTAAATTCGACTTTTAAAAATTACTTAATTCTCGAACTTACTTTGGGGTTAGCTCAATCAGTGTAATTTGTCCCTATAAATTTATTTATTTATTACATTAGAGTTCAAATTTCTTTGTACCTATTATCTTTTCAAATTAAGAGAAACCCACATCCGCTTAAAACATTGGCACTCAATATTAGATTGTATTTCAAATAGCTTTCTAATAGCTAGATCTTCTTTCTTGACATTTTCATCCAATATTTTTTTTTCAGTTTTAATAAATTATTAAAAGTGTTTTTTCAACTTTTATGACGTGATCTTGTTAAGGTTGTAAGGACATGAATTTATCGGGGGAAATTATTAGAAAGGAAACGGAGATAGTTATCATTTAAAGTTTAGTTTCATTATACTCAAGATAACCTTTCAAACTATTTTATGAACGAGGTACTACAATTTTAAGTGCGAACATGAAACTTCTTAGTATTTGTGCCAAAAGTGAACGTTTTCGTATATTATAAGTATTACACTGAAACTTAAAATTACAGATAACAAAAAGTGCAAATAAGTATTTAAAATTTGTATCTCGTTGTTTTAATTCTTTTATGTTTTTACTGTCATTGATCCAAATATTATTCCATAATCAAAATTCAGACATTCGATATAGGTACAGCTACCTAACCTAATGCAAAAATGATACCTTGCTTGGCTAAGTATATATCGTAACTTACGCAGTGCATAAAAATCTAGGTGGCTTTACTTCTAAAACTCATCTTAGGAATGCAAAGATCCTTTCGTCGAGAACCTTTGTTCAGCAAAAGCCGTATTCTTCATTTTTTTCGTGTCCAGACGCAACGTAACTACCTCGGCTGAATTCTATCTATGCTCTTGGAAAAAAATAATACAAGATAGTGGCGTTGCCTTTAAAAGTAAAAGAGAAAACTTAAACAAATTACAGCGCCATCTATCTATGCGTTTTGTAATAGTTACAATAACGTTTGTAACGCCATCTGTAATTCGCTTTTATCACCTCAATAGCGGGGAATCTAAAATTGTTTTCGAACGTAGGTAAAAACAAATCATAATCATAATCTCTTTATTTGCATAAATGTATATATGGAACAAATTATTTAAAAGTGCCAGCACATTTTGCCTCTGTAAGGCGTGCAAAAAATTATAAAATACTTAGTCAAAGTTAATTGTCAAAAATAATAATAATAAATTTTAAACAAGTAATAATTAATATTTGTCAAAGAATTGTAAATAAAAAAATCAAATTAACAAATAGAAAAACAGAAAGAAATAATAACAAAGCCATCAATCTAAAAATCTGTAGTTTTTAATTTGTCAGATATAAACTCATCTAGGCCGTAATAACACTAATACCTAACATTTATTAATTAATATTTGTTTCAATTTAAATTTGAATTGTCTAGTGCTAAGTTCTTTTAAAGAGTCTGGTAATTTATTATACAATAATTAATTTGAACTAAAATATATATCGTTCTGTCATAGCTGGCCATATTTGAGATTTGCTGTGGATGTATTTGAACTTTATTTCTAGTGGCCCTAGGGTGTCTGTTAACAATTTGTATTAATTTATCTAGGTTTTGTTTCACATATAGGCACGCTTCTAGTATATATAATGAAAACAATGTCAATATCATTAGCTTCTTAAAATAAGGAACGCAACTCTCTGTTTGTCTCAGCCCAAACATAGCTCTTACTTTTTTTGCATTCTAAAAAGCTGTAGTATGTGTACATTAGAAGCGTTACCCTAACAAATCTAGGTCTATGGTAGTTCTCATGATCAGAGCTCTGTGATTCTTTGCCTAAATTAGTTAATTGAAAAGAAATCGTTTTTTCTTTGTTTTTAGGGTTCGTGCCATACCCAAAGGGTAAAAATAGGGACCCTATTAGTAAGACTCCGCTATCCGTCTGTTTGTCTTACACCATGCTGTATCTCATGTCATGAGCCATGAGATAAACAGTTGACATTTTTATAGATGATGTATTTCTGTTGCAGCTATAATAACAAGTACTAAAAACAGAATAAAATAAATATTAAGTTGTGCTTTTTAAGAGTTCTCGCACTCAGCCGGTTATTTGCATTAGGTACAATGATCGCGATCTCCACGATATGCTAAACTCAAACTCAGCATACAGGTAGGTCATCAAAGTTCCAAAACCAATTTTCAGATAATACTCTTTAATTAATATAAAATAAAAATGCTATTCTATTAGTACATTGCACTTTTTTATATTTTGACTGACTAAGGGCCATAACTTATAGACTAAGGTATAGTGCTAAGGGCACAAACCTTACCACAAGGGTGCTTATCAATCTTATCATTCACATCTAGCGTAGGTACTTAATACTCTTATACTCAAGATTTATTAACCGACTTCCAACGACAATCTTTGTTTTTAATGTTGTGTACCGATTATGCAAAAACGCCTGGACCCTATTTGATAAAGAAAAAGATTTTTCTTTGATAGGGTACAAGTACTTGTCAGGTGGTCCCATAGTAATTTTTGAATTGAACACTATTCGCCAGTTTTTATAATTTGTCAGTTTCGCCTGTAAATAAATATTAGATAGTACGTTTTTAGGGTTTCGTATCCAAAGGGTAAAAACGGGACCCTATTACCAAGACCCCGCTGTCAGTCTGTCTGTTACCAAGCTGTATCTCATAAACCGTGATAGCTAAACAGTTGAAATTATCACGCAGATGATGTATTTCTGTTACCGCTATAATAACAAAACTAAAAATAGAATAAAATAAATATTTAAGGGGGTCTCCCATACAACAAACGTGTCTTTTTATAGATAACGGTACGGGACCCTTCGTGCGCAAGTCCGACTCGCACTTGGCCGGTATTTATTATTTTATTTATGTTTAACAATCCCAATTTTCGTCGCGTTAATCTTGGTTCTGTTCAAATAATTGCTGTGCAAAACAGTGGCGGATTTACACATTTGACGCCAGTAGGCTATTCATATTTTGCCGCCCCTATGCTGCGTTCACTGACATATCATATATAGAAGCACCTTTTTACCTCCTCGATCGGAGAGGGTGCAATTGGCCTCAAATTTGCAGCCTTAGGCTTAAGCCTACTCAGCCTATTGGTAAATCCGCCACTGGAAAGTAGAGACCAAAGAGATTCGTTTGTCCATTGCAATCGATCGCCGATTTTTTCGTAGGTGAAGTCGGTTCCAGAGCCCTAAAAACTCAAATAAAAAGACGAACGTCTATGGTCTTTCAATTTCGATTAAAACAATAGATATTTTTAATCTAAAAATGCCAAACTATCGATAGGCCTATCGAAATTATCGATAGCTCTTTTATTGCAATCAGTACTATTAAAAGTATTGTTGGCTATCAATAGTATCGATCAATAACGACGAATAAACTATCGATAGTACCTATTGCTTGTCATTTAATAATACAAAAACTATCGATAGTATCAATACTATCGATAGTTTTGTACGATCGATTGTTACATCTATTCAATAGTATATCGTTGCGATGTGGTGGACTGTCGCTGAGAGACAGCGACAGTCGACGCAGCACATTTTATCGCAGTGCACTGCGATAAAATGTGCACGACGTCTGACACGGGGACTGTCATGAAGTGCCAAGTGGGCGTGGCGCGCGTGTCATAATCCGGTAAAACTACACAAGATCGACCGACTCCGTACATCAGTCGTATTCTAGCTACGTGTTGAGATCGTTTTGTCCGCCCGACCAACATTTTTTTCGCTAAATATCCCGTGTTGTAGTGTTTTAGTATGTAAAAATAGCAGTAAGAACAAAAATAAAAGCAATGTAGGTATTTCTTTCCATCAGTATGTACGACAACATGCATTTTCTTTTAAAAAATTACGAAAATCATTCTGGTACGATCATATTAACTAGGTAGTTCTAGAAAGTTCGTTCCCGTAAGTTGTCGCTACTCGATTAGTGATGTACAGATTTTGCTATTCGATTAGTGATGTACAAATTTTGTCGATGAACTGCGCTACTCGATTAGTGATGTAGTCGAGTCGGATGCGGATTTTGTCGATAAAATAAATCAAAATTTCAGGTATAATTTAATAGAATAACGCAACGATTTTAAGTAATATATAGACTTATTATAAACGTGAACATTTTCTAGTATTTTTATTGCAATAAAAAAAATAATATTACTCTAACCTTTCGAATTATTTTTAGGCCCAAATGTAAAAAAAAAGTGGATAGATGCAACGGGTAGGGTTAACTGGATGCCAACTAAATCAAGCACCATATGTTCGGAGCGTTATGAAGAAATAATTTATATCTAATTTACTTATATATAATAATTTAATTTTCTTATAAAGGTTGTCCTTTATGTCAATTTTTTTCTGCTCTAGCTCCTGCTGCTGCTCCCAAATTTAAATGTAACTAGCTTTAACCCAAGACTTCGTTAATGTAATATAAGTAATTTGAAAAAGTCTCCATTTGTTTGGCAAAATAAGATTCACCATGCCAAGTTCCATCACTCTTTTTTGGAATGAAATGGATGGAACTTGGTTTGGTGAATCTTATTTTGTCCAATGTCCTTTTTCGGGACTCTTAAACAATAAACCTACATATTCAATTTCAATTAAATTGGTTAAGTAGTTGAAGCGTGAAGAAGTAACAGACAGACGGATTTAGTTGAATATCACTGTAATACTAGTAATGGATCTACAAAGTTATTGACACAATTATCTGTATTTTAAGCTCACCATGCTGGTTTGGGTGAAAGGGACAAAACAAAATAAATAGAATGTACCAACTTCCCGCATTCCCGCGCAGATTTTAAAAGCCGATCGAGAGAATGGGCACAATGGCAGAAGAGAAATTCCTCTGCCATTTCGACCATGCGGGTAGCAACCCATCACTATTTTGATTCCCTTTCCCACTTTCTCGCCCGCCGTCACGTCAAAAGTAGCCTTTGGATCTTGCGGCCCTGGGCGATTTCAGCTTAAAACCGCAAGACTCAAAATGCTCTGTATGTTCCATTCCATTTGGGATTAAGATCAATACAGGGATAAAGACGGATTTTTCATGTTCTCAAAATAATAGATCTTTAATTATTTGAGACTGGCTTCGCCCACGATTTAATCAGCACGTCCATACTAATATTATAAATAAGAAAGTTACGCAGACGAAGTTGCGAGTGAAAGTTAGTGTTAAATAAAGATAAGAAAATTAAAAAAAAATGCCTTTGCGTTGAATGATATCGATACCTGTCGATAGCGCACCTGTCGGCAAGTAGCAGAATTATTTCGTAGCTTGGGATTCAAGTGACGAAAAAATTCTGCTTCTCGACGATAGATGGCGCAATTATCAGACTTATTAATTTGAGTTAGACAGTAAATGCAAAACGTCGTAAGTACTTTTTGAACCGTAGCAAAATAAACCTTATGCTTAAGACTTAATGTCGTTTTTAAAATGTAGGGTCTATTGACTTAGGCCAATATTGAAATAAATATATTTGACCAATCAAACGAATTTTTCGTATGTGTGCAATATGTGATTATTGGTTTATTTGTGTGAGTTTGGCGACGCTTGTTTCTTAACTAATTTAGGCCCAAGGCACTTCCACCTATTTCTCTGTTCCGTGGTCATGACAGTCCCCGAATAAAATATTTTATCAATGTGTCGTCCATGTATCGCCAATGCGCCTGATTGGTGATAGGGGATTCTGTGTTTATTTATTCTACCCCATATGATGAGCATAATGATAATGCCCTGACAAATTGATAATTTTAAAAGTATTTATCACATTGCTCCCTCATTTTGGGCATTTTTCACACTGCGCGGACATTTATTACGCTGTCTAATTAATCACTTCATCCATACACACACATATACACCCTTAACCGTAAATGACTCCTGTAGTCGGGTATTCGTTTTTTAAACTTCTATCTTGTTACATTTTCGGAGAGCATAGCTAGATAATAGATGGGTCGATAAAATTTGAAAAAAGTTCCCATCTATTTTCCCCGCTCCGGCTCACCTTCTACACGTCAGGACTTCTAGTATGTTTACTTTTTCAGAGTCCCCTTATCCTGGACAGAATCAGACTTTCCCATACAAAGTAATAATACTGTCGGGAATAAATTATAACCCAGAGAGAAAAAACGTAGACTACGTTTGTATGGGAAAGTCTACTTCTGTCTAAGGTAAAGGGGACTCTTAAGTTCATATTTTAATTTGAATACTAGTTATATGCCTTAATATAAAATTTCTTTAAAATTACATATTTCGCCAATATCTGATATGCCGTTTCAAAAAAAAAGCTAGACTACGTTTGTATGGAAAAGTCTCATTCTGTCTAGGGTAAGGGGACTCTTAAGAATCCCCTTTCCCTAGACTTTTCTATACAAACGTAATCTACGTTTTATTTTGAAACGACATTTCAGATATCGGCAAAAATTTGTAATTTTAAAGAAATTTCATATTAAGGCATATAACTAGTTTTCAAATTAAAATATGAACTTAAGAGTCCCCTTTACCCTAGACAGAAGTAGACTTTCCCATACAAACGTAGTCTACGTTTTTTGAATTATGTAATTTTAAAGAAATTGCAATTATCTAGGGTTATAATTGGTTTCCTACAGTAAATTTATGAACTTAAAAGAGAATATTGTGTATTATATCATATTTGACCATCAGTATGGAAAACTTCTACACCCATATATTTTCTTTCCAGTTCACAATTTTACCGTAGAAAACCAATTATAACCCTAGATAATAGCATTTTCTTTAAAATTCTAACCCCCTTATTCATAATAAAATACAAACGTTCGCTAAATCTATTTTAGTTAAAATATGTTTTGTCTCATTCTTTCAATGTCAAATATTCAACAGAGAAAAAGGGACAAAACAACTTTTAACTAAAATAGGTTTAGCAAACGGTTGTTATTTTTTATGAATTTGAGGGTAAATGTTTATAGAAATCTGAAATGTCGTTTATAAAATAAAACGTAGACTACGTTTGTATGGACAAGTCTAGGGTAAGGGGATTCTTAAAAGAGAACATAGTGGATCATATCATATTTGACCTTCAGTATGACAAACTTATACACTCAAATATTTTCTTGCAAGTTTATATTTGATTATCGACTAGTTATATGCCTAGATATATGCAATTTCTTTAAAATTACAAATTATTGTCGAAATCTCACATGTCATGCCAAAATAAAAGCTAGCCTACGTTTGTATGAAAAGTCTAGGGTAAGGGGATTCTTAAGCGCACTCTACAACTACTTCGTTGACTGAACTTGAACTATATGTAGAACAGGCATATAGGCAATTATCAAAAGGAAGTAGGTATACCTACCTTTTAGCCCCAGGTAAAGAGCAAAAGGCAACGATTTTTAGATTCTCTTGCGGCCGGCCGTGATAATAAATGCCGCCAGGTCTACTTTTAATGAGATTATTTATATAAAACTAGCTTTAACCCGCGACTTCGTCCGTGTAGAAGCGAAAATGGTTCCAAAAAGGATTTTTAATTGGTTTTTTACGTTATTAATGTTGTGATAATGCTGATAACATATGAATTATTATGTTAAAATGTTTGAATACTTATAAAATATAACATTTTTTTATTTTAACATAGGGATTTAGAGGTCTAGCAGACCCGGCGAACCTCCCTCTCCCGTTCCCATCATTTGCTAGACCGAGGAAGAGCGACGGAACGCTTCAAAATGGTTAAACTAATCTTGTTTCTCCATACAAACTTCGGACCCCCATTTCACCCCGTTAGAGGTTGAATTTAGAAAAATTCTGAAACACATACTTTTTCATTTACCGTCGGGAGTACTCCTGAGAAGTTTCGAATAAAATAGTCTAACTAATCTAAATATTTAAATCTAAATAAAAATTTTGGACCCCCGTTTGACCCGCTTAGGGGATGAATTTTGAAAATCCTGAAATTTGTATTACTTATTTAGAGCCGGGAATACTTTTGCGATGTTTCGAATGAACTGATCAAACTAATCTTGTTTCTCCATAAAAACTTTGGACCCCCGTTTCACCCCCTTAGGGGATGAATTTAGAAAAATCTTGAAACTCGTTTTTACTTATGTACCGCCGGGAGTACTCTCGCGAAGTTTAAAATAAAATGGTCATACTAATCCTGTTTGTCCATACAAACTTTGGACCCCCGTTTTGAAAAATCCTTTCTTAGTGCACCCCCTGACCTCATAAGGAACTTATGTACCAAATTTATATATAAAATATACACCCAATTTCCCCATAAATCGTAAGATATCTTTTTTTTTTAAATGGCCAAAATGTGATGGGGCCCGGTGCCATGCCAACGAGGCCTTCCTAAAACTACTATTACATATTTGTCGTCGTTCATGGGTTCAGCAGCAGTGTAGTGTACTCTAATTATATAAAAAAGTGGAGTGTGTAGAAAAAAATATGTATCCCTCAACGAATATCATAAAATATGTGCGTGCGGCTCCCCTAACTATTTTTGTGCTTATACCATAGCCTGTGTAAATCTAGACACACGGTCAGAGTCAGAGTCAAGTTCAAAATAAAAGAACTGGCGACGCAGCAGCCGTGTATATATTTACACGAACCATTTCGAGCTACTTTTGACCCCTTCGCATCTCGAAACCTATTTAACCTAAATACATGAAATTTTGCACAAACATTACTGATTGCGCCGGTCTTCTCCATATGTGGTTAAAGGGACTTTGAAGTAAAACTCCTTGAACTGCTACTTAATGGTATAATTACTTGAATTTTAAATACAATAAAAAAATTATGTTAACAGCATAGAGATCTACTACGCAATGATGATAGCCGTTGCACAATGATTCGTCTTGCTCTTAAAATTTACCAGGCGTAGCATACGGCCTAAACAATTACAGTCGCTTAGCTCATCTCGAATCCAGAATTTCAATAATGTAGCTCAAACACTTATTGATATAATAACGTTTAAAATACCCGAAAAATGAGATTGACCACTTGTCCATGATCAATAAGGTAATCTACTTCCATAAGTAAGTAGAATAATAAGTAGATAATCTACTGGAAAGTTGATATTCGGCATCTAAGTAGACTATTACGAGTATACAAAGGAAAATTTAAAAAAAAAACAGTGAATTTCGTATAAACAGTGAATTTCAAAGATTTGATTATTTTTCAATCGACCACTTATCCATCATCAAAAAGGTAACCTACTTCCATATGGCCTGGAAAGTTGATATTTGGCATCTAGGTAGGCTATTACGCGTATACAAAGGAAAAATTCAAAAACAGTGAATTTCGTAAATTTTATTATTCTTCAATTAATCGATTTTATTAAGTTCACGTAACAAAATTATACGTGCAAGCATTTCTTCTTTCTGTTTCTGTTCTGCTGTATACAAAAAGTAATGATATACAAACATAAATGTGAAAATGGGAGCCAAGTTTAAAATTCGACAAAATAATAAAGACCTTATATTGAACCTAACACCCATTGTACCTGTGATTGACAAAATAAATGATAATGATTATGAAATTTATTTTTAAGAATCTTAACATTTGACTAGGCTAGTTTTAGCAAGCCTTCTTATATTTGGCTAATCAACTTATAACGTTATACGTATTGTTTATACAATGTAAGGTCCTATTCTTCTAAATATCAGAATTGCTGGTAAAAAGACTAGCCAGGTATATAGGATTGCTGGTAAACGAACTAAATTAAACAACCAATATCGCTAACCACATTGAGTAGATATATCTTTAATTTATTTTTCTGAGACTTCTTTAAGTGAGTACCTACTAGTATTTATTCTGTGCTTGCTTACGTTTAAAAATATTTTTATGTTTTAGACACCTATTAATTCTGTGACAAAAGATATTAACTCTGTAACAATGGTGCTACACGTAAGCTTTCTATTATATTTTACGTGTTGTTCTCACCATGAATTTTCACGAATTAGGTACCTATTTTAAAACCGAATAGCAGACTTTCTTATATTAACAAGATATACCTATTAAATTAAAAGAAAAGCTACCGACTTCATTTTCTTTCCGAAGTTACTTCCATATCTCCTAAGTCAAAGTTTTTAATGTCTAAAAATATACATTTGAAATATTATCTATACTTACCTACTTAAATATAGGCAAAAACACAGTACATATGTAAGTATATAGTGTCATACAACAAGTGTGCACATCATCTAATAGTATAGTAGATAGTATAAGGTACTTTTTATTTAATCTTAATTTGAAAAGTGGCATTTGTTTCGCAGATATTCAAAGTTGAATGTCTAGAAAATGCTTTTTGGAAAATGCTTAAAGACTGAAACAGATTTGGCATTTGGCAAATTATGCCAACATTAGCGGCATATTTAAAACGGGTTTACTACGCTAATTCACTTATTAGGTACACTAGTCTTCTTTTCAACAAATTATATTACACCAATGGTTCATTTTAACTAAATTCATTATATCCAAGACACATTAAGTGTAAAACTATTCGGTCAACGCCGTTTTATCTACATAACATTTGATCAAGGTCCTTTATACCTACTTATATCTATTTCATCAATACGACATTGAACCTATCATCAATAAATTTATGAACTAGGTTCTTGTCGGTGGAGTATTTTCCTATGTCCCTTTTTTCGGCTAAATGATTAACCTTCTTATACGACACGACTGTTGCCTTTTCATCCATGAACGAACTTCTTAAGCTTCCATTTCCTCTCTCGGCTTCGACTTTACCTTCCATGATGTTTTTTTATGAAGTCGTTTCCGCATAAGACGGCAAAACATCTTTCCTCTTCTTATGTCATTGTATCCATTAACGTTCTGTTCTTATTGACGAGTTCCAGCACTTCCTTGTTGGTTTTTCTCTCTGTCTAGCAGCTAGACTAGTGTTGGAGGCGCATGGAAAGGATAAGCTAGACTCTAGCTTATCCTTTCCATGCTCCTCCAACACCACATTTCAAAGGCTTCCAGATTATGCCGACCCGTTTGATTAATTGTCCATGTACCGTAAGTGCAATACTCTAAATTTACGTTTTGATGACGTCGTTGTAGGTACGCTCTTTTTGCCATAGATATCCTTGCAACAATGTCTGCTTTACTCCTAGAATCGCTTCTAATTATACTGCTTAAGTACCTGAATCTATTTACTTTTTCTATTGGTCTATTGTTAAGTGTGATAGGTGCCGTGGAGGGTGTTTTCCTAGTGAGTGTTGTAAACATTTGGTTTTGTGAAATTAACTTAATACTTAATCCTATTTCTTGATATATGATATATTACTATATGACAGAATTAAGCGTACTGCTTTTTAAATATTAACTAACACAACAGTGTTAATTTTCGCGCCTGTTTTAAGCAAGTTTAAACGTACGCAACTCTGTTTAGGTACCCTCGCCGTCGTATCATGTCATATGTAACCCTCTGCTGCCATCTCAAGGCGGATTTAGGAATATTTTTATTAAAATCAAATCAGAGTTATTAGTTTTATATAAACACGATAGATGGCGTTGTGGTAGAAATATTTTTTAACAAGCAGGAAGAATATAGCACATGTAGACATGGGTAACTCCGGACTAGAAGATTTAAATGAGCAGACACATCAACAGGAGCCTTATTTAGTCCGAGCAATTTTTATCGACTCACGGGAGTTATTAGATCCGCATCGTGTATTTGGTTCCGCCGGGATTAGGCGCCTGTCTTGTCGCGTTCACGTCGCGATCGTGACTCGTGCTCATGCTGCGTCCACTGCGTCGCGTCGGTCGCGGCCGGCTATTCGGGAGGAATCGAAAGCGTTCGGTTATATTCGTTTATTCAGCGACCGAACGTTCATCTGTGAACAGGAGCCGATAAGGGAGTAGGAATCATTAAGAGGAGTCAGTACCGGGTGCGGTTAGAGATTCAGTGAGCCGAAACACGCCTCGGAGTCGAGATTACCCACGTCTAACTGCACATGCTTAAAGCAAAGAGCATGCTTTTTCGCTTTTTTTAAATAAGCACGCTTTTTAAACTGCTGTTTGTTTAAACGTCCATCTCTAGTCGCCGGTTGCAGAGAAACGTTTAGGCGGAGTGGGGGGGGTGTTAGGTTTTATTTTCGTTACGGAATTTCTTGATTCGGTCGCCGCACTCAAAGCCCGCGATAAAAGCTATGCAATAGCTTAAAAAATACTATGAATTTCCGAGACAGTAAAGTGTAATTACTGGACATGGGCCAAATTCCGGGAAAATCCCGGAATTCCCGGCCATCTGGCAACCCTAGCCACAGCTGCTATATTAACAGCGTATCGAATAAAGTAGACAGTTTCCCCTTTTAATTTCGCTCCGCCGATCTTGCACTCCCTAATTTTAGTAATCGTCGATAGAGGACTAATATCATAGTCGATAGAGGACAACCGTGTCTTATACAACCAAAATCTTGACAACTAACATACTGATGACTGCCAAAATAAACGACTTAATATGCCTTCCAGAGCTCGAGAAGTTTTAATATCACTTGTGGTCACCTATCTAAGTGCGGACCACGCTCGGTGTCGTTTAACTTACAAAGACTACATATATACACCTACCGAGCTTAGGCCACCGAGCTCCTCAATGACTCGGTTCGATGAATTGTAGTAAGAAAAAAATGTACTTAAAATTAAAACTGTTTCGGTAAAACATAGCAAGGAAGAAATGCACTTCGTCATTATCAAACATTGTAAGAATTGAACTACCGATTAAAGTAATAATCAATGAGTCGTCATAGTAAAAGTGTAACAAGATAAAACAAACTTCGAATTGGCGTAGTGAACCCATTTAAAGCTAAGTGCCACAAATGCAAAGGATTTATACTTTGAGCAGATAAGTAATGACCTAATGACGGATATCTACTAATTTATAAGAAACTTTTAATTTCTTTTACAATTAAATAGAAGTTTTCTTGTTTATATTTATTATGCTAAACAAATGAGTAGATACAAGAAATATACGGAAAAATAAATATAATCAATTGAAATTAAACTATTAACATATAAAGTATTACTTAAAACAAAAAAATTATAATAGAAAATTTTAAAGACTTAAATTAATTAAATCTTAATTAAAACCTAAAGCAAAATAAAATAAAACAAAAGAAAAGAAACTAAATATGAAATACCTCCTTAAACGCGTTGGAGTGAGGCAAAATACCCAGAATACTGGCAGCTTGTTTCAATTAATTAAAATTGATAATGTGGTTTTAATTGTATTGATTCATGTTTTATAAAAGTAACATTAACACTACACAGATGCTACTTATTTCTAAAGAGATTGTGTTTTATATTTTATACGTACCTATTTAAAATAAACACTTGAAAATATTTAGTTAATAACTATACCTGGATGCGATATATTTTTTGTACCTACTTAATTTTAAATTTCTTACTGAAAAGTGTGTCTGTCTATCTGTCTAAATTAAATCGAAGAGAAAATACAACTTTGGCTTGTCTCATAGCAGAGGCGAAGGGTGGCTTCATCGATCGGGTAAGCTCTGTGGGTAAGCTCCCCCGCGCACCACCCCGGTTACGTAAAAGGCGCGCTCGTAAAGTGACGTAAAAGGACATTGACCGAGGTTATCAGACGACTTTGAAAGTTTGCCGAATTGTTCGACGGCGGACGGGATCGCAGCGCAAATGTGGATCAACGTGTCTGGCTGAGCTTGCTACAGCTGCTAGTTTAGTAATCTTTATGACATTGCCAAAGAGTACCTGGAGTTGTGCCGCAGTGCGCAAAATTTTATAGCAGATTCAGTCTATGGTATACCTACTGATTAATTTCGAAAAAACTTAGGTAAAGGTAGATAAGTTACACCCACTTAACTATTAAAAAAACATAATAGCTTAATACAACAGCAGAACCTACCTATGCCGACTGAATACCTAAGTCTCGAACTAAACGCTTCGACAATTCCTTTTTGGTTCGAGTAGCTAAGGTGTGGAATGAACTGCCTGCGTCTATATTCCCTGAGAAGTACAGTACCGGGACATTCAAAAGTAGATTGAATGGGTTTCTTTTGGATAGGCATGCTTCATCCTAGTCTTCATCGTCGCTTACCATCAGGTGAGATTGAGGACAAATGCCTACACCAATATATTGTAAAAAAAAAAGAATAAGATGCAACCGGGAACACGCTCGGATGGTGAATAATTTCTTACTGCAAATCACATTTAAAAATATCTTAAGTAGGTACTAACTTAAAGTTGTATAAGTATAATTTAAACCCTCACCAAAAAGGGGGGTGAATTAAGTTTGACGCTAATGTCTGCTTGTCTGTGGTATCGTAGCGCTCGGACGGATGGACTATTTTCTGTGCGGTTTTTTTTTTTTATTAGGTAAAAGCAAGTTCCCTTGCGGTGGTTCTTAGCCATGTTTATTGAGGAAAAATTTCCTGTTAACCTATAATCGCGGTTTAACCGAATCAACATATAAGTTTCTGCACGTTTTTCATTCCTCATCACACGGTCACGGTACCTATCCCTGCAAAAGCGCTTGCATGACTCAACCAAACGGCCTTGCATCACCGAAAAAATATTCAGATAACGGTTCCTGTTACCCTTATTGTGTAAGTAAACCAAATCAAAGGATTAACAGAATAAAGGGTTTACCGATATAACCGGGTTACCGTTATCAATGGGTTTTCCGAACACTGATGATAAGCTAATTTGGGTAAAGTAATAAAATTATAAATAAGATTTTCGTTATTTATCACATTGCCTAGACATTGTGATTCTTGTCATAGGACTTACAGGTAATCGAATAAATACACAGAACAAACGCGTGACATTCGTGCGTTGATCGAAAATAGACTTAAAGAACTTGTATCCAAGGTCGTAAATAATTTACAGTAGAACGCCGACTATCCGAACGCCGATTAACCGAATTGCCAATTATCCGAATCGGTCCTAAGAGTAATATAAAAAATTAAACCCAAGTGATTTTTGTTTTGTTTTTAATTTTTGATTCTATGTGAAAAGGCGCGTGTGTGTTTTAAAATGTTCTTACTCTGATCGAGATGTTCAAGTGAGCGTTATTGTAGAACTGTGTTTGTCAAACTTAATATTTATTCTATGTGTGACAGTTCGTTTTTCTTTACTAGCAGTCTATGTCCGACTATACGAATTTTCGATTATCGGAATCGACCCCGGTCCCAATTAATTCGGATAATCGGCGTGTACTGTAAGTAAAAAAACGAATGTCAATGGTCTCGCATGTTTTTGTTGTTTGCAATACTGTTGCCGAACAATCGATAGTTTAACAATAAATAGTTTTAATCTTAAAATGCCAAATTATTGATATGCCTATCGATAATATCGATAGCTCTTTAAGTGCAATACTATTGATAATCAAGTATACTATCGATAGTATTGCTTTTCATGATACAAAAACTATCGATAGTATCGATAGTTTTGAACTATCGATTGTTACCTTTATTTTTAGAGTAATCGTCATCGAGCTGTCGTGAACTAGAGTCAGCGACAGTCCGCGAATAAAACAATGTTGTCAATGTTTCGTCAATGTGCCGTCGACGTCGTCAATGTGTCGAAAAACATTAACGATACGACGAAACATTCTTCTTCTTAGCGAGTTGGAATGGCATTTTCATAAGGCTGTAGACCAGTGTGTGGCCAAACTTACTCCCCTGTCATTAGCCGAGTTTAGATCTTCTAATGTACAAGAGGCTGAGCAGGTGGGGCATGACAGGAGGTGGGCCATGCTATGAACAGCTCCACATTCACAAAGGTCGTTGTTTGAGAAACCCCACTTAACTCTGTTCTCGGGGCATCTCCCAACACCAGCTCGGAGTCTGTTTAAGGACTTCCAGATTGCCCAGGGGAGGTCACTACCTGGTGGGAGTTTCTCATCAGGTGGGAGATTTGCTGGTAACGGGGGGGTATTTATCTTTCCACCATGCCAATCTAGTATTTCGGGCTTCTCTGGGTGGGATGCTTGACTGCCTCAGAAAACTTTTCCGACTTTTCAAACGTGAGGGTGGTGGATTCTGGCCGTATAGTAGGTGCTTTTCATGGTTCATCTGTTTGAATTTCTACACCGCGCAAGCCACTTTTCGACGCACGCTTGGCGGACGCAGTACTACAGCCACGTGGGATATGATGCCGGGACGCCTTCCATATCGCATTGACAAATGTATCGTAGTTGTCCGGATTAGGAGAGACGTCGCGCAGTCATTGAAACATTGAAGACACATTGACGAGGTTGACGGCACATTGACAAAATATAGATGATGATCCGTGAGACGCAGACTGAATTTCCGAGACATCGACTGTTGCTGGCTCTCGGTGACAGTCTATCGATAGTGGACTATCGAGCGGCAACACTAGATTTTTCATTTTAATTAAAACGATTGATATGGACGTAAAAGGTTATACTACTTTCGTGATTCTGTGTTAATTTGTCCTGCACCATAGGTGATGAGCATTATGATAAAGCCCGGACAATTTGATAATTTTAAAAAGTTTTATCACACTGCTCCCACAGTTTGGGCATTTTTCACACTGCGCGGCCATTTATTATACTCCCTAATTAATCACTTACCCCAAAATTCATATAAAATTACAAACGTTTGCTAAACCTGCTTTAGTTAAAATATGTTTTGTCTCGTTCTTTCAATGTCAAATTTTAAGAAGAGGAAAAGGGACAAAACATGTTTTAGCTAAAATAAGTTTAACAAACGGTTGTATTTTTTTATGAATATGAGGGTTAGTCTATAACATATACTACATGTGTATGCATACACACATATTATATAAATAGGTTCACTGGGAAAAACCTAACCCTCCTTATGGAGCAGTCGGGTAAAAGAAACATAATTTTGCGCATTAACTTACTAACCATATTACTTACGTATTTTAGCCTTTCGTTGCCTATATGAACAGAGTTATATTAACAAAGCTATAGCACACAATAATTATAGAAAAATATATAGAGGTAGTAAGTACTAAAATAGTTACAAGCTACAACAACGACTAACTGTTGCTTAGTTAGGCACAAAACTTATCTGTCAACTAGCCCGCGCATTGATCAATCCTATTACATACATTCATGTGAAAAAGCAAGTCGGGATAAGTACCTTTATCAATAAACCAAATTCTCAACGCTATTACGAGCGCTGCCGGGGCCGAGTATGTGGCCGCAGCAAATCAATACAGGCGTTTCCCCTGGAGTGCGTCTAATTACGGGATGCTTCCGGATTTGCGCTCTATGCACACCACGATAAGACCCCAAGTTGCCGGAAGACTCGAATGTAAGTGCCACTGCCATGACTTGCCGCAAGGAAACCTGGCCCAAGCCTTGCCGTCTTTGTTAGACGGAACTTGAGCTGAAATCAATGTAATAGTCTTGGCCCTGTAATATCGATAGGGCCCTGTCAAAACAAACACTAAACTTTTCAACAGCTAAGTATAACTAGCCGTAACGTTTCCATGGAATGCATTTTGTAACGAAAACTTGGAAGCAGGTAGGACTTTTCGTGGAAGAAATGATTAAATATGGACTAAATGATCTTGCTTTCTGTGACTTTACAACAACGTGTGAATAAGCAATTTCTGTATTTCTCAAACTTTTGCCACAATAAAGTAACTAATATATAAGTTAATTTGTAATTTTCAAGGGCTGGCCGAATACAGCGCATACAGACACACATAGACCGACGCGCAATGACGCAAATAAAATGGCCAGACAGATCGACAAACGTTAGCGCCAAACTTATAACACCCCTCTTTTTTGTCGGGGGTTAAAAACGATAAGTGGCGGTATCATAGGTTAGTCAATTAGGTTATCATAGGTTTATTAACTCGTTTAGTTGTTAACCTATATATATGGCAAAACTGCTTTACTGAAAGATTTACTGTCTTAAAAAAGTATGTATGTGGTGAACCCCTAAAGTGCCCTCTCACCTATGTATGCTTTGCATGAGTATGAAATGAATATACAAACCCATGCAAAGCCGGGGTGGGCCGCTTGTAAAACATAATATTTGAGGCAAATAGAGGAGAAAAGAAAGGAAATCCAAATATGTAACGCAGGGTGAAAGATAGTTGAAATTTTAAATGACAAATAACAAGTATAAACTGAGGACAGTAGAGCCAAACTGACAATGGCTGTGAGCCTGGCGGCGTCAAAGCTTTTCTAAGAATAATTATCAAGTCAGGTATAAGTGCAAAACGAATGCTCATTTTGATCCTTACTACACTCATAATAAAGGCTACAGAAGGGTTCAGTCTCCTGCCTGTTCTTATTTTTGTTCGAAATTATGAATTGTTACCGTACACATTTTTAAGGTTCAGCCAAGGTTCTGTTTTACGCAATAAAAAATAATCTAAATCTATGCTTTTAATTATAGATGATAAGTTGATTAGCCAAATGTATGAACTATGCGAAAATAGCCATATAAGTACAATGTGTAACGGAAAGGGGGTATCAACCCGAAAGGGAGTAAACATACTAATCAATGTGAACAACTTTTGTCAGTCAATTGTTGACAGTCATCAATGTGAACAAACTTCACCTACATACAGAATTAAAACCTACCATGCCAAAATGTGTTAAGATTTTTTTTTACGATTCGAACCCCAATGGATGCCAAGCCAACCCGGACCCTAATACTGAGACTCCCTATCTGTCTGTCCGTCCGTCTGTCAGAGCTCGCAGACTTCTATATAATGAATCGTTATAGCTAGACACATTAAATTACTGAAAGAGCGAGCGTAGCGAGCGAAGTTCTCAGAGTCTACTCGAACAATCCGGCATTTGTATGTATGTATGTATGTTTGTTTGTTTGACGATAACTCGAGTAGTTTTTGATCGGAGATATATGAGAAAACCGGCCCAGTGCGAGTCGGATTCGCGGACGACGGGTTCCGTAGCATCTATATATATAAAAGAAGAAACTGAATGACTGACATTGATATGTTAGTCAGTCAGCGGTTTGGGCTGTGCGTTGATACGCACAGCCCAAACCGCTGGGTCTAAAGACTCCAAATTTGTACCAATACAAAGAATCCATAGAGTCCGATATGTTGACTCTAACAATTTTTTTCACTTTAAAAGCAAGTATTTCGGAAACGGATCCCAAAATCGGAAAAAACGGTAAAATAAAATATAGAAAAAAAAATAGGGTAGCTTCCATACAAGTAAAGTGAAAAGTCAATTCTTTTTTCTCGACTAACCAATCATGTTGGGTATCGTTGAAGAGGTCTTTTAAAAATATTGTGAGTTTGTGTTTTCGATTTTGGGATCCGTTTCTGAAATACTTGCTTTTAAAGTGAAAATAATTGTTAGAGTCAACATATCGGACTCTATAAGATATATTATAACATCGATAAATTATCGAGCCTTTCCTGTATCATCTTTGTCCTTTTTTCATTTTTTAATAATTTTAATTTTGAAAAAGAACGAGTGAGGCACGAAGGCCGAATGCACTAGCGGGCAACGAATGGGCAAGCGGGAGCGGGGTTAATAAGACTCTAGGTCGGACTCTATGTAAACTTAAAACGCGCGAATTTCCAAATTAGTCCTAGGATCTTTTTTTTTGGTAACTTTGACTAAGGGTTAATCCGTCACTGGTTGTCTGTCGGCCTGTCTGTCTGTAACCAAATCTTGCAAGTTAAATTTTACCCATTTCCCGGTTTCCGATTGTGCTGAAATTTTGCACGCATACGTATATCGCGTGACAATGCAATATTATAATGACATGGAGCGGATCAGATGATGGAACTGGAAGGTAGCCATAGGAACTCTGTAATAAAATGACGCAACCCTATCGAGCATGGGCTCGTTTGATTTGTCTTGAGAAGCACTAAATTTTTTTAAGTTCATTGTTTTTATAATTACTTGTTATACTACGTTTAACTTCGTTACTACCCAGCATTTTTATATAATAATAACTGATGTACCACCCGGCCTTTAGGTTGGTTGGGTTAGAAAAAAAAAGAACTTTTTAGTTAAGTAGTTACAATCATGTTATCAGTGTTACTGCATTGAAACAAATATAGACGACAAACTGTGACGACGGCGAAACCGGTATTTCGACGAGCAGCGGCGGCGGGCGGCGTGTCGACAAGCAACAATAGTAAACAGGTAGAAAAGGAGGATGGTGCCAGCCCTATATGAATATTTATGATTAGTATTGAAAAATAATCCAGTAGGTACGTAGGTATGTATAAATCTTAGTATGTAGATAACTGTTTTCTAAGGATTACTAACATTGCACGATTTTTTTTTAATAAATAGGTTAATCTCCTACCTAAACAGTAGAACTTGGCTCCCATTTTCATATTGATATTTTTGGTGAGTGAGATATTAGTAGATACGCTGCTGTCGAATTGTTAGAATAAAATTTTGTGTTAATATATTATTGTCAACCTAACGCTGCCTACCTTTTACTTCCCACCTGCTGGTCACCCAAAAGACTAAACGTACAATTATTCTGATGAGTATTATTTATTTTGGTATTTAAAACATTATTCTTCAGGCAACTCGGTTTAGAGTAAGTTTAATTTTAATGAAGTATAATAAATAATTTTGGTGAACATTTAAATTATACCCAATTTAAATAAACTTATAATATTTTCTTTCATATTTTCGGCTTTTTATAGTCTTATAAATTGTATTATTATTCCAGATATTCCAATAGCAACTATAATAAAATAAACGCGAAAGCGATCATTGTAAAATCTCGGTCTCCAAATTCCTTTTCTGTAGTCTTGTGGTAAAACACTATTTTGTTTTTTTAATAACTATGCCAGGTGTGAAACTTATTCAATAGGTACTTGTATTGCAATTTAAATGATTAGTGAATATCATCACGTAAATTGCATTACAATAAAACCAGAGAGGTAGTTTGGTAGTTACGGAAACGGTTTTATAAGACACTTGATGCTTGCCCTTTTAAAACCAGTAAAAATAAAATGTCCGCTGCTACAATGAATTTTTAATAATTTATAAGATATATATAAACGTGTCGAATTCAAGAGGCGCATTAAAATTTTAGGCTAAACACTAATATACTTCACATAAAATACCCGTTCCCCTATGACACAGGTTCTCAAACTTATTTTGTCAGACGCCCACTTTAAAAAATCAGTTATTTTGTAGCGCCCCTCATTTTTTTCACCATAAAAACCTGAATCACATATTTGTCTTGCCTGTAGTTTAATTCAACCTATATTCTAAACTAGACTTTTTTACAAGAGAGAGCAATAATAATACATACAGCAGTACATTAGAGTATCTTTTATAAAAAAATAACAATAATCAACATTGTTAATTTTTAATAAAAAAATAGCAATAATAATACAATTTTACAATAATAAAGAGTATCGGAAGTGGGGACCTCACCTGCGAAACTTTAAAACACGAAATTTTTTCAGTGTTTGATTCCTTTAACGATATAAATAGCGTTGTGAACGCATTAAAATAATAAATATTAATTACATTTTTAGTTTATATTTGTACAATAAAAAGGATATAAATATGAAAGAAATGGATGTTATGTAGTAAGAGGCTTTTAATTTCAGTGAAATTTAAAATATGAAATAGCTGAAGTTATAAATCACTCATTGCTTAAATCACATCAGCGCCCCCCAACTTTATTCTGGGCCCGTTACCCTTAAAGCCTGCAGCGCCCACAAGGGGGCGTTATCGCCCATTTTGGGAAAGACTGCCCTATGAACAAACTTTATATAAATCAAGTATCGACTTTAAATTAAAAGCACTTTAAATTAAAAGAATTTGGATCGTGGTAGTGTTGAAGTATGGACTTAGAATTATTTTCATCTTTTTAGGGTTCCGTGCCCAAAGGTTAAAAACTGGACCCTATTTCTAAAACTCGGCTGTCCCTCTGTCTGTTTGTCACCAAGCTGTATCTCAAGAACCGAGTTCGTGTGCAAGTCCGACTCACACTTGGCCGGTTATTTATGTTTCTTCAACTTGAGCAATTTTACTAATTTAAATGAATGAAGTGTACCTATTAGTCGATTTCCGCCAAAAGGCTTTCTTGGTACATTGTCTTTGTGATTTGTAGTTCATAATAAAGTAGTTGTTCTATAAAAACCTCACCTTAACCTCGTATCTTAAGGCGGCCCTTCCCGTCCGCTCTATTTTCAACCCGAGCATAATTTGAAAAGCTGGTGTTTCATCCAGGGGCAATGCTAGAAAAAGAGGCAAACCAAAAAGAGAGAGACAGCGCCTAAAGGCATGGTTTGAATTCTATGAAATGAAATTAGTATTGTTATTAACTATCCATTGAACGAATATTAACTATTCATAGGCTGCGGAAGTTTCATAAAACTTGTTCCAGGAGATTAGTTTTTATCAGTAAACCTTACAAGTATGTGAAATAAATGTTTTGTATTCAAAATTTTCATTACATTTGCGAGGTTTGTATCGAAATATTTTCTTTACTTTTACAATTTATGAGTACTTTATGAACGGTCGAAGTTCAGCTAAATTTTGTGCAAAAAAGCAGATTTTTGAAGGCTTATACTGACTTTGTTTTTCTAAATTTTAATTTTTTATTTCGACACAAACCTAGAAATCGCACCCAAGATACCTGTGAGTTCAAAAATTTTCAAGAAAGATCAGATACAATTCATACAATGCCATAATCACGTACGAGCGTTTGTATGAAAAGTTAGACAGGAAGGCCGTTCTTAAGCAGTTGTATGTAGGTTAACAGGTACTTAAACAATATGTCGCTTTTTTAATATAATTTTTGACATTGTTCTAATAAAAAAGAAACACAATGGAGTCATTAGTTATATTTTAGTCATATAAAGATTCAGATTAGTACAAGTAAAACCATAAATAAGGCGTTCACCAACTTTATCAAGTCACCTAAGGCGCCTTTAACCTTTCCTTTAATCGTAACAATTTGATAGGTGATGATTATACTACTGAGGATTTAGAAGGCAAAAAGTATTATGACGACGATGCATACAAGGCTACTGAAGAAGTGTCAATCCCGTTGTACCAACTATTTCTATTGTTCCGATAGTAAATAATCCGATTTGTTCTGTATTGACATAGTAAAGATGTACAAACAAGTCAGGTTACTGATGAGGACGCAAACTTCCAGTGCATAGTATGGCATGACAAGCCAGAAGATAAGCTTCAACAATTGCGTATATAAGAGTCACTTTTGTTACAGCAACAGCCGGGTGAAGAAGCCAAGTTTCCTATCACCTCTAAGGAGGTCTTCTTAATCGACTTTTACTTTGACGATTTTTCGACGGGATGTGAAAATGATGAAGAAGAGAAAAAGCTGTATAAAGAGTTAAATGAATTTTATTTGACGACCTCCGTGGCGTAGTGGTCACCATGCTAGTCCACCACCCAGAGGTCCCGGGTTCGATCCACGGTCAGAGCAAGTAGGAAAATGGCCTTTTTCAAATTGTCCTGTTTCTTGGATGTTTATCTATATATGTATTTGCTATAAAATATAGTATTGTTGAGTTAGTATCCCATAACACAAGTCTAAACTTACTTTGGGGCTAGCTCAATCAGTGTTATTTGTCCCTATATATTTATTTAATTTATTAAGTAGACGCGGTTTCCAACCACAAAGCCATTTGCAAAGTTTTGTTGAAAGCTATTACTGAAAAGCAACCAGAAGCAACAGTTAATCTGAAAATAGATGCTGTTATTTAAATCTCAGGACACATGGAATCAAGGAACTGATAATTTCGAATAAGTAAAACTTCCTACAATTGATGAACATGTAACTAAACGCAATATTATCTCTGACATCGCTAAATAGTTCGATCCTTTAGGATGGTTGGCAGTTTGACACCAGCCATTATAGTAGCCAAAATCGTGATAAAGCTTTGGATCTCGAGTATCGCCTGGAATGATACTCTACCTGATAACCTACTAAAGAAGTGACAGCTTATTGTATGAGCTTTTTTTGCTGCGTGATATCAGAATACCTAGATGGATGAAAACTTACCGGAATCACTGCCGACGAGAACTTCATGGATTTAGCGATGCTTTTAACGACTCTTAGGTATGCTGCTCTGTTGTTTACATACGTGTAATTGATGGAGACGGAAATTTTGCTGTTTAAGTTACACCTAAAACAAAAGTCACGCCAATTAAACAGGTCTGCATACCTCGTCTCGAATTGTGTGGCTCGGTGCTGCTGTGAAGATTATTGCAAGAGGTATTAATGTTTCTAAAAATAAATAAGAAGAATATCTACCCATACACAGACTCTACAGTCGTCTTAACATGGTATCCTGGAAAATGGAAATCATATATACCAAATCGCACTCCTAAAATGCTTTCAATTATGGATAGAAGTCAGTGGAAGTGGTGGTGGTGATTAAGAATGCTTCTATGTGGTTTAGGGTCCAGCGTGGCTGAAAGAAAAGAAATAACAAAGACAACTTATTATTCATATGAAACAGAAATGAAAAAAAGTGAACAAGGAGGAAATTGATCTATAGTATAGATATAAAACTCCCATTATATATATATATATATAAAATGATTGACTGACTGACATATCAACGCACAGCCCAAACCGCTGGGTCTAAAGACTCCATATTTGGCACATAGGTTTCTTATGAAGTCTAGGGGTGCACTAAGAAAGGATTTTCAAAGGATCTAAATAAGTAATAAATATTTCAGGATTTTTCAGATGGGTCTAAAGTTTTTATGGAGAAAAAATATTAGACTATTTTATTCGAACCTTCGCAAGAGTACTCTCGGTGGTAAATAAGTGAAAAAGAAATGTGGTGTCGTGGGACACCAGGTAGGAACGAAGTTCAAAAGTTCTTGTGTATACGACTGTCGCGCCTGCGCACGTCTCATTTAACGAGGTCATCCTTACGGTTTTACTATCACATTTTTTTCAGTTCGGTCGCGCAGCAAAATCCCTATCTCCTCCAAGCCTGCCGTAAGGAACTTCGTTCCAATAAGTATTTTAGGATTTTTCAAAATTCATCTCCTAAGGTGGTGAAACTTTCGGTCTAACAAATAACAGGAAAGGGAGCTAAAACGGGAATGGGAACGGGAACAGGGAACAGGAAACAGAATGATTTGAAATTTGATGATTTAGAAAAGTATACAACAAAGATATACGATTAACGCTATAAACTGAAATTAAAACACTGGGGTGTAAGGATTACACTACAGGGTTGAAAGGATTGCAAAATTATTAATAATTAAGTAGTTAAAAGTAACATGCGTGTTTCTTCAATTAACTTTATTTGTAGAATTACATAATACTGAACCACATCCTCTCCATAATATTACTTGGAATAAGGAGTTGTTTTACTACCTTATGAAAAAATTATATGAGTGCCTCGAATTTCCCCGGAGTACCAGGATTGGGTTGAAATGGTTCGCGACTGGTTCCCAAGACTGAAAACCACCGAAATACCTGGTCACGATACTGAATATTGAATGCAATAATAACGTTAAGGCATATATTAATAAGTCATTATTAAAAAAAAAAGAGAACCCGACTGCCTTTTTAGGGTTCCGTAGTAAACAAGGAACCCTTATAGTTTCGCCATGTCTGTCTGTCTGTCCGTCCGCGGTTAGTAGGGAAAAACGGTAAAATAAAATATTGAAAAAAAAAATTTTTTTAGCCTAGCTCCCATTCATGTAAAGTGGAAAGTATTTTTTTTTCTCGACTAACCAGTCATGTTGTGTATCGTTGAATAGGTCTTTTGAAAATATTGTAAGTTTGTGAACACCGTTTTTCGATATTGGGATGTATTTCTGAAATATTTGCTATTAAAGTGAAAAAAAATTGTTAGAGTCAAGATATATAACGAAATTTAAAGGAAAACTATTAGAGCTAAGTAGGGTTTACAAATTAAAAAGTTATAGGCGATTAACTTATAAAATGTACTCGGAAAAGGAACATTTCATACAAATTCAATAGAAAATTAGTTTTTAGACGTTTTTAGTGGCATAAACTCAAAGTTGGCGTTCGTAACTACGGAACCCTACTGCGCGTGGCCCGACACGCACTTGGCCAGTTATTATATACCCAGCGTTACATTAATGACACCTCTCAAGCTAAATCCATCGAGCCGTTCAGGCCGCAGAGCGTGCCAAACAATTATACATACATACTCTCAAAAAACATAACCCTCCCTCCGGCGTAGTCGGGTAAACAATGCAATACTTGTGTACATCATTCAGCAAGTACCAAAGATTCGCTTATGGGTCAACTATCCCAAGCTAGGGTGAAAGCTTACAGCAAATCTTTTTATCAGACTGGTGTAGCTTTATTTTACCCTTTTGTGAAAATGAGTTTCTTTCGGCGTTTCTTCTCAGGAGTGGTCGTTACGAAGTGCTGGTATCGGTAGCTTTTCTTTAAAAATAAATTAAATTTTTATATACTTTACACGTAACATAAATTACACTTATTGACGTGTAAAAGTGCCTGTAAAGGTCTATTTACTGAATAAACGTTTGAATCTTTGAATCTAACAAATTTGCAAGCCCGATAAATGCTCGAGTGTCAAAATGAAAGGTAACAAGTCTTACAAAAGCTACATATGTTTGTATGTATGTATGGCTACGCGCGCCGTATATTTAGCTACTTTCAGACGCTTCGTAGCCAGATGTAGTCATTTTGCTAGCTTATACAATGACAATGGAATGAATTTTGTCGGGGCTCTGCTAGAGAACTAAAATCTTTACTAGCCAGTGAAAGAAATAGCAGAAGCCTTGGCCTCAGAAAGAAAACACCTCATACTTGCTCGGAGCAGTCGGAGCATTATGGGAAAATCCCAAATCCCCCAAACATTTGGCAATGTTACACTCACATATGAAGAGTTGAGCACAACACTAACTTAAATAGAAGCCTGCCTAAACTCAAGGCCTATTTCTACTACTCCACTCAAAGCAGGTCATTTTATAGTGGAAGAACTGTTGTTGCTTTTACCTGAGGTGCATTATGGAAATTCGAATATAAGCAGACCCGAAAGGTGGCAACTAACACAATGGATAGTCCAGTCTTTTTGGGGAAGGTGGATATAAGTTAATAATATAGGCATTTGTTTTGTCACACACGACACGTGGAATGTAATACGTTCTTAGCTATTGTGTAACATATACTGCACTGTGCCGTGGGCGAATATGGAATTGTTTTGTCTTCCGCGAAACAAAGGAACGAATCAACGGTACCTCAGTCTTGTATTACGAGATTACCTGCTGCGCCGTTTGTACTAAGCTTCGATCAACAAGGGTACTAAGCAAGTAGGTATAGGAAAGGGTCTTTGTTGTCTAATTCAAGAGATTACTCTTAATGTCATTGAGTTTACCAAAAAACCTCTTTTTTGTAAAGCCTTAAGTGTTTGAGAGATGCCATTAATTCAGTAGGGGACTAATATTTAAACAAAAAATTTGTAAAGCCTGCTTTAGATGATTGTAAGATTTTTATTATTGTGAAACAATGTCACTGTACCTACTTATGGATATGTATAAAAATGGACAGCAAATATACAAGTAGGTAGGTAACATACCATTAAATTCCAAAATGTCTTTCCGAGATAGCACCAGATGCGTTCAAGTTTTATTTGTGTAACGAACTTTGTTGCGTTTGAAGTGCGTCGGTGTCGCAGCTGCCGAATGCGTCTCTACAAATAATAATTTTAGTGCGTGCAGTGGAAAGTAGCTTAGTCCTTTTTCATGATCACTGATTAGATTATAGTAAAGTCCTTGTACGCCGAAATTCACACAAAAACATTCACTTTCTAATCAGATAACAATTTATGACTCACTGCTTCTTTATAATTCAACAACACATCAACAATAGCTACTACTAGGTAGACTAGGTGTCTACTGCGCATTGAACGTAAAAAACAAAATTGGGAGAAGTACTTAACATTACAGTTTACATAATGACCAAAAAATCTGAAAGATGAAATATACTCAAAAGCTACAATATTTCCTCACTTGTTTATGATAAAATTAGACAAGTAATTAAATTTAAAAAGTCCCTTACTTCCTACTTTTCTATAACGTTTTTATCTATTTACGTATATTTTCCAATCAGAATAAAATGTGGTACGATAAGTAGGTTTCACGTTAAACCAAGAAAGCTTATTATAAAAGCTGCATATCTAAGTCAGTCCATTGAGGGCATGCATGTCATTTAGAATTATAGGATTTACTTAATTGCCAAAAAATTACCAAATAAAGAGTAATTTTTTACTACCTACTTAAAAGGATAAGATACAAAAATATATATTACTCTCCTATTTTTATTAAAACCAACAATAAACCTATGGTTCATGAAATAGTAGATAACATAATTAATTTAATTATCATCAAACTCCTTTTCGATTTCACTCAAACATAAGCCCAGGTCACTTTTACATAAATTTAGCCCACGTTCGGACTACATTCTGTTGGGTTTACAAACTATGAGTAGGTTTCTACATATTATGAGTATTCGTTTTCTTGAGCTTTACGTTTTTATTCGTTGTTACTTTACAGCCTATGTTAGAAGACCTATGTCATATTGCTGAGATAACCAGTACGGTAATCTACTCCATAAAAATAAAATGACACGTCAGATATTGTGTTTAAAATCTCATATACCACTAGTAACCGGCCAAGTGCGAGTCGGACTCGCACAGGAAGGGTCTCATACCATCATTCACAAAAATTACGTTTATTGTACGGAGCCCCCCTTAAATATTTATTTTATTTTTAAAGTGAATAGACAACCAAATATTCTTTGAACATGTATTTCAAGCTTCTACCTGTTGCCGTTTTAAATATCGAGAAACAACGGCAATATCACGTTTGTTGTATGTGAGCCTTAAATATTTATTTTTTTGTTGTTATAGCGGGAACAGAAACACATCATCTGTAAAAAAATCAACTGTTTAGCTATCACGGTGAGATACATACAGCTCATACAACCTGGTGACAGGCAGAAAGACAGACGCGTGTATTCCCGTTGGCCCCATCGCCCGTTGTCCCATTAATGGGGCCAGCGGGAAATTAATAAAATAATTAAAATTTGTTCCCGTTGGTCCCATCCGAAATCCTAGTCAATAGGGCCAACGAGAATTTGATTAAATAATTTAATCTGATTCCCGTTGGCCCCATAAAGTTAAAATTTCAAATGATTGACTTTATAAGAAGATTTTACTAAAGTAATTATGGTTTGGTCGAGTTGTGTTTAAAAATCATATTTGTTTTTGTATTTAAATTAAAATTTATTAAATATTCATAATATCTTTCATTTTAGTCTTAGACAAACAGAGCTATATCAGAGTTATGGGAAAAAAAAAGTGGACAACGACACGTGTAATTTTCACGTACCGTTGGCCCCATTGCCTATGTGAGCAATGGGGTCAATGGGAAAGGAATTTTTTAACTTACCCTATGGTCCCATAATGGGACCAACGGGAATACACTGACAGACGGTCTTAGTATTAGGGTCCCGTTTTTACCCGTTGGGTACGGAACCCTGAAAAGCAGTGTTTTCCTTCACGTGCATTTCTGTGTCTATACAGATTATAAAAGTTTTGTAGCGTCATTATTTTAGGCAAAATTCGAATCAGGTCTACAAAGTTGTTGTCTATAGAAGTTGTCAACATAAAATTACTTTTTTTTATTCATTCATACCACACTGAATCTTTGCTGAGGGGTAATATTTTTAACCGACTTCAAAAAAGGAGGAGTTATTAATTCGAACGGTATGTTATTTTTATATGTTACGCGATATCTTCGCCACTTTTTGACCCATTTTGATGATTCTTTTTTTTAAAGTCTGCAGTACCAAATGGTGGGACCATTTGGTACTGCAGACTTTAAAAAAAAGATTATATTAATTTGGTGAAGATTAGAATCATGATGAACTTTGGTGATATGGAAGAAACTCCTGAAAGAAAACAAAGCCCGTTGTTTTTTGTTAAAAGTTTAAGTTTCGTTTGGACCATTAATGGTCCAAATGAAACATATTAGTTTCGTTTGCACCATCTGTGGTCCTGACCAATGGTGCAAATAAGACGTCGGGAAACGACTTCTACAACTTGAGAAGAGAAGCAACAGTTACACTCTAAGTTTTCTATTCTCCCAGACCAGTATGGAAGCACTGGTGGAACAGAATAAAGTAAAACTATGGATATTCATAAAAAAAGTACTTCTGAGACAAAAAGCAGACTTATATCTAATAATAGTCGGGGCCTCTTGTTCAATTATTGTTTCGATATCTACTCACAAACAATGAAACGGGTGATTTATCAATCGAGTCGATAAGTGCAACGAACGATAGTAGAAATGCTAAATTCATGCGCCTTTTGTTTAGGTTCTATGCATGACAGTGCCTATCTCATCCTTGACATAGTGTTCTTCACACTTTAATATTGATCCAGATAGATAGTGAAAGAACCCAAGGTTAGATTAGGATTTTTATTGCCTATTTATCGACTTTGACGTTAGAGCCCACGTAGGTTGTTGGGTACAGGGTATCCAAACCCCGGGGCACGAAACTATTTGGGCAGAAATTGTGCAAATTCCCAAGCTATTTTATAAAGTAATTCAACTTTGGCGTGATGTATTTTTACAAGCTTTTATTGAACTTTCAATTTATCTTGTATTTAGGTATGTTTGTTTAGGTCAAATACCTATTGAAACTCAATTTTGCATAGGTTCTTGTGTAATTCGGATGACAATACAATCCAATGGAGTCAATGAGCGGTTCTGATGATGGAGCCGGGCAGGATATATTCGACGGAACTCAATTATAAAACAGCATAACTTCAATGAGTAGTACCTACTCGTTTGATTTGTCTTGACGAGCACTTTATGGGTAGACGATGCCTAGGGTCTTGAAGACGGAAGGTGGTCGACGGCACTCAGTAATAAAACGACGCAACTCCATCGAGTTTGACCTTATTTGTAATTCATTCAAAAAAAGCTTAGTAGGTACTTATAGAAGTAAACTTCTTCGCACTTGGGAAAGTTTTGCCTTTTGTTTGGCAAGTCAACAAAAACTTGTATTATCCCATTAGATAAGCATGACTTTTATTTATTTATTTTATTAGTTCATGTACCTACACTTGAAAAGCAGCGATTAAATATTGTAGCAATAATTATATTAGATGAGCTTCAAAATGCAAGGATTTATAAAAATTATATAGTGGCTGCTACTTTAAGATTGAAAACATATTGAACTGTACCATTGAAATCATAGGCAAGGTGCTATAAATAATGACATGGCGACTAAAATTATCAGTGGGATAGCAATCATTTTATTAATGACAACTATAGATTTCCATATAAAAATACATTTTTGGACTGCGATTCACAAGTAGCTGTAAAAATTAAAACGGGTACTATAATTAAGTATTAAGGTTCAGTATTTTATTTTTAGAATCATAATGTAATGAAAACGGCGAATAGTGCGCTCGTTGCATAAAAGCAGAGTGCGCGAGCCGCGGCGCGGGGTGGAGCACGTTGAAGCCGACGGCATGCGGCGGACAAACTTGAGATTTTATGTCTTATTATTATTATTCACTGGCAATTATTGCCTAAATACAAGTGAACTTGTTGTAAAATTGTTTTTTTTACGCATTTCGTTAATAAAAGTCAAGTCTATATGTATATAGACTAGCTTTTCGGGCGTTGCGCGGACTGCAAACAGCCCGCGGTTTTTCGTGCAGCTGTTGAGGTAGGCTAAGATAAGATTCCAGTTTAGAAAATGGGTAAAAACTGCAGTCAGTTGATGAAACATGAAAAAATGTGTGGGCGGCCATCTTGGATCCAAAATCAGATTGCAGTTTTAAGTTCCGCGGGGTGCCCGGTATACAAAATTTCACACTGCTACGAAGTCCCAGTGAGACGATATGAACAAAATAATTTAATTTTTTTAGACATATTAAATTATAGACCAACTATATTTTTTTTGCCAACCACTATTTGCTTTTTTTAAAGCTCTTAAACTGTCACACTTAGTATGTTTTTTATGACCATATTCACATTTTTTTTTCATCTCAGTTAACTTTATATACAACCTCATTGTATAATTTAAGAAATTCTATTGTCTAATTTTTATGTGCCGTCAAGTGTTCGCTTAACAATAAATTTAATTACCAAAACAAAACAACCAATGCCAGTTTAAATTAAAACAAAGCTTACAACTGATTATTTAGCTGCTACTTTCTACTTAAATTTATCCCTCACTGTAGCTGCCAACCTATTATTTTTGCTACCGGATTATTATTTTTTTTAAAATCCCATATTCAGATTATTTTTTCGCCGCGTTAAATACATGCCTTTATAAATTAAATCTTATTAAAGTAAACATAGTACCTACTTACTTATTTCTAAGAAAAGTCTTCCAGCAGCGAGAGGAAATGGGAAGAAAGAGGTAATTATTTGACACTATAAAAATAAATAAATACTTTTACCTACATAACCGTACGTAAAATAAACTTAGATAAATAAATACTCATATATACAATTAATAAATACCTTCTCATTGTCCGTCCGGACCCATGGGGAAAATCGATGCAGACGAACTTCAACCTTATTACATTGACATAAAGCTTCAGTTTTCAGGCAATTATGGAGCTCCGCCTAAACAGGATACATAAGATATTATTTCTAATTATGATGATCATGATGATAAAGACAGAAAGTAAACTTTTACTCGTTTCTTAAACGTGGTTATGGTTTTAGATTCACGAATTTTCAGTGGGAGCTGATTCCATAGCCTTGCACGGAAAGGAGCGGGTATAGGTAGCGGACCTATGAATGGGAAGACATGAGCACCGCGCCGGCGCGCCGCCGCCGCTGTCGATTTTCCCGCGTCGCCACCGCCGTGAAAAACGGCCGGCGCGCCGAATGAGATTTTTTTATTTTTTTTTTCAAATCTAGTGAAAAACAATTTCTTGGCGACGAGAAAACCTTATTTTATTTAAATTGCTTTTCGGGCTAAGTAGTATATAAAAATTTTTTTTTAGTTCTTTCAAATTGGAAACTCTAGACGAAGTGTCGTTTTTTACTAGTATTATGATCCGGAAAAAAATACGTTCTCATTGCAGAACGTGCACCATCGCAGTCAACCGCGGAACCAGGCCGCAGTTTTGTATTTTAATAATGCTATTTTTTTTAGCAAAGGCACGCACGAGTATTGTCAACGTTTAACTTAAGAAACCTCGATTGAAAGTAAATGCTGAAAATATATCAATTCATTATTATCTAAAATTTCTTTGGTTTAACTAGTTTAATCACTTTTTATTGTAATTTTATTAAATCAAGAGCCCAAAAAATACTAGAAGGGAGTTAAATAAAATATTTGTTTTCAATCAGAATAACGATATGTCGCTGGTTATAATTATATTATAAGAATTATTGTATTGTGCTCTGATTTGACCAGCTTCAGAAATATTTAAATCATTTTTAATTGTAAAAAAATAATATTTTTTAGTTCATTAAAGTATTTATTTTATTTTTATGTTGTATTTATTTAACTTTTAATGTTAATTGTTACTAAAATTCGCTTAGTACGTTGAATTGACAATAGAAGACCAAGTTCAAAGTCGAAGTTATAAATATTTAAGTACAATTATTAGCAGAGAGTTATCCCAGAAGATATTAAAAAGAGGATTGTTATATGTACATATTTTGTTCGAGTATTAAAGAAAGTTTACGTAAAATATTAATTAAAACATTTATATGGAATACTGCTTTGTATTGGTGTGAAAAGTAGACGATGAAGAAAAAGAATAGAGATATATTAGAAACGTTACGTGGTGCTAGAGGAGAGTAAAAATAAAATAAGTTAGACAGAAAAAGTTACAAACGAAAAGGTAATATAAGGAAATGTGGTAGAGAAAAGACAAATACTACAAATGTGGTAGAGAAAGTCGAAGAAGGAAAATATTAGGTCATCTACTACGTCATGATGCGTTTTTTGAAACAATAATGGAATGAAAAATAGAAGAAAAAGGAGGAGTAGGGAAATCCCTTCCGACCGTTTTGGCAACCATTTTTGGCAACCAGTTGTTAAAAAAGAAGTAATAATCTTGTCACGAACCTAAAAAGTCTAAAAGATTTTTTTTGGATCAAATAATAGAAAATTAAACACGAAAACGTAAGGAGGTTAAGAAATTAGCGAAAAGAGACAGCATGCCACCGACAAGAGCTCAGCTCAAAACAAAAAAAAAATACTTAGTCTGGCCATAAATACTGTTACAGTTAAAAAATAAACAAAATATTACATTTGAATTTGGAATCCTTTATTTTTATATGATTGTTCATTGTCTTTTTTTATTTTGGTGCCAATACATTGTACAATATTTTTCGATATTAAAATGGAGCAGGGTGATAAAGGAAACCGAATCGCTGTGATTGCATTACATAAAGTAGGTATGGAGCCAAATGCAATTTTTAAAACTTTCCATACGCTTGGTATTAGTCAAATGTTTGTGTACCGGGCTATTATTAGGTACAATGGGACCTCCTCTGTTTGTGACAGAAAAAGTTCTGGCCGTCCACGTAGTATTCGTACGAAAAAGGTGGTCAAAGCAGTAAGGGAAATAATTCGACGAAATCATGTCCGAGAGCAAAAGATTTTATCACGGGAGATGAAGATAGCACCTACGTATCGCGTATTTTACCATGTCGCGTATTTTAAACTGAAGCGGTACGCAAAGGGAGGTCACAGAAAATTTTTGTTTACGGATTTTTTCCATGGATGGATGGAGAATTTTTTTACAATTGAGCAACATTTTAACAAACAGATTGACCGTATTTATGCTCAAAGCTCTAAGAAAGCTTCCCAATTAATCAACAGAATGCAACGTGGGCATAATCTGACTGGTGTGACAGTGATGGTTTGGTGGGGTGTTAGCTATGAAGGAGTGACTGAGCCATACTTTCGTGAAAAGGGTATCAAAACATCGGCACAAGTGTATCAAGATACCATTCTTGAGAAGGTTATTAAGCCCCTTAACAACACCATGTTCAATAACCAAGAATGGTCCTTCCACCAAGACTCGGCAGCGGGTCATAAAGCGGTCCACGCAGTCGTGGTTAGAATCGAACGTTTCTGACTTCATCAGAGCTGAAAAAGACTGGACGTCGTCTAGTCCCGATCTTAATCCGCTGGATTATGATTTATAGTCAGTTTTAGAGAGTACGGCTTGCTCTAAACGCCATGATTTGGAGTCCCTAAAACAATCCATACGATTGGTAGTGAAGAATTTTCCCATGGAAAGAGGGCGTGCTTCTATTGATAACTGGCCTCAACGTTTAAAAGACTGTATTGCAGCCAATGGAGACCACATCGAATAAGCTTTTTATATTTTAATTTGTTTTAAATTAACACATTGTAATAGTATTTTATGCAACAGTTGTATAAGGAGGATTAAAAAATGCGAGTGGCGCAGGTTACGATGCGAGCCTTGGCGAGCATCGTAAATTGACGCCATCGAGCATTTTTTGACTACTTATACAACGTTGCATACAATACTTTTTCTACGACTACATTTACTAATATATTAGGTTGGGGAAAAAGTCTTTTCGCATATAGTATGTAACCTGGCTGATTTTGGTACCATTTAAAAGTTTAAATTTTAAAGAAAATAATTCCAAATTCAAATTAGGAAAATGCGTGATTTTCATTTGTTTTTCTTACGGTCAAGATGAGTGAATCTAATGAAGAAATTAGAAACATTTTAAAATTTTACTACCAAAAAGGTAAAAATGCAACGCAACCCGCGAAAAAAATTGCGATGTTTATGGACCTAGTGCAGTGTCTGTGAGAGTAGCACACATTTGGTTTAAGCGTTTTCAATCCGGAAATTTTGATGTCAAAGATGCACGTCGCTCTGGTCGCCCTGTTACGGATAAAATGGATGCTATTTTTGAAAAAGTGGAGCAAGATCGGCATGTCAGTAGTTACTAGGTAGCTGAAGAACTGGGAATTGACCACAAAACAGTTTGGCGCATTTGAAAAAAAAATAGGTACACAAAAAAGTTTGGGTACCTCACGAGCTCTCTGAAAGAAACCTAATGAACCGTGTACTCATTTGTGATTCTTTATTACGACGTAATGAGACCGAACCATTTTTGAAAAAAATGATATCTGGTGATGAAAAGTGGATCACGTACGACAAGAACGTGCGAAAAAGGTCATGGTCAAAGGCCGGTCAGGCTTAACAGACTGTGGCGAAACCCGGGTTAACTCGCAACAAGGTGATGCTGTGTGTGTGGTGGGATTGGAAGGGCATTATTCATTATGAGCTGTTACCACCAGGCAGGACCATCGATTCAGAACTCTACTGCGAACAACTGAAAAGATTAAAGCAAGAAGTTGAGAGAAAGCGGCCGGAATTAATCAACAGAAGGGGTGTGGTTTTTCATCATGATAACGCTAGACTTCACACATCTTTAACCACTCAGCAAAAATTAAGAGAGTTTGGCTGGGAGGTGTTAATGCATCCGCCGTATAGTTCTGACCTGGCACCTTCAGATTTCCACCTGTTTCGGTCTCTTCAGAATTCTTTAGGCAGTGTGAGGTTAACATCACGAGAGGACTGCCAAAACTACTTGACGCAGTTTTTTGATCAGAAGCCCCAAAATTTCTATAGCAATGGGATTATGTCCCTACCTATAAGATGGCAAAAAGTTATCGAACAAAATGGTACCTACATACTTTAGTTAAAGTTAAATGTAAATAAACTATATTAAAAAATGTTTTGAATTTTCATATGAAATGCGAAAAGACTTTTTCCCCAACCTATTAAATACAAAAATAAACAAAGAAAAGTACGAAATACTACCATATGTTTGGTAGATACTAGGTATTTATGGGAGACTTAATTTTTGAAGTGAAAACTTCTTTAGCGGCGTTGTACACTTTTTTGTAATGGGTAAAAAATGTTAAACTCGCGTCAGGGCGCCAGGACACTTGACCTGATCGAAAATTCGTAAGACGGATGGAGAGAAGACAGCCGGCGAGGCGCGACGTAGGAGAGGAAGTATCCCCCTCTCTTTCTACGGCGCGGCGAAAATGTATGTCTGCGCCTGCTGTTTCGTTTAGGCGTCGCAGGGCGGCGAATGTTCATGTGTGTTTATGACAGCGTGCCACGCGCATCCATCGAAAAGCACAACGTTAGTATTCAAGTTTTCACTTCTGCCGGCACTCCCGGAGTGCAAACCCGTCGTTTTTTTTTATTGACGTCTTCCTAGTGACTGAAATTGCCATTTTTGAAACATGGAGTCACTTAAACGAATGTTTTTCATACAAAAAACCGTTTTTTCAGTAACTCCACGTTTGAAAAATGGCACCATATATTAAAATAACGATTTTATTATGTTGGCAGTATGGTAGATCTAAAGAAAAAAAGTTATAGGTCTATGGCTAGGAGTATCGTTTTAGCGAATTAACGACACATGTGCTATTATATTAGGAATAGACTATAGACTTTTCTGAAATCATATAATCTATGTTCTTATATTAGTGTTCGGGACCATTTAAAAGACATCTTTTGCGATCTGTCGAAAGCATTCGATTGTGTCGATCACATAATATTAAAAAATAAACAAAAATTTAATGGCGTTACTGATACTGCACTCTCTGTTATTTCATCTTATTTTGATAATAGAACTCAAAGAGTTGAAATCAACAGAGTATCCTCAAATAGTGCACCTGTGAGCATGGGTGTGCCTCAGGGTTCAATAATTGGTCCATTTTTGTTTTTGATTTATATTAATGACCCCTGTCTTGCAGAAAAGTTGTGTGAAGTAGTATTGTTTGCTGATGATACATCTTTACTTTTTAAGGTTGACAGAAAATGCATAAACTATGACGATGTAAGTAATACTATGTCACAAGTACTTATGGTTTACGACTAATAATCTGGCTTTAAACACACAAAAGACTAAGCGCGTTAATTTTTCACTATTGAATAAACCTAATACTCACATACCTTTGAGTCTTAATGGTCAAGTTCTAGAATGGGTACCTAACACCAAATTTTTAGGCATAACTGTAGACTGGAACTTAAAATGGGATAAACATATTGAGGCCACTGCCAAGAAACTTAGTTCGGCAGCATATGCTGTGAGGAGGGTCAGACGGTGTACTAACGTTGAAACTGCTAGGCTAGTATACTTTAGTTATTTTCACAGCATAATGTCATGTGGCTTGCTCTTATGGGGTAGAGCGGCTAACATACATGCTATCTCTGTGCTACAAAAGAGAGCAATTCGGTCGATCTACGGACTAAAATTACGCGATTCCTTAAGAGAGTTATTTAAATCTATAAATATTCTTACTGTGACATCTCAATTTATTTACGAAAATCTTCTATTTGTTAAATCTAGGTTAAATAGTTTCAAGAAAAATAGTAATGTTCACAGTTATAATACTCGCAACAAAAATTATCTTCATATGCCTAAATTTCGACTTGCTAAAACTAGAAAGTCACTCTTAGGTCTAGGGATAACATTATTTAATAAACTTCCCGAAGCGATCGTTAACCTACCAATGGCAAAATTTAAAACACATGTTAAAAAAGTTTTATTGAACAATGCGTACTAAACTATGAATGATTATTTAAGAGATAAAAACGCGTGGATACTTCCTAAACATTTTCCATTACACTCCGCACATGAAACATAAATAGCTGCATTTTCTGTTACCATAATAAGCTTACTGTAAAAACATGTAAATGCTCTGCGATCAATAAGTAACCAACATATAATTAATATTTTCTCTTGACAAGGTCTGCGAGTTCGGGTTTTTCATGCTCACTAAAATGTCCAATCCGGTGGTGGCGTCGCTGGTCGGGTCGTTGGATTCCCTCTAATATGGTTGAGTTTAACGATGGCTGATCCGTGCCTCAACTCGTGAACGGGTGCTGCCGGGAGGGACTGGTCAGCTCGGCTTCGCTTTTTTTGACTACTTAATATTTTTTATTACGCAATTTATGTTTGTTTACTTGTTCGCAAGCATTACATGTTATAATGTGTCAACATTGTATTATATTATAAGTATTTATTAATTAAAAGACAATTATAATAATATGACAAAGCCCTTCTGGCGAGTAGGCGACCAATACTGTGAAAATGAGTTTCTTTCGGCGTTTCTTCTCAGCAGTGGTCGTTACGAAGCTCCAGTATCGGTAGCTTTTCTTTAAAAATAAATTAAATTTTAATATACTTTACACGTAACATAAATTATACTTATTGACGTGTAAAAGTGCCTGTAAAGGTCTAATTACTGAATAAACATTTGAATCTTTGAATCTTTGAAGACAGATAACAGTTCAGGAGTAGAAAAAAGTAATAAATGTTATTTGCAAGAGATTTTTTTTTTATTTTTTACTATGTTTATGACTAGACTAGGTAAATAAAAGATCTCGCCGCCGACTTCACCGCCGCGCCGCCGCCGAACTCTTGAAGGCGGCGTGGCGCGCCGCCGCCGACAATATACCCATCGGCGCTCATATCTAATGTGAATTGAAGGATAGATTTATTAATAATTTTTGGACGGTTACAAAGATTGGGTGATTGTTTGCTTTCAGGTGTATCATGTGTCAAGTTTCATTCGATGATGAAAGCTCGCTCAATCAAAGCGTGTTAGGCCCTCAGGCCTAACACGCTTTGATTGAGCGAGATTTCGCCCCATTTTTAACAGAAGGAATTTTTTTATTCTTGAAAACCTCAGAGCAGTCTTATTTCGTCAGTCATCGTCACTGTGTAACCAGACTCTGCTATCCAATTACCTACTGATTTTAAAAAATATATCGAAGCAACAACCATTACCAGCTTAGTATACAGACTTCATCTAATAAGAATAAACGCATTGAAAAAGCAACGGGCTTAAAACGTATTCGAGAAACAGAAATGGATAGATAAGAGTCATGGTGCCGTGGACAGAATTCCATGCCGTCGCGCGCGGTTAACATCCCCATACAAACAATTTGTGATGGTTTTTTGTCACCCCTTTAATGCAGGATGATTTCGACCAGACAGCATGGTTATACTAGAAATGAACCTTTAATAGTAGGTAAGTTCTTTTAAAAATTAATAATAGAAATTAATGCTTAAAAAATAAAGTTTTATAGGCTGGTTAGTACCATAGGCAAGGGTAGAGTTGTGTAGTCCAGCCACACCCCTATAGGGATTGCCAACTTTGAACTAGGTACTCTTGCCGTTACGAAATAACATAAAATCACCTTTGTGACACTCTCTGAATACTAAGGTAGGTACACTGTACAGATATATCCTTTTGTAAGTTAACAGGATGGTAATGGTATCTTCGGCGAGAGCAATTATGGATGTAGATTCCATTGAAAACATATTTAAAATAAAAATGTGTTGCGGGTGCAAGATGTAGTAGGTACCTAGCAGTAGTAAGGGGGGAAGTTTATTAAGTTATGGATCTTTATTCCAAATTCACTGAGCTAGCCAACTGCTAGCTAAATTGATCGAAAGTTGACGTGCTAAATTGATCGAAAGTTGACGTAATGACCTTTGCAAACCTACATGTCATGAATGCAATGACACCTGAGCAAGTAAATGTAAACATCAGATACTGCACATGTGTGAATCCAATAATGGATGAATTATGAAACCCGATCCCGTCCGAAGTTGAGTCAGCAGTTGTAAACATTGAAAAGAGCTTACGAGAGTTACGAGGGCCATCTTGAGGACTACTGTATTTTAATAAAATAAATTATTAAGCTTGCGAGGCTATGTCGCCTACTTTACATTGGTACAATGGCTCCTTTCGTATTCACTTATAAAGGTACGTAGTGCACGCATTTTTGTAAAAGTCCGGGCACTCTCCCGTATTTTATCACAGTTCATTGACATCTGAACTCGGTCGTTAGCGTTTGATACCCCTAGCGCCATCTGTTATCAGCGCGAAAAATCAAAAAATATTGCAACAAACTACTCACGTGAAAAACCTGCCATTTGTTTAACGTGCCACGTCCCGTTCCTCATATATTGCACATGCACGCACAAATCAGCACATTTGTTGACAAACAAGCAGGCACACATGCAAATCGCGTCAACAACACGATTCTTAGCAAGGGCCCGGGACGGACTGTCCATCCCATCCGTGGCGACGCGGCGTGGCGTGCGTCTTTCTTGCGGTCCCTTTCCTGCTTTAGGGCACGCGCTCGGGCGCCTCGCACATTGGCTATGTTACGAGCCAATCGCAGAACCCGTCTCGCTTCTTTACCGGTGGCTCTGGCGTCACAGCGGAAAAAGCGGTGGGGAAAATAACTACGATTTCGCCTACGCTAGCTAGATAGCACTTCCCCGCCATTCGTTTCATATACCAATTGATTTGCGAGGCCACACCACTCTTTGTAGAGACACCAATCGGCGGCATCCTCCTCCTCGGCAGTCGATGTCGTCAATGCCAAAACGACAGCGCGATTATAGCTATTCGCTCATGCATCCGACACATCTCCAAAAAACAAATAGTTTCAACTTCCTTCTGTTATAAAAATTTTGCAAACTTTAAATAGGCAATCCACGAAAAAGAAATAATTAGAATCCAAAAAAAAAATAATTAAATCGATTTTTTGCTACATCTTTATAATGAAGAAGGTAGTTACTAAACCTATTAACTCAACAAGACTTAATACCAAGATAGTCTACTGTGTTGTGATGCTTTATAGAGTCAGAAAAGAGTGCGACTTAGGTACATAAACCAGACCAGACCTTTTTCTGATTCCAAATAAATAACCGGCTAAGTGCAAGTGCACTTAGCCGGTTATTTATTTATTTTATTAGATGGATATTGGATTTTATTTATTTTCGGACTCGATTCCCGGACTCGCGTACAAAGGGTTCCGTACCAAAAATTACGTTTGTTGTATGGGAGCCTTCAAAAAATATTTAATTTTATTCTGCTTTTAGTATACTCGTTGTTGTTAGAGCTGCAACGGAAATACATCATCTGAAAAAAAGCTGTCTAGCTATCACAGTTCATGAGATACAGCCTGGTGACAGACAGACAGACGGACGGACGGACGGACAGAGGAGTCTTAGTACCTAATATAGGGTCCTGGTTTTACCATTTGGGTACGGAACCCTAAAAATCCTGTAAACTCTAATTGATTGTTATAAAATCTAAAATCTACCTAAGTCTTCCTACGAAAAAGAAGCTTTTTATTTAGAACCTAAGTAGTAACCTAGAGAAGTAAGAACTTCACGAACCTTCAATCGTAAGAAATTCTATGATTATGTAACATTATCTAAGTACCTACTTGGTTGGTGATTAAGGATAAGCATTGGCACTCTTTCGGGTTGATCGATGAGTTATCTAATGTTATAATATCATAAATTTTCCATGTTTTTTTTAATAGGGACAAATTACACTGATTGAACTAGCCCCAAAGTAAGTTCAAGACTTGTGTTATGGGATACTAACTCAACGATACTATATTTTATAACAAATACATATATAGATAAACACCCAAGACCCAGGACAATTTGAGAAACGCCATTTTTCAACTTGCCCTAACCGGGGATCGAACCCGGGACCTCTGGGGTGGCGGACTAGCATGGTGACCACTACGCCACGGAGGTCGTCATGTAATAATATATATAGATATACCTAGGTACGAGTGGTTGTACACCACTCGTACCTAGGTATATCTATATATATATAAATAGTGATAATGCGAAACAATCTCCTTGGAAAGAAAAAAAATATTGGCAGGCATAGCCCAGACATTCATTTTTTTGCGCCGTGTCGGAACGTGTTCTTAGAAATGGATAAAATTGAAGTTCGCTGTTCGAGCGGTAATAAAATATCTCTACATTGCATGAAAAAAATTACTATGAAGCAGGTAAATCAAGCCTTGAGAGCAACATTAGGGGTTCATACTTCTCCATATTCTACGGTTGCGCGTTGGCGTGCTGAGTTCAAGCGATGAAGAACTTCCACTGACAACGACCAACGCACGGGACGCAAAACATTGTCTTGGCGGATCGTCGTGTTACTGTTTGTTTTAAAGCATGTGAAAAAAGTGTCAGCGAGCTGGATGCCCAGAATGCCTTCTGACGCGCACAAACAAACGAGACAGAGAATTTCACAAAGCTGTTTATTGGATAATGGTTTGTTACAACAAGACCCTGACCGATTTTTGGCTCGATTCATAACTTTGGATGAAACATGGCTTCACCATTATGACCCGGAAACGAAAAACTGTCCATGACTTGGAGGAGACCGTCATCTCCAACACCAAAGAAATTTAAGGTGTTCCATCCGCCGGTAAGACATGGGCTCTCTTTTCTGGGACAGCCAATGGGTGGTATTGATCGAATACCTTCATCAAGTAGCCACTATTACTGGGACTATGTAGGTAGGATAAATAGCAAAGTACCGCGAGAAAATACGCAAGAAACGTCGTGGCAAACTTACTAAAGTTGTTTTGTTTTACCAAGATAACGCCCCCGCGCACAAGTAAAAAGTTGCAATGGCTGCAATTCGAGGTGGCTTCGAATTGATAGAACATCCTCCATATTCACCGGACCTCGCTCCTAGTGATTTCTACCTATTTCCGCGGTTAAAGGAACATCTTAGGGATTAGAAATCTAAAGATAATGACGCAGTAGTCGCCGCCTTACACGATTTTTTAAGGGATCATCAGGAAGAAGACTTTTTAAGAAAGGGAATTTTAGCTATAGGAAAAATATATATCAAGTGTATAAAGTTGAAGGTGACTACGTCGAAAAATAAAATAACAATTAAGAGAACATACCTACGCCAAAAGTGGCCCTTTTTCGCAATTGTGTGTAGAAAAGCTTCACGTTCTCAATTTAAACTGTAAACAATAGTTCATAAAATAATTTGAAGGGTTATCTAGTGCCAGGTCAAGACAAAATTTTAAATGATGGCTCACTTACCTATCCAATGATTTATTTCAAATGGTGGCAACACTAGACCCCAGAAAATTCAGGTATCCTCTTAATAAAAATAATTGCGTCACACTCATTCTCACTTTTTATTGAACACCCCTAATAATTTACCTGACCAAAACAAAATTCTCAATAAGTGAGTTTTCAAATGCAAAAAGACCAAAGCGGCCCAGGCAAATAATTTAAAATTAAACGACAAGAAAAATAACAACATTTTTATTACAATAAAAACTTACAGCGAAACTACTCCGGCATGAAGTTGGGTATAGTTGATTCAGTTTGGGCCTTTGACGATGCCTCGTCTACGGGGCATTGGCATCGCATTTTCTTCCTTTCGGCTTTGGTGACCGCTTCCCCGGCAACGCTGTTCATCTCCCACCAGATGGCACCACCAAGCACGTTCCGGAAGTACGGAGGCACGCTGCCATCGCGGAGAAGGTTCCTGCAGGATGCGGAGTCTTGAGACATTGGATTAAGAAATCCCATTGGGTTTCACACATATTTACGATATTAGGTAGGTTACTAACTCGGAAACAAAATTGATGAATTTCATTGCTCATGACATGATTCGAATACAAACTACCTAATTTCGAATTGCGAAAAAGTATAAAATGGCATGTAGGTACAATAAATATTTTGCTAAACACACTAATCGTAGTAAAGCGGCGTCGTTTGATTAGTTTGCCCCGGGCCTTGATTCGCATATTTATGCCATTGGCACTCGGGCACACACTTTTTCTTCCAAAGAACAGTATTTCGCAGAAAAATTGCAGTAGGTAAGGAACTTAATGAAGTGAATAGATTCGTGTTCGTGACGCGTATTTAAGTTTCCTTTTGTAAACTGTCAACCCAATGCTGTGCTGCAGGTAGGTATCTAGTGGTAATGCGCTTGTATCGATATCCGGGAGGTCCTAGAAACAAATCTACCGCTGATATGTTATGAACTTCGGACGAATAGGACTGGTAGTTAAATTATCACCTGGCCATCGCAACATTCCTAGACTCTATTTGATACACGTATCAATACGTTTGATAGCAGCTAAGTCTATAGCGTTCTATTAAGGCATAGTCAGTCATGTCTGGCAGCTTACTTGTAAAACTCTTCCTCCTTCAGCTCCTCGGCCCGGCGCCGCCAGTAGGCCTTCAGGTTCGGACTCATCTCGTCCGCCTCCTGCAGGTCTCCGACGAGGCTCTGCTGCTCCTCTTCCACATGCCCGTCGTCCATCACTTATACAAGTAAAAAATTCAAATTCTTTATGTCATATCAGAGGATACGTATCTTTTTGAACAGCAGGCATGTCATTTGTCCTAAGCTCTAAAAATTGAAGGATGACATGATCCTTTGATACTTCCATGTGCATTTAAAACGTAACTACCTTCGTGATCAACAAAACTGAAAGCCACAGGTCAAGACAAATTAAATAAGCATGAACTTTATGGTATATCCACTCTACACGCCGAATACGACGGAACTCCCACACTGTTTAGATAGGTCCTACGTGTAATAATAAATTGATAACTAAGTAGGTATAGGTTTTAACAAAAATATACCGTCGTCAGCCTCCTCTGCTACGGACAATTCCTCTGAGACGGGCACCGGCTTCGTAGTAATGTCTTGCTTAATTCTGGTTTGCACGTCGTCTTCCAACCGCTGCTTCAGTTCCTCGTACGTCCTATCCCAAATAATAATGGAATGATAGTATTTTAAGCAACAGTTGTATAAGGAGGGTTAAAAAATGCGAGTGGCGCAGGTTACGATGCGAGCCTTGGAGAGCATCGTAAATTGACGCCATCGAGCATTTTTTGACTTCTTATACAACGTTGCAAACAATACTTTTTCTACGACTACATTTACTAAAATAAACAAAGAAAAGTACGAAATACTACCATATGTTTGGTAGATATTAGGTATCTATGTAAGACTTAATTTTTTTTTATTGACGTCTTCCTAGTAACTAAAGGTGCCATTTTTGAAACATGGAGTTACTTAAACGAATGTTTTTTCATACAAAAAAACCGTTTGTTCAGTGACTAAACGGTTGAAAAATGGCACCATATTTTAAAATAACGATTTTATTATGTTGGCAGTATGGTAGATCTAAAGAAAAAAAGTTATAGGTCTATGGCTAGGAGTATTGGCGAAATAACGACACATGTGCTACTATATTAGGAATAGACTATAGACTTTTCTGAAATCATACAATCTATGTTCTTATATTAGTGTTCGGGACCATTTAAAAGACAGATAAAGTACAGAAGAAAAATACATTTATTACTCTCCCTTTCTTATATATGTATATTTCTCTGTTGAACCTATCTATGTATCTACTATCCTCGCTACGAGTAGGTACCCTTGAGTTCTATATTATTTTTATGCATTTCTAGCGTAATACAATTGAGGACCCAGCTGGACGGATGACAATTACTTTTTAAATTTTTGTCTCAATGATTGAGGTACATTGGATTTTGTTAATAAATTCGTGAGGTACCTACATTGAACAGACAAAGCATTACCACCACTATAGTGTTTAAGGCTTGTGTGGCCCCGCTAGATCGAAGTACATCCCAGGGGTCGGGTCAATCTAAATATATATAACTCAAAGGTGACTGACTGACATAATGATCTATCAACGCACAGCCCAAACCACTGGACGGATCGGGCTGAAATTTGGCATGCAGGTAGATGTTATGACGTAGGCATCCGCTAAGAAATGATTTTGATAAATTCTACCCCCAAGGGGATAAAATAGGGGATGAAAGTTTGTATGAAACTTTGTCAATTTTAAACCGATCGGGCTGAGACTTTGCATGCATAAAGCTACTATGACGTAGGCATCCCCTAAGAAAGGATTTTGATAAATTACACCCCTACGCGAGCGAAGCCGCGGGCAAAAGCTAGTTTCCTCATAAAAATGCTGTACATTTAGGCCGGTAACTTTTAATAGACTTCCAAAAAGAAGGAGGTTATCAATTCGTCGCGATTTTTTTGTTTTTCTTTTTGATGTATTTTCACCGATTAACTATTATATGGAATTACTTGTATCATTTATTACTTAGGCACACACGATACGTCACAGGTAGGTAAGTAGTTATCATAGTTATCAGAACACGTCTTATCTGGAAGCCACGCTAGGAGACTCTGAGCAGGATTTCTGGCGGGCCCCCGTGCAGGCACCGCGACCTTCAGTCTCCCATGATCTTCTAATACCGCAGATAACAATTATTCGAAGACGACTGGACCGATTATAAAATTATCTTTTTGTTTGAAAGGGTATATCTACTTGTCAGGTGGTCCCATAGAAATTTTATCAAAATCGGTAGTTAGGAGTTGAAGTCGGTTTTTAGTTTTGAAAAATTATTACTAATGTGAAAGTGATAGGTAGGTAACTAAGAAGTAACGGACCCACACGCCGCCGCGCCGCACGCATTACAATAATGCGCGACGAGACGTGCCATATTTGCGTTCTTGCGTCGCATGGCGTTTCATATTTTCATTCATGGGTCATTGTCAAATTCCGCGCAGGTAATCGTAACTAAAAATGTTGAACTTATAAAAAAATACAAATACTTTAACATGACTTTTTTTATAGCAATGTCTGTTAAAACAATTAAATTTCGCTTTGTTACAATCGGCTGCGATGTTTAACTAATGATATTTTAATTATTCTAGATTTTGTGGGTTAGGGTGTAAAAAAAATACAACTCTGTTATCACAACATTTTAACTTTTATTATCAAATTAAATGATTCAGTCCTAAATATTTCGGCATTAATGTTAATTACATTCTTTTATCTTTTAATAACCATTAGAATCTTAACATTATTTTTAAGTTTACCAATTATTAATTTAAATTCCAAACTCTGTGACTGATTGAATTTTAACAGACATTCAATTCCACCTAAATACTTTTAGTGCTTATATATTCACCGCTAACTATAAAATATGACCGTATAAATATCTTACGTATAAAGATATTCTAAGATAACCACATTATTTTAAGTAGCTTTTCATTAAAATCCTCAATAAGTCATTAAATCTTTGGGACAGAATGGTAACAGAGTTGTAACACAGTAACAAAGTTGTTCTTTTTTGTACTTTACTTGACTAAATTGCACTCTGTTGGGCTTGAGATCTCAATAACATAAACTTCAAATATTAATAATAATTTTATAAGACTACCAGTCTTTTTATCAATCCATAATTATCTTAATGAAAGAAAAAAACAGTATTAGGGATAAATTGATCTTGATCTGACGGGATTGGGCTGTTTAAACGAGAAGGTGATGACTCTGGGGTGTGCATAACAAGCAACGCAGAGCTCTGGCCTTATCTTTTCGTCTAGCGGTTGCAGATCGCCATTTCTTTTGCTTCATGTTTATGTGTTGTTAAACCCCCAACTAAGCGTTTGTTTGCATGGTATCTCTCCAAATCTTTTCTTTACATTCTGCTTCCTTTTCGGTATTATCGCTGCTTCTCAGCAGGCGTGAGACGTATCTTGAAACAACAACAATGTACTTAAGTTAATTGGAATATTAACGTTTTATTTATATTTACCAAGCCTAAAATAGCTAAGCAAGCCGAATATTAATAAAAATATATTTTGAAACATGAAATTTAAGCCCAAAATAATAGAATATAGCCATATACAACTCTGTTATTTTCTTAACACAACTCTGTTACTACGCGCTAGTAACAGAGTTGCGCCGTAACATAGTGGTAAATTTTACATTTCTTGTGTCATAATTAATAAAGTAAAGCATGAAGTACGTTTTTTCTTTCATATTAAGAATATTTACCTCTATGACAACACATTAAACGTAAAACAATAAAAAATACGTGATTTACTTACATAAATAGGTAGGTAACAGAGTGGATGCACAATAAAAACACGCAGTTTGTTGAAAGCCTCGCGGTCGACTGGCGCCTCTTGTACCGCTCCCCCCGCTCTAGCGATCGGTCACGATTGATGCAGACATCGCACCCAACCTAGTACCTAGTCTAAGCAGCGTCATCTCTATTTCATGTTGTAATTTATTCAGTAACATAGTATTTTAGATAGTTAAGCGACAACCGCGGGATAAAAATTTGAAAAAATGTGTATTTTTAAATTTTGATACTTATTGTATTTCAGGCATATATCATAAATGTTAACATTATTCTGTTTATAGTAATAATTTATTTAAGGTAGGTTGATATAGCAAAAAATGAAACTATTGGGTCTTTATTATAACAGAGTGTTGCCAGTGACATATGGAGTTTGTAAGGAAAACCACTCTGTTACCAGAAATGACAACTATGTTACCTCAAGAATAAACAAAAAAATCAAAACTAAAACTTTGTTTTAGTTAACAATGTTTATAAATATGATGTATTTTGTATTTCATGTAAATTTTTTTAAGAGGTTGTGTTATTTATTAGTAAAAAAATTAACTTAGTTGAGGGACCAGTTTACCTGCGCGTTTGACAATGACCCTCATACAATTTCTACCGTTCTCACCACACGCAGGTTGCGCGGGTAGAAATTGTTATGAGTATCGCGCATCCTGCGTTGCGTGTGGTTCGAATAGCTGGCTAGGTACGTATTCTTCTTCTTTATACATTTCGTGTCATTATCAATTTGAGCGGCGTACCTATAAGTGTAAGGGTACCAGTTATACATAGGGCGCACTATAAGTTTCCGGAACTGGCCACTTACATAAACAATATTTAAAAATTTATTGCAACATTTGAAAATAGAACTCTTTGGCTGTAGAATGCAGTTTGTTTCATCTGACTGTCTTTTGTTTGTACCTTGTGGCGCCATTTAAAAAATTGTGTGTCTGCATCAACATGGATTTAACTCGGGAAAATTTTCGTAGTATGATTTTCTACGATTTTAAGTGTAATTTGACAGCTCAACAGAGCATCGCTCGGCTTGAAACAGCTTTTGGCAATGAAGCACCATGCAAGACAACTGTTTATAGCTGGTTTGCAGAATTCAAGCGTGGTCGTATCAATCTCAGTGACGAATCTCGCGATGGTCGGCCGTCCACCGCTGTGACCAACAAAAACATCGATGCTGTGCGCCGTATGATTGAAACAGACAGGCATGTGACCTACCATGAAATTCGCGCATCCTTAGAAATAGGCATGAGTCAAATACAATTAATCCTACACAAACATTTGGGTGTGAGAAAGCTGTGCTCGCGGTGGATCCCACACAACTTGACCGAGGCTCAAAAAACGGACCGCGTCACTTGGTGCAGTGCCATGCTTACCAGATTCAACGAAGGTGCGTCAAATTTGGTGTGGGACATAGTAACAGGTGACGAAACATGGATTTATTGCTACGATTCCAAAACAAAGCAGCAATCGAGCGTATGGGTCTTTCAAGATGAGCCGAAACCAACCAAAGTGGCGCGCGTGAAAAGTGCATCTAAGCGGATGATTGCTTCTTTTTTTAATAAACTGGACACGTGGCTACTGTTGCTTTAGAGAATCGTCGTACAGTGAATAGTGACTGGTACACGACCATTTGTTTGCCGGAAGTTATTGACGAACTTCGTAAAAATAACCGTAAACGCCGTATCATCCTGCACCACGACAATGCTAGTTCTCACACGGCCAGACAGACAAACGACTTTTTGAAGGCGAAAAATCTAGAACTCATGAGTCATCCTGCATACAGTCCCGACCTGGCACCTTGTGACTTTTTTCTGTTCCCAAAAATTAAGAACCAATTACGCGGTCAACGATTTTCATCACCAGAAGAGGCTGTCGAGGAGTATGAAAAACACGTTTTAGAGGTCACCACAGAGGAGTGGCACAAAAGTTTTCAAAACTGGTTTCATCGAATGAAAAAGTGCATAGACGCCAAGGGAGATTATTTTGAAAAACAATAAATTAATTTTGTACCTTTAATAGTATTTTTTCATATTCATTCCGGAAACTTATAGTGCGCCCCACGTACCTTCCTTCATCTAGGGAGATCAAAATAGCAACCGCCGCAACAGGCGAATTTATCACTTTTGCCTTCGGTTTTCTGTTTTCAGATACAGTAAATATTTATGTAATCTAGGAAGGATGCCTTCTTTGAGACTCAGTGTGTACATGTAGGTGGTAGTAATACAATTTTGTGCCTTTTTGTTTTTTCTATGATGAAGTTGGTAGGTAATAACTATAATCCGATCACTATATCTATATTATGTACGTAACTACCTAATCTAAATTCTAAACCAACTAAAGATACTTAGTAAATTGAGACTGTACTCGTATAGTCTGGTCTTTGCGGTTTGCGCAGAAAAGCTGTTTTTTTTTTCACAAACCTTAGCATGGAATAACTGGACGAAAATGAAAAATAATAATAACCGGTGAGCTAAAGCATGCACGATATCGTCAATGGCGCGCTCATCCTCGGTGCGGGAGTCTACTATGGGCACGTTGAGGATCGTCTCGCAGTCGGATTCCATGATGTGGCGGTACCGCAGTATCGCAGTCACCAACTCCTTGGCGCCCTTCAACTCGTTTCTTCGCTCTTCCTTCCATTGTTGTTCTAAAGTCCTAAAGAAGGAAAAAAACATGGAACAAAAAGCTCACATGTCAAGGAAACTATTATTTAGTTTTGTCGTGTTAGATTTGATTAGGTATGTATGTATTTACCTACTAAGAACTAAGGCTAAAAGCGTCGAATATAGGTACACTCGTGAAATACTTAGTGCCGGAACAAACGGGGCGCAAGTTGCGTCGCGTAACAGCTAGAGATGGGCAGTGGATAGTACTCAATCTACCCATTCAAGCATTTACTCACTAGATTAAATAAATAGAGTAAATAGAGCGTGCTCATATTGACATCGCATTTGATGTCTGTTTACTTATTTTAACTTATAATTACGTCTTTGCACACCTCCCAGCAAAAAATGATAATAAGTCAAAGAAGCCTACTTTCAGTGTATGATTAGTATGGTATTTTCATATATTAGGTCTTTACCTATGAAATTGCCGTTTTGTATGAAAAAATTTAAACGAATTTTTTTCATGTATTTTTTATTTGTATTAATCGAAGTATTCACCCATGCAATCAACGCATCTTTGCCAACGCAGTGGCAGTTTATTGATGCTCTTCTTAAAGAAATCAGCTGGACGGGAGGCAACAAATTCTTCAAAGGCATTTTGTACTGCCTCTCGGGTATTGAATTTTTTTCCTGCCAAGAAGTTATCCAAATTCTGGAAAAATTAGTAGTCTGTAGGCGCAAGGTCTGGTGAGTAGGGCGGATGACGGAGAGCTTCCAACCCCAGTTCTTGCAACTTGGAGACCGTCTGCTGTGCAGTATGAGGTCGCGCGTTGTCGTGCAGGAGCAGCGGAGAGGAGCGATTGACCAATGCTGGTTGGAAGAGTGCCAGCTTCTCCATCATTGTGTTCAGTTCTTCACAGTACGCATCTGCAGTAATGCTCACCCCGTTTGGTAAGAAGCTGTGATGAATCACACCGGCGCTAGACCACTAAACAGTGATCATCACTTTTCTAGGGGTAAGTTTTCGTTTAGGGCATTGTTTAGGTGCTGAACCAGGATCCAACCAACTTGCTGAGCGCTTGCGGTTATCAAACAGAATCTATTTTTCATCGCAGGTAACAATGCGGTTCAAAATTCCTTCATTTGTGTGTCTGTTGTGCAGTGCAAGGCACGTCTCGACGCGTACTTCGCGCTGGCGATCATTGAGTTCGTGGGGCACCCATTCGTCAAGCTTTTTTACCTTGCCAATTTGACGCAAATGGGCCAATATTGTTTTGACGCTAACGTCGAAAGCTCCTGCTAATTCAGCCGAAGATTGTGTATCATCAGCTTCCACAATCGCCTTTAATTCGTCATTGTCGACCAAAGTCTTCGGACGACCGCGAGGTTCATTTTTCAGGTCGAAATTTCCAGAACGGAAGCGAGCAAACCAATAACAGGTGGTGCGTTGGTTTGTAGTGTTAGCTCCGTAAACGTCGTTGATGTTGCGTGCCGCTTGTGCCGCGTTGCTGCCACGACGGTACTCATATTCCATAATTACTCGAATTTTTAACGTATCCATGATGACGAAAAAGATTGAAATGCGATGAAAATGTAACGCAATCAATAAACAAATGACTACTTTTGGAAAAAGAATTCCATGTTTTTAAAATAAAATGATTTGAAATTAGAATTCCTAGCCAAACAAAAATTATTCTGATTTAAAATGGCCAGTACTGCAGAACGGCAATTTCATAGGTAAAGACCTATTTATTTTAGCGTCGCATTTGACGTTCACCTACATTTTAAGCATATTATAGCGTATGCACACACTTTCCGACAAGAATTGCAAGTGTAAACTAGATTTAAGTTTAAAAATTGTCATGAAAACTTGAACGTGAAAGTATTTACTCAATCTACTGAGTAAATATTCAAATGGGTTGATTTAGTAATTATGCACCGCCCATCACTAGCTGTTACGCGGCGCAACTTGCGCCCCGTCTGTTCTAGCCCTTACGTGTGCTTTTGACGCACTTGACACAGACTAGGTAGGTTGGTAGGCAGATAGTTACCTTTTGTTTATTATCAATTACTAAGTATGAAATGATATTGATATTAATTTTGATACTGATATAAGTATCTATTGAAGTGTTCAAACGTTGACAAGAAAGCTAAAAAAGATACTGTAATTAATGTTTTTATTTAAACTGTTTTGTCCCACTGATGGGCAAAGGCACTACCCTTTTCCTTCAATCTGTCTCTGTCTATTGTCATTGCAGACCATCCACGCTGAAAAGCGTCTAGGTCGTCGCGCCATCTCTTTCTCGGTCTTCCCATACAAAGACGGCCATCCTCCGGTATCCAAGAAATTACTTTGTTCGCTCATTCGTCGGGAGGCATTCTACTGACATGACCCGCCCAGTCCCATCTTAGCTTTGCAGCTTTCCGTCCAACATCGGCGATTCCTGTCAAGGAGCGAAGCGTAATAATATTCGAGACTCGATCTAATCTTTTGAAACCTAGTACACAGCGTTCCATTGCTCTTTGGCATCTTCTAAGGCGCTTGTAAAAGTTTTGGCGGAAGTGGATCCTCCTGTTTTACTCCTTTTTCGATTAAATAGTGTTCCGTTGGATTCTAACTTAATGCCTGCAGTGCTATTGCTGTAAATCACCTTTAGGAGTTGTACGTAGGTTTCTTCTACGTTTAGCTTTTCTAAGGCTGTGAATAAAGCGTCGTGCGTTATACTATCGACCGCCTTCGTATAGTCAACGAATCCGAGATAGAGTGGTTTTTGGAATTCATTACACTTTTCAATGACTTGGTTTAGGTACTGTCTGCAGATGGTCATTTTTTGAGAAGCCAGGACGGAAACCGGCCTGTTCCAGAGGTTGTTGAGAGTCTGTGTACTACCTGTTGTAAATGTGAGAAGTCAAACAAATAAGTGAATAATTACTCATATTGGTTTTATCTCCTTTTTTATATGGAGCAAAATAATATTTGAACGGCACATGTCTTTTGGCAGCTTTCCGGTAAAAAGAATTGTGTTAAAGAGGGTAGTCAGATGAGGTAACAGAACACTACTACCAATTCTCAATGCTTCTGTTGTTATTTCATCTTGGCCAGTGCTTTTGCCGTACTTCATACTTTTTAGTGCTTGTTTAACTTCTCCACCTGTGATGAGAGGTATTGAATCTGGACAGTTATATTGGTTTTCACACTCTACTTTACTGAGGTCAGTGTATAGTGATTTATAAAATTTTGTGCATATCTCAATTTTCTTGTCTTGGTTGCTGTGTTTATCACCCTGGTCATCACATAAACAATTAATCCATACCTTTCCTTTAGACATGCCATTCTTCGCTACTCTTAATGAGCTGTGTTTCTCAAAGGCATGTTTTACGAGCTGTGTATTGTATTTGCGTAGATCACTCCTTTTACTTCTTTTAACATTCTTATCTATGTATTTCTCTATATTACTTAACCTTGAATCGATAAGTTTCAGGGAGTCTTGTGATAATTTCTTTAATTTAATGATTTGTTTTTCTGGATTTTATTGCTACTTTTTATTAATACTGTTTTTATACAATTATACTGTGAGTCAAAATCTTCTGCACGCACGATATCGAGTAGTTCAAAGTGGTTTGAGAGTTCCAATGTATTGTGGAGAGTGATGAGTCTCCGTGATGTTTTTTTTTTTATGTTCATTCAAAATGGGAGGTGTGGACCGTAACCCACCGCGCCGGTCCAATTCGAGTTGGCGGTTGTAAGTAAGGTGCCAGAGCCTCGTTCTTTGTCTAGCACGTGCAGGTGAGGTTGGCTTGGGTTTCTGATGGCAATTAATGTAATGAGGTATTATTGCGGTGTTCCTGTAGTTACATTACTTCATAAGCTTACTATGAAATGCTATTGATGTCAATGTTGATACAGGTATAAGAAAATGTTTAAGCGTTCACAAGAAAGCTAACAAAGACACTGTAGGTAATGTAACTATTAGATATGTAGTGTTCCTGTAGCTACATTAGATACTTTATAAGCTTACCATGAAATAATATTGATATCAATGTCGATACCTACTGATATAAATGTTCAAGCGTTGACAAGAAACCTAAAAAAGATACTGAAATGTAACTATTATGTGGTATTCCTACAGCTATATTACTTCATAAGCTTTTGTCTATCATTGTGTCGCATTTACGCCCCAGCATCTTTCTTTTAAATTGAATTGTGGCTATTGTCCTAGGCACAATGAGGCGTCGCGACGGAGGTGTCAGAGTATCATCTTGAGACATTCAATACTTATCTATATGTATAGACGATATTATAGACGATATTCCGCCGTATATATGTAGTTTACAAAGGCAGATTGCTGAATTGCGTTAATGAAACATCATGTGCGTGTGCTCTGAGGGCCACTCTCTCAGAATTCTTCGAAAACATGCTCAGGATTTAGTGACCATTCCCAAAGAATTGTGAAAGTTGGAACCCGATTTTGTGAAAATCAAATAAGCGAGTTACGGGATTTAAAGTGGGACCCTCAGTCCACACATAGAGGACTGAGGGTCCACTTGTACCGGATAAACTAAGGGCAGAAAAAGTCTTTACGCCAAAATGTAAGATAATGCACATTTAAAGCACATTTTTTTCTACAAAAGGAATTAATTTTGTGTTTTTCTTAGCTATCATACGTTAAGCGAAATAAAACGAAAACAAAAAAGTGGAGGATTGAGGGTCCGAATTTTTACAAGGTGATAATTTTTAACCAACGTGATATCGTGATCTGTTATGGCTTTCACAAAATTTCACAAATTTTTTACCATAATATAGTATTTCAAAGAGTAGCCAAAAGTTAATGGTTTTGTTATTATTAGCGTAATCAACTTTCCACGTGAGGGTCCATTTTGAACGGAGACATAGAAAATAATACAATGTTTTGCTATAATATCTTGTTTCCATAATTTTTGTTTGGCATTATTTTATATTTTGGCGTAAATACTTTTTCTTTAGTGGCCTTAGTTTATCCGGTACAAGTGGACCCTCAATCCTCTATGTGTGGACTGAGGGTCCAACTTTAAATCCCATAACTCGCTTATTTGATTTTCACAAAATCTGGTTCCAACTTTCACAATTCTTTGGGAATGTTCACTAAATCCTGAGCATGTCTTCAAAGAATTCTGAGAGAGTGGCCCTCAGAGCACACGCACATGAAACATCAATGTTTTTGTTGGCTTACTTAAATCATAGGTATGCTTGAATATTTCTGGTTTTATTTTATAATAACGCTTGTAACATTTTTCATATAATATAAATCATACTGTCAGGTAGGTATTGTATTGCTTCATTTGTCTTATAGTCACCTTTATGACACAAACAACTTTTCAATCTAAGATTAATGTCTACATAAATTTAAGGTTGTGTCACTTGTGACTAAAGCTTAAATCCACCAAGGTTTAAAACTTAAAAGTTTTATTGAAAGGACAACTTGGTAGGATTGTGCTACAAGGGACAAAGGTAATATTTTAAAGGCGAGGGCGCTACTTCGAATCCAGAGCGAAACGTGTGGATTTCACACTCGAATCACGAGCGTAGACATAGCGAGTTAGCGAGTTATTATTCGGTTGAATCCTGAGTGAAGCGAGGAATTCATGTATATCTCCCGAGCTAAAAATATTACCGTGCCCGCGTAGCACACCCTACTGTTCATCTCCATCTATGAGAAAAACTATTAAATACAAAACAAAGTATAAAGAAAAGTAGATCTACAACTACAATACATACCTAATCAGAGTTCAACCGACAGATATAGATCTATCAGGTCACCAAATAAGGGATTTTGAATTGAATAGGTACTTCTGTCATTGCGCTTTTTTAAATTATAGTTCCTTATTTTTCCTCTATTCATCCATGTTGACGACGATATGTGCCTATTCCATACATTTAAATAATTGGCCAAGTGCGTGTCGGGCCACGCGCAGTGTAGGGTTCCGTAGTTACGAATGCCAACTTTGAATTTAAGCCACTAAAAACGTCTAAAAACTAATTTTCTAATGTTTTTGTATGAAATTTTCCTTTTCCGATTACATTTTATAAGTTGATTGAATATAACTTTTAATTTGTAAACCCTACTTAGCTCTGATAGTTTTCCTTTAAATTTCGTTATATTAACTATAGCTGTTAATTTTTTCACGTGTCCATATATAATCGTTTAGCAGATAGAGGGGGGGGGGGACACACTAAGAAAATTTTTCACTTTAAAACCAGAAAAACGATCTTTTCAAGCTCATTATATTTTTGAATTATTTAATTACCCCACATGATGGGTTAGTCGAAAAAATTAAATTAACTTTTGACTTTACTTGTATGGAAGCAACCCTAACAAAAAAAAAATTTCAATATTTTATTTTACCACTTTTTTCGCATAATTTATATACATACCTATTACTAAATTACAGCTTTCTAGTATTTATAGTCGCCGAGTAAAGCCGCAGACGGACAGACAGACAGACAGACAGACAGACATGGACTACGGAACCCTAAAAATGACGACGTCTTTGTCAATACGCTATTGTTTTAAAAATAAATTCTGTTTTTTTTTGTTGGTCTGCCAACATTTTTGATTTTACATAGATTACACTCGTGTTCGGTTTTCAAATTGTTTTTAATCGCTTGAGATTTTCTTTTTCACTTTTCAGTTCCGAGAATATCAGCAGATAACGTTAGCTCCAAATGTTTTGGGATAAAAACATTATTTTTCGAGTACTACACTAGTGTTAGTTATCAACCTTAGAACGAAAGCTCTAGGGAGCCTCGGTGGAAGCACATTAGATGGTTTCATCGGCTTGGGCTCGAATCTCTCGTAAGGGCGCATCCAGTGGTAGAATCCTTTGCCAGTATCTTCCTTCAGATCCTTGTACGCCAGGTATTCAGGTTTGTTTGCCAGTTTAGATTCCACCAACCATTTCTGATAAAAAACATTAATACAAAAACAAAATGTGGTCATGTGACCAATGTTACCTATAGGTATGTATGTAGTACCTGGCCATAATAACCTCGCCACATTTACGCCACGAATTCGAATCGAAGTCAAACATAATAAAATGTCCATAATATGTTCGTAATTGCACATTAAAAGAATAAATGTACCTACCAAAAAGGTTTTTGCAAGAACGCCATTCTTGAAATAATTGGCCAAGTGCGTGTCGGGCCACGCGCAGTGTAGGCTTCCGTAGTTACGAATGCCAAATTTGAATTAATGCCACTAAAAACGTCTAAAAATTTATTTCTATTGAATTTGTATAATTTTTTTCTTTTCGGAGTACATTTTATAAGTTGATCGCCTATAACTTTTTATTTTGTACATGATTGGTTAGTCGAGAAAATAAAATTGACTTTTGACTTTACTTGTACGGGAGATACCCTAAAAAAAAATTGTTTTCAATATTTTATTTTACCACTTTTTCCGCATAATTAATATACATACTTATTCCAAATTACAGCTTTCTAGTACTTATAGTCGCTGAGTAAAACCGCGGACGGACAGACAGACAGACAGACATGGCAAAACTATAAGGGTTCCTTGTTTACTACGGAACCCTAAAAACGTGTCTTGGTCGTCCGATCACACATTTTTTCTGTCATAAATAACATATAGCACAAATATTGTGTAAATACACTAGGCTGTTTGCCGCTTGAATCTCGACGGCTGTCTTTTCGCGCAAACAAAATAGGTAGGTATATTTTGTTTCCAAAGGCACCTTTTCCAGTGGGGCTTAAGAGGTTTGTACAATGAAAACTAAGCAGCAAACCCGTGGGTACTGATAAATATGATAACTTATTTGATTATGTAACTCACGAATAAAATCGTACCATAACAGCAGCCGACATAGCAAAGCAGCTTCTAATGGACAGACGAAGGCCAAAGTGATACCCTTCATAATTTCAAAATGGCGAGCCTCAGTGCGCATGCATTGAAGTCCGCTATTTTTGGTTCAACTTATTTGTGTCGCATTGTACTTATTTGTCAAGTTGTCGAAGACAAAGCAAACACTTATTAATTGTAGGCTTTACGACCATTTAGTAAAAATATAGTAGACAACAGAGATGTGACATTTTGAAAATACTAGTTTTTGAAAAGCAAAATACGAAATACCTATTTCCATTTTGTTTTTTTAAATACTTTTTTATAAAGCATTTAAAATGATGTCTCCGTTGCCTTTCAAATAATTTATTTCAAATAGGGCAGTACCGGGATTACCTACATGATTTTTTACGCACATTTGCTAAAAACCCCACTACCACTTTTGGCTAATGTGCGTTGAAAAGCTTCACGTTCTCAAATACATAGTTTGAAGTGTTATTAAGGGCATTATCAAGGTCAAATTTTAAATTATGTCACCGTGTCCTTTCATATATTTTTTTTTCAGATGGGGGCAGCATTGATCCCCGAAAAATTAATGAAGCCCCTTAATAGGACCTAAGCACTCAGCGTATTTTTAACGCGTGCAAAACGCGATACAAACACATTTGTTAACAGACGATGATTAATGTTTTGTGTTTTTATTTTCCACTTCTGGCCCACCATCACGCTAAAAGTGACATTGGACGCTTGCAGCCCTAGGCTCTGCCTTAGTTTAGTAGGTACCTTGGTAAGGTGATCCTTAAGGGGAGTGTATCAGATACGTGAACAGACCTCAGTTTCAGTAAGGTGGATTGGAGTCAAGATGGAGACGAGGCCTCTATTGTCACCGAAAGTATTGTAATGATTGACGGAGCACCAAGGTAGCCAGCGGCAGGATTGCTTGTATTCATCCAAAAGGTGTCTGTGTACCAGCTCCGAGCATCCTAGATCGCTAAAACATTCACAAAGAACATGCGGTAAATATAAGATTAAGAAATAAGTAGGTCACAGTACATAGGTTAGGTATAACAGAAGTTAAGAAGCTCTATCAATCTGTATTTACAACACACAGCACTATTCAGTTTCACTTCACTTAGGTATCAGTTCCAACGGTTTCTGGCTGCTGTGAAGTGTGGGTTTTTAGTCAAACGATAGCAGTTACTATTTTATCTCTTCCTGTGGATTTCGAAAGAGTGGATATGGATGTTGGAAGTAAGTTTTTAACTTGTGTTTTGGAAAACTAACAAAAACTAAAACACATATATGTACAGATAAATACCCAAAACGAAGAAGAAGAATAAATTTGCAGAAGGCCATTTTCCAACTTGCCTTAGGTGGGGATCAAACCCAGAACCTCCAGATTGATTAACCATTACGCCACGGAAGTCGTCAGTTAAGAGAGAAGTTCCAATTAATTTTATAAAAGATAGTAAGTATATTAAAAATGTTACCGCGCGCGACGAGGTGCCTGTCACTCACAGCTAAACCTTTTCCGCACCGAAATTTTGATGCGCAAAGATTTAAAATCAACAACAAAGTTGATTTGTAATCTTTGCGCATCGAAATTTACATAACATTCGGAGAAGACAAGGCCGGAAAAAGCACTCCAAGCTCTGAAGCAACACAGTCAAAGATGCAAACTAGGGGACGCCCTCAGGTGACAAGAAGAAGACAGAATGGGTCTTAAGTTATTTACAAAGATCTATTACAACTTACCGCCTAAAGACGAAGAATTTCAGAGTTTTAGCATTATACATGTCGTTACATTTTCCATGAACAGAAATCTCTGACTTGAAATCGACTAGTTCAGTATCTTCTTGCTTTGGGGCATTTGCCGACACTTCTTCATCATAAAGACTTTCTAAAATACTTCCATCTGGTGCTATATCTAATTCACGCTTGTCAGTGTTTTTACTTTTTAATGTGATGTTTCCTTCCTCGTTGACGATTACTATATTGTTAAACGAATCTTTCATCTTTAACCAATGTTGATGAAGTCTAGCTACACTACTTTTATCGTCAGATTTTATTTTTACTTTACATGTTGTATTTGACTGACATTCAGAACAAGCTTCGATATTTATTACTAAGTTTTCTCCATCGAAAGTAGCCGATGTAGACTCATCTAAAGACATTTCATAATTGTTTTCAAGGTCTACAACGACGCTAGTTCCGTTAGGTGAATCCACACTTATTTTACCATTTAGTTTATTTATACTAACTGTAGAAAAATTGGGATGCTCAATATCATAAACTATCTGGACAGAAATGTATCCATCTGTTCGAATATATTCCTTCACTTCTTCTTCTTCTACTTTTCTCGTTGTCAACTCACTAGCACTATTGTTGCTTTTTTGAGATTCAGAAGCTTTTGATTTCGATTCCGTTTCTTGTGTTACCGACTCAAACATATCAAAATATTGACTTTCTTCTTCAGTCCACTCTGGGTAAATTTCTTCATCTTCTATCACGTAAGTAGTCACGATTCTAGTTTTATCGGGAAAAGTTACAAGTTGTACTCCATCTTTATTTATCAAAATATGTGTTCCATCCATGCGTCGGGAAAATACTTCTCTTAAATTAAATTCCGTTGCAGTACGGATCAGCAATTTTTCTATATCTATAGGTACATCTTTAAACCACTGTTGTCTAAGACCGTTGGCATCTATAGATTCAAATTCATCAATAACTAACTCATACTCATCTTGTTTAACTTCTGAGGCTTTGTCTTCTTCAAGAGTAACATTTTTGGAAGATTTTGAAGATGTTTTACTGGATTTTGCTTTTTTTAATCCTTTGTCTTTTTTACTCTTATCAGAGCTGGTTTCACTTGGCAAGTCGTCCGCCCCTTTGGGTTGTATTAGTCTTTTTTCGCAGTGAGTAATCTTAATATATGAACTATCTGGTCGGAGCACTTCAATAACGCCTGATGTCTTGAAAACAATTACTTCTCCGTTCAAACTTACACAACGCATTTCTTCATCGAGGTGTGGAAGTTTGGCAACATAGTACTGCTTAATATGCGATATTATCGGAGAGTTCGTTTCGTATACACTTTCCGTTATCAGACCATTGGGCCATGTAATAAAAAATTTGTGAAAAGATCTTGTCTCAAATATTTCTTGATGACTCGTAAGCCTGTCTACAGATCTTGTATCTTTTCGAGTCTTTTCTGTAGATGGTGATGCCGCAAGCGGCAACGGTAATGTATACGTTTGCTTTTTTATATAAATCAAAACGCAATCTTTGCTTGTTATTCTAAACGACTCACATGTGTCAAAAATATCAGGTGCAACATTTTCACCGAGTGCCCGATGAAACCAAAATTCATTGCGCCCTTTACCTGGTATCACACTTAAAAGTATACTCTCCAAATTAATAGGTATTATTAGAGTGTAAAAACTAGAAACTCGAGTTCCATCTTTGGAAAAATATATCACATCTTTTCCAAACACTTCAACTCTTCTATCACCTAAATCGTAACCCGAGAATGGTTTTCTTTGTTTCCCAGGCTGAAGGAGATCTGATGAATCTATTATAGACCGTCCTTCTTTATGAGGGGTGGATATCGGTATTGATTTTGTCTTTTTACTCTTCGAGTCGCCATCTGTTGTAGTCGGCGTTGATGTTGTTTTTTTCGACGACAAAGTCTTAGCATCTGTCATTTCCAAAGAACTTTCTTCAATTTGAGCTACTTCTTGATATTTGAGAGAACCTTCCATAAGCAGTTCCATTTCGATTTCGGTATTCTCTATACATGATTTTGCAGCTGTTGGGTCTATCGATTCTTTATTCTCAGACTGTGTATGTAATGCCATTTTCTCGTCATAGATTGCTTCTTCATTTTGAATCCAATCGTAATGTTCTTCTAATACAAAATCAAAGAAATCTTGCAAACACAGTGGAGTAGGTAGATGGCAGCGCCATTCCTCTCGGGCAATGCCATCCTTGTCATGGCTATTATAAAACATGAGAACGATACTGTCCGTGACTTCACAATACTTATAATCAACACAGTTATATGTATTAAAAGCATCAAGCATAATTTGAAAAGCGCTTATTCCTGAAAGCTCGTCAAAAAATTCATAATCGTCTATCATGTGACCAAATTTTGGTTCATTAGCGATCTCACTAGCTGTTACTAATTCGCTCAAATCTGGACATTCAAAGAGAAATTTGATGCGACAGTTTTCTTGGTCTTTTTCTTCTGGGCTCACGACATACGGAGTGCTTTCACTTTTCGTCATGGGTGGGAAAGATGGGGAGGTCGTGCTTGAGGTCTGCAACAAAGCGGAGTGGGTCTGAAGAGGTTCAGCCAGCACACTTCTTTTCAGATATACCTTTTTAAACTCGCATATTGTTGAAGGTGGCAAATGAAACTTTTTCAACGAACTTCTGTTGTTGTACAGTTTCCGACAAGCCAATATATGTATCAGCCTGTTAAGTTCCGCAGTTTCTACGTCCTCCCTATCGAAACAAGACAGCAAAACATTAATGTGAAAATTTACTCTAGCATCTTGTTCTTCTGTAAGTATCGGCTGATTTAACCACAATTTGTGAATTGGCATACCAAGTAACGTATGCCAAACAATATTGTCTAAGTTTATATTCCCCAAATGAAACGTTGTGTTTTTGGCAAAGTCTCCGTAATTTATCACAATAGGATCTTTATGTTCCTCGTATTCTTCACCATACGTGAATCTATACTTCATTTTGTCAGTCTCAGATATGCAAAGTCTATTGAACACACCTTTAACTAAGTTCTCAGCTGTGTCCTTTTTTAATTCACTGTCTTTACTTTGGGGAACTTGATTTAATGTCAGAGCCGTTGATAAGGATGTTCTGCTACTTTTTTCATCTACATCATTCATTTTACTTACAGTTTGGAGTACTGTGTCCAATAGATAATACATTGTGACCGACTCCAATGGTATGTCCTTAAATAATTGATCGTAGTATTTATTGTAACGCTCTTCATTAATAGGTGTATCTTGAGGTATATTAATGATATCCATATTATCAAGATAATGCAAATGTTGCCTAGTTAAATCTTGAATATCATACATCAGGTAACACAATTCGTCGTAAACGACTTCAGGGGTACCTGATAAATTATTGTTTTCAGAGTAAGGTGGTGTAAACACAATAAAAGCTGTGTTTTTGAAGTCATCTGCAGATTCTTTGTTTATCCGCAACTGTTGCAAGTCCTCCCAAAATTTGAGCGACTTATCTGCCATGATCTCTGTTTGACTTTGTCCTCGCTTTGTCGGCCTAAGTAACGTTGATGGAATCCTTATAGTGGCTGGGTCAATTCTTACTTGAACAATAGCTGTCAACGGAACTCCAATCTGAATGAGCCACCTCAGTAAGTTCGGTTCCATGAACCCCGTCACCGCGACGTATAGATTAGGGCCATCAGTTGGATAGTCGTCAACATAGACTTTGTCTCTCCATTCTTCTCCTCTCACTCTTAACATTGTGCTGTATTTTTTTCCTTCAACTGGCTCCGGTGGAACGTTGGATTCAGCAGTCTTTTCGCCCTTCTTACCTTTTGGAGGAGGCGGCGGGGGCTCAACTGGTTCTGGCGGAGCCACGTTCACAGTGCCGCGCACCTCGGCTCTATCAATCATCGTAGCCGATTCTCTTTTCATTCCTACTTTAACCTCTAGCCGCTGGCGTCGTACAAACAAATACTCTTCTTTCATTTTTAAAATTAAGTGTTTAATAATTAAAGCTTGAATATCTGAAGGGATATCTTTCTTATCTTTAAGGTAAGACTGACCCTCTTCGAAAACTCGGAGATTATCATCCTTTACTTTCTTTTCACCGCCGAGTTGATTGACCATGAATATAGTTTCAGTTTTACAAATATTTTTAATGACAAATCTTTTTTCTTCGGCGGCGTACGTCTCAAATTTACTTAAATATATACGATCTTGGTCACTGCCGGCAGACTCGATGACAATTACTTTCACTGTCCAATTGTCATCATCTAGTTTTGCATCCTCTATTTGTGTCCTCCAGGAATTGACATCAGGTGCCTTTTTTGGGCCCATTTTTAAAATGAGTAATTAACGAGTTTTTTAGGTTTTAAGAAAAAGCAATAGGTACAAATATTTGTTGAAAATTTGCAAGGTTGCGTTGCACGCGTTGAAAAACTGTGACATGTGGTGTGAAAGTCCTAGATTTCACTCTCAATGTCAATATGATAGTAGTAAAAAAACAACACGTATGAAATAAGTTCTTAGTCAAAGATTAAGAATATACAAGTAGTGTTCTTAGTCAGAAAAATTGATTTGATGTGAAACGAAAACCAAGAAGTCTTAGAATTATAACCTCTAGAGGCAAGAAGTTAAGAAAATATGTACATATCCCACCAAAAGCATAAATGTGAATTGGGAGCCAAGTTTAAAATACGACAAAAGAATTGTGTTCTAAATGGCTGCCAATTCTTTAGAGAATATTGTAATTTATTTATAAAAATATTAACATTTGACTTGGCTAGTTTTTTGCCAGCAATTCTGATATTAAGAAGAATACTCGTAGGACCTTACAATGTTATAACAATAACGTATAACGTAAAGATGATAAGTTGATTACCCAAATATAAGTAGGCTTGCTAAAACTAGCCAAGTCAAATGTTAAGGTTCTTATAAATAAATTTTAAAGTTCGCGCAATGTTCTACCTAGATGCCAAATATCAACTTTCCAGGTCATATGAAAGTAGGTTACCTTTTATATTATGGATAAATAAAATACATTAATTGAAAAATATGTTTTTCGAATTTTTCTTTTGTATATACGCTTAATACATAGGGCGCACTATAAGTTTCCGGAACTGGCCACTTACATAAACAATATTTAAAAATTTATTGCAACATTTGAAAATAGAACTCTTTGGCTGTAGAATGCAGTTTGTTTCATCTGACTGTCTTTTGTTTTTACCTTGTGGCGCCATTTAAAAAATTGTGTGTCTGCATCAACATGGATTTAACTCGGGAAAATTTTCGTAGTATGATTTTCTACGATTTTAAGTGTAATTTGACAGCTCAACAGAGCATCGCTCGGCTTGAAACAGCTTTTGGCAATGAAGCACCATGCAAGACAACTGTTTATAGCTGGTTTGCAGAATTCAAGCGTGGTCGTATCAATCTCAGTGACGAATCTCGCGATGGTCGGCCGTCCACCGCTGTGACCAACAAAAACATCGATGCTGTGCGCCGTATGATTGAAACAGACAGGCATGTGACCTACCATGAAATTCGCGCATCCTTAGAAATAGGCATGAGTCAAATACAATTAATCCTACACAAACATTTGGGTGTGAGAAAGCTGTGCTCGCGGTGGATCCCACACAACTTGACCGAGGCTCAAAAAAAGGACCGCGTCACTTGGTGCAGTGCCATGCTTACCAGATTCAACGAAGGTGCGTCAAATTTGGTATGGGACATAGTAACAGGTGACGAAACATGGATTTATTGCTACGATCCCAAAACAAAGCAGCAATCGAGCGTACGGGTCTTTCAAGATGAGCCGAAACCAACCAAAGTGGCGCGCGTGAAAAGTGCATCTAAGCAGATGATTGCTTCTTTTTTTTAATAAAACTGGACACGTGGCTTCTGTTGCTTTAGAGAATCGTCGTACAGTGAATAGTGACTGGTACACGACCATTTGTTTGCCGGAAGTTATTGACGAACTCCGTAAAAATAACCGTAAACGCCGTATCATCCTGCACCACGACAATGCTAGTTCTCACACGGCCAGACAGACAAACGACTTTTTGAAGGCGAAAAATGTAGAACTCATGAGTCATCCTGCATACAGTCCCGACCTGGCACCTTGTGACTTTTTTCTGTTCCCAAAAATTAAGAACCAATTACGCGGTCAACGATTTTCATCACTAGAAGAGGCTGTCGAGGAATATTAATTTGAAAAGAAAGGTTGTGTATGAAAAACACGTTTCAGAGGTCACCACAGAGGAGTGGCACAAAAGTTTTCAAAACTGGTTTCATCGAATGAAAAAGTGCATAGACGCCAAGGGAGATTTTGAAAAACAATAAATTAATTTTGTACCTTTAATAGTGTTGACGACAGACAGCGTGCCGCCTGAAATTTGTAAGAGGACCGACCAATCACGACGCCTACATTTCAGCCAATGAGAGGCACACCCCTCCTCACGCACACTCGGGCGATCCCCGAGCGCGCGCCCTGATTGGTCGGGACACTCACGCGTACCGGCGCTACCTGCGAGTAGCGCCCATTGTATATATATAGCCCTAGCTTGTACAAAGTTTGTAGTCAGTCGTAGTCAGTCAGTAGTCAATCGAGTTCAGACTGTGTACAAGCAGCAACAGTGAATATACCATCAGAGCGGAAATCTCTCCGGCGTTTCATTTGGAACCAGCATCTAGTGTCTACAGTCCACTAAACATCCTTACAAGGACCTGCGTTGGCCCATCGTCAACAGCCCGTGGTCCTTCGAGCCGGATCAACAAACAAGAATTGGCGTTCGAGAAACACCCAGGGGATCAAGATGGTCGTCACTCGAAGCCAAAGTGGAGTGGATGAGGGTCGTCGCGTATTCGACGAGCCACCTCAATCACCGTCCGCATCAAGCGCTGCGCCTGTCCTTCGAACTGGAGTTCCCACCGGCGCCCCGCTGCCTGGGCACTCAGTGCAATCTGAGGTGCCCCCCACCACCGTGCCTATACGTGATCAGCATCGTACACGTTTGGTGGCGCATTCCGGCCAGCCGACCGCAACCGGGACTCGGTCACGAACTGCGCGTTCTACACGATCGAAGATTTTTTTTTCAAAAAGTATGTAGTTTCCGCACGAACTATTTTATGCTGGTAATACTTCAGCTTTATAACTACCCACGAAAAAAAAAACAGCCCAGTATCTTGCGTCTAACTTGAGATATTCGCCATTTTAATTTTGTATAAAGTGCCTGCAGTATTGGTCATAGCAAAGTTGCATTGAAAATTTTGCTATACGTACAATTTCTGAGTACAAATTGCTTAAATATGTACTTTTTAGTCGTGAAGAGGAAAAATTTCCTGGTTCGTTATTTTGATCAATATATTATGCTTACACATTAGACCAAGTTGAAAATTTTGGTTTACAGTTTCTGAATAAGAGTTTGTTTAAACTATCAAAATATTGCCTTAAGGTGCTCCTTCACCATTCGCCTGTAATGTAACAATCAAAGATTCGATTTTGAGCCTTACGTAGTTATACAATCGATCCAGAAATGTTACATTACACGCGAATGCTCCCGGTGAGGGAGCACCTTTAAAATATCGTCTTCTCTTATATATAAAAATCAATTGCTGTTCGTTAGTTTCGCTAAAACTCGAGAACGGCTGTACCGATTTGGTTAATTTTGGTTTTGAATTATTTCTGGAAGTCCAGGGAAGGTTTAAACATACGAACGAAGTCCCGGGCTAATGTATAAAGCAAGAAGTCAACTTGGCCTAATGAATAAAGCATATATTGATCAAAATAACGAACCAGGAATGTTTTCCTCTCATTCACAACTAAAAAGTACATACCTAAGTACTCAGAAATTGTACGTATAGCAAAATTTTCAATGCAACTTTGCTATGACCAAGACTGTAGGCACTTTATACAAAATTAAAATCGCGAATATCTCAAGTTAGACGCAAGATCCTGAGCTGTTTTTTTTTTCATAGGTAGTTATAAATCTGATGTATTATCAGCATAGAATAGTTCGTGCGGAAACTGCATACTTTTTGAGAGAAAAATAACAAAATCATAAATTGTTTTTTTTTTATATTTTCTAAACTGTTAACAATTTTTATTTTATAAAAAGCCTGAAGAGCTCGTAATTGAATGGCACATCATACTGGAAATAATATTTTTCATTTTTCGGTCTCTCCAGAACAGCGAACTTTAAGATTTTATTTCTCGAAAGCTATCCACATTTGAATAGGGGTTACTTCTAGACAATTGCTCAGTATAACAAACTACGTCAACCTATGGGGTCAGTTAAAAATGTCCGGTCCAAAGGGTCTTTGGAATACTGTGCGTAGTAAACAAGGAACCCTTCGATGGCTTAGAGTGAATACCTCGTATTGCGAAAACCGTAAATTTTCAAAAGGAACAAAAAAAAACTGCGTCCTGTAAAATTTTCTTCTGGTGTAAAGCCTGACCAAGCATATTTTATCATTTAATTTAAACGTTTTTACGGGCTTTATCTATTTTTTTTTTACAATATCCTATAGCCGTAATTGATGCTATACGAGGTTTTCAGTAATTATAATGTTAAGATATTGAGAATACCTGGTAATCACAGCAATAAATTAAAGACAATTCGATGAGATATCAGATTTAACTATATAAGATTCTAAACACAAAGGGACTTACCTTTTTTTGAAAAGAACCTCAAACAGCACTTATTTCTCTTGTTTTTGAATATTTTATCATATTTTATCACTTATTAACACGCGGTTATGAGCTTTTCTTATCGAACTGAGATGAGCGGTGGGTAACGAGGTTTGCATTTAGCCTCATAGATGGCGCTATACGATTCGAAAGACTGAGCGGGTGAGATTGCGTGCGTTACGAGGTTTTCTTTTCAAAAGTATAATAAAATAAAATTGCCTAATTTTACATATACGAGGTTTTCACTCTAAGCCATCTCCTTATAGTTTCGCCATGTCTGTCTGTCTGTCCGTCCGCGGTTTTACTCAGCGACTATAAGTACTAAAAAGTTGTGATTTGGCATGGATATGTATACAATGTCCTTTTTAATTAAGTACAAATATTTTAAGAGGTGATTCAGTCCATCATTTTGAACAACTTTTCCCAATAAATATATATCGAAATACGAAAATTTTTTTTGCATTTTTCATAGTAACGATATCACGTGACTACTTCGATCTGTATGAGAACCTAAATATTTTTTTTCGTATTTCGATATATATTTATTGGGCAAAGTTGTTCAAAATGATGGACTGAATAACCCCTCAAAATATTTGTACTTAATTAAAAAGGACATTGTATAAGTTAGGCTAAAAAAGTGGTAAAATAAAATATAGAAAAAATTTTTTTTTTAGTGTAGCTCCCATTCAAGTAAAGTGAAAATGCAATCCTTTTTCTCGACTAACCAGTCATGTTGGATATCGTTGAATAGATGTTTTAAAAATATTATGAGTGTGCACACCGTTTTTCGATTTGGGGATTCGTTTCTAAAATATTTCTTTTGAAAGTGAAAATTTTGTTTGAGTCAAGTGCCCCCCCCCCCGTCATCTGCTAAACGGTTATATATAAGCACGTGAAAAAATTCAAAGCTATTATAGTATTTATTTATAACGAAATTTAAAGGAAAGCTATCAGAGCTAAGTAGGGTTTACAAATTGAAAAGAGCCAAGCTAACCCGACACTATACCGAAGATATCCCGGACATCAATCTGTACGAGATTAGGATGCAAACTCAAACAGCTCAAAAACCACAAGGCGCCGGGTGAGGATGGAATCACAGCAGAGCTTCTGAAAGCGGGTGGAACGCTAGTACTGAAAGTCCTTCAGAGTCTCTTCTGTTCGATGGCATGATCTTGCGTACGGTTGGTCTGAGGTGCAGTATTACATATTTTTGGCGAAGCGTGTTCACAACCGTCTCATTATTGCCGTGCATGGCCCAAGAATGGTAATGAGCGATCATAAGTTGTATAGTGGGGTGTCGGCCATCGAGAATGACTGGTTCTATGCTCTCTGGTGTCACCTCTGGGGCCGAGCTTATTCTGCCTTGTGCTTTTATTAGACCGTCGTTACTAATCCTTGGGGACAGCTTGAACAGACGGCTCTTCTTCGTTAGAGCTTTGTTCTGACCGAGACATGCAAGTTCTTCTGCAAAGCTTTGCTGCTGAGACTTCTTGAGCAAATAGGTAGTGGCATCTTTGATGTCGCGCGCGAGTAACGGACGGATACCACGGCTTAGTGTGTCTTGAGAGCGCGCCGTGCTGTCGCGTAGCAAGTGAACGTATTGAAAACAGCGTGCGGTTACACGTAGTAGCCGCCGCCAGTCGGAAAACCGATCTGCAGACAATGAGATAAGGTGAATATATGCCAAATGGCCTTTATGACGCTGCTCTGTCATTCTTGATAGCTGCAAAGCCAGGTGAAGCAGAAGGCGGCTTCATCTCACTTAAACCCAATTAGGTATTATTACCTGATGGTTTAGTAGGCCATTGAGAAGGAGGTTCGATCAGAAAAGAAGGTCCAGAGAACCATCTTGAGGACATATCGAAGGAATTATTAAAGCGCGTGGCGTCGTCAGCAATATTTAGTTTCGTAGGTACGTAACGCCAGTCTTCGGCACTAGTTAATTCCAATATTTCGCCCACCCGATGGGCTACAAGCATTTTAAGCAAACGAACGTCTGTACGTAACCATTTCAACACGGTGATGCTATCTGGCCACAAAAGTCCGGTTTCAAACCTTCCGTTGGGAAGCCGGCGAGTAGTTTTATCTAAAATTTCGATTGCTCGCTTGTCATTCTCGGAAAAATATTCCTTTTTAGAGATCCCTATGGAATCGACACAAAAATATTCCCTAAGTTTTAGATCTAAAGAATCAGTATCACTTACGTAACAATGATTAATAAACTCTACTCTAAGTGAAGTCAATGCTGCTACCTGTTCACGCCGATTACCACGCCTGACCATGTAAGGTACGGTCAGGTGCCAGTTGTCGACACCAATTAGCAACATTGGCTTAGCTTCGTCGTAGCTCAATTCCTCAATTAGGTCTGTTAGGTGAGCGTAAGCGAGTAAATCTTTGGATTTAATGATCTGACTTGATAAAGAAAGGTTCGCAATGGACCGAACGTTCTCTAACTTAAAGGTTTGTGAGTTTTGACGACCTTTAACCTCAAGAGATACAAAAGTGACGTCAGATTCCTTGGACATCCCGCCTACTGCGTTCACCCGGAGAACGGACCGCTTGCCAGTAGGACCTACGGCGTCGGCAACGGATGAATCGACTAAAGTGGCAGTCGAGCCGTCATCAAGTAGTGCAAATGTATTGATGGTACCTTTGGGGCCAGACACACTGACCGGCACGACCTTTAAAAGGGAACGTTGTACTCGTGATGACTCGGGAATTCTATTATGCGCAACTACGATACTATCTGAAATAGTAACATCGTTATCGGTACCACTATTGTGAGCGGCATCGTTAATATTGCTATCGATATGGATCACGGTTGCCTGTGGCACATCCCTATGTAGTAAGGTGTGATGGGTACCCTTACTAAAACAGTTTGCCTTTTCGCACGAAAACTTCTTGCATTTAGGCACAATTTTTTTTCGGTTACCCACTTCCACCTTTCATCAATCGAAATCAAACTAAAAGTTTTGCAGTCTACCGTAATATGGCTTACTTTGTTACAAAATAGACAAACATTATCACTTACTTTATTAGACGATGAAGGCATAGTCATTTGTAGTGACATGACATCTGATAGGTTTAACATTGACAATGTCCTGTTTGACTATGCTGGGAATATAATCATATTTTGATTTTATCTCAGCTTAGAGTTTGAGGAACTCTGATAGGAGTTCCATGCGAAGTTTCCTTAGAGAGTCCCTCTCCCTCTCGTATGCAAAGCATGTCCACCGAGATCGCAATGTAATTGAAAACTTTCCTATGATCTCGTTAGAAAGCTCAGGGGAAGCATACTCAGGCATGTTGAGCAACCGCAATACTTCGAGGCAGTGCCGCACTCTACATGAAAAAAAAAAAAGACTGCGAAGGAGATTTCTCTACATGAGAAATCTCCTTCGCAGTCTCCTGATTGGAAATCCTAGGCAAAGCTCTAATTATGGCTAATTGATCTAAGATAATGCGTTCCGGCCTAGCAAATTCAACCTCAAGAGAGCTTATCACGTCGAGTGGATCGGACCCGGCCGCAAGCATGACCGCTACAGCGTCACGGGCTGGCCCTTGCAAGGCGGAGCCTATTCTTGATAAGTTCTCCTCCGGGGAGTATGAAGGGCTGGTAATTTGGTACGCCCTTTTGAAAAACAGCCAGTCTGTTGGCTTGTTTCCGTCGAAGATAGGCAAATTTATACTGACCTTAGGGGCGCTACGGGAACCTGCAGCGACGGCGATGTTAGCGACAGCTTCAGCTAATTGCAAAGTGTCGTCATTTTTATTTGAGCTAATATTTTTATTAATGTTATTAAAACAATAGTAAGGGTTTGGACGTGTAAGTGTATCCACTTCAGGTGGACGGGTGGGCCTCCCGCTGCAGCTGGGCACCTCCGTACATACGGCTCTGGAAACTGGAGCGGGCGCAGTGGCATAGGACGTGCCTTGTGGCGCCAACAAGTATATAGGTGCACTGAAATAAGTAGGACAATAAGTACTCATAGTTTTAGGTAGAGTATCTAGGTCATGATGAAGCGAAGCGGTTGTAAAATATGGTGAGGTTGGTATTGTATTTGGAAGTTTAGCTCCAGGGCTCTAAGGCTCTAGGGAAGCAACGAGTGCACGATGTTCTGCCTCGGCCACGGCGCGCTCTGCAGCTAGGGCGCGCTCGCTTTCTGCGCGCTCTGCAGCTAGGGCGCACTCGCTTTCTGCGCGCTCTGCAGCTAGGGCGCGCTCGCTTTCTGCGCGCTCTGCAGCTAGGGCGCGCTCGCTTTCTGCGCGCTCCATGTCTGCGATGCGGCTGCGGATGTCTCACTCCTTTTAGTATTATTAATACGTGCTTGGCTTCTAGTATGCATGATAAGTTCTTTAAATGTAAACTTTTGACACCAAAAATGTTACTGATGAAATAACTTTATTGAATTAAGTAAGTAATTGAAAAAAAATAAAAAAACGAGCTAGTCTATTTTGAGCCCGTTGCTAGACCAAAATTATAACAGGTTTTTTGCCTAGCAACGGGGTTGCCAGATCTGTCGCCAACAGTTGGGTTAGTATCCTAGAACACAAGTCTATAGCTTACTTTGGGGCTAGCTCAATCAGTGTTATTTGTCCTTATATATATACTAGCTTTTCGGGCGTTGCGCGGGCTGCTGCAGCCCGCGGTTTTTCGTGCAGCTGTTGAGGTAGGCTAAATAATATGTCCAGTTGTGAAAATGGGTAAAAACTGCAGTCAGTAAGGAAAACAGGAAAAACAAGTTTAGATGCGAATTCCGCGAGCCGAAAAAAGAATATTGAATTTCAGCTAAATAGCTTGCTGTTGAGAATTGGTGGCCATCTTGACATAAAAAAAGTATAAATTTCGCTCAGCGCTTGGTGGGAGTGGCTCGGCCTACGGCCTCGCCACGCAGCTCGCCCTGCGGCCTCGTGTAAATTACTTAGGGGAGGGGGGTGAGTGGGGGAAGGGGGGGGGGTCGGCCTTCGGCCTCGCCACGCAGCTCGGCCTGCGGCCTCGCGGAGGCCTGCACCATCGGAAATAGGCCTCTGGCTGCGCCTAGATACTTAGGGGGGACTTTTGTATAAAATTTGTATGGAGGGGAATTGTCCATGTATGGCGGCCATCTTGGATTTTGAAAAAAATCAAAAAACAAATGACAGTCGTCAAATTGCTCACACCCCCTACATTTTGGAAAAAAAATCACGCCCCTAACCCAAACCGTTTTTGCAGGCCGTACACCTTCCACATAAGGTTTCTGCAGATCTTGAAATGTCAGATTTTTCTGGTACTCACTGGAGCACCCTCTATACGATGGTATATCGTTTATGACCCCTGTCACTCGGGGACAAACCAAACAACTATGTCAATCAGTGAGTGAGTGAGTGGTATTGTAGGTTTATATAATATAAAGCTTTATATAATATAATATTTACTTTTCTTTAAAAAGGGTGACAATACTCTATTAAAGAATTATAGGTCACATCACGCTTCTGAGTCACGTCTATAAGTTGTTTTCGAGGGTCACCAAGAATCGCCTCGCTAACAGATTTGATGCCTTTCAACCTCCCGAACGAGCTGGATTCCGAAAAGGCTACAGTACCATGGACCACATCCATACTTTGCGGCAGGTTATAGAGAAGACGAGGGAGTATAACCGGCCGCTGTGCTTGGGGTTCGTGGACTACGAAAAAGCCTTCGATTCGATCGAAACATGGGCCGTGCTTCAGTCTCTCCAGCGGTGCCGCATTGATTGTCGGTATATTGAGGTGTTGAAGTGTATATACAACAAAGCCACTATGTCGGTCCAAGTACAGGAACAAAGTACTAAGGATATTCCATTGAATAGAGGCGTGAGACAGGGAGATGTCATATCTCCAAAACTGTTCACCGCCGCTCTGGAAGATGTCTTCAAGCTCCTGGAATGGGAAGGACTTGGCATTAACATTAATGGCGAGAACATCACTCACCTTCGATTTGCCGACGATATCGTAGTCGTGGCAGAATCGATGGAGGACTTAAGTACGATGCTAGACGACCTAAATCAAGTCTCCCAACACGTCGGCCTGTTTCTGTTGGGAGCTCCACCCTCGAAGCTGTAGACCAGTATGTCTAACTGGGTCAATTGATCCAGGTAGGAAGTTCCAGCTTCGAGAAAGAAGTCTTTCGGCGAAACCGACTCGACTGGGCAGCGTTCGGGAAATTACGCAGTATTATCTAAAATACCTCAGGTCCTCAAGAAGAAAGACTGATGAATTACGATGACTGATGATGATGACGACTTATGACTTATGGCTCTGAAACGTGGTCGCTTACTATGGGTATAATAAGAAGGCTCAAGGTCGCTCAACGGGCTATGGAGAGGACTATGCTCGGTGTTTCTCTACGCGGAGGAGATTCGGAAATAAGGAGATTCGTAGGAAAACAAAGATCACCGACATAGCCATGCGGATTAGCTCATTGAAATGGCAGTAGGCGGGGCACATATCTCAAAGAACCGATGGCCGAATGGGCAGCAGAAAGGTTCTCGAATGGCGGCCACGTACCAGCAAGCGCAGCGTAGGACACCCACCTGATAGATGGTCGGATGACCTGTGCAAGGTTGCAGGGAACCGCTGTATGCAGGCCGCTTCCGTTTTGAAAATCCTTGGGGGAGCGGTGAGTCATTCAGTGAGTTATTCGTTGACTAGACTAAAAGTTAAGTAAAGTGAAAATCGATATAACTAAACTAAATAACTTTTTTTAATAAAATGAAATATGTACCTACTTCTTTCTAAAAGCCCTAAAAAGGCGCCAAAGGTATGACTCGCCCGGGGCGCCACGATGACTAAGGCCGGCCATGCTGAAGCGTTACCGCTGAGGATGCAAGCGGGAACACGCTCGGATGACGATGATGAGTTGACTATTGATGATGATAAATTCTATGGTTAGTATTGATACTATCAATTCTATTTACTATTTGATACTATCGATATTTCTTCATACAAATAGTACCAATACATATTTATATTTAAACTTTATAGCAACTACTGCCGCCGGTCAACTATTAGACCTTTTTCGATAGTATAAAAAACTATTCGCTATCGATACTATCGATTGTCCTATCGATATTATTACTGTATTTCAAGTTACCATAGTATCGATAGACTATCGATATTTTTTACTTTTGCTTACAACACAAATTTTAAGAAACTCGTTCAAAATACGTAGACTCAAATGGTTTTTAAAAATGGAGCTCGCAGCGATCTACATGTTTAAAAATATCTTTCAACGTATTTTGAACGCGTTTCTTAACTCGCCTATTTCTCCTTAATAAACCATTTACTTCTCCATTATAAATAACCTTTACATTATGTAAAAACAGTTGACAAATAAGTTAGTGAACCTCGCCCAAAGCGATAAATATCTGAACTAAAATTGATATAGCACCGCCCATAACACAGATTAAAAATGTTCAGTGGCACTTCAAGTTCACTGAGTTAGTTGCGTAGACCTGTACCTACTCGCTAACTTACTTGTTTAACGTAAATAAATGAAACGATTATCTTCAAACATTGTTTCTAATAAAAGCAACAATAACTTACTATAAATAAATACAGGAACTACTTTGGAATCATAATTATATATTATATGTACCAACTTAAATGTCATAATATCAATGCTCAGAATAACTTAATATTGTAGTTAGGAAGGACAAAGTAGTGTTACAAAAGTACTGCTTTGATAGAGGCTAAACTATACTATGTAATAAACTAACCAAATAACGAATGAGATTATTATGATACTTCGTTATAAAAAGGGTGACAATACTCTATTAAAGAATTATAGGTCACATCACGCTTCTGAGTCACGTCTATAAGTTGTTTTCGAGGGTCACCAAGAATCGCCTCGCTAACAGATTTGATGCCTTTCAACCTCCCGAACGAGCTGGATTCCGAAAAGGCTACAGTACCATGGACCACATCCATACTTTGCGGCAGGTTATAGAGAAGACGAGGGAGTATAACCGGCCGCTGTGCTTGGGGTTCGTGGACTACGAAAAAGCCTTCGATTCGATCGAAACATGGGCCGTGCTTCAGTCTCTCCAGCGGTGCCGCATTGATTGTCGGTATATTGAGGTGTTGAAGTGTATATACAACAAAGCCACTATGTCGGTCCAAGTACAGGAACAAAGTACTAAGGATATTCCATTGAATAGAGGCGTGAGACAGGGAGATGTCATATCTCCAAAACTGTTCACCGCCGCTCTGGAAGATGTCTTCAAGCTCCTGGAATGGGAAGGACTTGGCATTAACATTAATGGCGAGAACATCACTCACCTTCGATTTGCCGACGATATCGTAGTCGTGGCAGAATCGATGGAGGACTTAAGTACGATGCTAGACGACCTAAATCAAGTCTCCCAACACGTCGGCCTGTTTCTGTTGGGAGCTCCACCCTCGAAGCTGTAGACCAGTATGTCTAACTGGGTCAATTGATCCAGGTAGGAAGTTCCAGCTTCGAGAAAGAAGTCTTTCGGCGAAACCGACTCGACTGGGCAGCGTTCGGGAAATTACGCAGTATTATCTAAAATACCTCAGGTCCTCAAGAAGAAAGACTGATGAATTACGATGACTGATGATGATGACGACTTATGACTTATGGCTCTGAAACGTGGTCGCTTACTATGGGTATAATAAGAAGGCTCAAGGTCGCTCAACGGGCTATGGAGAGGACTATGCTCGGTGTTTCTCTACGCGGAGGAGATTCGGAAATAAGGAGATTCGTAGGAAAACAAAGATCACCGACATAGCCATGCGGATTAGCTCATTGAAATGGCAGTAGGCGGGGCACATATCTCAAAGAACCGATGGCCGAATGGGCAGCAGAAAGGTTCTCGAATGGCGGCCACGTACCAGCAAGCGCAGCGTAGGACACCCACCTGATAGATGGTCGGATGACCTGTGCAAGGTTGCAGGGAACCGCTGTATGCAGGCCGCTTCCGTTTTGAAAATCCTTGGGGGAGCGGTGAGTCATTCAGTGAGTTATTCGTTGACTAGACTAAAAGTTAAGTAAAGTGAAAATCGATATAACTAAACTAAATAACTTTTTTTAATAAAATGAAATATGTACCTACTTCTTTCTAAAAGCCCTAAAAAGGCGCCAAAGGTATGACTCGCCCGGGGCGCCACGATGACTAAGGCCGGCCATGCTGAAGCGTTACCGCTGAGGATGCAAGCGGGAACACGCTCGGATGACGATGATGAGTTGACTATTGATGATGATAAATTCTATGGTTAGTATTGATACTATCAATTCTATTTACTATTTGATACTATCGATATTTCTTCATACAAATAGTACCAATACATATTTATATTTAAACTTTATAGCAACTACTGCCGCCGGTCAACTATTAGACCTTTTTCGATAGTATAAAAAACTATTCGCTATCGATACTATCGATTGTCCTATCGATATTATTACTGTATTTCAAGTTACCATAGTATCGATAGACTATCGATATTTTTTACTTTTGCTTACAACACAAATTTTAAGAAACTCGTTCAAAATACGTAGACTCAAATGGTTTTTAAAAATGGAGCTCGCAGCGATCTACATGTTTAAAAATATCTTTCAACGTATTTTGAACGCGTTTCTTAACTCGCCTATTTCTCCTTAATAAACCATTTACTTCTCCATTATAAATAACCTTTACATTATGTAAAAACAGTTGACAAATAAGTTAGTGAACCTCGCCCAAAGCGATAAATATCTGAACTAAAATTGATATAGCACCGCCCATAACACAGATTAAAAATGTTCAGTGGCACTTCAAGTTCACTGAGTTAGTTGCGTAGACCTGTACCTACTCGCTAACTTACTTGTTTAACGTAAATAAATGAAACGATTATCTTCAAACATTGTTTCTAATAAAAGCAACAATAACTTACTATAAATAAATACAGGAACTACTTTGGAATCATAATTATATATTATATGTACCAACTTAAATGTCATAATATCAATGCTCAGAATAACTTAATATTGTAGTTAGGAAGGACAAAGTAGTGTTACAAAAGTACTGCTTTGATAGAGGCTAAACTATACTATGTAATAAACTAACCAAATAACGAATGAGATTATTATGATACTTGAACATTAGGTACGCAAAATAAAATATTATTTTGCCACTGATAACTATATAGTTCTCTAAGTTTTGGTCATACAAATATAATAAAAATATAATATGTCCACATCATTAGCATCCTTCCTATCATTCTATGGAAGTATTAAGCCATTTATTACTAATATAAGTTTTTTTTCAGCTTTTGCATTGCTATGCATTTTTAGGTAGATACTTATCAATGAAATCCTTAATCTTCAGCATTCCTCGGCTATTTATGGAATGGCCCAGCTTTTCAAGAATGTGGAAATCGCCGTTCACACCTAGTTCTTTAAGCTGGCTGAATGTCTGCTGACCCCACTTCAAATGAACCATGTCGTCACTGTCACCATGAAGTTGCAGGAGTGGGGGCACTGAAAATATTATTTTTAGTTTATCAGTAAATTTCTCTTATGTTGTTTCGGGGTAGATAATGACTATTATGGCGTTAGTTTTAATAATTACAGTTATATAAAGGCTTACGCCTACGTTTTTATATTTTTAACCGACTTCCAAAAAAGGAGGTTATCGAATCGTCGCAATTTTTTATGTATGTTCACCGATTATTCGAAGACGCCTGGACCGATTTGGAAAATTCTTTTTTTTTGTTTGAAAGGGTACACTTGTCAGGTGGTCCCATTGAAATTTTATCAAAATCAGTTGTGTAGTTTGGGGATGAAGTCGGTTTTTAGTATTGAAAAATGATTTAGAATTCCTATATTCACCATTGTATTATGTCAGTTTTCCTATTCCTGTGTAGGTGTGATGCGCCGCTTCCAGCCTCTTTTCATATTTAATATAAACAATAGATAAGGCATAGTCACAGTCACTATGAGTTATATACTACCCTTGTATTCATAAAATTAGTAATCGTTTGCTAAACCTATTTTAATTAAAACATCTTTTGTCCCTTTCCCTCTTTTCAATATTTGAATACAGAAGTTTAGCAAACTTTTCTTACTTTTTATGAATTTGGGGGTTTATCTATAATTTTTCAAAGCGAAATACTGTCTTCAACAACAAACTGCACAAACGATTTTGATAAAATTTCTATGGGAGTACCTGCCAAGTATACTTTTTCAAACAATAAAAGAATTTTTCAATTTAGTCTTCGTGTAATCGGGAAACACACAAAAAAACTTATTTACATTTGAATTCATAACCTCCTCCTTTTTATCGGGAGGAGGAATTTATCTCCATTTTCGAAGTCGGTAAAAAGCTTACAAATTTTTTTTCGACATAGGTTTTGGCATTGTTAAATGTACATAGATGTACATAACTCTCTTGCTTGAATCTCTATTGCACATAATTTTTCATTCTATGCAACAAAGAAAAAACTTACATGGTCCATCTGCTGAGTTCCTTAATTCATTGTATACAAGTGATTTTTCATTTAGAAAAGAGCTGAACACGAAAGCACCAGCCAACTTACGGTCCCATCGGTACGCTGTGTGTAATGTCAGAGAACCTCCCATTGAAAAACCTCCTGCAATAAAGAAACATGTTTAATAATTATCCAGAAATTGGAAACATATCTTTTTCGAACCTCCCATTGAAAAACCTCCTGCAATAAAGAAACATGTTTAATAATTATCCAGAAATTGGAAATATATCTTTTTCGAACCTCCCATTGAAAAACCTCCTGCAATAAAGAAACATGTTTAATAATTATCTAGAAATTGGAAATATATCTTTTTCTTATCTATAAGTACTAAAAAGCTGTGATTTGGCATGGGTGTGTATATTAATTATGCAGAAAAAGTGGTAAAATCAAATATTGAAAAAAAATTTTTTAGGATAGCTCCCATACATGTAAAGTGAAAAGTCTTTTTTTCCTCGACTAACCAATAGTGTGGGGTATCGTTGAATAGGTCTTTCAAAAATATATGTTGTGAGCTTGTAAAAACCGTTTTTCGATTTAGGGATCCGTTTCTGAAATATTGGGCTTAAAGTGACACGTGAAAAAATTCACAGCTTTAGTAAATACATATTAGGTTGGGGAAAAAGTCTTTTCGCATATAGTATGTATGAACTTGTAATAAAACCATTTTGGCTATACTATTTGTACCTGGCTGGTTTTGGCATCATTTAAAAGTTAAAATTTTAAAGAAGATAATTCCTAATTCAAATAAGGAAAATGCGTGATTTTCATTTGTTTTTCTTACCGTCAAGATGAGTGAATCTAATGAAGAAATTAGATACATTTTAAAATTTTACTACCAAAAAGGTAAAAATGCAATGCAAGCCGCGAAAAAAATTTGCGATGTTTATGGACCTAGTGCAGTGTCTGTGAGAGTAGCACAAATTTGGTTTAAGCGTTTCCAATCCGGAAATTTTGATGTCAAAGATGCCCGTCGCTCTGGTCGCCCTGTTACGGATAAAATGGATGCTATTTTTGAAAAAGTGGAGCAAGATCGGCATATCAGTAGTTACGACGTAGATGAAGAACTGGGAATTGACCACAAAACAGTTTTGGCGCATTTGAAAAAAAATGGGTACACAAAAAAGCTCGATATTTGGGTACCTCACGAGCTCTCTGAAAGACACCTAATGAACCGTGTACTCATTTGTGACTCTTTATTTATTACGACGTTATGAGACCGAACCATTTTTGAAGAAATTGATAACTGGTGATGACAAGTGGATCACGTACGACAAGAACGTGCGAAAAAGGTCATGGTCAAAGGCCGGTCAGGCTTCACAGACTGTGGCGAAACCCGGGTTAACTCGCAACAAGGTGATGCTGTGTGTGTGGTGGGATTGGAAGGGCATTATTCATTATGAGCTGTTACCACCAGGCAGGACCATCGATTCAGAACTCTACTGCGAACAACTGAAAAGATTAAAGCAAGAAGTTGAGAGAAAGCGGCCGGAATTAATCAACAGAAGGGGTGTGGTTTTTCATCATGATAACGCTAGACCTCACACATCTTTAACCACTCAGCAAAAATTAAGAGAGTTTGGCTGGGAGGTGTTAATGCATCCGCCGTATAGTCCTGACCTGGTACCTTCAGATTTCCACCTGTTTCGGTCTCTTGAGAATTCTTTACAGAATTACAAATTTAAAAAGTTATAGGCGATCAACTTATAAAATGTACTCGGAAAAGAAAAATTTCAAATTCAATAGAAAATTAGTTTTTAGACGTTTTTAGTGGCATGAACTCAAAGTTGGCATTCGTAACTACGGAACCCTATACTGTGCGTGGCCCAACACGCACTTGGTCAATTATTTGGATATGGCTATCATAAGCGTGAATCTTTAATTTGTGCTTATTTGTTTGTATTACACTTTTTGTGATAATAATGTTTCTGTATTACACTCTAAATCACAAAATTTAAATACCATTATAAATTACCTACTATAATCCTATTGCTTGGAATTCCAGCATCATTTTCAATTTTAATGAGATTTTTCACTTCACTTTCAATCTTTGCTAAAGACTCCACTCTCTCCGGCACGTTCGGACTGATATCTGCACGGTCAAACCACACATTGCTCATAAGACCCCCAGCTGGAGTATATGCTTGAAGTGGAGCTGTCGGGTACATCACTTTGATGTGTGGAAATGAAAAGTTCTTCGCCATAATATTAACCCATTCCTTCATATCACTACCATTTGACCCTACAAAAGTAGAATAAAAAATATAATATTTTTAATTACAGTGTAAGTATTATTGATAATTTGCATGCTACACAACAGACCTATATTTTATACATACATATATACAGGTTGTTGTACACTCATCGCCATTGTAAACTCACCATCTAATTAGAAATTCCATACATTATGAGTCAACTCCCTAGTCACCAATCGTCAAAAAAAATAATATTTGTACCTACTTTTTTTTGATGTAAACTCACCTCCCATTAATTGACATCAATATTTAATTAATTAATGTGACATTGTGATGAATTCCTTTTCTATTGACACTGCTTTTATGAATTGTGACTATACAGGGTTACTGGTAACTAACGCAAAACCTCTTAACATCGTAATCAGAATCCTAACATAATATAGATCTGCAAGAAAAAAATAAAAAAAATCTAAGAAAAAAAATGGACTCTTCATAGAAACTCGACCAGGTGATCAGTGAATATGTATGGGAGGCCAATTTTTTTTTTCTGCAATTTGCGTCTTTTTTCTTGCAGACCTATAATGTGCTGGGGAGTCTGATTTCGATGTAAAGAGGTTATGAGTTAGTTACCAGTAACCCTGTATATTATAAGTGTTTATTATTATTTTGATTAGTTTTGATATTATTTGGTGTTTATTAACTATGTATATGTTGTAATGTCCTTGCAGGGTTCCATGCTGTACTACTTAACTTATAGTAATTTTGTGAACTTTTACCACACATGGAAACAATAAACGAATTGAATTGAATTGAATTGAATTCAGGAATTTTTATTATGCGCCGTTAGGAGCTAGTCTACAAGCAAACGTTTAGTCGCACGCACACAAACACCGTGCCGAAGTCTACCGTACTGAAACGACGTTAGACGGTGCACGGCTTTCAACGCCGCGCCCCTGTGTGGGCGGAGTTTTTATTTTCGTAACGGAATTTCTTGCTTCGGTCGCCGCGCTCAAAGCCTGCAATAAAAGCTATGCAATAGCTTTATATTACCGTACCCGAGAAGCACACTGTACTTTTCATCTCCATCTATGAGAAAAACAGAATATAAAGAGCAGTAGAATATCTAAAATACTTAATCAGACTTCAACCGACAATTTAATACTAACCTTTGGTGTGGTTTTCACACAATAAATACAAAGAAATATTTTTTCGAAGACCACCAACTTACGATAAAATGTTCACTCATAACTTTGTTTGCGTGGGAAAAGCAGAGTGTGCTACTAAGGTACGATATTCACTTGCTACGCTCGTGATTTAACTGTGGAATCCTTCGTTTTGCTCTGGATTCAAAGTAGCGCCCTCGCCTTCAAAATATTACCTTACTTATATATTTTATTATTGTAGCACTATCTACTATTTATTTTTATAATTGACGGGACCGAAAATCTGATATTTATTTCGATAAATAGGAATGTTATTCCTAACACTAGAAAAGGGCTTAGACTTTTTTTTTATCCCTTACCCATTGTCCAATGCGTTTTAATTTACACACATACGGCGATTATAGAGTATAAGACTGTGTCAATGTTAGCTTGTGTGGGTATTTGTTAGGTTTGTGGTGTATGAATGAAGAACGTCCATGTACGGTACGCCTCAGAAGTGGAGTCCCAATTTCTTATACAAATTGTATGAGAAATCGAGACTCCACTTTTAAGGCTAACCGTACACAAACACAGGCGCAAATGCCTATTCATGCATGTGTGTAACAACACACGCGAGCGGCCAGATAGGTATATTTTTTTGGTACCATTGGCAAATTTACTATTAATAATAATCGTGTATACGTGGGGCGCACTATAAGTTTCCGGAATGAATATGAAAAAATACTATAAAAGGTACAAAATTAATTTATTGTTTTTCAAAATAATCTCCCTTGGCGTCTATGCACTTTTTCATTCGATGAAACCAGTTTTGAAAACTTTTGTGCCACTCCTCTGTGGTGACCTCTGAAACGTGTTTTTCATACTCCTCGACAGCCTCTTCTGGTGATGAAAATCGTTGACCGCGTAATTGGTTCTTAATTTTTGGGAACAGAAAAAAGTCACAAGGTACCAGGTCGGGACTGTATGCAGGATGACTCATGAGTTCTACATTTTTCGCCTTCAAAAAGTCGTTTGTCTGTCTGGCCGTGTGAGAACTAGCATTGTCGTGGTGCAGGATGATACGGCGTTTACGGTTATTTTTACGGAGTTCGTCAATAACTTCCGGCAAACAAATGGTCGTGTACCAGTCACTATTCACTGTACGACGATTCTCTAAAGCAACAGTAGCCACGTGTCCAGTTTTATTAAAAAAAGAAGCAATCATCCGCTTAGATGCACTTTTCACGCGCGCCACTTTGGTTGGTTTCGGCTCATCTTGAAAGACCCATACGCTCGATTGCTGCTTTGTTTTGGAATCGTAGCAATAAATCCATGTTTCGTCACCTGTTACTATGTCCCACACCAAATTTGACGCACCTTCGTTGAATCTGGTAAGCATGGCACTGCACCAAGTGACGCGGTCCGTTTTTTGAGGCTCGGTCAAGTTGTGTGGGATCCACCGCGAGCACAGCTTTCTCACACCCAAATGTTTGTGTAGGATTAATTGTATTTGACTCATGCCTATTTCTAAGGATGCGCGAATTTCATGGTAGGTCACATGCCTGTCTGTTTCAATCTTACGGCGCACAGCATCGATGTTTTTGTTGGTCACAGCGGTGGACGGCCGATCATCGCGAGATTCGTCACTGAGATTGATACGACCACGCTTGAATTCTGCAAACCAGCTATAAACAGTTGTCTTGCATGGTGCTTCATTGCCAAAAGCTGTTTCAAGCCGAGCGATGCTCTGTTGAGCTGTCAAATTACACTTAAAATCGTAGAAAATCATACTACGAAAATTTTCCCGAGTTAAATCCATGTTGATGCAGACACACAATTTTTTAAATGGCGCCACAAGGTAAAAACAAAAGACAGTCAGATGAAACAAACTGCATTCTACAGCCAAAGAGTTCTATTTTCAAATGTTGCAATAAATTTTTAAATATTGTTTATGTAAGTGGCCAGTTCCGGAAACTTATAGTGCGCCCTATGTAATATACACACGGCTGCTGCATCGCCAGATCCTTTGTTTTTGACTTTGCTCTGACACGCTACTCGTACCGCGTATCTAGATTAATTAATTTGTTTATACAGACAGACGGACAGCGGAGTCTTAGTAATGGGTTCCGTTTTTACCCTTTGGGTACGGAACCCTAAAAATCGAAGATGTAGAACCAAGTAAAAATTTGCATAAATATTTGTTTACCAAAAATCGATGATCATCTTATGTGGAATTCTAAGATATCGGTTTAAAGTTGTTTAGCATAAAATAATAACATAAGCTGGGAGTAACTCCACGTGGTGAAGGCGGTAACAGTTTGGGCCTAATTTTTGATATCGACTTGCCTAAACTGGCTAAAACTTCCATCTGTTGTCTAATCGTTTGGGATGAATGAACAATGGCCAACAAAAAGGCAGTGGAAGCTGTAGATAAAACGTTGCGAGATATTCGTCGAGATGACAGGCCAATGGGCAATTTCAAATTTTTGTAGTCGGGAGATTTTCGTCAAACCCTTCCAGGTAGGTATAAGTCGGGGCTCTAGGGCAAATGGGATCAACTTCTCATTAAAAGAGTCTTATCTGTGGCCTCAAAAACAAAAGTTCAGATTGACAATTAATATGAGAGCCCAGCTTGGCGGTAGGAGTATTCAAGAATATTATTAAAAGTTAGGGAAGGCCTCTTGAAGAGAATGGTCAGGTGAGTCTTCCCTTAATACTTGGCAAAATTGTTTCCTCCTCCAAAGAACTTATAAGTATAGTATTCGCAAACATAACACACTAGGAAAATTCTTGGTTATGTAATATTGACATTCACATGCCATATTGACACCAAAAAATGAACAATGCGCAGCGATTAATGAATAAGTTAGCTATAAATAAGTTGCAGTGTCAGATGCTTAAAGCCGATGGTGTCGACCTAGGGACTGATATTTCACAAGGCAAACTTTATGAAGCTTTCTCCAGGATCAGTAACGCTTCAGGTCTTTTTATATTGGCTCCCGAGGGAAAGATTTTCAACATTATAGAATAAGAACAAATAGAATATATAGAACATTTTTAAACTATGTTACAATATAAAAAAAAATTTACTTCTATCTTATTACAATTATTTTCTTACTAGCTGTAACCCGCGACTTCGTCCGCGTAGAAGTCTAGAAAATGTTTCTAATATGATTTTTATTTGTTTTTTTTAACGCTATTAATTTTGTTATACAAACAAAAATCTTAAAAATCTTTTTAGTGTTCTGTAACTCCTTATATATCTTGCTCACGAATACATACTTTAATATCTGTATTTGGTGCCCGCGACTTCGTCCGTGTGAAATTCAGTTTTCTTACACTCCCTTGTTGATGACATGACAAATTTAATTTGTCACATTAGTCTGTATATTTACAGATCGATTTTTTAATTGTGATGCGGTATACTTTTAATATTGCAAATGTGACAGTTTATAAGAATCTATAGATGTATGGATATCAGTTACTCATTCATACAACTTATGAATGGATTATAATGAACCCTTACAATAATAATCATAACCTTTGTGTATAAATATATAGATACGCAGACGAAGTCAGCAGTCAAACGTAACTCCCTATCTGAACAAGTCTCCGAGGCGCGAGATAGTGTGTGACGTTCTCGATCAGCAGTCAAACGTAACTCCCTATCTGTAAAAGTCTTCGTGGCGCGAGATAGCGAATGATGTTCACGATCAGCATTTAGTTGAGACTCCCTTTGAGTGGAACTCTCCGAGGTGCGAGTCAATGAATTTCGTTCTCGATTAACACTTAGTCATGCCTGTCTTTTGTCATTGGATTCTTGGGCTCTACTCGTCCGCTTTCTTTTCGCTTGTCTAATATTTTGAGACAGGTTTGACTTTCTTCGTAGCATTTTTAAAAGCAAAGCATAAAATACAATAATATATATATATATATATATATATATATATATATATATATATATATATATATTTATATATATATATATATATATATTTAATTCAATAAATCTAGCCAAGAATTTTTTAAAGATAATATCCAAAATACCTAACCAATCCACAAAGCAAGATCAGAAGTCCGTATTTTCATAGCCAAGTGTCAAATTATAAATAAATCAACAATATTATCCGAAATATTAACTAACCAACCCAAAAAGCATCAAATCAAGATCAGAAATCCGTATTTCTAAAGCCAAGTATAGCCAAATATCAGTATAAAATCAACAAATTCAACAATTCAACAACAATAACTAACCAAATCACAAAAGAATCAAAAAATCTTACGTACAGATCAATTTTTTTTTAGATGACATAGGTTGCCTCGGACGGCATTTCCTACTTCACCGGACAAGGTTTGAGGAGCGAGCCAGGGACTATGGCAAATTTTGGAGTGCTGCAACTCCCATGTTTAGCCGGAAGGGCCGAAGCTACGGTGCCAGAAAAGCCTATTTAGAACGTACAGGGCTAAATAATCAGCTTGTATTTATACTTTTTCACAAAAACAACCATAGCGCGTTTTAAAGTTTCTTGAGTGAGAAAGATCTGTTGTTATTTAATGTAACTATAAAGTCGCCCATAGAAAACTTATCTTCAAAGTTTAAATGACGTTAACTTTTTTATCTGACAACAGATTTCGATGAAACAAAGTCTATATGTTGCTCAAGGATGGGCTTAATCTTTTAGTGAAAACCGCGTAAGAATCTGTTCAGTAGTTTTAAAGATTAGCGAGTACATACAGACAGACAGACAAGCAGACAAAAAAATCAAAAAAATCTTTTTGTGTTCTGGTACTTTTTTTTATCGCCCACACCCATTTTTTGTTAATTTTACCAAATCTACAGACACGCGGTTCCTACTGTTTTATTATATGTATTGATAATAGATAGAAGATGTATCTACATTAGTTTGTATTTATATTAATACGCTGGGGTCATAAAGTCCACGCGAACGAAGTCGCGGGCATCAACCAGTTTTTACGAAATGTTTAATGAAATCTGTCCCGGAGTTAATAGGTTAGAGGGGTGCCGTTTTGCGAGCACCAGGTGATGTACACGAGCGTATGTTGTATACTACTACACTATGCATGTTAGAACACTGTACAGTACACCAATCCACACATACTTCATATTTATGTGACTTTTTTGTAACCTGTACAAAAACACCCTAGGTGGTAAATTTACAACAAAAAAAAACTGTAGGTAGTGATTTTGTTACAAAAATAATTTTAAAAATAATAAGTGGTGAATTTACACATCATTTTTAGATAGTGAGTTTACAATGGTGGTGAGTTTACCACTACCCTCATGTACCTACATTTGCAACAGGAAATAAGTTCCTAATCTTTTACTATCTGCCAAAGGCCAAAGAAATTAAATTCTGTGTTTATATACTATGTTCCTGCCTACTTAGTTATATATATGTTTGTGTGGATGTTGCTGGAGGCGACCACAAATAAAAAAGATATGTCCTAAGAGAATACTACAGGACTAACTAGTACCTATAGTCATCTAACCCAACATTCCATAAGCCTGTTGATTTCGGCCAGGAAGCACACAGGTTTTTTTGTTGAAACCACACTCCAAACCCCAGAGAGCTTTGGCCAAGCCGAGCCCTACAGGTTATTGGAGTAGGAGAATACCATTAATGCAACTTCAAAACCCTGAGTAACTCATCCAGTTCAAAAAGAACATTGTAACTGTCATAGGTATACACTTTAATACTCTGAGCTTTTTAGTCAGTATTCGGTCATTAGCAAACAGCAATCAAAATACACAATATAATTTATTCAACGAGTGAAAGGGATGATGCTATTTACATTGATATACTTGGAATAGAACTATTTTGGCATGCGCTTAAACTTGTTTACTGTGTATTCGTGATTGTGTATTAGTCACACCACCCATCTAAGAGTGGTTGCTATCCCACTTAATTTGTGAAAACGCTCGTAATGCATTCTATCCCTGAGCCATCAAGCTCTTTGTTTGTCATTTTTGTGTTAGATGTGTTTTATCATGTAAATGTCTGTAACTATTTTTGTGTAAGATAGCAAAATATACTACGAAATGTAATGATTCTGACTCACTGATGTTTAAAGTACTTACAAGATCTACCTAACAACAAATCCAGAATGCTTTCTGGCTAAAATGGATAGGCATATGTAATCTCACTAATAAATAATCCTATTACCTTATTGCAATATCCTGTAGGGCTCGGCCCGGCCGATACACTCTGGGGTTTGGAATGTGGTATCAACTACAAAAGCCTGTGTGCCTTTTGGCCGAAATCAACACGCATTTATAATCTCACTTGATTGCTATTTACTTACTCTAATCATTTCCAGGGTTCGGCCGCCGGACCGGCCGTAACGCTCTGGGCTTTGGAGTGCGAATTTTAACTACAGAAGCCTGTGTGCTTCTGGCCGAAGTCTTATGGAATGTCGCGCCTCCAACAAATCTACGTCAAGTAGTGATTAACAAAAGTAACACAGAAAAAATTGCGTACCTGATCCATGAAAAAATATCACAGTAGCCGAATGTTTAGGTCCGGTATGTTTAGTCAAATTTAAAGCACCTAATTTCGACATATTCTAAACAAATAAACAATGCTTTGTAAATGAGTAATTAGATTATTATAAAAATTGCAAATATCTAATTGGATTGAATTTTAAAATAAAGGTATATAATATTATCTATAAAAAGATACCTATAGGTTATGTTATGACATGATCACAGCAGAATACAGACCACGAATTGACAACATTTCAAAATTTTTATATTCATATTTTATATTTTTTCCTTAAAGAACTTCAAAAAAAAGGACATACGTATTTTTTCTTTTTCATTACTTTTCATTATTTCTCCTAAAATTAAATTGTTTAAAATCTCTCCATTCTAAAAGAGCGTAAGTACAAGAGTTAGGATGTAACGAGTTTACATCTTTGCCATACATTATAATTAAACAATTAAACTTTTACTGACGTATATAGAGTTGTGTTTTGTAGCAGTAAGATATCGATATCGATACAAAAACTTACGTATCGTAAATTAGGGTTACTTTGATTAATTTGAAAATTCAAACGCTTCTATCTCAGCTATTTTTGGCATAAAAATATTATATTGACGACTTGGTATGTGGAAAACAAATGGCATAAAAAATTACGCTTGTAATACTCGACAAAAAAAAATTTGATCTATCATCTCTATACTTGAAATGGGGTTTTTGGGTAACCCACGTTTTGTAACGGATTCTCATAGTCGCCCCTTAAAGGAATTAAGAACACAAAGAAAAAAATGTTTCACTTTTTATTTTTTAAGTTACAGAGTTTTAAAGTTAATTGGGGTGAATTTGACTGAAAATAAAAACAAGGGCTCCGGCGTACACTCGTTGTGAAAAGATGGCGGACGTACCAGGATTGCTATTTCAAAAATATAAATAAATATGCGTTCAGAAATTTGGAAGATTTAATAAAAAAAAAAACAAAAAAAAGCTATCATAAATGTCACCTTGTGTTTTGAAAGTCTCCCCATTTTAGGGTAGCATTTTTCCTTACTTCATTTTTTTATAGTTTTTAAGACTTGGATGTCAATATTATTTTTATTTGACCTGAAATATCAATCATATAAAGGAAATATTAGCATTTCGTCACCAAACTATGTAAACATTTTAATACATGTGTATTTTTCCAATCCTAATTCTACTTTACTGAAAGAACTATCGATATTAGATGGTCTTCCTATCGAACTGATACTGCTATAGACAACACTACTATTATCTCTCTCTCTCTCACTCGTGATGTCAGTTGTCAGATTGACGCACGTGTCAATTGACAGCTGACAGCTTGACATATTTTTTTCACTTTTAGATGTTCAAGCAAAGGCGTAACCTGTTAAATGCCTATATCCTTGTACTTTTGAGTTTTTTTCATTTATCTCTAAAAATATAACTCAAAAAAATCTGAAAAAATATTTTACGTGTTCAAAATTGCGAAATCTCGAAATGATTCTCGAATTTTCATACCTTTTAGAAAATGAAATGTTGTCAATTAGATAGGTACTTATAGGCTGCAATAGCAGGCATTACCGCCCGGTCACGAATGTAGGCGTGTGCGCAGGCTTCGGCCAATAGCGCGCACGACTGCGTGTTACGACTGAAACAAATGTGAGCAGCAGGTTTAAAATGGCCACTTTGATGAATTGCTCCAAAATCAATTCATCAGCCATATTCCTCGCAGAACTACTAGGGATTCTCTAAAAATCGTAAAATGGTCACAAAATCTCCCAATTCCGTTTCAATTCAATTCAAACCGCAATACATATTTGGCGAGAAGGTTGCCGCACGAAATAATTAGAAACCGGTACTCTACCGGTTCATATTTTTAATCATTTTTATACTTTATTTAAAGTATTATCATTGTTTTTATGTATATTCAACTATAACATAGCTCAATCAAGTAGAAAAACATGCATTCATCTTAGAATTAAACAGATATTTAATAAAATGTGTTTTCTTTTTGTTACTGGCAATAAAAAGTAAGCCATATGACATGACAGTGACACTTCTCCCTATTAATGCCAGGGTAAATAACAATACTTCGTAATTAGTTTTCAATGGTTTTCATTAAAGGTTTTCAATTAGTTTTGCAATAATAATTTACTTTGATATTGTCTTGTAGCTATAGGAAAGTAGAAATAGGAATACGTATTGAAAGAGTGTCACAAATTGCGCTAAAGGGCACACGCACGTAGGTACTCACACCTTTTGATTGTGATATTTATAAAAAGGTTACGTACATTGTACACTTAGATTTACTTAAACCCTTTAATTTAGAAAGAAAGAAAATCTTTATTCGGCAAACAAAAATCTTATGTACTAGACTTTTTTCGCTCGGCAGTATATTTGACCTGGCTTTTAATAAAGGTTAAATAATAATAAAGATTTGTAGTAGGCATATATTATATTAGTATTCTTGTAGTATGACCACCGACTGAAATATTGTAGTCTTAAACAATATTTGTAATGATACAAAAAATCTAAAAAAAATATATCCTTTTAAAGTGCCAGTATGTCTTCTAAGTATTTATTGTATAAGCAATAAATGATTTGTGATGTTTGCAGAGGCTGCTTGAAGCCTAAGGAAACAGGAACGAGTCCACTGCTAGAGCATTCTTGCATCATCAAGATAGAAATTCCTGCAAATAAAGGGAGTCATGAGCGAACCCTTTGATTCACTTGATGAGATCCTAAACTTGCATGACAAGCTGGGTTTGCTCAGATGAAATGAACAATAAGAAGCAAAACAAGACTGAAGACAAAGATTAAAGCAAGAACAACATACATTTATCAGAATAAATCTTATATTTGTTATATTTATGAATAGAATTTTATTTAAATACCTACCCATTTTGTTTTATTTTTAATATTAATATACTGATTTAAAAGTCTAATATTAAAATTGAATTATTCCCGGCTGGCATAAGATGCCAGTCAGAGATAAGAGAGAGAAAAATTTACCAACTGCTACTACTGCTGTAGATAAGTAGTTATTCTTAAAATTCTAAATAGGCAATGGGCTTAACAACCTATCATAATAATAATAATAAACATTTATCTTCTCTTCACAATAGCACAGAATTGACAAAAGTGTTACATTACGATAAGTATCAAGTAACCAATTACATATCTCTATTTCACAGTCTTGTTAAGTCATAGTAGACTTTGTGAAGAGACTAGTCTCTGAAATAGGTCCCGTGAGGACCTGTGCTACAGGTGGCTAGGCTCCTCCCTTGGAATACTTTTTATAGGAATTGCAGGTGTACCTACAAGGCTTTAAGGGGGGCGGTAACGGGCCCAGAATAAAGTTGGGGGGCGCTGATGTGATTTAAGCAATGAGTGATTTATAACTTCAGCTATTTCATATTTTAAAATTCACTGAAATTAAAATCCTCTTACTACACAACATCCATTTATTAGTTCATATTTATATCCTTTTTTATTGTACAAATATAAACTAAAAATGTAATTAATATTTATTATTTTAATGCGTTCACAACGCTATTTATATCGTTAAAGGAATCAAACACTGAAAAAATTTCGTGTTTTAAAGTTTCGCAGGTGAGGTCCCCACTTCCGATACTCTTTATTATTGTAAAATTGTATTATTATTGCTATTTTTTTATTTAAAATTAACAATGTTGATTATTGTTATTTTTTATAAAAGATACTCTAATGTACTGGTGTATGTATTATTATTGCTCTCTCTTGTAAAAAAGTCTAGTTTAGAGTATAGGTTGAATTAAACTACAGGCAAGACAAATATGTGATTCAGGATTTAATGGTGAAAAAAATGGGGGGCGCTACAAAATAACTGATTTTTTAAAGTGGGCGTTTGACAAAATAAGTTTGGGAACCTCTGTGTTACAGTATCACATATTCATCCTTAACAGGGTAGACAGCAGACTATGGCCATAAGAGCACAATGTCACTTTTAACCTAACGGTGGGGTGGAGGTATCCTTAGTCATCGCTTGAAGTGTTTGTATAATTTTACATCTTGTATGCTTGGTCAGTGAATATTTTTGTACTATTGGAAAACAAACAGTACATGTATTCAAAATATTTTTTGGCACTGGACCCGACTTTATATTGAAAAAAAAAATTGTATCAACCTGGACAAATTTTCATGAAATTGCCCATTGATTTTCTACTCATAGCAACTCAAGGAGTATTGCAAATACAATGGGATAAAGAAACGAATAAAAGCCACTATCCAGCCATATAATAATTTAAAAAAATACGGTACGAGTTGATAAACTCCTTCATTTCCTTAAGTCGGTTAAAAATATCGAATCCAGGGTAAAATGAGATCAAGCCTCGGGTCAGTCACAACACGCCGTCGCGCGCGCCATAGGCCGCATCCCGCGTGCACGCGTATATTGAGCGTGTGCGCGCGCTGGTATGTGCGCTGTTTCCGCGTGTGCGTGTGCTAATGCTATGCCACAAATACGCGATTTCGTTCGCGGAATGTTGCCAGTCTAGGGCTTTTTACCTAAGAATTTCGAAAATACCATTGATCATGTCATCCGCCCGTCTTCCACCGCACAATTAATAAGGAATCACATGAAAGAAAGAAAAGCTTTACTTGGAAATAATAATCATTACAAATATAAAATATCTAAATACAACATCTAGGAATTGCTGTGACGTCTACCGGCACAGCTAGCTATGTGTTGCTGGTGGTTTGTCAAAGCGCTGATTTTCATACGAAAGTCAAATAATATACCTACAATAATTTTTCAAAACTAAAAACCGAATTCAGCTCCAAAATACACAACCGATTTTGATAAAATTTCTATGGGACCACCTCACAATAATGTCAAGGACGCTATTTAGTCATGTGTTGAACGTATAACTTTATGTAGCGACCTTTTTTGTTGATGTCTGATTTGTCAATAAAGAAAGAGAATTGTTCATGAAGAAAAATATAGATATTGTGAAGTTGTCAAAAATAAAAATACCAAGTAAAAATGTAAAAGAATTATTTTATTTAATATTTACATAAATATTATACAGCGGAGCACGAACATGTTCCTCCTAGCCGGATATTAATTGAACCAGCGGAATCACCTAAAACTTATCGTGTAGATGCTGTATTACCATATCATACCTACATTCCTGAAGTAAGTACCGATTTTACCGAGAAAGCAGTGATCATATCGATGTTTTGTACCGATGTTGGAGTGGCCTTCATTACCTACTTTGAGTTACCTACCTACTGTGAGTATATTTATATGTTGAGCTGATATTGAATAAAAAGAAATTGTTATTCTGTACCAATGAAAGACAGCAACTATTTAGGCTTTTAAGAATAAAGAGTGTTGATTTTGTCAATCATGGAAGAGTAGTTTAAATTTCAACAAGAGTTCCGAACACAACTTGGTAAAAGTCATGTCAATTTTAAAAAATCGCCGAAGCAACGCATAAGCAAAGTTTACATAGAAACAAGGTTAGAACTGTTAAATGATTTATGGATGGACATAAAGAAAACTCATTCGAATATTATAAGATTATCTACCCCGGACACTATCAGTAAAGACGAATATTTTTTGGATAATGTTTTTGAAAAAATAGAGGAAGAATATACGGAGTACAAGTGCTGTCTGAAAGATGCTTTGTCAAAATTTGTCAACGTTAGTAAGAATCCTGAAGATGCAAATGATTCTAATCAGGTACTTTGTATCGTCAACGTCAAGATGTAAACTACCGGAAATAAAATTGCCTTCTTTCAGCGGAGATTATACCCAATGGCCGACTTTTAGGGATTTATTTCTGTCATTAGTGCATAGGAATAATGAACTAGACAAGGTTCGTAAATTACATTATCTAAAAGTTTACGTGACTGGTGAAGCCGAAAGGTTACTTAGGCATATCCCTACAACTGAGGATAATTACGAAAAATGTTGGACACTGTTAGAAACCAGATATAACAACAAGAGATTTTTGTCCACATGCCTGTTAAAACAATTATTCAATATAAAAAGTTTGACGATTCAAACAGCAGGGGGTATCAAGGAAATACTTGATACCACCAAAGATTGTTTAATTGCGTTATCAACTCTGGGTATACCTGTTGAAACTTGGGACATAATTATCATTTACATGGTCAGTATGAAATTAGACGGAGAAACCAGGAAGCAGTGGGAGATTAAGGTTAGTGAATCAGGTGATGAGCTTCCTACTTTCAAACAATTTGAAGACTTTTTAGTTAGTCGATTCAGAGCTTTGGAATTTATCACACCAATATCTAAAGCTGTATTTCAGCCAAAATCAAATTACAGTCCCAAAGTTCTTCATGTATCTTCAACCACTTCACCTACCTGCTTATTTTGTTCAGACAAACACAAAATGTATCAGTGCGAGAAATTTAGTCAAGCTGATTATAACACTCGTAATAATTTTGTTCAAAATAATCGTTTGTGTTTTAACTGTTTGGGATCAAACCACACAGTAAAATCTTGTTATTTGAATACTTCATGTCATGTATGTCACAGGAAGCATCATACCTTGTTACATCCACCAATACCAGCGGCTTCAGTTGTGTCATCAGTTAGTAATACTCAAAATAGGACTCTTCCGGACGAGATTACTGAAAATTCAGAAGTAGATGCAGAAAACGTTATAACGAGTTGTTTTACTAGTAAGATATCTCCAAGTCAGATACTATTAGCTACTGCCATAGTTAATGTACAGAATAGAGATGGCATTTACCAGAAGTTAAGAGTTATGTTGAATCAAGGGTCACAATTGTCTTTTATTACCGAATCAGCCGCTCAGTTTCTAGGTCTTAAAAAGATCATCTTGAATGGTTATCAGCAAGTTTCTGGTTTAGGAGATGATAAACGATTATTTTTGAAACATATGGTAGAATTAACCTTGTCGTCTATTGTTAACCCTGAATTTGTTATTCAACTACAGGCACTTGTTCTAAACAAGTTAACATCAGTACTACCTCTACGAAAATTAGAAGTAAAAGACTGGCCAGAAATAAGAAACCTAGATCTGGCAGATCCCACATATCACATACCGAATAAAATAGATATATTGTTAGGGAATGATATTTTCGGTAAAATTATTTTAGATGGTTTAGTTAAATCACCAAACAGTGATTTGATTGCACAAAATACAAATTTAGGATGGGTACTATCAGGTGTAGTTAACCTAAATTCAGATCAATATAATTCAGCAACAGTTTCAATGGTGGCACAAGTTGATGATAATGAGATTTTACGAAGATTTTGGGAAATGGAATCGGAACCGTCATCAAGTGAAAAGAAATTTCTCACCGACGAAGAACAGAAATGTGAACAATTATTTGAATCAACTACTAGTAGAGATTCTGAAGGTCGTTATATAGTAAAATTACCGTTTCGGGATGAAGATCCTGCTTGCAAATATGGAAAATCGCGTGACATAGCAATTCGTAGATTTAGATCACAGGAGATAAAGTTATTGAAGAATCTAGAATTAAAAAGTAAGTATGATGACGTTATATAAGAATATTTGAATATGGGTCATATGAGTGTTATCACTGAAGAAAGAGACTTAGAGTATAATCACGCTGTATATTTACCTCATCACGCTGTTGTTCGGGAAGATCGAATTACCACAAAAGTGAGAACTGTTTTTGATGCTTCATGCAGAGGTACTAATGGTGTATCACTTAATGATAGCTTAATGGTGGGTCCAAGATTACAACCAGATCTACGTCATTTAATTATGCAGTTTCGAATAAGTCCTGTGTGTTTAGTAGCTGATATTGTTAAAATGTATCGTATGGTAAAAGTGGCTCATGATGACTGCAATTTTCAGCGATTAGTTTGGCGGAAAGATCCTGAAAAAGAGATAAAGGATTATAAACTATTAAGACTTACTTTTGGAGTTTCATCATCACCTTACCTGGCAGTTAAGTCTTTACAGCAATTATCAATAGATGAAGGTCGCGTTTTTCCGTTAGCTGCCAAAAGAATAATAGAAGATTTTTATATGGATGATTTAATGACAACTTGTGAAAGTGCCACAGAAGCAATAGAAGTTTATCATCAGTTAAATGAAATAATGAAATTGGGGGGTTTTCAATTACAAAAGTGGTTTAGTAATAATGAGAATGTTATTAAAGAAATAAATGCAGACTCGGTGTCTTATGATTTATTAACAATTATAACAGATGACGTTATGAAGATTTTGGGATTAACTTGGATGAAGTCTTCTGATACATTCGTTTATTCTGTAAAATTACCACCTATAAAGACTCCTATTACCAAACGAAATGTGATATTTCACGTTTATTTGATCCACTTGGGTGGATTGCTCTATGTATAATCACAGCAAAGATATTTATTCAAAAATTATGGCTGGCAGGAATATTTTGGGATGAAGAGTTACCTTCGAACTTGTTAGATGAATGGATAACTTACCGATTAAGTTTGGAAGATTTAAATGGTTTTCAAATACCTCGTTGGATTGGGTCCAAGTCAAAAAACACTTACCTAGAAATTCATGGATTTTGTGATGCATCACATGCGGCGTTTGCTGCTATTGTATATACGCGGATAATCGACGATAGCGAAAATGTATACGTAAACATGTTCACTTCGAAGACTAAGGTTGCACCTATCAAGCAAATTTCTATACCTAGAATGGAATTATATGGAGCTGTTTTATTATCTAAATTGCTGAAAGAGTTATCTCACATTTTAGAATTACCGGATTCGAGAGTGTTTGCTTGGACTGATTCAACAATAGTTTTGGCTTGGTTACGCAGCTATCCTAGCAAGTGGAAAACGTATGTTGCTAACCGTGTATCTGAAATCATTACGAATTATCCAAGCAATCAGTGGTCACATGTACAATCGGTAGATAATGCAGCAGATCCACCTTCTAGAGCTCTTAGTCCCACGGAACTAAATAATAATAAGTTGTGGTTAAAAGGCCCAACTTGGTTGCATCAACTTGAAATTATTTTTAATAAAACAGAAGAAACAACTGAACTTGAACAAAGAGAGTGTTGTGGTATAGCAGTAGCAGCATTAATAGACGACGATTCAATTTGGTGTCGATTTTCTTCATTGAATAAAATGGTGAGAGTTATAGCATTTTGTCGAAGGTGGTTATTGTTTCGAAAACCTAACCCACGAAAAGTTAGATTACCTTACCTCAATAGTGAAGAAATAGCAGAAGCTCTTGTTGTATGTATAAAGCAATCTCAATCGAAATATTTAGAAGCGGAGATCAAGGAATATAGAAAAAAAAGAAGTGTAAAAAAAAGTAGCAAACTTTATTCTTTGACGCCTTATTTAGATGAAAATGATATTTTTAGAGTTAGAGGTAGAATTGACCATGCATATGTGCCAGATTCGACTAAACATCCTATTATACTTACAAGTAAAAGTCATATTTCTTATCTTTTAGTAAAAGAAGCACACGAAAAAACTATGTATGGTGGACATCAATTAACTTTGACATATTTACGAGTAAAATATTGGATATTAGGTGCTAAAAGTTTGACTAAGAACATATGTCGAAAATGTGTCACATGTACCAGATATAAACCTGAGAATTATTCTCAATTTATGGGACAATTACCTGCTTCAAGGACAAATATAAGTCGACCGTTTTTTAATTCTGGAGTGGAATTTGCAGGTCCAATTAATTTGAGGGTCACAAAAGGGCGTGGTCATCATTCTTATAAGGGTTACATTTGCATATTCGGTTGTATGGCAACCAGAGCAGTTCATCTAGAAGCAGTTACTGATATGACTTCTAATGGATTTTTGTTGGCTTTCAAAAGATTTGTGGCTCGAAGAGGCCATTGTAAAGAAATTTGGAGTGATAATGGATCCAATTTAGTTGGGGCGTCTAGAGAACTCAGTATTTTGTTTGATAAGGAGAAATCATTTCTATTACCAGAATTAATAGAATGTTTGGCTAATAATGGAACTAGTTGGCATTTTATACCACCGCATGCTCCAAATTTTGGAGGATTATGGGAGGCGGGGGTTAAGTCAACTAAATATCATTTAAGACGTGTTATTGGTGATCATACTTTGACTTATGAAGAGATAGCTACTGTATTATCACAAATTGAAGCTTGTCTTAATTCTAGACCTATGACCCCATATCTTTGATCCTCATGACCCCATATCTTTGACTCCTGGTCATTTTTTAGTTGGTGAACCGTTAGTAATACCTCCTGACAATAAATGGCTATATGGCAAAGTGGTTGAAAAACATCCCGGATCTGATAATGTCACTAGAGTCGTAACTTTGAAGTGTAAAAATAGTTTGATAAAAAGGCCGATAAATAAATTATGTATTTTACCAATCTCAAATTAGTAGAATTTTTACAATAAAAAAAAAGAAACCTTTGAGCGATTTTAATATTTATACAGTCCACTAAAAGATAACAAAAGTTTGCAATTGTAAGTAGTTAGTTAAGCTAAAATTTAACATTAGTTTTGTTATTACAAAATAATATATTTAAGTTTCGTTGTTTATGTTATTAATGTTAAACTAAAGATAACATTTTTTTGTTTACTTAAACCTTATCCAGAAGAAAATGAATTAGAAGTGTATCGTTTGATTTTTAATAAAACCATTTAAGAAAGTTTTGTTGTTGCTAGCTCTAGATCTACTCTATTTAGATCTTAGGTAAATGAATTTGTGTTTTTTTTTTATTTGTTTTTAAGAACTGCGTTCTTAGGGGGCGGAATGTTGAACGTATAACTTTACGTAGCGACCTTTTTTGTTGATGTCTGATTTGTCAATAAAGAAAGAGAATTGTTCATGAAGAAAAATATAGATATTGTGAAGTTGTCAAAAATAAAAATACCAAGTAAAAATGTAAAAGAATTATTTTATTTAATATTTACATAAATATTATACAGCGGAGCACGAACATCATGAATACCGGAACTACCGATGATACGATTTGATACCGTATCGGTAGTTCCACTATTTTAGCGATACATATATTTGTTTAGGGAAAACCCTTTCTTTGAAGCTGTAACTAGTCCAGTTACTTTTAAGCGGCTGAACCGATTTTCCTGAAACATAGCTAAGAAACATCGCAAGAGAACTTCCTTTGACGTATAAAAAAACCGCATCGAAATCGGTCCATCCTTTCGCTACGATGCCACAGACACGGACATTAACGTCATATTTATAACACCCTTCTTTTTTGTAGGGGGTTAATTAATGAAAAAATAAAACCCGAATTCCTATTTGGTAATAGACAAACGAATTTCCGAGCGGGAAATCCCTTATTACATTTACTTGTTTTAGGACTCAAGGGTATTTCCCAAAATATATGGTATATTCTGTGATAATATAATAACTACTCATCCATACTTACTCACTATTGAGGAGTTCCCCTTATCGTAAAATATAAACAAAATGGGTTGACAACTTAAAAAAAAAAACAAAAAAGGGCAATTCGAGCTACATACGGCTTAGGATCTAGAGACTCACTCAGAGAATTATTCAAGGAAATAGGTATACTAACCTTACCATCACAGTATATATTGGAAAACATACTGTATGTAAGGAAAAATATTTCCTCATACAATAAAGTAAGCGATTTTACCGTCAGAAACTTACGCAATAAGAGTGACTTAGTTGCCCCGTATTATAGGCTCATAACGGTTAGTAAAACGTTTATGGGGAACGGTATACTTTTTTATAATAAACTGCCACAATCGGTCCTTGATATGCCTGACAAAAAGTTTAAAGCTTATGTAAAGAAGGTACTCTGTAAGAAGGCTTATTATAGGACCGATGACTATCTTAAAGACAACAAAATCTGGCTTGAGCTTGGCGCGGGTCCCTCTTAAAGGTTTGTATACTCAGAAATGGTCATAGTCTGGTACATTAAGTACATACTGAATTTACAACTTGATTTGATATTATTTCAAAATTTCGACATTAAAAAAATTAATTTAAATTATGACAACAAACAATGTATACTCTGTCCACATATCAACTATAAATATTAATTTCATTGTGAGTTGACGTTCTTGGAGAAAATGCTGCAGTGCAGTTTGTTACCGCTTCTTCTGCACTAGCGCTTTGGAGGCGGCAGTAAACTTAGCTCTAAGTAACTTAATGACGTCAACAATTATTGTGCAATAAAACAAAGTGACGATTATTAAGAGATATTATAAATATCCTATGATAATAAAGATATATTTGAATTGAATTGAATTGAAAAAGAATTGAAAATCGGTAAAAAATCGAAAAAAAAAAAACATCTGTTCTCTTAAATTGTGGAAAAATCGTTGCATTTCGGTATTTCGGAAAGACAGAGTCCATATCGATGGAAATACCGAAAATGTTGGTAGGTTCGAGACCACTGCGGGCGGGCCGCGAAAGTCACTTATCTAAGTTTAGACCACGCCTAGAGTTGCATAACTTGTTAAAGCATGGTCACCCGTCCTTTAAGGGACCACGCCCGAAGGTGCATAACCTGTGAAAGCGTGGTCACCTATTCTCATTTGTGTCCACGCCCGATGTTGCTTTAACCTGTAAAAGCGCGATCAGTTATCCTAGAAGCGACTATATCAGAGTTTGTTGTTTAACCTGTTAAAACGTGGTAACTTATTTAAGTAAGTGGACAGGAAGAAACGTAGAAATAAAGATAGGCTCTAAAATATACTTAATCAGCCGTAAAATGATTAAAAACAAAAATACGGATCGAATTGATAATCTCCTCCTTTTTTTAAAGTCAGTTGAAAATATCCTATCAAGGGTAAAAAGCAAAGTCAAAACCTTACCTGGCAACTAGGATACGCACGTCAAGTCGCACCAAAATAAGCCTGTAAAGTCGCCGTTGTCGTTGATCGTGGCATGCTTCTCAAAAATTCTCAAAAATTTTGTACCTGACTAAAATTAGGTGTCCTTCACATTCAAGATTAATTTAAGACAAATAATCAGGTGCAAGAATAAACCAAAATGTTTCTATTAGCTTATTGCGTAGTTCGATCAATAGAATTAAGGATAATATGTATCATTATAATGCCACAAAATAATTAAATAATTTTTTTTTTTTAAATTGGATAATTTCAATGATGGGTTGTTTGATGTCCGACCCCAATTATTCAATATGAAAACTCATTTTTTATCTACTGTATATTTTTTTATTTATTATTTCTCTAAACAGTTGTATTTTAATTAGTATTGTGTTGCATAATTGCCCCTTTACTAGCCATTCTTTCAATTATTTATATATTAGAAACAATTTTAAAAGTTGTCCTAGAAAAATCTTTATTTTTCGTATCAATTTTGTTACCATGTTATTTCCCAATGATAAAAACTATATTTTGACGAACGTGAATTTTAAAGAAGGCTATATTCTCATCCCAATACATAGCCGAAATAAATTAAAATTGCTCGTCAAACATCAGTGTAAAATCAAAACAAGCATTAAGTTAGCACTTGGTACAAAGTGCTCAAATTTGTTACTCGTTTTGACTGTTTAGTTTTATATTTCATGTAATGTTAGTTTTTGTTATAAAACTGCATACGCTACGCTATTTACTCAATAATTTTGTGAGTACGTGGTTATACGCTAAACAGAGAAAATTTTAAAGCCTCGGGTATCACATATCCTCTCAATTTTGTAACTTCAAATTTGATACTTTTGGTACGGTAACGTATAAGTTGATCTGATTGGTAACAAAATTGAGTTGTAAGGAAACGTTTACATTACATTTGTTCGTGTTAATCATATGAAATTTATCGCCATCATCGTCAACTTATTCAGACTCCATACTAAATTATCGTTAATTTTATAAGCACCAGAGTGCTGATAATGACCTTCTGTATACTTTTTATCCTTCAGAGTTCTAAATGAAACCATCGAAAAAGCCAGAGTATACCAAGAATCAAGAAATAAAAGACATATTTTTTCTACTAGCCGCGACTTGTGCTATTCTTTTGTAATAAAATCTACTCTTGTATGGCAAAATAGGAGTTCTCATACAACGCTTCACTCACCTTTTCATTCACTCAGTGAATTTTTTTGAGATAATAACTATTGTATGATCTCCCTGGCCCCGGGTCTCAAACTATATTCATATCGAATTTCTCAGTATCTCAGAAATCAGTTCAGTGGTTGAAGCATGAAGAGATAACGACAGACGGAAGACAGACAGAGTTACTTTCACATTTATAATATTGTTTGGAAGTTAAGATTGGATTGTAGAAGCAATTTCTAGATTCAGATAGATAAACAAAAATGTTCAGAACTAAAATACCAGTATAAAAGAGTCCTTACTTTTTCATTGGGTACAATCGAACTCAATTTTGTTATGGTCCCCAAATATTTATAGGCTTATTTCTTGTCTAAAATTGTTATGTTTCTAGATTACATTAATAATACATTACATATTTTAAAGAAAATTATAAGTTTTGGCAATGGCCATGATACTTTTAGCCTAGTATATAAAAAAATAAGGTAAAACGTAAAAAAAGGCTTAATTTTTTACCTAAGTAACAATAGTGATCTTCAACCTATTGAATTTTGAAATTAATACTTTTTAATAAAGTGTGTTTTGGTTTATATATTACTTTTTTGTTATGTCAATGCTTGACGTGAAATTACTATTTTTGTAATTAATTTCGATTAAATAAATAGTAACAAAATTGACTACAAATAGTAACCATGTCCCGAAAAAACTGCTTTTATACTTAATCTGTAAATAATAAATCGATACCATTTATAAATAACACAAGATGAATAATACCTACACCTAATTTTTCATTAAAAGCCAGTAAAAACACGTTTTTAAAAAAGCACAAAAATGTTTGAAGGGGATAAAAATGTTGAGAACTACTCCATACATTTCCATACATTTGTTTCAGTCGCAACTCGCAATACGCCGCGCCGACGCGCGCTCCATAGGCCGCAGCCAGCGCACACGCTTATATTTTTGACCGGGCGGTAACCGCCTGGTTACGAATATACACGTTTGCGCAGGCTGCTGCGTGCGCTGGTGCGTGCGCGTGAGCGTGTGCTTATGCCACGAAATTTACGCGATTTTGTTTGCGGAAAATTGCCAGTTTAGTGCTTTTTACTTAAGAATTTCGAAAATAGCATTGAACATTTTATCCTCAAAATTAATATGGAATCATATGAAAGAAAGAAAAGCTTTATTTGGCAGTTTGCCAAAGCGCTGATTTTCATACGGAAATGAAGTGAAATAATATACCTACAATCCTTTTTAAAACTAAAAACCGACTTCACCCTCAAACTACACAACCCATTTTGATAAAATTTCTATGGGACTACCTGACAAGTGTACCCTTTCAAACAAAAAAGAATTTGCCAAATCAGTCCAGGCGTCTTCGAATAATCGGTGAACATACATTAAAAAAAATATTAAAGATCGCGGCAAATTGATAACCTCCTCCTTTTTAGAAGTTGGTTAAAAAAGTAAAGCTGGCACCATAATGGGGAAAACTAAAAATGGCGTACTGTTGTTATCTCGTTTTGCATATGGGAACAAACATTCGCTAGAAAGTGAAAACATTATTTTTACATGTCCTTTATCGAAATGTATGGTATTTGTTTGTCTGGCTGTATGTAGAACAATATGCAAAGTCCACTCTTTTATATGTCAGTGATTTCGCAACTCGCAACTCGTGCTTTGACGTTTAGCATGTGAATAATGTTACCATATTCAAACTTTTAGTGATGTACGATGATTGCGATTTTCGGGTGAATGGTTAAGATTTTCTATCCGACTACAGAGAGAGGATAATGTGTTCCACTAGTAAAAAACATGGTTTTTATTTGGCTTCATGTGATCAATTAGCTATATACATGGGATTGTTTATTTTCAATTCCATGTATTCTCTTAAATCGTGGAAAAATCAATGCATTTCGGTAAGACAGAGTCCATATCGACAGAAATACCGAAAAATCGGTAGGTTCGAGACAATTCCATGCGGGTCGCGAATGTCACCCATTCAACTTTTGACCACGCCTAGGGTTGCTTAACTTGTGAAAGCATACTCACCCCTCCTTCAAAGGACCGCGCTCGAAGTTGCTTAACCTGTGAAAGCGTGGACACATCCTAATTCGGTATTTGACTCGATTTTTATTCTTATTAATAACCAAAAGTAACATGATATGAAACCGAAAACATAAATAATAATTTTACTCCGCTCAAAAATAAGCAAGTTATCAGCCTTTCAAATCCGGTGGAAGGGGAAACTGTCAAATAACAGAAAAAGGATGCACATATACCCGCGTGACGTCACTTTCATAAGGTGTAACGGTTACGAAAGAGATAGCGTGATGTCCCCACTACACCCCCACTCTGATATTTAAAATGAAAATTTCTGTCTCATTTAATAACCAATTTACTTGCTATTTTCGGCTGCTTCTTGTTAGTGTTATTTGTTATTCGTGTAAATAGCCTATTTGTGACCACGCCCGATGTTGCTTTTACCTGGAAAGCTCGATCACTTATCCTAGAAGCGACTACATCCAAGTTTGTTTAACCTGTGAAAACGCGGTCACCCATCCAAGTAAGCGGGTAGGAAGGCTCTAAAAACTACTATCCAGGCGTAAAATAATAAAAAAAATTCAAGAATTGATAACCTCCTCCTTTTCCTAAGTCGGTAAAAATATCGATTAGATCAGACAGACTGGTCCCAAATTGAGACTAGTAATAATGTTAATGAAACTGTATCATCATTCTATGCTATACTGAAACACTATAAATCTGTAAAAATTAGCCGTTCAAAATATGTTATTCAACCGTGGATGACCCCAGGCCTATTGAGATGTTCCAAACATCGTGATAGACTACACCTTGATTCTCGCAAAGATCCTAATAATCGTGTTAAAAAACTCATCTACACACGTTACAATAACTTTTTACCTCTCTACTTAGACAGCTTAAATTTGAGCACAACAATAAGGAACTCAATAAGAATAAAAATTCCTCGAAAAAGCTCTGGAATTCCATTAATCAAATTACACATAAATCTACTTTTAAAACGTTGCCAGGTGAGCTCCTTCACACTAAACCGAATCTAAAAGATTCAATTAACTATTGTAATAACCACTTCTCATCCACTGGAGAAAAACTTGCAAATTCAATTCTAACAAGGCTAAATAAAACACAGAAATGTCTCGCTTCCAGAATTTCAAATCCAGATTCCAACGTTAATTCATTTTTTATTGCACCAACAGATGCTGATGAGGTCCTGAGCATGATTAATAACTTAGACTCGAGTAGTGCTTCTGGTACCGATGGCATAAATAATACACTGATTAAAAGTATTGGGACAGTCATAGCTAAACCCCTTGCTGCAAGCTTTAATTTAAGTATCTGTTATCTGGTGTATTCCCGAGGGACTGGACAACAGCTGTAGTTATACCTATTCACAAGGGTGATCCCAAAGACGATCCCAGCAATTATCGCCCAATCTCGCTTCTCCCTGCATTATCTAAACTTCTAGAGCGTATAATTAATAAAAGGCTAGTCAAATACCTTGAAGATAATAATCTTATCCACAGCCAACAGTTTGGTTTTCGTCGGGGCAAGTCCACTGAACAAGCTGTAAAACTTCTGGTAGATACTATTGCTGACCATCTTGATAAGGGTCAGAGTTGCATTGGTGGCTTTCTTGATTTGAGGAATGCTTTTGACACCGTGTCGATCACTATCCTTCTTAATAGACTTGAAGGACTCGGGATTCGAGGACTACCTTTGCGATGGTTTAGCAGCTATCTGTCATCACGAAGGCAATGTGTCAGAATCGATGGTAACATTAGCGAATCTAGTTCAGTTTTTTTTGGGGTACCTCAGGGGAGTATTTTGGGCCCAACACTCTTCCTCGTATATATAAATGGCATCATGTCCATACCGATACAAAATTGCATAGTGTTGTGTTATATGCCGATGACACTGCCATAATATTTCACGGACGGTCTTGGCAGGAGGTTCAATGTATGACAGAATCAGGATTACAGAAAATATCTGCTTGGCTTGACCGTAATATCCTTACTCTGAATGCCTCCAAGACGCACTTTGTTTGTTTTCATAAAACCGCAGCAACTTGCCCTCTTCCCAATACTTCTATTAAAATTCATGCCCACAACTGTATAATCCCAGATAAAAGTCCCAATTTAACCTGTTATTGCAAGCATATTGCTAAAACGGGGTCTGTCAAATATCTGGGAGTTGAAATAGATGAAAACCTTAACTTCAATAAACACATTACAACGACCACTGGTAGGATTCGTAAATTAATTCAAACAATGAGATTACTTTGGGATGCTACAGATGGTCCGTTGCTAAAGTCGGTGTACTTGGCCCTCTGCCAGTCTGTAAAAAACTGTACTGCATACTTGCTTGGGGTGGAGCTGTCAAGTCAAATATGATTATACTGGAGAGAGCACAATTAGCCGTTTTAAAAGTATCCTTAAGAAAACCTCGACGATATGACACAAAAAGTTTGTATGAGGAAGCCCAAGTCCTTAGTGTGCGAAAAATATTTTTGATGCGGGTAATTATATTCATGCCTAAGTACGCTCCAAGCCTATCTACCAACAACGATCTCATTAATAAAAGAATCTACAGTCTTCCCCTTCCTTCTGTTGACACATTATTTGCCCATCGCTTCAGCAAATACCTGTTCCCATATGTATATAACAAAGCTGTCAAAGCCTGTGACATAAAATTGCGCTCCGTTTTTGAAGCGAAAAACGAATATTTAACTTGTTAATATCGTGGTCTTATGAAGATGCAGAAAATGTAATGTTAGGTGATAAATAGTATTTAAATATTTACTTTAATTCTTTTTCTCTCCTTTTAAGTATTCCAAATTGCTATAAAATTTAGATAACATATGCAATAGTACTGGTAGTTCTGCTGTTCAGACTAAATTATAAGACATTTAGTAAGTAGATTTTAATAATTGTAATGCCGCGCCATAGCTGTACATTTCGAAATTTGTTTGGTTTTGATACCCACAGTGTGGGATCAATTGTTACTGTTTTACCGTTGCATGTATCCTCTTATGATCAATAAAGATTTATTATTATTTACTTTATTTATTCATATTTTCTTAGATTAGGGTTTTATAATATATCTATAAAAAGTAAAGTATAAAATATTCTACAAAAAATACACATATTATAAAAAACCTAATCTACCTGCCCACTGGCAGCGGGGCAAGGCCCAAGCTGCCGGCGGTTAGGGCCGCAGAGAGAGAAACCTCCTGACAATGCGTGCCGTGTCGGAGTACTGCCTTCTGTATCTGACCCTTGATCCAGCTATCTAGCGAGAGAGTCTTGAGGTGTTTATCAAGACTCTTCGCTATAAGACCGTTCGCCGATACGACTATCGGGACAATGATCGTTGAATCCACATTCCACATGGCAGTCACCTCATGGGCCAAGTCAAGGTTCTTACTAAGCTTGTCCTTCTCGGCCTTCACGAGGTTCTCGTCATGCGTGATGGTGATGTCAACAAGCACTGTCTGGCTCATCAATCGATCTGTCAGCACGATATCAGGCTTATTGGCGACAACAGTCCTATCCGTGATGACAGATAGATCCCAATAGAGCGTGGCAAGACCATTTTCGAGAACCGGCATCGGTGTTATCAGCAACTTATAGTACGGTACCTCAGATTGTACAAGTCCGTATCGAAGAGCAAGCTGCTGGTGAATAATTCTGGCTACGAGGTTATGTCTGTGCAAGTACTCACCGTTAGCCAGATGAGAACAACCAGAGATTATATGCCTGATAGACTCTCCGAGACGTCGACATGCTCGACAGACGTCAACCGTACCGTCCCTCAGGATATATCTCCGATAGTTGTTGGTACGCTTTTCAGCCACGGGTCCATGGGGACCCGGTCCTTTGAGGCGTTCATGGGGCCAAAGCCAACATGAAGAGGCCTTTTAGTACCTTTTTATCTAAAAAGTGAGATGGCTGCATCTATAGAGGTCTATCCCTTAATGTACCATTGAGATGCACTAACGGACAGTCCTCCACAGCTGCCGAACTATTGCCAGGAAGGGATTTACTTGGTTTGGGCTTTATGGATGGGATGTTAGTGGACCGGATAACTGGGTTATGGAGTGAGATACGGACATCTACCCAAAAATCTCTCACAACAACTTTAGTTTGGTAGATGGTGACTCGCTGCTCGTTGGCTACACTGCCTGTGGGCACCCTAACTAGCCACGAAACTGCGGCTTATTATTATTATCCTATATCTAAGGTAAAATGAGATCAAGCCTCGGGTACAGTCAAAACCAGCTGGCGTCAAAACCTGTCAAGTCGCACCAAAATAAGCCTGAAAAGTCGCCGTTTTCGTTGATAGTGGCATGCTTCATACTTTTCGATACATTTGTTTCAGACGCAACGCCACGCCGTCGCGCGCGCCTTAGGCCGCAGCCCGCGCAAAAATGTGACATTTCATATAAAAGTGTGCGGCTGGCCCGGCGATTTGTATGAAAATGTCGATTTTTCTTTGATTTTCAAACATTGGCCCCATAAGAAAAGTTGTTCATATTGATGGCTTGAGTTGCTCCTATAAGGAACGGACAGGGATTTTGTTACACACTGTATACATTTAGTGTTAAAAAATATTATATTTGTCAATTTTTTTTATTTCAGATAACATTTATAGATGACGCTACATTTTCAGCTGAAATTTTTAACACAAAATTACGTGAGAGGGCTCTGTATCTTAGTTAAATATATGTAATTTCTAGGCTCATGAAGAAAGAGGGCTTATACGGCCTATATCTTCATGGTCAGGCTCATGTCAAGCTCGTTGAAAAAAAAAACTGTCTTAACCTCTCATTCCCCGACCATATTACCATTCTTGTACGTTGTATTCTATTTGTCAGGCTGCTTCGGGTTCGAGACCTTTATTTTAGGTAGAAATTTAAGTTACATTAACAAAACGTTTTAATTTTTTTCATTCAATACTTTTATAAAGTACTTAGCTATTAATATGGTTTAATTAATCTTGTTGTAGGAGTGTACGTTATCGATGGCTTTCTCTTTAAATGAAAGGTTTCCACCAAATCCAAAATATTACAAAATTTTAGATCCATGTTCATATCAATATACGCATGGACGTAAATTTAAAGCAAACAAAGCCCCATTCTTGTCAAGTAGTACGAGGGAAACTGGATTTTGTGGTATATTATATACTCACAATATATATGATGCCGATCTTCCACCTAAAATTCCAAACGTTACGTCCCTAAAATCCAACCGTCCTAGGTTTCCTTATGAAGCATTCAGCAAAGAAGATTTAGAAAGGATTCTTTGCCAATGCGGTATACAAAACAAATGTGAATGTCCAATTGAAGAGGAGGAAGAAGAAGATATAGTATGTCAGGGCAAAATTCCAAGGTGTTTGTACAAAGGTCCTCCTCCACGGTCAATGGTTGCGGGTGATAATGGTTTATCAGTTCCATCTAGAAGGGACTGTAGCTTTGACATATCAAAAGATGGTTTCCAAAGACGAAAGTTGGAAAAAGTTACAGACGAAAGTCCTCCATTTTACGATGCTAGAGTGAACGAATCTACACAGTATTATCATGGGTGGAAATGGAGCAATTGTACTTCAAAACGGTTCTTAAGATCTTTTGTTAAAACTCCTGGTCCTGCCGATTATAGTATCGTTCCAGAACCTACAAGTGAACAAATTTGTTACGAAAAAACTCGACATTATAAACGAAAACAGTCTAAACAATTGCGTTTCATAGAAATGATTCAGAATTTAAACATAAGAGAAGGTCGTCCGGGGCCCGCTTCATATAACCCTGACATGCCCAAGGATGATAGTACTCAATACTATGGTTCAAAAGCCGATAGATTCCCTATGTCTAAGTATGAATTAGGTCCTGGTCCAGCTGACTATACCCTGAAAAGAATGTGTGATCTCCCTGACCCTCCAGAAAAGCCTTGCCACGCTAAACTTCCTGATCCGGCTTGTTTTGGAGTTAAGGCACAAAGATTTAAACCAAGGAAAGAAGAGGGCCCAAGTCCAGCAAGCTATAGTGTTAATTATAAAAACTGTAATATTTTGCATTGCTCTTCTGCTCCATTTGGATCTTCCACAGTAAGGTTTAAAGAAAATGGAATTAATGAAGATGAAATCGAAAATAATATGGCGGATGAAGATGAACCTGAAAAAGATAGTTATGAGGAATCCGTTACTGAAAAATGCCCTAATCCTACATGGGAATTTAAATCAAAAACTATACGCATGAAGCCTTTAATGAAAAAATTTGATGCACCAAGCCCCGCTGATTTGCCTCAGTCAAATAGAAAGGTAGAGCGATTACCAGAGCTTCAGTATACAGCACCGTTTAATTCATCGGAAGCGCGATTTCAACCATGGAATGATTGGATGCCAGTATTTGCAAAAATGAATACACCTGGTCCAGCTTATTATTGTTTGGAAAAATTCAGATGTATTCCAGCTGTTAGTCATGGGCCACTGGCACGTGCACCACGATTTCCATTCTGCTACTGGGTGACACCAGGTCCTAACGAATATAACATTGGAGGCGGCCTTGAAACTATATTAAATACGCACAACCAACGCCTCAAAGGTAACATTGAAAAGCAACATAAATTTCACTGGGAACCTCCAAAGGATCCTAAACATCTGAGCTATGAGGAACGCGAAATGGAACTTATAAATAAATGTATATCGTTATTGGATGTAGACGACTCTCCTAAAAAATCTGATTCACCCACTACCAGTAAACCCTCATGGCCTAGAGGAACAAAACCAAAATTTTTACGTTGTTTTTTGTGAATTTAATTTTGTGATAATGTCTGTGCACTAGAGATGAAACGGATATCTGGTAACTATCCGTTATCCGGCCTATCCGCCCAAATTTACTATTCGTTTGGGGCCTGATACGGGATTAAAAAAATACTAGATTCAAAGCTAAGGTAAGTTCTTTATTTAAATTTTAATCCACAACAAATTTGAAACATTTGCTAAACCTAATTATAGTTATTTTATCTTGTTCTTGCCATGTTAATATTGAAAAGAGTGATACGGACAAAACATATTTTAACTAATATATGTAGGTTTATCAAACATTTGTTAATTTTTATGAATATGAGGGTATTATTTGAAATTATTAATTTTTATTATACCTGTTTAATCGTTACTTATTCATTGAATACAAATTGTACAGAACAAATAGGCATCATGCCACATTTCAGAAAATTGTAATTTTTCGGGAGTGATTTACCAAGTTTTGAAATGAAAATTCTGCGGTTAGTGCATTATGAATACTATATTGAATTTGAAATAAGTACTCGTAAAGAAGTAATACCATTTTTGCAAACATTATTAAATTTGGGTATTGTTTATCAGTAGCCGCCTTACAAATATAAAGGTCACGACCGCAATTAAGTCGCGCTGTTATAAAAATCAATCTCGTTTGTTTCTTGATTCTGAAACAGGTTAGTAATATTTTCATATGCTGCAATCCCAGCCAAGAACGTGTTATGACCTAAGCGAGATACTCCATCAAACTCTGTCAGCTCCAGTCAGCTCTCGTCTGGGTACCTTTTTTGCCGTTGTTTAAGATGAACTGCTGCTGGGGGACTCGACGCTTCTTTATTTTTGTTTCTTATTGCGTCCTTCAGGAAACGGCTATGTCCAGCCGAATATCTTAGGCTGAGGATTTCGCCGGATATCCGGTATCCGGCCAAATCACTATCTATTTCATCTCTAAAATGCACCGCAGGAATATCTTTTTATACATGAATTTACTTTTTTAGAAACTGATTTATAATATATTTAAATAAAAGGTGGTTAACTCGACTTGGTTCGCGTGTAATTCAGAAATTATGATATTGATAACCTTTTTTTTGACATAAGATTTCAATGAAACAAAGCCATATATTATGGTGCTCCAAAAAGTCTATGAAAAAGAAGTCTATGAAAAAATATTTAAAAAATAGGTGGTTCACTCGACTTAGTTCGCGTGTAATTCAGAAATGATGATATTGATAACCTTTTTCTGGCATGAGATTTCAATGAAACAAAGCCATATATTAATGGTGCTCCAAGTCTGTAAAAACCGTGTAAATATCTATGAAGATTAGCGGGAACATAAACACATGGACACAAATATGCAGACAAAAAAAATGTGTTCTGTTACTCTTTTCTTATACATACATATTATCATGTCTTCATTCCTAACGGATAAAGAGTGATACGTGATTACGAGAGAGTTAGTGTGTTCTGTTATTCGTTTCTTAAAACCTGTTCAAAAAAAAATGGACGGAGTCTGTCTATTAAATAATGTTTCTGCATACAGACACTGTTTTTCACTATTTTATTGTATGTATTTTTAATCACCTACAATTCCCACAAATACATCGAGTTAATATTCTCTCGATATTATTCTGTGTAATCTTCTTTGTTAAATTAATTTATGTACTGACACGCAATTTTTACTGTATTTTATGTTTTTCTTGCAGACAATCCATTTGTTTTACACGTAAAGATCGTCTAATATATGTACTAGATCCACTTATATATAGGTATCTTTAAAACTTCACTCCTTTGTCGTTGAAATACCTAATTCTCGAACTAAACGCCTTTTTGGTTCGAGTAGCTAAGGTGTGGAATGAACTGCCTGCGTCTATATTCCCAGAGAAATACAGTCCCGGGACATTCAAAAGTAGATTGAATGGGTATCTTTTGGATAGGCATGCTTAATCCTAGTCTTCATCGTCGCTTACCATCAGGTGGGATTGAGGACAAATGCCTAAACCAAATTATTGTAAAAGAAAAAAAAACTGATTTCCGTTATAGTGGGCACTTTTGGCAAAAACAAGTTTTACCCAACTTTATCAGGTGCAAGTTTATTTGCTACCAAAATAAAAAAGCGGCCAAGTGCGAGTCGGAATCGCCCATGAAGGGTTCCGTCGCAACAAGTAACATAATATAAAAGCTCTTGTAGTTGGTTGTTACTTTGATCGATGTTTTAATAATCGTATTAAAAAAAACTACTTACTAGATCTCGTTCAAATCAATTTTAATTTTAGATGGTAATATACAGCATATATTTTTTTAGTTTTATTATTCTCTTATTTTAGAAGTAACAGGGGGGGTGGGGGACGACGACACATTGTACCACTTTCGAAGTGTCTCTCGCGCAAACTAGTCAGTAGTTCAGTTTAGAAAAAAATGATATTAGAAATATCAATATCATTTTTGAAGACCTATCCATAGATATGGGTTTCCCCAAACGTATGGGTTTGAAAAAAAAATGTTGGGTTTTAGTTCTAAGTACCGGGAACCCCAAAATTTTTTTTTTCTATTTTTGTGTGAAAATCTTAATGCAATTCACAGAATACCTCTACTTACAAAGTTTCAACAGTATAATTCTTAGAGTTTCGGAAAAAAGTGGCTGTGACATAAGGACGGACAGACAGACAGACAGATATGACGAATCCATAAGGGTTCCGTTTTTTGCCATTTGGCTACGGAACCCTAAAAACCGATTGTCAAAAACACCATCTAGTGATGAGTGGCAACGATACGACAACGGTAGCGGATCGCAGTCGTATTGGTAGTTCTGCTACTTATCCTAGATTAAATAATTTCCAATAACTTTTAAACGGTTAAACCGATTTTCATTAAACATAGCTAAGAACCACCGCAAGAGAATTGGCTTTCAATTGAAATCAATCCTTCCGTTCGAACGCTACGATGCCACTAGTTATGGGTCGAGAAAAAATTCTCCGTGCGAGAATGTTTCCTCAACTAGAATGTTCTATAGAAAATTCTTTTAAAAAGTTTCAGAATGTTCTCGGAGCAAAGAGAATTTACGAAAATTTAAAATAAAATGTAATTTCATTTAATTTTAAAATGTAATTCCTGGTTTTTGTAAATAAAAATAATCTTATTTAATACTAGCTTATGCCCGCGACTTCGTTCGCGTGGACTTTATGACTCCAGCGTATTAATATAAATGCAAACTAATGAGAGAGGGAGAGAGAGAGGGAGAGAGATAGGGAGAGAGAGAGAGAGATAAGAAAGTACTTGTAGCAGTGAAAGTTAAAAGTCAATATTATTTTAATTCTTTATAAATTATGTTTGGAATCTTTCCTTCGGGAGCCAATATGAAAAGACCTGAAGTGTTACTAAACCAGGAGAAAGCTACATAAAATTGGCCATGCGAAAAACCAGTCCTTAGATCGACATCAGCAGCTTCAAGCATCTGACACTGTGACTTATTGTCATATCAAAGCAAGTAAACACATGAAACTGTGTATTTTCAAAAGGAAAATTGTTGGGGATGAATGGTATACGCGGAATAAATACAGTTTCACTGGTACCACTTACAGTGAGAATCTAAGCTTCAGTTATATTTCGCTTCAAAGCATTGACTTTAAGTGTCTTAGCAGACTATGCCGAAGTTTAGCGGCTAAAGTTCAGTGTCTAAAGTTCAGTGGGGTGACACACTAAATAAGCTGAAGTTCAGCCGCTGAAGTTCGGTGGAAATGCCAGACAGTAGTGATGTGCCGATAAGAGATTTTACTCTGCGTCTTTGGCGCGTCTGCGGGGAATGGGAGCAGGAGAGGGAACGGAAGCGGAAGCGGTAGCGGGAGCGGTAGCGGGAGCGGTAGCGGGAGCGGATGCGGGTACGGGTACGCGTCCAAAGTTCCGATTCAGGCATAAGCATCGGAAGTTCAGCATTATGTAGTTTACTGTAATGCTGTACTAGTAATGCAAATAATATTGCAGGCATGCTTTGACTGAAATTCAGACGCTGAACTTTGGCATACTGTGCTGAGACACTAAATCGGGTTCCGTTACACAGTTTCGGCGGAGTAGAATTTCGCATCAGCCTTATTTGCCCTCCGACATTAAGACTTATTTTGTGAGCCGAGAGTCCATTTGCTGCAAGAGAATTAAGAAACTCAACTGCATAATTGGTGACGTCGTCCTGATCAATAACACTATCCAAAAAAGTATAAACCATCATTACCAAAATTTGCATCATAAGTTCTTCATTAATTGATGTGTAATGTGTATTGTTCATTTTTTGGTATCAATATGGCGCGTTCACATAACCAAGAATTTTCCTGGTGTGTTATGCTTTGAAGGTCCGCAAATACTGAACTTATAAGTTCTTCTTCGGACGAAACGACTTCTCCAAGTATTACGGGAAGACTCACCTGACCATTCTCTTCAAGAAAGAGACCTTTCCCAACTTTTAATAATATTCTTGAAAATTCTTGGGCATGTTAACTAATACCGCCAAGCTGGGCTCTCATATTAATTGTCAATCTGAACTTTTGTAGTTAAAGCTACAGATAAGACTATTTTAATGAGGAGTTAATCTCATCTGCCCTAGAGCCCAGACACTGGAAGGGTTTGACGAAAATCTCCCGACAATAAAAATGTGACATTGTCTATTGGCCTGTCATCTCGACGAATGTCTCGCAATGTTCTATCTACAGCTTCCACTGCCTTTATGTTGGCCATTGTGCATTCATCCCAAAGGATTAGACAGCAAATGAGATGTTTAGCCAGTTGAGGCAAGACGATATCAAAAATTAGGCCCAAACTGATACCGCCTTCACCACATGGAGTTACTCCCAGCTTATGTTATTATATTATGCTAAACAACTTTAACATATCTTAGATTTCTACATCAGATGATAATCGATTTTAGTAAACGAATATTTATGCAAATAAATTTAACTTGGTTCTGAATCAGGTGTTCCAAATCTTCGATTTTTAGGGTTCCGTATCCAAAGGGTAAAAACGGGATCCTATTACTAAGATCGTCCATCTGTTTGTCTGTCTGTCTGTCTGTCGCCAGGCTGTATCTCATGAACCAATATAGCAAGACAGTTGAAATTTTTATAGATGATGTCTTTTGATGCCGCTGATCAAAAACATACTTACTAAAATTAATCTTATCTGTTTGAAAAGAGTTTAGTTAAATAAACGGTAGTTTATGAGTATTTATCAATGTATTATTACTACATTGATGTATTATGATAATGATAACATTGATCAATTACAGTTAAATATGAATCTATTAAACAGGCATATTTTTTAATCCTTTATATAACTTCCCTTACTTTAGCTGAAATTTATGAGAATTTAAGAGAACATTCTCGAAAATATTGCCTAAGAAAATTCTCGCTAAGAAGAATTTAACCTCTGTAGTAAAAAGTTTTGAAGTAATTTTCGTAAGATGTTTAAAAATGCAAAGAATATCACTGAAAGTTATATGTTTTCAATACTGCTGTATATGATACCTTTCCAATTCTTAAATTTTCGTAAATTCTCTGCAAAAAGAACATTCTCGAGAACTTGAATGTTCCCGGGAATTTCCCATCACTAGATGCCACAGACAGACATACAGACCGACAAACATTGCCGTCAAACTTGCAACTCCCCTTTTTTTTGTCGGAGGTTAAAAACTGACACTCATTGTAATTATTCGTAATATACCCTAACCTGACGGTAAGCATATTGTTAATAAACACCCCACGCTAACCCGGCAAATTAAGTTTCCGTTCCCGTTCCCGTTCCCGTTCCCGTTCCCGTTCCCGTTCCCGTTCCCGTTCCCGTTCCCGTTCCCGTTCCCGTTCACGTTCCCGTGCCCGTTCCCGTTGCCGTTGCCGTTGCCGTTCCCGTTCCCGTACCCGTTCCCGTTCCCGTTCCCGTTGTGTTAAAGTATAGTCCCTATTTGAATCAATAATTGCAGTAAAAAGCTGAAATGGGCAAACGGTTAACGCATTCGAAATAGTTCGTCAGACCTCAAGTTCAAACCCCCTTGTGAATAAAAAAAAATATTTTCACTTCATTTACTCGAAATACGATGTTTTCATCCCAAAACATTGGGAGCTAAGGTTACTGGTTATTCTCTCGGGACAAAAAGTGTAAAACAAGATCTCTAGGGATTACAACCAATTTGAAAACTAAACACGAGTGTAATCTATACAGAAGCAAAAATAATGTTTGCATTCCAGCAAAGAAAAAGTATGCAACAGTTGTATAAGGAGGGTTAAAAAATGTGAGTGGCGCAGGTTACGATGCGAGCCTTGGCGAGCATCGTAAATTAACGCCATCGAGCATTTTTTGACTACTTATACAACGTTGCATACAACACTTTTTCTACGACTACATTTACTCAAATAAATTCAAAAATAAACAAAGAAAAGTATGTAATACTACCATATGTTTGCTAGATACTAGGTATCTATGGAAGACTTAATTTTTTTTAATGTCGTCTTCCTAATGACCAAAAGTGCAATTTTTGAAACATGGAGTCACTTAATCGATTTTTTTTTTCATACAAAAAACCGTTTGTTCAGTTACTCCACGTTTGAAAAATGGCACCATATGTTAAAATAACGATTTTATTATGTTGGCAGCATGGTAGATCTCAAGAAAAAAAGTTATAGGCACAAATTAGACAGAATATATCCTGACGGGAAGAAAGCGCGGGAAACTTCGACTTAGGTGGACGTATTTTATCGCGGTCTTTTTAAATTTTATAATTTTAAAATATCAGGAGAGTATATTTAAGTGTAAATATTGTAATTATTTGTATATTTATTCTTTATTTTTGTATATATATTTACTTTGCTTCACCTCGGCTGATTAGTAAGTCTTTTTACCTTTTATGTTTGAGGGCCTCCCAGTCGACGACCCCGGGGGGCAGGATACCAATCCTGTTCCCCAGGTTGGTTTTAATGTAATAATTGAAGAATTCCGTGTAAATAATTCAAATATCCCACAAGATAATTTTGTAAATAGTACCTATTCTGAATGAATCTATGAACACAGACACGGACTGCTCGGCGTCAGATGCTGGTTTTATAAAACCGCGTAAAAGGGCACGAGCAGCTCGTGTTTGCAAAAGTTGCAACAAACGAAAATGCAGAAAGAGCAAGAATGTAAGAATTGAGGGTGATTGTGCTTGTGACGGTGTGGATGAAATGCCTACCGAAAGAAATACTGTTACAATGGTTCCGCCTAATGTCCCCGTTGCAGATTCGACTCTGAAACATTCTCGTATCCCTGATAGGGAACCAAGTGCTCAGGTTGCCAGAAACTTATATAATTCAAACGATTCTGGTCCATTCACTGTGCATGTTCAAAAAATACAGTCAGCCCCCTATGATGGTACTACCCTCCACCCAATAAATTTTGGCAACTTTCTTAAAAATAATAGCTTTAAAGACATTGTTAATGGTAGCTTGAAACGTATAGGAAGAAATCGGATTTCAATCTCATTCACGAATCCAGATGCAGCAAACACTTTCTTAAATCACCCGAGTTTAGCCATACAAGACCTTAAAGCTTTCATTCCCTCAAACAATGTTATTCGTATGGGCCTTATTAGAGGACTCCCCACTGAGTGGTCAGCAGAGGAAATAATTGCAAACTGTTCTGTCCCCATAGGCTGTGGTCCGATATTTAAAGCCAGGCGGCTAAATTACAAATCTGTTAATAATGGTCAGACTGCATGGAATCCTTCCCAATCTGTTGTTTTAACTTTTGACGGTCAAGTCTTACCAAAAAGGGTTTTTATTTGCTACAATGCAGTAAATGTTGAATTATATATTTTCCCAACTATTCAGTGCTATCAATGCTGTAGGTACGGACATACGAAAACTGTATGCAGATCTAAACCAAGATGCTTTAAATGTGGTAGGGAGCATAGTGGTGACACATGTAATATTGAAGAGGAATTTGCTTGCTGTTGCCTTTGTAATGGTCGTCACTATGCAACTAGCAAAGTGTGCCCAGAGCACAACAGACAATTAAACATCAAAAAAACCATGGCTAATAGTTGTATTTCTTTCTTTGAAGCATCTAAATTACATAATCCAATTTCTAAACCATATGTAGATGTCATCTCTTCACGTTCCAACAGTATACAGAATCAGCAATCTGTCTATGCTGATCCCCCTGCAGGATCATCCTCTTCTTCATCCTATAAAAAGAACATCACATTAAAACCTCGTCCCCCCTATGTGGCTCCCAAGGGTTATGACAGAGAATCTCATAATGAAATTATAAGAGACTACAACATGACCAATCCATCTTCTGCCAATGGACAATGCCTTAACAATAGTTTAAATTCTCAACCCTCAAATATTTCAATATCAGATATTATTCGTCTTATCATCAATTTGTTAACTCAGTCCAATTTGATACCGCCCAACGCTGCTCCTTTAATTGAAACTCTTTTACAAATTATAAATTCCAATTATGGATTTTGCAACAATAATGCAATGGAACTGTCGCAGTCTCACAAGTAAGAAAAGTGAATTAATTCACTTGATAAATAAATATAATCCAATGATAATTGCAATTTCAGAAATTTGGTTTAATCCCTCATTTTTAAAATTCCTAGATATGTTTGTATCAGAGAAGATAGAGCTGATGGTTATAGTGGAGTGGCTCTCCTAATTAAAAATTCAGTGCCATATTCACTAGTCAGACTACCTTCACATAGTGATAATATTTCAATAGTCGCAATATACTTTGATAATACTTGTATTGCATCTGTATATATTCCTCATCCATTATCATCTACTCTCCGTGAATTAGACCAACTTATTTCTTCTCTTTCTACACCATGTTTAATTTTGGGAGATTTCAACTGTCACCACCAGAGTCAATTCTATCACAGATTGTTATGTATTGCATCTTATGGACATACTAGATAAATATAATTTATGTGTTTTAAATACAGGTCTTCCAACACGTAGAACAGCCGCTGGAGAAAACACTAGTGCTGAAGATCTTTCTATTTGCCCTCCCAACCTTGCTTCTATTTTAACCTGGGAACCATTACCCTCTACTTTTAGTAGTGACCACTTTCCTTTGATTATCAAGTTTCCTACTAAGGTCAAATCTTCACCCAAGTCTAAAGCACGAAGTAGGTTTAAAACAGTTAATGGTGAATGGGAAAAAATTAGGTCCATAGTTACACAAAAAATAAATTTACACTTTAACAATGATGTTACTTACAAATTAAATTATACTGTTTTTTCACATGCTATAGTAAAAGCGGCAAAAGAGGTATTTCCAATGTCAAACAAATCATCTGTCCATATTCCCTCACCTCCGTGGTGGGATTCTGAATGTACTACAGCCATAAAGAAAAGAAAAGAAATGGAGAAACAATATTGTATTTCAATGACCTCGGAAAATTACTGTCTTTTAACAAACACTATCAACGAAACAAAAAATATACTAAAAGATAAGAAGATGCAGGGGTGGAAACAACTTTGTGAATCTATCTCTCCTGATGTTCATCCCACTGAGGTTTGGCGGAACATTAGAAGGTTTAGATTGGCATTTAAGGATCAAAATAGTTTCAGTGTACCGGAGGAATTGACAGATGAGTTTCTGAGTCGTCTTGCTCCACCATTTGTTGAGGAGTCTATTCCTGATTTTATTTGTTCAACACCAGAAATAAAGGTTGGAACAGATTTTCAATTAGATTCTCCTTTTACTCTCTTAGAATTAAAAGGTGTTCTCAGTAATATTAAAGATACTTGTCCTGGTGAAGATCATATTACTTACTCATTGTTAGCTAATTTATCAGATTCATGTTTATCCCATTATTTAGACATTATTAATAACATTATGTTTACGGGGCAAATTCCAGAGGAATGGAGGTCCCATATAATTTTACCTATCTTGAAACCTGGGAAATCACCCGGGGAAGCTTCTTCATACAGGGCCATCGCCCTTTCCTCTGTTATGGGTAAAGTGGTGGAACATTTAGTTAAAAATCGGCTGGAGTGGTACGTAGAACATAATAACTTGTTGCTGCCCAATCAGATCGGATTTAGAAAGGGTAAAAGTACAATTATTTAACTCAGTTGAAGACTGTGAAAGCTTACTATGCCTCTTAAGCAATCCCTTTGCAATGACCATAGAAGAAAGGAAATCCTCATCAATTTTATCACGCTCATCTAATTCAGCGGACAAATTTTGGGAATTTAGAACCTCAATTTGGCTTTGTAAATCATCAAACTTGATTGATATGTTTTCAAATTTGTTCAATTTAAGAGATAACTCAGTGATATCCGTAGAAGTTAAGGTTTCTAATTGAGAAATCCGATCTAAATAATTACGAAATTTAGTGATTTGACTTTTAATAGAACTGCGTCTTGTTATCAGTGACGACAATGGCTTGGCATCATCACCATTCCCGTTTTGTGACATACTGAATTAAGAACAAATTCGATTTAATTAGAATAGAACTATAATTAAGGCAGATTTGAAATGTTGTACCTACACGTCTATAACTACGGAATTGGAAGTGATTAAATATTTTAGATAAACAGGCAAAATCAACCAATAAATAATAATTGAAAGTAACTGAGTACCGAACGAGAGCACACAGAAACCGGTCTTGGTTCGCGGCTTCGTATTACCGTCTCATGCAGAATCTCGTGACGTACATACGACGCACCAGAATTAATCTAGCCCGTCGATGCCCGCGATCCCCTGGAATGATCGGCGTGAAATGTGAGTGGAAATAGAAGATGAAAATAGACAAAATTGGGATTTGGACGCAAAAGGGTCAACACAATAAATTTGGAGGTAGAAACACTATTACAAGTTTCATCAAGAAATAAGTGTATAATGCATTACTTCTGTTTTAGTTTAGATTATTCCGTTCCGTTCCGAGAACAAAGGAATGCTACGTAATCAGTAGCTATGCTGGAAATTTACCACTATTTACACAAATGGAGTTCTTAAAAATCAAGTAGGAATTATGGATGGAAGGAAAGAATGGTTAAGGAAGAAAGGGCACTTATCTGAATGGCTCGCTGCGGCTCGAGGCGATGCTGACTATGCTGGGCGCGACTCGAACCGGGGCCGGTGTAGACTGCCTGCTTCTGCTCCTAGCTGCTGTCGCGGAGATCTGCTGCACGGGCATCCTAACTCAGGACTCTGGACACGCTGCGTGGCTTCTCTGCAACGCTGGGAATTAGCGAGTGACTCTTCGTCCTGTCACGGTCGCCAATTTATGTCTGCTGACACAAGTGCTCTCCAGGTCTTCTTGTCGAAATAAAACCAGGAGAAGTAAAAATATGCTGGTGTATTACTATATCTTGTAATTAGTGTAAAAATTACAGTTTTAAAAAAATACTTATATAAAATTAACTGGTACGGTCCGTATGAGACAAGCTTTTAAAGTGCAATGAGTGACATGCAAATATTCAGTGTATCAAGTACAATTGTCCTTAATTAAAAGAAGTGCGAATCATAAATTTTGCATCATTGCTCTTCATTTTTCGTAGGAATCTTCAACAATAACTATTAATTTCGTAAAAGTGCGTATTTCCCAAACAGAACATTCACACAACCGTCACACGATACATTTGTTTACTTTGTTGTGACGTCACAAGGGGAACAAACAATCACAGAGTGTTTATCATCATGTGACTATACCGCAATAAAATATTTTTCATTTGCGTTTTTAATAGAAAATAAACATTATTTATTGTGTTTTTGAATAAAATACGCTTTATTAAGCTGCGTTTGAATAGGATGACATAAATTTATATTATATTTTTAATATAGTAAAATTGCCTATTTAAGCTTATTATAGCGTTTGCACCCGCTTTCACCACCCGGTCACAAATATAGGAATGTGCGCGGGCTGTGGCCTATGGCGCGCGCAATGGCGTGTTGCGACTGAAACAAATGTGTGGAAATGTATGAAGCATACCACGATCATCGAAAACGGCGACTTTTTAGGCTTATTTGGGTGCGAGTTGGCGTTCGTATTCCAGTTACCAGGTCAGGTTTAGACTGTACCCGAGGCTTGATTTCATTTTACTTTAGATAGGATATTATTAACCGACTTAAGAAAAAGAAGGAATTTTTCCAATTCAATCCGTATGTTTTTTTTTTAAATCATTTGACGGCTTGATAGTGTCTTTTAGAGTCTTTATTCGTTTCTTTAACCCATTGTTATTGCAATACTCCTTAAGTTGCTAATATTAGAACATAAATATATTTTGATAGAAAATAAACATTATTTATTGTGTTTTTGAATAAAATACGCTTTATTAAGCTGCGTTTGAATAGGAGGACATAAATTTATATTATATTTTTAATATAGTAAAATTGCCTATTTAAGCTTATTACAGCGTTAACACCCGCTTTCACCACCCGGTCACGAATATAGGCGTGTGCGCGGGCTGCGGCCTATGGCGCGCGCAATGGCGTGTTGCAACTGAAATAAATGTATGGAAATGTATGAAGCATACCACGATCAACGAAAACGGCGACTTTTCAGGCTTATTTGGGTGCGAGTTGGCGTGCGTATTCCAGTTGCCAGGTCAGGTTTAGACTGTACCCGAGGCTTTATTTCACTTTACCCTAGATAGTATATTTTTAACCGACTTAAGAAAAAGAAGGAGTTAATCAATTTGATCCGTATGTTTTTTTTTAAATTATTTTACGGCTTGATAGTGGCTTTTAGAGTCTTCATTCGTTTCTTTAACCCATTGTAATTGCAATACTCCTTGAGTTGCTAAGATTAGAATATCAATATATCTAAGACCTGTATGTATTATTTTATGACTCATAGTTTTAGCAAATAAATCTTTGAATATTTTATTCCTATCCGCTTACTTGGTTTGTTGACCGCGTTTTCACAAGTTAAACAAACTCGGATATAGTCACTTCTAGGATGAGTGATCGCGCTTTTACAGGTTAAGCAACATCGGGCGTGGTCAAAAATTAAGGATGGGTGAACATGTTTTCACAGGGTCAGCAACTTCGGGCGTGGTCCCTTAAAGAAGGGGGGGGGGACCAACATGGTCACCCCAAGCAAAATGGTACCACTGGGCAGATTCTAGTTTCCGAGATATTTGAGATTTTGTAAAAAATGGTGGTAAATTGGCATTTTGCGATTTAAACTTCAAGTTAATACTGTCACGAGAGTGGGTTGGGGATAGGAAAGGAAACAACAATCCTATTGAATGGTTCCCTTAATTACAACTCAAGCAGTACTCACAATTGACAGCGTCAGGTCAGGTCTGTCAGGCCCGCGAAAACGTCACAGCACTGACACGCACGCGGAAACGTCACTGCACTGTCACACGCACGGAAACGTCACTGCACTGTCACACGCGTGTAAACGTCACTGCACTGTCACACGCGCGGAAACGTCACTGCACTGTCACACGCGCGGACTTCACTGCACTGAACACTTCACTTTTACTCACTACTTCACTTTACTCACTGTTTCACTTTATTCACTGCTATTATTTTCTTTTCTCTTTTCTTCCTTCTTTTTCGGATTTCACTTTCCAACTAAACTGCCTTAGGCGGCGCCTTGTTCCGCTTATATACCCCCCGAATTCGACAAAATCGCATCAATGTTCCAAACTCAAATTACTAATTTTCTATCGCCTTCTCTCTCACTCATTTTCTTTTCCATTTAGTTTAGTATTATCTAGAAACTTCTTTCAAAACTTCAAAAACACTATAAGTGGCTGTGATTTGAACCAGCGGTCTCTGGATTCACAGTCCATCGCTCAGACCACTAGGCCAATCGTGCTCTGACGCTATTGATGAAATTTTCCTTCAGTTGAATTCTTTGTGTTCGAATTCGTGACGTTGACAGTGTTATTCATCTCCTCACGCGACACTGCCCCCTCTTAAGACTGCCCCCTCTTTCGCCTGCGTAAAGTTAGTACAATTGTAATAATTATAAAGTACTAAATTACGCAGACTAAGTTAAATAATTTTTTTTTTTGCAGACAAGACGGGGCGGTTGAGGACGAGTCCAGGAGCCGAAGTCCACTATATCGTGAGCTACCTGAAAATGATGACGCTCCAGTCCCGCTCACCCCGGCCTCGGCCAGGGCAACTGAACCTACTTTTCCACACCATACTAGGCGTAATAGGTATCGCAGTAAGTATACTTATTTACTAATTTTAAGGTTATTTTAGTTTGATTAATGCAATCAAAAACATAATAATATTTATTTATTGTTTTAGCTCGACCTTTATCCCCTATAGACGAAGCCCGCAGAATATTATCCCAAGTTGAGATGCAGCGCGCTGCGGCTGATGCGGCACATTCTGAAGGACTGCGTTTAATAGCTCTCAATTTAGGAAGATTAGTAGATGTTATTGAGAAATATTTCTCACAGTAAAGGTACGTACACTGTAAACTACTTTAAGGATTCTGTAGTAAAAAGTTACAGTCTCTTATTTACTTCTTAGTTTCGCCATGTCTTTCCGCAGTTCTACTCAGAGACTATTTGTATTAGAAAGCTGTAATTTGGCATGGGCGTGAATATTAATCATGCTGACAAAGTGGTAAAATAAATTCAAGAAATAATATTTTTTTTAGGTAGCTCCTAGTCGTTGTTAAGTGGGAGTGTAATTTTGCTTCTCGATTATTCCATCGTGTATTGATACCGTAAAATAGAATGAAATTTCAGACTGAGCAATAGGCAATAAAATAGAATGATAGGCATTTTTATTTTCTAAAATCTATTTTATTACGAGTATGTTCTTAATATTACTAACATTTTAATTTCTTCAGTTTTAATAAACCTTTAAGTAATTCATTTCTCAACTAAATAATTAATTATTAGTTACTCAACGGATATATGGAGTGCTGTATTCCCGTCATGTAACACTGTCTTATGTGGTACTTGACGGGAATACGGCGAGCCATTAAAGAGCCGCTATGACACAGTGATACTTATTGGGAAGTATGTGAGTTGCAATGAGTAACATTGGAACTCATTCGGAAGTTTTTGCCCTTGCGTTACAGTGGTACTCAAGGTGTTACTAATCAGGAAGAAACGGATAAGATCGAGAAAAACGGACGAAAATAGCCTATTATCTCGCACATTTTTGTGCTCGCCGTAAGCGTAATCTATTATTTCTATACTGTGATCGAGCTGCCCGGTAGACTGCTTGATTTTGGACTCGTGCAGCCCAAAGTCTACCTATCAAAACTTGTCTCACTGTTTGCCCGGCTGTTAAAGAGTTATTTCTTGTACTTGTTTCTCTATGACTATTATGTATCTGTAACAATTACACATGTACACATAATTAATAAATGACCCCTTGTATTTACAGATGCTGCATAGTTGATTTTGTAATGATTGTTAAGATGAAGAAAACGAAATGAAAATTGTTAAGATGAATAAGACTGAAAAAATAATAAGGTATGTCACTACAGTTACTTAAGTTATTCATTCAATCAAAACTAACCTACCATTGTGCTTCTCTTTCTAATTCTTGAACTGTCAACTGCTGTACGGGCAGCCTAGCATCGTGGGCAATATTGTGCAATACTGCACAAGCATTTGTTATAAGTCCAGCTGTTGTTGGATGATAATGCATTTTTCTATCAACTAGCAGACATCGCCAACGTGCTTTCAGCACGCCTATACACCGCTCCACAGTGTTACGTGTGAGACAATGCAAGTCAGTATAATGTCGTTCTGGAGTATAATCTTCAGTATTGACAATAGGCGTTAGCATGGTCGGTCGTAGTGGGTAACCTGAATCACCTAAAACATATTTTTTTGTTATAGTCAGCTAAAAACAATTTGCATGTATGTAATTTGATTAACATATTAGTTACCTAAGAACCACACGGTTTCATTTTCAGACTGATGGAGTTCTTCTATGTACAGCTTCAATGGATGGTTACGCCAAATAAATGAATCATGGTCTGCACCTCCATGGCTAGCGTCAATATTTAAAATATTCAACTCGGAATCACACACCTGCAAAACGGATTATTACTCACATGATCTTTTTAACCGAGCGAGGTAAGGTGTTTGTATGTATGTATGTTTGTTTAACAATTACTGGAGTATTTTTGATCGAAGGTTCATGGAATATGAGCCAAATCGGATCAGTCAAGGGGTTGCTGAGATATTAGTTAGTGATTTCAGTTCAAGGCAAACTACTAGTAGATAATTAAGAATCATAACATCAATAACTTCTTTGTTATATTTATGACTATATTTTTGAATAAATAATTTTTAAAAGTAATGTTATTATCTTATTTAATGTACCCATTTTATTTTAAGTGACTTTCAAAATGGAGGAGGTTACTTTTATGTTTTTATGTATGTTCACCGATTATTTTAAGACCACCGCCTGGACTGATTTGGAAAATTCTTTTTTGGGCATACTTGTCAGGTGGTCTCATAGAAATTTTTTTCAAAGTCAATAGTGTAGTTTGGGGGTGAAGACAATATTTAGTTTTGAAAAATAATATTTCTACAATACTCTATTTTACTTAATAATTTAATTACACACCATACACATAATAATAAATATTAATATGTACTATCTACTCTATCTAGTATCTCTACCATAGTGGAGGAATATCTACAATTTGTGCATTTAATGAGTGATATCTCTTCCGGTTATAGTATCTGTCCTCATTGTCTGATGGCCTGACTATGCCAATGTGGGTGCCATCAACACACCCTATCACGCCAGGCATTCCAAACTTTTGGTAAAATCTATAAATAAAATTATTGTTATGTAAGTAATATACATATGTATAGAATTAAGTTAATTTGGGTGTGGGAGAAAAAAAAACACGAAATTTACCAATACCTTCACTTCCTGTGCAGATCATTCAGTTGTTCAAGGTAAAATTTGGAATTTATACTAATAGACAATAGAATTTTTCAAAGTGCTATTTGGGATTTAGGGATACAGACGTGATAATATGTTAGTATGAAATTATTTGGAAAACCCTGAAGTCAAGCTGAAATATAGGTTATAATAACTTACCCCGTTTTAATAATAATTCTTTCTTGCCTTGTCTGGGGAAACTTGATATAGCGATTCCTAAAGTGGTTGTTGTTGAGGGCCAGTGTCACAGCCCTCATGCAGTTAGATACACTAACTTGGTGCATGTTGTTGTAAGCACTAGCTCCTGTAAACCTTTGATAGTCACCAGAGGTATAAAAATTTAAAGCTGCTAACACCTAGAAGTTAAAAAAGCCAAGTCAATAATTTAAATGAATGAAATGAAATGAATATTTATGTACTTATTCGTTATAAAATATAGTATCGTTGAGATAGTATCCCTTATACCAAGTGATATACTTACTTTGGAGCTAATACAATTTGTGTGATTTGTCCGTATATATTTACTTATTTGCTATAAATACATTATGTATGTGTAAATACTTACTTTCGTAGTCGTGCTTATACCTCCACTATTGCGAGATGGTAAATAGGGTTCTATTTCTTGAATAAGGTCCCGGCACACTGTTTTATTTATGCGGTAGAGCCCCATAAACTCATTGTCGGGCATTTGGAACCCTAGCTCCATTCGCCGCAAAGTGCCTCTCTGTTGATTGAAAAGTATGCCTTCCATAAGGCGGGCGTGTTCCAGATAGTTTTCGTACAGCCCCAGATCAGCCATTTTTTAAATTTCTTGAATAAACGAGAAGGAATTTAATATAATGATCTAAGAATATAGTAACTTTGAATGCGAAAACAAGTCAATTGTACGATTGACAGCCAAGATTTATTGTAAAAAGTTACTCGTGACTAACTTTTTATGATTCTCCCATTTGACATAAAAGCAATTCGGGCATTGTGACCCATTTTACGAATTTGCAAAGGAAACTGTCAAAAAAATGAATTGGGAAAAGTCATGTCGCTCGTGAAACATATATTTATTGCGCTAATGTGGCCATTTTACGATTTTCGATGTAATTCATATCTGTATCGTCTGGTGAAAAAGTCGGAGTGGCGGTTTTAAACCCCCTGTGCGACGGTGCTACGGTTGTTAATGCGTAAAAATGGAGTGGAACGATAAAAAAGAGTGTTAAAATTTTTAGCTTTTTCTTTTTAGGTTTCAATGAATGCATAATGTAATTGTTAGCACACATGTCAAAGAAAAGAAAGTCATCGTCCATATTTAAAACACGTAAATAACGCCATCTTGGATTATTGCCAGATAGTTCGTGAAAAATAACGAAGCCGCTAGTGTGACCAGCGCTTTATCGCGATAGCTTTTTAGTGTACAAAACGTACGAAGATTCGTCGCCAATTGCTTCGGGACGATAGGCACAAGTGCGGCCGAAGCATAACACGAAGTCCGAATATTCGGGACGATACCCGATAACGTCCGGTCACATTTGCGTGTATCGTGTAATAGCACGAAGCTTCGTGACGATAGGCGCAGGTCCGGCCCAAGTATAGGTACTGCTACCGTCGCTGTTGCAGTGTTGCAGTGCCGCAGTGAAAAACGGGCCACGATTCCGTGTCGGACCGGTGGTGCGATTTTTCAAATGCGGAGTCACTAAACGTACGGTTTTTTGTATGGAAAAAACCATTCGTTTCGGTGACTCCGCGTGTGAAAAATGGCGCTTCGGTGTCAGCGCCGCCGCCGTGCCGGGGCCGTGCAGGCAAGTAGAAAATCGCCTAATCTGTCATTGTTATCTGCACCGGTTATCTGTCTGTCTATTCTGTGTGTGGCTATGACTTTTTTCTTTCGTCTTGATTTTTTTCTGGGCTTATCTAATTTGTGGCCTGGACAGGATATTTATGTAGAATAATAGTTTGTGACAATAACTATCTAATTTGTGAGTTTGTGGATTTTTGGGAGCGCATTTGAGATACCTAGAAATTTTATGTGATTTTATTTATCGTAAATTATTCAGCAGTGATTATAGTTTCTTTGTTATTTTTGTATCATTCCACTAACCGCTATACATATGTAGTCGCTTTTACTTTTGCTTCAAAAAGCTCTGATTATTCCCATTGAGATTTACTCTTCATCATTGGTCTGAGGTTTTAAAGTGTGATGGATATTCATAATAGATTTGAAATTCGCTATCGTGTTTGCAACATGAAAATCTCGTCGGTACGAAATGAAATAATGCTTTTATAAAGTTCCGATCATGTAAAAAATATCATATTTAGTGTAAAACATGGGGCTGGCCCGTAGAATTGTGTCATTTTTATTTATTTTTAACGGCGTTCTAATAAACGCGGACGAAGATTCTTCTGGAAGCTGTAATAATACAACTTCAGCTCGAGTAGAATATGAGTATAACACAGATGTAGTTAGTACAGAGCACATTATTACATTCAATGGATATTTTATGAGGTCTACTCGCGAGAAGTATGTCGCCGCGGCCCTCAACAATGCTGGGGTAAGTTATCAAATTGATCTTGGTGAATAAGCACAATAGATTTTTACATAAGTATTAGTTTTGGCTTTGCTTTTTCTTTTTTTATCCAATTTTATATCATAATTTTGTTTTACAGCAGCAAGTAAGCAAAACATATTCGAGCATGTGCAAATGTTATTGTGATCATTTATTTAGCAGATGTTATTATCCCTATGTTTCGTCCATCACATGTTTGTTTGTATCTGAATCTTGCAAATGATGTATCACATGATCTATCATGTGATGCATCATAGATACATCCTCTGCACCTCACATCATTTGGCACGGAACAAGACCAGCTATCGAAGGTAACCCTCTTAATATTGAAAGCGATTTTCTCAAGGAGCTGGTTTCAGCAAAATCATCAATGACTTTTTGTTGAGACAAGATAACAAAGGTCCATTAGTTACATACATACATAAAAGTTCCATTAGTTACATACATACATCATAATATCACTATATCCCTAATGGTGCCGACAGAGCATTTTGGGTCTTGCGACTCCCGGAGCCACAAGATTTATTAGTTAATGCAGTCATTTAGTTTCTGATAAATTGAATTTGATTTTAACAAATTTATAGTAACAAAATTTTTTGTTGAAACTATTTTATTTTTAGGCAAAAAATATTTCAACCATTAATGGAAAAAAATTACCATTTTATTAATAAAATAAATAGGGAAGGGATGAAAGTTTTCAAAACGCCTAGAAGGTTTTCTTGTGTTAGGAATAACAAATAATGATGTCTGATATTTCTTGTGCGTCAATTAATTATATAAAATAAATAACATAATAGGTATAATTCAAAATTTACTTTTATATGTTTTCCGCTGTTGCTGCCATATCTTTTACCTGGAACTTCAAATGTATAAAACAATATATTATAATTTTTATACTTATTTATGTTTAATATGCTCCTTTATTGTAAAATTACAGGGACAGTTTCAAGTGGCAGATGAAAGAATTTTATTTCACATCAAGATTTGAAATAAGCGAAAAACATACAAAAGTCACTTTTGAAAATCGGATATTTATCTTCTATATATTATATATATATAAAAGGAGAAGCTGACTGACTGAATGATTGACTGACATATTAATGCAGGGCCTAAACTATAAGGGTTAGAAACTTGAAATTTTGCACAGGGTTTCCTTTTATAACGTAGGGGAGCACTAAGAAAGGATTTTTGGAAATTCATCCCCTAAGGGGGTAAAACGGGGGTGCAAAGTTAGTATGAAACTTTGCCATTATTGAAGTTATTCGAATGAAATTTAGCATGAAGGTTCTCTACTGAAAGGCATGAAATATGAGTAAAATATTTTTTTCGAAATTCGTCCCTTATGGGGTTAAACGAGGGCGCAAAGTTATAATGAAACTTTGCCATTTTTGAAATTATTCGAATGAATTTCAGCATGAAGGTTCTTTATTGAAAAGCATAAAACGAGTAAAATATTTTTCAAAATTTGTATGAAACTTTCAATTTTTGAAGTTATTCGATTGAAATTCAATATTAAGGTGTTTCATTGAAAGTGATAAACCAAATGTAAAAAAAAATTCTAAACTAATAAGTATAAAAGATTTTCGTTTTTGCCTACATTATCGGATTCGAACCGCGATGTGCCGCGGTCGACAAGTGGGCAACCCGAATGCAGAAAATATCTAACTAAAATTTAAAACCTCCCCGACAGTCCAGAAAGTCAGTTCGTCATTCGCCCTTTCATTTCATTTGCTCATTGTTACAAGATATGTAATTTGCTATTGAGTGGCGGCGGTTGTGCTGGACCAATTTGCACCAAACATATCTAAGAACACTCCCGACTAATACACCTTTCAAACAAAAAAAGAAACTAATTCTAAACCGGTTCATCCGTGCGAGAGCTACGATGACACAGAAAGACTCGGAATCACATAGACATACACATGTCTAACTTATAACACCCTGTCTATTTTCGTCGGAGGTTAAAAACAGAGGCATCTATTTATATAAAAGAAGAAACTGAATGACTGACTGACTGACTGACATATCAATGCACAGCCCAAACTGCTGAGTCTAAAGGCTCTAAATTTGGCACATAGGTTCCTTATGAGGTCTAGGGGTGCACTAAGAAAGGATTTTTCAAAACGAAAAACGGGGACAAAGCACAGGGGAGAGGGGACAGGGGATAGGGAACAGGGAACAGGGAGGGGGAGTCCTATAAGAACCATTTTCGACTTCTACGCGGACGAAGTCGCGGGTTAAAGCTAGTTTACGATAAATAGACATGTTATTCCGGATACCTGAAAAAGTTTTAGGTGTATTATAACATTTTGATCCCTTTCCTATAATACAACCTCCGTGGCATAATGGTCAACACGCTAGTCTGTCAAACTGGAGGTTCTGGGTTCGATGGCCTTTTTCAAATTGTCCAGGGTCTTGGGTGTCTATCTATATATGTATTTATTAAAAAAATATAGTATTGTTGAGTTAGTATCCCATAACACAAGTTTAAACTTACTTTGGGGCTAGCTCAATCATAGTGATTTTTCCCTATATGTCCCTATGTATACATATATATATAAGAGCCTCTTCTTCTTCATTGGCCCAAAGCCTCCAGACCTCCAAATATGGCCTAGCAGCCTAACAAGCATAATTTTGTGAGATGTGTAAAATGAGTTGCCCAATTGCCAGCATTCTTGGCACCATTGCCAGATCTTTTAGACTATGTTTAATTTTAAGGTTTTGTTTCTAGTTTAATCTTAACTGTACATATATTTGTTGGCTATTTATGTATTTTGAGTCGCTGTGTGGCACAAAAAAGACTTTAAATTCGTATTAACGTATTGCTGCAGACATATTAGGTACTGTTTTGGTAATGGCAAGTAGCCAGCCCATCATTGTCTGATTTATTTGCTACTTGCTGTTGCCCATGGAAGTGCCTGTGTAATCAAAATCCATGCCAAATAAACTGATTATACAAGCAATACAAATAAGATTTATGATTTATGAATGCAATCCAAATTACATATGAATCTGTTAAGCCATTTTGGCACTAAACAGGGACCAACACATACATCATTAGAAATTTTTTTTATTTATATACGTAGGTTTTTTTTTTGATTAACAAACTATGGGCTGCATGAATTTTTCGGGGTCCAGTGCTGCCCCCATTTGAAATAAATCATTTGTAAAGAAACGAAGATATCATTTAAAATTTTATCTTGATCAGACCCTACAGAATCCTTCAAACTATTTTATGAACTACTGTTTACAGTTTAAAGCTTCACGAGCTTTTCTACGCACATTAGCGGAAAACGGCCACTTTTTACAAGATTTTATTTAGTTTCCTGCCCTGTTGTCTGTGGGTCTGTCTGTCTGTGTGTAATCAAATCTTACAAGTTAAATTTGACCCACTTCCCGGTTTCCGATTAAGCTGAAATTTTGCACGCATGCGTATATAGCGTGACAATGCAATATTATGATGACATAGAGTAGATCTGATAATGGAGCTGGACAGTGGCAATAGGAACACTGTAATGAAACGACGCCTCCCCATCCACTTTGAGCTCGTTTGATTCGTCTTGAGCGTTACTTTAGATAAAAGCTTTTAAAACGTATTTTTTTAAAGTAATTACTTTTTATTATGTTGTAAATAAGTTCAGCAACAACAAACTGTTCAATGCTGTATTGGAACATATTTTTCGCAAACTTGAATGGGATGATTACGGTCTCAGCATTAATGGTAGGGACCTACCTAAACCATCAAGATTTGCAGATGATGTGGTCCTGTTAGAAGAAGATCCTATAAAACTGGAACTCATAATCAAAACTCTGGTGGAAAAAAGCGCAGAGGTATTACTTGAACTAAATGCAATTAAGACAAAGCTGATGACCAACTCTGAAGAAGTAAACATAGAAGTTCATGGAAACAGCCTCGAATATGTGAATGATTATGTCTACTTAGGTCAAATCATCTTACAACGGAATGTCCAAGGAAGTAGTTAAAAGAATTGCCTGTGGATAGAGTAAATACTGGTCCCTAAAAGAAATAATGAAGAACAAACATCTACCAATGCATAAAAAAAAGAAACCTTCCCACCATGACTTACTGATGCGAAACTTGGGCTATAACGGAAATACATAGAGAAAAGTTAGCTAAATGTCAAAAGGCCATGGAGCGAAATACGCTTGGAGTTAGACTGAAGGACAAAATCAGATACTCAGCAATAAAACGGACTACCAAAGTGACAGACATAATGAGGCGTATTGACCACCTGAAATGGAGTTGGACTGGCCACATGGTAAGATGCGGAAAAAACCAGTGGTCAAAACAAGTGACACTTTGGTACTCAAGGGATGGGACTAGGGTACAGGGCCCAATCACGCGCTAGAAAGACGACATCTGCCGTACCTTGGGGCCTTACTGGATTAGAGTGGCAGAAGATGACAATGGAGAGAGCTGGAGGAGGCCTATGCCAAAAGCACACCGAGCTGTGGGACATTGTATAAAATGACTTTCAAAATGAAATCCACAATAGAAAGAAACCAAAAAGCTCGGAAACAAAAGGCTTTATTACTATTATTTTTATAAATAAGTTCAGCAGTGAAATTATACACTCAAACAGCACAGGATCGAGATGGGTGGTGTCGACGAAGATAGGCCTATGGTTAGCAGTTGGTCGGAAAAGGGCTGAGATGATGTTAGTATGCCTCATATGATGACGATGATGATAGAACGTAACTACTTATACGTATAATGACTCCTATTGTACATGTAGTGATGTAATCGACCACGTTTTTACCTTTTCTCCTTTAATTTTTTATACTTTACCATCAGATATCAAACTGGACGATACTGCAGCGGAACAATCCTGCTGTGGAGTTCCCGAGCGACTTCGACGTGATCGTTCTGGAGGAAAGCGGACGTCGCGCATTGCACGCCTTGCGCGACCACCCCGCTGTCCGCAGAGTCACCATGCAACGCCAGGTGCGGCGCACCATCAAGTACATTCAAGAGGTGTGTGTGCTTTTGTTCTTTGCAGGCGACACTAATAGTTACTATGGTTTCGCATGAAATGACTTCAGAACCACGCGAATGGCTTATCGGGCTGCCGCCACCTGCCGCACAACTTCAAAGTGTCCTTTACAACGTTCAAGGCCCTGGTGGGAGTAATACGTAACTAGCGCTTTCGCAGGTTTAGATACTCATGGTATGGTCCATACTTGGATGTGAGACCACAAGTCATTCGACTCGAAAGATGAAGAATACCACATGTAGCATAAAAATGACTCCTTCGTCTTTCAAAAGACATGCTAAGCCGTTGGTAGGTACATAGAGACAGTTAGGCCTTGCTGTCAACATTGTATAGCACTTTTGAAGGCTTTTGCAAGTTAAGCAACTGCAATGTTCACCATCGTGGTCTACACTCTAATGGGTGACCACAAGGGGTATTAAAATGTCTCATGCTAACAAAGGCACTTTAAGGTATGGCCCTTCTCTAATAGTGTCAGATACCTTTAGGCAACTTGAAAAGTCTTACTCGGTGTTGGCCACTTACACAAACGACTATGGTCACGAATACAAGTGGGTATCATTGTCAGGTTGCTTAACTAGAGCTTGTTATGTATTCTCCTTACGGGCCAATGAGCTCCTCAAAGCCCGCAGTGCAGTTCCCGAGCGACTTCGATGATCATCGTAGAGTCTAGAGTAATGCGGGCGGCGTGCAATGCTCGCCTTGTGCGGTCACTTCGTTATCCGAAGGGTCACCATAAAACACTGTGTGGCGCACTATCAAGTACGTACATCGAGGAGATAATATGTACGTGATGTTATTTGTATTGTCTATGATAACTTACATGTACCCAGTTGCATAGGCATTTATCATGTCTTTGCAATTTGTGGTATGTGTCTATTGTTTTGAGGGTCGTCAACGCAGCTTGAGTTAAAACTCATGCGGCTGTTTTAAGTCTCTTGACATCATTTTCACGTGCACTCTTTTTTTCCAGGATGATTGCGGCTCATCGTCCTGCCTGTACACGGGCTGGCGAAACCACCGAGCCCGGAATATCCGTTCTTTTCGACAGCCACGCGAGGTATAGTTCACTATAGTGTAAACAAAAGTAAATTTGGCACTTTAATCCGCCTTTATGAGGGCTGAACGAGTGTAAATTGCAAATAAGTGTTGATTCATTCGTTTAACAAAGTTCTCTGCTACAACAATAACAAGCAATTTCTAGTAAAAATCCTCCAATTTTATTTTCGTATTGTCGACGTTTTTGTCTTTTGTGTATTTTTTTGTTCAATATTTAAGTAATAGAACTATAACACTATAGAATAATATATTGAGACGACACTGTATTATCGAGATGTTTTTCGATAGTTCTAATTATTATTCAGTACGACTGTATAACATGGGAGTCTAATTAATCTCCAACAAAAAAGAGGAGTGTAATAAGTTTGACGAGTCTGTGTATCTGTGTGTCGAGTCTGTCTATGGCATCGCAGCGCCTAACCGAATGGGCCGATTTTGATGCGCCTTTTTTTGTTGTTTGAAAGCTGATTTGATTGATGGAAATCAGTTTTGCTGTTCAAAAGTTATTGGGGGTAATCGCTTGAAAGTCGGGGGTGGTTTTAATTTGCCTAGTGAATACACTTGTTTGTTATATTGTATATTGCAGAATGGCGGCTACACTTCTAGGAAGCTACTGAGGACGGTGCCGCGTCAGATCACGTCAGTGCTGAAAGCAGATGTTCTCTGGTCCCTCGGCGTGACAGGTACACAGTCTTTGAAGCTCTATTTCTACTATTCGTATCTATAACAAAATGATGGATTCCTATGGATGAACAATCGCGTACTTATTTACCTGAGCAGGCTTCTACCTATCTTGTTTTTTTAAAATCCAAAGTAATATGAGCATGAAGAATATATGAATTAGCGGCTGTGTGAGCTATAGACCTCGCGACTTACCCCCAACCCGCTGAAGTTTATCGGACAAAAAAGTTGCGTCCTAATGGTAACAAAAATGTGATATTTTTTAAATGGCTGAAGAATTCTTTTTTTTAAGTTTTAAAACCTTTATTTCCTGACAGACGGACAAAATCATTTTTGGACCTCTAGGAACTGAGACTTCGCTCGCTCGGTAATTAAAAAGATTTCAGTGAAGTACTACTAACTAGTTATTCACATTGTCAGATGTCTTTTTCAACATTAAAAGTATGATTCATAGTGGTATATAACGTTTTCCAACACTTTTGAAAAGGAGAGGAAAAGCATTGCAGTTTTAGCGTTAAAATTTTGTGTACTCATCATATTAAAAAAAAAAATTTGAGCCAGTCGCCTATTGCACCAATGAAATTGGTCTGTATAAACAACTGTTCAAACACAGTTCTTATTTCATTATTCAATATTGTTTTGTAAACTGTGTAATAAATTAGAAGTATCATATTTCGGCCTCATACCCGAAACATCTATTATGGGATTGTATAATGTGACGTCCGAAGCGCGGAAGGTTATGTGTAGATGACAGCTGTACATATTTTTAGGTGCCTTTTTTTTAAATTTTAATTCAACAATTTGACGCCGATATGGGCACGATACGCACGAAAATAATAGTAGACTAGCTGTAACCCGCGACTTCGTCCGCGTAGAAGTCGAAAATGTTTATAATAGGTTTTTTGATTGCTTTTTTACGTCTATTAATTTTGGCATAATTGAAACATAAAATATAACAATCTTTATTAAAGTGTAGGTATTCCCTGTTCCCGTTCTCGTTCCCGTTCCCATACCCGGAAATGCATTTTTTTTAAAAATCTTATTAATGAATTATTATTTTTTGCTAATCACTAATTCAAAAATGTCAGGTGTCTCGCTTCAAAAATGACGAATATTCATACAAACTTGCAACCCCTATTTCACCCATAAAGGGATGATGGGATTCAAAATCTAGTAAATCACATTACTTTCTACTAATTCCAAAAATTAATTAAAAATTCATGTGTCTCACTTTAAAAATAACGAAGTTTCATACAAACTGGCAACCCCTATTGCACCCCGTTAGGGATGGAATTTCCAAAAATCCTTTCTAAGCGGACGTCTCCTAGTCACAATCTACCTTCCTACCAAATTTCATTTTCATTGGCTTAGTAGTTTTCGAGATTTCGTGATGAGTGAGTGAGTGATTTCCGCTTTTAGAATAAAGAAGGTGCTACAAGGAGATAAGGTAGTATTTTGAAGGCGAGGGCGCTACTTTGAATCCAGAGCGAAACGAAAGATTCATGTATATCGCCCGAGATAAAAATATTACCGTACCCGAGTAGCACACTCTACTTTTCATCTCCATCTAAGAGAAAAACTAGCACATACAAAACAGAATATAAAGAACGTAGAACGCCTACAATACCTAATCAGACTTCAACCGACATTATTAATACTAACCTTTGTTTGGTGTCGTTTTTATACAATAAATACTAAGAAATATTTTTTCGAAGACCACCAACTTTAGATAAATGTTCACTCTTAAATTTGTTTGCGTGGTCCTTCATATCTTTTTATTTCATAGGTTAACTTGATAACTATTCACAATTTACTTAGTCACGAAAAAATCTTCTAATTTACACATATAATTACATTTCAATAAAAATAACCTAAAACTTCTGTAATTACTTGAGTCAAAGAGAAAAATTATACTTATTTCTTTTTCCGAAGCGACGAACATATTTATCCATGTTGACGACGATATGTATTCCAAATTTAAAAAATCACGTCTGTGCGAATTATTTTTTACTTTAAAACAAAATTCTTTTTTTTTTTTTTTGCTGGACTATCAACATTATTTTTGATTCTACATAAATTACCCTGGTGTTCAGGTTTTAATTCCTACAGATCTTTTTCACATTTGAGTCCCGAGAGAATAACCAGTAACTTTAGCTCCAAATGTTTTGGGATGAAAACATCGTTTTTCGAGTATGAGTCGATGAGATGAAAAACATATAGGATGCGCTCGAGGCTCTTGTATATAAGGGATTATAAAAGTTTTTTATTTAGGCGAAGGCATCCGAGTGGCAGTATTCGACACTGGTCTGGCGCGTCACCACCCACACTTTGGGCGCGTCAGGGAGCGCACTGACTGGACGGGAGAAAACACTCTGGACGACGCTTTGGGCCACGGGACTTTCGTGGCAGGCGTGATCGCGTCGCGCACCGATTGCCTTGGTTTCGCGCCAGACGCCGATCTGCATATATTTCGAGTTTTCACTGATAATCAGGTAAGCCATAAATACCAGGGCGCACTTTAGTAAGCGAGTGAAACGTTTGAACTCTAGAGAAAATTGGACGTCCAGCTGGGCTAAAAAATGTTTGTCGGACGGACGTAATGACCAGCCTTGGATTCATATTATACATATTTTCACGCCTGTTACCCATAGGGCTAGGCAAAGACTATGGATTTCCACTGGCTACGATCCTTGCAAACCTCTTTTGCTTCGTCAACACTCATTACTCTTTTCATACATGCTCTCCGGTTATAGGTACTCCTTACGTCACCTTTCTTCAGAACATCTGCAATTTGGTCGCAAAACGTTCGTCGAGGTCCTCATCCGCACGATAAATATTTTTGGTTAGTCTTCTTTCATCCATCCTCTCAACATGTCCCAACTACCTTAACATTCCTTTCTCAGTTTTTGTCACTACATTCTCTTTCACTCCACACCTCTCACGTATTACCTCATTTCTTATCCGGTCTTTTAAAGTTACACTAAAACTTCTTAAAGCTCGCATTTCAACTGCATTTCCGACTTTCATTCTTCTTCTGCTATACCCAGCTTTCACTACCATACATAAGAGTAGGTACCAACACTCCATGATGAACAGCACGACGTGCACGTCATATTGTACATTTGGATATATTCATTCATAGCCTCCGTTTACGTTGCTGAAGGTACTACGGAGCTCAGCTTTGCATTTGTGTGAGTGCACACGGATAGTGTAGGTGAGACATCAGCTTGTGGCACAGGACGACCCGCGTCGGTTTATACTTGTTTTTTAAATACACTTGGATATATTCATTCATAGCCTCCTGTTACGTTGCTGAAGGTACTACGGAGCTCAGCTTTGCATTTGTGTGAGTGCACACGGATAGTGTAGGTGAGACATCAGCTTGCGGCAAAGGACGACCCGCGCCGGTTTATACTTGTTTTTTAAACTCGGTCTGAGTCGCGGCACGGTCCTCACCATAGACCTAGAATTGTTTTTACTGTGTAAACTCGCACATGGTTTCTCTGCCGCGCCTTTGGTCCGCTAGCAGCTTGACATTCCAGTGTTGTTGTGTTTGAAATATTCGTGAAATAAACTAACATTAATAATAAATAGCGGCAACAGAAATACCTACATCATCTGTGAATATTTTCGTTTAGGCGCATAATGCTAAAAGCGCAAAATGATAGCCGCTCGCAAAATGATAAAAGAGAAAAATGTTAAAGAAGCAAACTGTTAATAACGCAAAATGACAAAAGAGCAAAATGGTAAAAGCGCAGAATGGTTAAAAAATTTAGTTGTAAAATGTATGAGCTGCTATGACTATATGGTGAATTGTGAATCGCTACTAACATATTTAATTCGATTACAAAGTTTTCTTGATAAATTAGATTGTCGGCTGTCTAGACCCTCTGGCTCTACGTAGGGATGTTGCATCCTTGTGCATTTTTATCGTATTTATCATGGGGAATGCTCTGAAGAATAGTTCGACTTAATACCTGCTGCAAAATTTCACGTCCACACCACCCGCCTGAAATTAAAATTTCATCCACACCACTTACATAGTTGACAATCAACCACCGTACGTTTTAAAAGGAACTTTTTACCACGTACGACTGAACTGTGGAATCAACTTCCTGCAGCAGTGTTCCCGGACCGATACGACATTGAAACCTTCAAAAAATGAGTGTATATCTTCCTGAAAGGCCGGCGACGCTTTTGTTACACCGCTGGTGTTGCAGTTGTCCATGAGCAGTGTAGTCGGGGCTGTGAATTTTCAGTTGTATGGGAATTTCACAATAAATCCTACAGTAGAGATTTTTTTCGAAATTCCTTAGAATGTGCTATTTCAACCGTAAATTACAGGTTTTCCCCCAAAAATGGTTAAAGATTTTTTTTAAATGCCATTCTTATACTCACATTGTTATATCTTTCGAAGAATAATTTCTACACGGGAGTTTTTTTGTCACATGTTTACCCATAAATAATTAAAGCTTGATTTAAGAAATCTCTCCTAAATAAGAAGAGGATATATATATTTTTTAAACATAATATTTAAAAAAAATCCTGTGCAAGCATACAAAATACGGTAATTGTGATTTTTATATATTATTATTATATTGTTGTAATGCTCAATATCCTAAATTTTCACCAGGGTGACATCAGCAGTTTTTTTTATTAATATTTAATGGTTTTTCATGCTGACGCATTAAATCTACATTCAAGATTTATTTATAACCTTAAAAACTATAAATTATTGAATCAAGTATAAAAAAATCTCCGATAAATATTCGGAGGAATTCCTGTAATAAAATAAAAACCATTTTCGCATGAACGGGTGAGTGGGGCTCGTCATTGCGTAGTGCAAGAAAGTACGCGTAGGTTCTAAGGTTAGGTAGTCGGCGGCGCGGCGCGGCGGCGGCTGCGCAGAGCGTTGGTTTCAAATTCGAAGACATGTACTTAGAGATAAAGGTCTGTTTTTAGGGTTCCGTACCCAAAGGGTAAAAACTGGGCCCAAACTAAGACTCCGCTGGGCGTCCGTCTGTCTGTCTGTCCGTCTGGCACTAGGCTATATCTCATTAATCGTTATAGCTAGAGTTGAAATTTTCACAGATGAAGTATTTCTAATGCCACTATAACAACAAAAACTAAAAACAGAATAAAATAAATATTTAAGTGGGGCTCCCATACAACAAACGCGATTTTTTTATAGATAATGGCACGGAACCCTTCGTGCGTGAGTCCGACTCGCTATTGGCCGGTTATTTAAAATAAAAAGTATGCCGTTCGTAGAGTATAAAAACTCGTAGAGTTACACTATTTTCTTAAAACGGAAAAATCTTATATGAAGAAAAATGTACTTGTGGGAAAGCTTTTGTTTTTGTAATTAAATTCTTTTTTAAATTAAATTTGAGATTTTTCTATCACGAATTTTATTCAATCTTCGTTCTTACCGACTGTTCCACGACATTCACGCATTGTTTTCCCCGTCATTCGAAGCCTATATAATGAGAGAGGCAAGCGTTTCCGGTTCTAGTACTAGTCATGACTTTCGATCTTGGTCCACGCCAGCTGCCGCTTTCGCTTCCCACTGTGCACGTTCCCCGCTACGCGATACTAGTGCCACCTAGGCAGTTCTGTTTATCAACCCAGTTGGTTCGTCATTGGCATTTTCGAATCCGCTCGAGACTGTTATCTAATATGATATGCATAATTTAAATCGCCTTGCCGTTGTTACATGTTGAGCGAGGCTGTTTTTGTGCATATTTGTCCACATGTAGCTAAACAAATTGTTAAGTTATAAAAGTGTGTAACCAAATAAACAATTATTCCTTTCTTTCTTTCATTTACTAGCCAAAAACTTTAGGAGGAAAAGTGGTTAAATCGATGGAATATAGCCGTTTAGACTATTTAGGTTATTTGAGATAACAAATTGAATATTAACGTGGTTAAATCGTAGGTAAGTATTTTGAAGCAATATTTTTTCTCCATTTTATTTCGGTTATTGTTTTTCTACATTTTAACTGTGTTAAAGTTCATAGAACGTATATAATTATTGCTATCTCTGTAATCTTATTCCTTTTCAGATTCTTCTACCTAGGTATCTCATAATGGTATGTTTGACAATCAGATCTATGGCTAAATTTAAAATATTATTTTTATTTAATAACAGTTCGCAGAAGAAAGGGACGAGTGAAAAAATAAGGGGAGGCCCTTGACCAGCAGTCGGACACAATACCCACAGGCTATAAATATGTATAAATATAACAGTTTTGCAGCTCAGGTTTATTGGTTTTACAGAGACAGAAATCCCTTAATCTTAACCCTTTTTTGAGTGTGATATTGGTTTATCTTTATCACAATCCTAATCAATATATTCTTTCTCTTTGTCTTTCCCTTTTCCCACTTTAAGTGGGCTCGGTTCTCTTAATTCTTCTTCGCCAGGTTGTTCTATTCTGGGTTGTCAGTGGGTTTACATTTTCCTTTTTCATCGCTCGGGCCCTGCTCTTCCACCAGGTGGCAGGAGGACGCCCTTTTCCGCGCTTTTTCTCCGGCAGCTTTGTGAACGACATAGTCGCAGTCCCTTCGCATCACATGGCCGTACCATCTCAGTCTGGTCTCTGTTAATTTTTCTGTTTTAGGTGAAACTTTAAAACTGCCTCTCACAAACTCATTTCTAATCTTGTCCAATCTAGTAACACCACCCGACCATCTCAACATCTTCATTTCATTAGTATGGAGCTATTGTTCATGCGTTCAATTTACAGTCCAGCATTCTGCGCAGCATCGCGGGTCGTACGGCTGTTTTGTACACTTGCCCTTAGTTCTCACCGGCATACGTTGATCACAGAGGACACCAGTAAGGCCTCTCCATTTCTGCCAGCCAACACTAACTCTGTGTGAGACATCGGCTTCAATACTAGCATCCGCAGTTACAACAGACCCCAGATATTTGAATTGGCTGACTTGCGGTACAGGCGTTCCGTCATCGTAGTATATTGTGGGTAAGTTGTTGTTCGCGCCCTCACTAAAAATACACGCCATGTGCTCCGTCTTGGATCTACTAATTCGGAGTCCGTACCTTTCCAAGGCCACCGTCCATCTGAATAGGGTCTATTGAAGCTTTTCTGGTGTGTTTGAAACAAGCATGATATCATCTGCATACAGTAGACTCCATGGTAGAGGCGACTGGACATCCCTGGTCAAGTAGTCCATTACCAGATTGAAAAGAAATGGGCTTAGGGCAGACCCCTGATGAACACCAACCTTTACCTCTAAGGCGTCACTAAATCCAGCCGGACTTCTTACACGGGTTTTGATGTGATAGTACATATCTTTCACAATATCTATGTAAAACTCCGGTACATTTTGAGCTCTCATTGCTTGCCTGCCTAGTCTTCGGGGCATTGTCGAACGCTTTTTCCAAATCAATGAATATTAGGTGTAAGTTTTGTTTATTCATGCGATCTATTAATAAGACTCCGTTGTCCGTCTGTCTGGTTTCACCCGGCTGTTTTTCTAGACAGTTCAAAACTTTTACAGAATGTATTTCTGTTGCCACTATAACAACAAATACTTAAAACAGAATAAAATAAATATTTAAGTAGGGTTCCCATACAACAAACGTGAATTTTTATAGATTATGGTACATAACCCTTATAGAGTAAGATCCCAGAGCGATAAGACATAACTTATTTTCTCAAAGATGAAACCTTAAGTTCTCAGTAGCGTCTCATGTACTTTGTATACCTGCGTGCTCGTGAAGCTTGTCCTGTGACACCTGGGCAGGTACCAGGTGAGAAAGGTAACTAAAAATAAGAGTTACTTACCTTTAATTTATATGGCTAATTTTTAAATATGTTTTATAGAATATCATTCTCAAGTATAATCGAAAGTGTCAGACACTTTCCATGGACCAAAACTTTTGTCAGACGCTTTAAAGCTCCACAAAAAAATAAATTAACTTTACTTATTTTTTAATGTCTGATTTTTAAATATGATATCGAGATAACTATTACAAAATTATATTTAATCAGTCAGACAAATTGGAATGACCAGAAATCCCCTAAACACAAAAATTATTCGGCCGTGAGTACAAGCGCGAGAGCACTATGCGCATGCGTTTCAGAGCGAATAATTTAAATATTACAAAAAAGTACTTACTGGTTTCGATTAAATATTTTGCATCTGTATTTAAATAAGATGAATTTCAACATTAAGGTTATAATTAATAATTATTAAGGTAATTTATTTATTGCATATTTTCAGTAAATTGTTTTTTTTTGGAGTTATTGTGTTTTCTAAAAAAATATTTTTATATTTTTTTTCCCAAAGATAACAATTTTAACATTTTTAAGAAAAAATAATTTTAGTAAAATAATATTAACTATGGTTAGCAAGTGAAAGTATTTGATTGTCCTTAATCATCGTCATCATCCTAAAAATAATCATTAGAAGTTTCAACATTGAGCCAGTCTAATTGTCCATTCGAGTCATCGTTCTCATTATGTTTAGGGGATTTTTGGTGATTCCAATTTCTGACTGATTGAATACACTTTCGTAATAGTTATCTCGATAACATATTTAAAAATCAGACATTAAAAAATAAGTAAAGTTCCATTATTTTTTGTGGAGCTTTAAAGCGTCTGACAAAAGTTTTTGTCCATGGAAAGTGTCTGACACTTTCGATACTACTTGAGAATGATATTCAATAAAACATTAATTTTTTGGTGAAGTTCTGAAGAAAAAAATGATGAATGAGCTCTGTGTGAGTCTAACTTAATTTACTTGTAAAACGTGTTTTTTTTGGAGTATTGTTTTTTGTCGCATAACAATCCTTACTCCAGCACGATACCTTCTTTCCAAGCTAAGAAAACTTATGAATTAGCACAGTTATCAATAAGAAAAATCCAATTTTCGTGTGACACAATATAAGCCAGGTATACAGGTGTTTACTACTCATTCAAAAGGTGGCTCACGTCAATGTGATCGCTATCTCTTTTGCTCTTGTGAGGGCAACAATTAACGTATTGTTTGTCGCATTCTGCTAGTTCGGTCTTCTTACGCAGTAAAAAAAAATCTTGGTCTATGTAATGTATACTATACGTTGCGCGCACATACACAGTAGACTGAGACAGATTGTGAGTTAAAGAAGAGAAACCGAGTTACTATGGACGTCTCACTCGCTCTGAAACGCATGCATAATCATCTCGCGCTCGTACTTACGGCCGAATAATTTTTGTGATTAGGGGATTTTTGGTCATTCCAATTTGTCTGACTGATTGAATATAATTTTGTTATAGTTATCTCGATAACATATTTAAAAATCAGACATTAAAAAATAAGTAAAGTTCATTTATTTTTTGTGGAGCTTTAAAGCGTCTGACAAAAGTTTTGGTCCATGGAAAGTGTCTGGCACTTTCGATTATACTTGAGAATGATATTCTATAAAACATATCTAAAAATCAGCCATATAAATTTAAGTTGAGTAACTCTTATTTTTAGTTACCTTTCTCACCTAGTACCCACCCAGGTGTCACTGGGCAAGTTTCTCAAGCACGCAGGTATACAAAGTATATGAGACGCTACTGAGAACTTAAGGTTTCATCTTTGAAAAAATAAGTTATGTCTTATCGCTCTGGGATCTTGGACTATTAGTGCGCGATCCGACTCGCACTGGGCCGGATTTTTTTTTCACCGTGACTCTTTTCTTCACCTAATGGTGAATTACAAATAATGCAATCCATATCACGGTTCCATATTAACCACACTAGTATTTTTTAGGCCCACCAAATTTTCACTTTCTTATCGCGTCAAAATGTAATCAAATGAGCGGTGACATGAAAATAAACAAATTAATGAAACGGCACGCGCCCCTCTATGGGTTCTGAGCTGTAGTAGGTTTATTTTTTCTATCTCTTTCACACACTGGACTTGCTGCGCGGCCGCAGCGCAATCAAGGTCACGCGTGTGAGACATACATTTAATTTATTAAATTTTTAGGTGCATAATTAGCGATTATTATTAATCCTTTTTGTAAAATTGAGGGATTTTTTGATATTTATTGGTTCATGTGAAGAAATTTACAGATAAAATAAAATATTCGGTGTAGAATTAATGCGCGGTACAAAAACAATAAATGAAACGAAGAATATTCGTTAATTAATTAGTTCCGTGTAAGTCACCCTGGTGAAAAGTTACAGATATATTCAAGACTACTTTGTGGTCGTATTCCCAAATTTGCACCGTGTGTATGATTTTGTGAGTACAATTTTTTTTTAAAGAAAAGCTATTTATTTTTCTATGACTGGAAACTTATTAAAAACTGGATATCTTTTATTTACAGGATAGTGATGTCCTATTATTTGATAGTGTACATTAATCTCTACTGTAGATAATTTTTTTGTACGAGCAAGGCCGTTTAAAATATTTTTCCCCATATTTCATGAATTTCATGATGCTTCTGGAGGAAGGAGACAAAAGTTATACAAGGCTTATATATTTTCTATATCTTAAATCATCACAATCGAGATCAGAATCAGATCAAAGAAATCGGGAGTGTAGGAATTTGTCGGTTTGTTTTGTTTAATGACTGGACTAGTGATGATCACTTACCATCAGGTGACCCGCTTGTTCGTTTGCCGCCCTATAACATAAAAAAATAAGTTTTTTTTTTAAGTAGGTGCAAATAACGTCACGTGGTAGCATATTATCTTTACTATCTTTTGGCTACTACTACTGCACCAGACTCAGTTAAAATTATATAGTTTCGAGTAATTCAAAATATTACTATCAGTTGGTAGTTTTCTTTATTCTGATTGATAATTATAAAAAAGTAATTGGACAATACATGTTTAGATTATACATGAATTTGTTATAAAATATATTCGGACAAAGCGCCCAGATTGAGCTAGCCCCACAGTAAGTACGAGACTTATGTAATTATTCTTGGGTGTTTATCTATATATGTATTTGTTATAAAATATAGTATCGTTGAGTTAGTATCCCATAACACAAGTCTCGAACTTACTTTGGGGCTGGCTCAATCAGTGTAATTTCTCCTTATATATTTATTTATTACCGGATACGAACTCAACGATAAAAGATAGCATCGTTAAGTTAGTATGCCATAACACAAATCTCTAAAATTTACTTTGGGGCTAGCTGAATCTGTGTTATTTGTCCGTATATATTTATTTTTTTACTTTAACATTATGACTATTAAAAATATTATTATTTATTTTGATGTTATCATGAATGTTGACTATTTCAATTAGATTTTTTTCGGAAACTGTTTACGTTTTATTTATATTTTATTTGTAAGTAGCGAGTCACAATTCACCAAATAGTCATGGCAGCTTATATACTTTACAACTGAAATTTTTACCATTCTGCACTTTTAACATTTTGCTCTTTTAACATTGTGCGCTTTTACCATTTTGCTCTTTTATCATTTGCGAGCGGATATCATTTTGCGCTTTTAACATTATGCGCCTAAACGAATATTTCAACTGTCTAGCTATCACAGTTCATGAGATAGAGCCTAGTGACAGATAGACGAGCAGTGGAGTCTTAGTATTAGGGTTCCGTTTTTACCCTTTGGGCACTATATGTATTACATACAGTGTGAGGACGGGAAATTCCGTTCTACTAGGACTAGGAGATTCCGTTCTGTATTGAATACTTATAATTATTCTGTGCTTTTGGTACGGAACCCTAATGAACATATTATCGAGTTTTTTAATAATAAAAACGGTTCATTTCTTACTGATAAAACATTGTGACTCGCTAAATTTTTATGTATTTTTTTGACTGACTCTAGTTTTTAACGCTCACTAACATTAGTAATGATAGACTCGAGAAGAAGACTAATGCAAAGTTGAGCTTATCCCTCGAGGACTTTACATAAGTGTCAAGTTTTATCCGAATCCTTTATACGATCTGAAAGTTGACCTTGAAATAATATCGATACTATCTATAGTAATATTTTTTATTTATTTTTTATTCTATAACTAGCTGTTGCCCGCGACTTCGTCAGCGTGGACTTTAGTTTATTAGCACCGACATTTTAGTATTTTCAGTATAACCGGCCAAGTGTATGTCGGGCCACGCGCAGTTAAGGGTTTCGTAGTTGCGAATGCCAATTTAGAGTAAAAATTAATTAATAATTTTAAATATTTAGTTAAGTACTAAAAGGAACTGCACTTACCCAGGGCGGCGAAATCAGAGGGGCGGCAAAATCGTCGTATATATCCATCCCTCCCATGCTACCTATACCGGGGTGGCGTATAGTTATGAGGGGCCTGCAAAATGAAACCTTAAGGTCAAGACGGACCGAGACACGACGTGCTGTTCAGAATGCAAGTTACTGGTAATCAAGTAGTTGGCAAAACCAACAGGGACGGCATATTCACAAATTTTAGGTCCGGTACTGCTCAAAAACTGAATGCTTATGCAATAGGCAGTGACTTTGTTAGTACTTCATTCACCCTCCGTCATTCGGCAGGAGCCCCCACAGCTCTGTTTTAGATGTCTTTAGCAGAGTGCTGCCACCGGCTATAGGTACTACTTTGGTATCATCTCCTCCGCCCTCCTTATGTGGCGGTGCAACGGTAAGCCTTGTCAAACATGTCTTTCGCTAGGCGGGAGATAAAAGTCGAGAAATAAGCGCTCCTACTTTAAGTCCCAACGGATGACGGCGTTCCTCAAAGTAACGCGGAGCCGCGTCCATAGCGGGAAGCGAGAGAAAAGTACTGGGTAGATCTCCCACCGGGCCATCTTTGCTATCTTCACCACCCTATCGATGTGGGCTTTCAAGCTGAGGCATCCGCCGAACTTCAGGTACCTACTCCCAGATATTTGACGCGCGAGTGCCTCGGCACATCTTCCACGAAGAGATTTAAGGGTGGCAGGAGGTTGGTGTTCTCTAGAATCAATGTCTGCTTCTTATTGACATTCACTAAGAACCTCCATTTGAAGGCCTGTCGAGCCTAGGATAGTCTGGAGGGTATTCGCGGCGTACTTTGAGTTCAAACTTAGTGTAAAAAGCGCCGTAACGTTGGCGAAGAGTGCCAACTGAGCCTGGCCGGCAACTGGGATTTCGTCGGTGTATTACGCATATTACCATGGAAAACAGCAGCTCATGGAAAGAGGCCACATAACAGTCCTAAATAATGTTGGCATGGGTGCTCCAAAAGCCCCTAACCTAACCAAAGCTTACCGGACCTTTTTTAATGTGGAAAAGACCTACCGTTTCATCCACCCAGTCACGGGAAGTTGGGTAGAAACTAACCTTACCTACTTGTTACCCGAGGAAACGAATAAAGAAAAATTGTACCCGCTAGGGTAAAGGCGCGTGTTGACACAAACGCGCTTTCAACTCGCAGGACTGTATTTCTTGAGCGACAAAATCCAGTTTACTTCGCCTGACTGGCCCACGTTATGGAGGCAGTAGTTGCAGGTCATAGGCCCGCCTCCTGCGCCCTGTACGCCGGGGATATATGGCCAGGTTGGTTGCTCTCTCCCGGTCTCTCTCCGCCACCCCTTTGCGGACCATGACGTTCATGTGATGAACCACAGTCTACAGCGGAAGATCGTCCCCCACTACCGTGCACAGTGCAGCGCGGTCTTCCGCCCAGGTTGGGCAGTCCGTCAGGGTGTGACCCTAACCTCACCTAATCTGTCTTCTAGTCAAGCAGTACCAGGCAGCGCGGCACTCACTGCGCTTTTGTCTCCATGCTGGTTTAGGAGAACAGAAAAAAAAGCAGATCGTAAAAGCCGATCAAGTGAATGGGCGGAAACATAATCAGCACCTATCCTGTCACTACCTATTTTGATTGCTTTTTTCATTATCCCGCCGACAATCACGCTAAGAATGGCTGCTGGGCGTGGCCCACAGTGACTCACATAAATTTAAAATTTTTGAACAGTGCCATCTATCGGTGACAAAAAAGATATAATTTTTAAGAACACTCCAAATCCATCGAAATTGTCAATTTTTAGAGTTCCGTACCCAAAGGGTAAAAACCGGGCCCTATTACTATGACTCTACCGTCCGTCTGTCTGTCACCAGGCTGTATCTCATGAACCGTAATAGCTAGACAGTTAATTTTTTTATAAATAATGTACTTTTATTGCCGCTATAACATTAAATAATAAAAACAAAATAAAATAAATATTTAAGAGGGGCTCCAATACAACAAACGTAATTTTTTAAACATAATGGTTCGGAACCCTTCCTACGCGAGTTCGACTCGCACTTGGCCGGTTTTATTAACTTTATATTAACTTTCAATCATCATTTCATAACAAAAATTTTTGCTAATGTAACGGAACAGTTATTATATAACAATTTTCAAACAAAACTTGTTGACCTGATTCTTTAAATTGATTTAACTTTTTTATTTATGAACTGATTCAGATAAAACAGACACTAAATGTTAAGTGAAGCTTATCAAAATATATAGGAGTGAAAATTGCAACCGAATCGGTGCAGCCGTTTCTGATATTAGCGTGCACAAATGCACAGACAAACATACAAACAGATAAACAGACAAAAATTCGAAAAATCATTGTTTTGTGTTCTATTGCATTGATAAAAGCCCTCAACAATTTTTTTCTCATTTATCTTACATGTAGAGACAGCGATCGGTTACGAATTTATTATATGTATAGATATATAGATAGAAGATTAACTTTCAATCATCATTTTATATAACGACTAGCTGTAACTCGCGACTTCGTCCGCGTAGAAGTCGAAAATGGTTCTAATAGGATCTTTAGTTGTTTTTTTACGAATTGTGTTATAATATCCCATTCCCGTTCCCGTTTCCTTTTCCGTTCCCCTTCCCGTTACCGTCATTTGCTAGAGCAAAAGAGAACAAATGATCTATTTTTCTCAATTTTTTTGTCTCTCACTCAAAAAATGACGATGTTTCTAATAATATAAATTCGCCTAATGCATCCCAGGGGATGTAATTTCTAAAATCGAATTCCTGTATTATTATTTTTTATTGATCACTAATTCAAAAATCACATGTGTCTCGCTTCAGAAATCACGAAGATTCATACAAACTTGCAACCCCTATTTTACCCCTATAGGGATGTCATTTTCAAAATCTAATAAATGCATTATTATTTTGTATTAACTATTAAAATAAAATAAAAATTTCATGTGTCTCACTTTAAAAATTACGAAGTTCCATAATACAAGCTGGCAACCCCTATTTCACCCCCTTAGGGATAGAATTTCCAAAAATCCTTTCTTAGCGGACGTCTCCTAGTCACAATCTATCTTCCTGCCAGATTTCATTTTCATTGGCTAAGTAGTTTATGAGATTTTGTGATGAGTGAGTGAGTGAGTGATTATTATATGTATAGAAGATTAACAAAAGTTTTAGCCGATCGGTTGCATTAGTTACTTTTAAATCAATATTCTAATAACCATGTAGGCCGTGATTCTTTAAATTCATATAACTTTTTTATTACGAATGGATTAAAATGAAACAAATACTAAATGTTAAGTAAAGCTTATCAAAATACATTAGTGAAAACCGCAACCGAATCGGTGTAGCCGTTTCTGAGATTAGCGTGCACAAACGGACAGACAAACAGACAAAAATTCTAATATCATTGTTTTGTGTTCTATTGTGTTGATAAAAGCCTCTAACAATATTATTTCTCATTTATGTTCCATGTACAGACAGCGATTGGTTACGATTTTATTACATGCATAGATATAATAGATATTCTATACGAGAAATATTTTTTTTTTTTTTTTTGCAATATTTTGGTTTAGGCATTTATCCTCAATCTCACCTGATGGTAAGCGACGATGAAGACTAGGATGAAGCATGCCTATCCAAAAAATACCCATTCAATCTACTTTTGAATGTCCCGGGGCTGTACTTCTCTGGGAATATAGACGCAGGCAGTTCATTCCACACCTTAGCTACTCGAACCAAAAAGGAATTGACGAAGCGTTTAGTTCGAGACTTAGGTATTTCAACGACAAAGGGGTGAAACCCCTGTCCGCGCCTCGTAGTCCGATAGAGAAATGGTGAGGGTTTCACGAGATCAAAAAGAGCCTTCGAACACTCTCCAAAATGTATCCTATAGAAAACCGATAAGCAGGCTACTTTGCGACGATGCTCTAGGGACTGCAATTTTCTATTCGAAAGCTCATCGCTGTTTATAAGCCTGCGGGCTCTTCGTTTAACAGAGTCTAGTGCCTCAAGTTGGTATTTAGCGGAGCCATTCCACAAGTGACTGCAGTACTCCATGCAAGACCGAACCTGGGCTGTATAAAGATTAAGTAGCCGTTCAGGGCTGAAGTACCGCCGGACCCTAGAAATGACGCCCAACTTCCTGGAAGCAGTCAGTGCCATCGACTCTATCTGTTGGCCGAAGTTGAGTTTGGCCGTAACGCTGATGCCTAAAAGCCCAAGATGGTCAACTATCGGCAAGGAAACACCTTGGAAACTGGGTATAAGTTGGAAGTCACTCTTTTTTGCAGAAAAGAGACACGCCTGGGTTTTGGACGGGTTAAACTTCACAAGATTGGCGTCACCCCAATCCGACACCCCCTGTAATTTTAAGTTAACTCGTTCAATCATAGACTCTCTCAGTGACTGGATTTCTTGTGGACTTGTACGGGCACTGGACATATAACTCTCTACAACGGTGCTGTCATCGGCGTAGCCAATAATGCCTGATGTCAGAAGGTCATTAATGTGCAGTAGGAACAAGGTTGCAGAGAGAACAGATCCCTGAGGTACCCCGGCATTAATAGCCGTTAGGTCAGAAGAGCAGCCTTCTACAACCACTCGAATCGACCGTTCCCTCAGGAAATCGGATATCCAGCTACATAGGTTTGCTGATATACCATACGCTTGAAGCTTACTTAAGAGAGTTTCGTGCCAGACCCGGTCAAAAGCCTTGGACATATCGAGTGAAACGGCAATTGCCTCACCGTGACCCTCTAAGGCTTCGCTCCATAGGTGCGTGACGCATATCAATAAGTCACCGGTTGAGCGACCCTTCCGAAACCCATATTGACTGTCACTAAGGAGCTCGTTGGTTTCCAGATATGCCAGGAGACGATTGTTCAATACACGTTCCATAATCTTGCATAATATTGACGTGATTGCTATAGGTTGATAATTGGCCGGGTCGGAGCGGCTTCCCTTTTTAGGAACAGGTTGTACGTTGGCAAGCTTCCAGGAACTTGGGACCATGCCAGTCTCCAGAGAAAGTCGGTAGAGGCGTGTCAGAATAGGGGACAACTCGGGTGCGCAGCGCGTTAGAACCACTGCTGGAATACCATCAGGTCCACGTCCTTGTTCACGTCCAGACTTAGCATGCATTTAAGAACCTCTTTTTGGTGGATTTGAACGGCTTGCATCTTGGGGCCGAACGGAGGTAACTGAGGTGGGCTTTTACCTTTACTATCTAGACGCGAACAATCTGCAAAAAGATTAGCAAACAAGTCTGCTTTCTCTTTTGCGCTATGAGCCAGAGAACCATCAGGCTTTTGCAGAGGTGGCAGTATTGGGCGACAGAAGTTCATCTCAACCGACTTAGCAAGACACCAGAATGCTTTACTTCCTGAGGGGCAAGAAGCAATCTTGTCTCCAATACGGCCAACGTGATCGAAACGAGCCTTTTTTGCAAGACTTGGTAGCAGCGTTATATGCTTTCTTCGTGCCGTGTAGATCAGCAGCTTTGCTTTTGCGAGCAACAGCCCAGTCCAAGTATGCTTTCCGATTACGCTTCTCAGCTGAGAGGCAGTCGGCATTGAACCATGGGCGAGCTTTGGTTTCAAGGGATACGTCCGCGAAAGGAATAAAATACTCCATCGCTTGACATATCACACTCGAGACCGCATCCGTGCACCAAGAAGGATCACTCGAAGAAAAGCAAACTCGCAGCCAAGGGTAAGACGCGAAAAAATGCCGCATCTCATCCCAATCTGCCGACGTGTACGAGTACCTCCGTACTCGTCTAGTGCGTCTAGTGCCTTTAAGACTGGTATCAGGAGGCGACTAGTGGGATACAGATTTCACCACACAGTGATCCGATGTCCCAAGCGGCGGTAATACGGACACCGAATGCCTGTCAGGGTCGGTTGTCAGCAGAAGGTCCAGGCAACTCTCAGTGTGGCCAAAAACGTCAGGAATACGAGTAGGATCGTTGACAAGTTGAGAGAGGCCGTAGGTCATCGCAAATTTATAGTTTTCTCTCCCAGCGTGGTCGGTGTCCCGGTATGGGTACAGCCATTCCCTGTGGTGGGCATTAAAGTCTCCCAAAAACACCAACTGCGCAGAGGGAAAACGTTGCTGGACCTTATCCGCAGCATCGCTTAGATATTCCACGAGCCGAGTTGTCTCCAAGTCTCCGCTATGCGAACGGTAGACACAGGCGTAAACAATGTGATCAAGGCCAGTATCTACATGAACCCATAATACAGAAAAATCCGAAACTTCCAAGTTATAGAGACGCCGACAACAGATCTCATCCCTGACATATGCGCATACGCCTGCATGGGGGTGAAACTTGGCCTCCAGGATATAGCCTGGGTATTGCAGGTATGACAGGTCTGACGGATTACAGATCTGCGTTTCGGTAAGAAATAGCAAAGCTGGCTTTGCAGTCTCGAGGTGAAAATTAACTGCATCAAGGTTGGAATGCAACCCCCTAATATTACAAAAGTCGACTATCAGCTCAGAGGGCGTAGCCGGAGAGCGCTTGCTATGACACTTACCTTTAGATTTTGCAGCCATCAAAAGCGGAATTTTGCCCTCCCCAGAATACAAAGGGCAGCTTGAGCGTTTTTGCTCAGGGAGGGATTCTCCTGCGCATGGACGCAGGTACCCTCCTGGGGTAGTTTTCTTTTTAATTGCCGCTATCATAATGGAAAGTTTGAAGGGGTATTGGGCTACCGGAATCTCACTCACCAAGCGAAACACAGCAGCCTTTACATGCTGCTATTTCACGCCGGTATTCTGTGAGAAGGTGGTTATTAGCCGGCTCGAGCAAACCCGATTTATGAGCTAAATGTGTTGATGTAACTAATATATTTGGGCTCTACCACCTTAAACGTTATCACTCTTTAGCACCACCCGGGGATCACGTTTAGGGTCTCGAGGGTAAAGCCTACGGACGCGAGTGATAATCGATCCCCACTTTGATAGTATCGTTAATTTTGGTTGTCATCAATAGTATCCACAAGTATTGGCTATCGATATTGTGACTATTTTTCAAGGACACAATAAATAAATATATAAGGACAAATAACACTGATTGTAGACACTAGCCCCAAAGTAGTGTATACATGACTTTCACTAGTCTATACCAAATATCTGTTTATTTGTCTATACATAATGTTTGTCCTCCGCAGGTTTCGTACACATCGTGGTTCCTGGACGCCTTTAACTACGCGATCATGCGCAAGATAGACGTGCTGAACCTCAGCATCGGCGGGCCGGACTTCATGGACCATCCCTTCGTGGACAAAGTGTGGGAGCTGAGTGCGAACAAGGTACAATTATAAGATACAGATACATTCGTCTTTATACCTGACTGGGTAGACAGAGCCTAGGACCGTAAGACCCAAAAGACATGCTTGGCGTGTTGCTGAAAGTTAGATGGAAAAAGGAATCAAAATAGAAATGGGTTGCTAGCCGCTTCGCTGCCCATTCCCTCGATCGGCTTTTACTTTTTGGAAACTAGCGGATAACCTTCCCTTGGACTCAGGCGACTAATTCGTGCGATCTGATGCATTATTTACACCTTCCTCTTTCCCTCCTTCACATTTACTAATATAAAATTAGGCGGTATTAAATTGAAGAATGCAATACTCGGACGATTGCACTCTCTTTATATAATTGCCCACCCAAATCAATTGACATTGATAGATGTATGCTTTAATGTAAGATAGATATATGCTATGGAACCTTGTTTTGGGTAAAAATGGTTAAAATAACGTACTAACTTTAGTGCCGCCCTACATCGTTGTAACTTGGTTGTCAAAGGTGATCATGGTATCGGCTATCGGCAACGACGGCCCCCTGTACGGAACCCTGAACAACCCGGCCGACCAGATGGACGTTATCGGCGTCGGTGGCATAGGGTTCGACGACCGCATCGCCAAGTTCTCGTCCAGGGGCATGACCACTTGGGAGTTGCCTTATGTAAGTATGTTGTCTCTTTTCTACCCAAAAACAGATAAAACCCTGAGAAAAAGAGCCAAAAATAGGCGTTGCCTCCACGGATGAAAATATGGCGGGTAATTGTGGTAAATCACTCTTATCGCCGCGACGATGTTGTTGTGTGGAGACACGTTGATAGAGTCATTATAGATTTTAGTGGCACGGCAGTAAAAGTGGCACAAAGCAGTGATGCTTTAGGTTATTGTAAGACGTTTGCCCAACAGTGGCACAGTGTCAAAACTAAAATGCATGTAGGATACGTTTTATAAATAATAGATATAAAGATACTTGTAAAGTGCTCGTCCGCTATTCCATTCGTGTGCATTCCCTAAGAAGCCAGGGCATGGTCTACCTTTGTGAATGTGTTACAAGTTTCATTTAAATGTTTATGCTGAATGTTTATTTTTTTATTTTCGTAAGATACACAAAAGTGCTATTTTCTTACAGACTGACAAAAATTGTGGGGGTGGAATTTATAACTGAAAACGTACAGTGTCTCCCGTCATCGATATCGGAGCCTTAAATGGTATGATATACAGCAAATTTTATTGGAAAATCACCCGTCATAATAAAATTTACTCTTTTTCCAGGAGAATTTTTTAATTAATTACAATTTGTATAAGACCAATTTTAACATTTGCCTATGTTTTTAGAAAAATATATTGAAAGGTAAACTTTTGACAGTGAGTGATTAGTCTTTAAAAATTGCCGTACTTATATCACACAAGGCTCCGACACCGATGACTATATATTTTAAAGAAATTTTAAAAACTACAAAACATTTATAAATCTTTCACGGCAGCTGACTGCGTTTTACATTATAAGTATGATGGTGTATTCGTGTAATTTTCCAGGGTTACGGTCGCATGAAGCCTGACATTGTGACGTACGGGAGCGGCGTGCAGGGCTCCAGTGTGACTGGGGGCTGCAGATCTCTCAGTGGTAAGGACTTTCTTTGTGTTCGTTGCAGTGACCCTCGATGCTAAAGAAGCCGCTTAATCCAGGGTCAAGCTATGGATCCGTACATTTCCGGACTCACCCTCTGATCTTTCGTCCGCTGAGAAAATTCCATCGGATGCCGACCTTCCCTGGGCGGTCTGGAGGTCTTTAAACAGACTCAGGACTGCGTTAAGAGATATCAAAAGAACCGTGTTATGTTGCTTTTTTCCAAAAACGACAAATGCGAGTGCGGTGTTGTCCAATCAATGACTCACTTTTTGTCTTGCCCAAAATGCCCCACACCTTGCGCAATGCAAGACTTAAATGAAGCTAATGACAAGGAAGACGTCGTGGATAAACATTGGTCAGTTTTATTGTACTTGGGTAGCCTCGAGAAGAAGTTGCAGTGGTTTGGTTTTTAATGGGTGAAAATCTAGGGAGAGGGCGTTGTATTCGATCATTAGAGGCGACGAAATACTAAAACATTCTTATTTGTACCCCCCTCCTCCAGTTATAGATATAGTTGTGATTGAGGGGTCTCCAATGTCCTGCAGTGGAGTGACACGAGGCTCCTAAGAAGAAAAAAAGTAGCCACCACTTGTGCTTTTCAAAAGGCGTATGATGTAGCTTAATAACTGCCATTATTTAGCGGTAACAACAGGTACAGTCAACTTTAAGTGCCTTCAGAGGCACTGTGAACACTTCAAGATTAAGACATTGTAAAAATATTAGATATGTTATAGGTTTCTGAACCTGGCAAGGGTAAACTGAACCCGTATAATTTTTGAGCTTTTTATTTTCCTGCCGTTTTGGGAGGAAAGATAAAAACATAGAATTTGAGAATGAGTATCGAAAGAATGGGCGAAAATAACGAAAAATCATTAAAAAAAAAAAGAATGTGGTGTCGTGGGACACCAGGTAGGAACGAAGTTCCTTCGGCTAATGTAGAATCGAAACAATGTGTATACGACTGTCGCGCCTGCGCACGTCTCATTTAACGAGGTCATCCTTACGGTTTTACTATCACATTTTTTTCAGTTCGGTCGCGCAGCAAAATCCCTATCTCCTCCAAGCCTGCCGTAAGGAACTTCGTTCCAAAAATAAACCGCTTGCAAGCCGTTACTATTTTTATTCTTTTTTGCAACCACACGCCCACCATCACGCTGAAAGTGGTTTTGTGTCTTAAGCCAGCAATGGGCTTTATCTACCTGTTGGAGATAAAGACATGATCAGTAGGGATGTACATACATGTATTATTTTTATAACAGTATTCTTTTGTTTGTAAAATGTCCCTTTCTGCTTCATATTCCAGGTACGTCAGTGGCTTCGCCAGTGGTAGCAGGGGCTATCGCGCTGCTAGCCAGTGGGGTCCCACGACATCACCTCACACCAGCGTCAGTCAAACAGGCGCTGTGCATCACTGCTCGGCGACTGAACGGCCCCAACATGTTCGAGCAGGGACACGGCAAATTAGACCTTATTAGCGCGTATCAGGTCAGCAATGGATCAAATATTCTGTAACATAGATATCTTTCCCCGCTCGTCAAAGCTTTACCATAAGAGGGAAGTCTAATGCGCACTCGTCCATACAAAAAGAGAAGACTTTTTCAACTCCCAAATGTTATCTGACCTCAATAATTTTTTAGTGTGTTATCTTTTTACACAATAAAAGGAAAACCTATTAACCTAGTTTTTCATTGTTCCAACAACATACAAAATCATTGAGATGAGAAAAACGTTTTCTCTATCTGCTTTTTTGTATGGACGGAGCGCGTGCTATACTTCTCTCTAAGTCGGGCAAGGTAAATGCGTCAGAGTAAGTTTATCCAGTGAGCTATAATACTATGGAAGCATAATCTTCTTTACAGCGTTCATAAGTCCACTGCTGAACTAAAGGCTCCTCCCAATGAAGGGCATGTCTAATTGTTTATAGACCAATGACCTTGCATACACATGTGATGACTTTATTGTCATGACTTTATTCTCTACACCACCTTCCATACACAATGTGTATGGAAGGTCATTGCTATGCTATAGACATATCCTTTTATTGGGAGAGGCCTTTAGTTTAGCCACGCTGGGCAGACGGGTTGGTGATCGCAGAAGATGATATAGAGAATAAAGTCATTGCAAAGAGGACGCTTCTGCCAGTTCTTTATTCAATCAGTATTTCAGGAATCGGCGCCTGTGAGGGTTGCTGTACACATAAGCGGCTCGGAATTATTATCGGTACAGCCGGGCGGTAAAATTGGATAAAATGTAGATGAATGTTCGGGGAAAAAGCCGCTCGGCTTTTACTAGGCGGGCAACGATAGCGGGATTGCAGCCGGGCGGTAAATTAGAATAAATGTATGCACATGAATGCAAATACTGCCTAATCGAATGTATCGACGCGAATGAACAACCCGGTCGGCACAAGACGAATGAAGTCGAGCAAGGTCGGCTAGGTGGTTTGACGAATACTGCCTAATCGACAAAACTGGCCCGCTTGCAACTCTGTCTGGGGCGGCGTGGGTGCGCTATATATTGCTTGACAATACTCATGTTTTAAGTATTTCGTTTTGTTATCTTTTCCTCTCCTGTATTGTAACTTACATACTTTTTCTAAGACGATTGACTTAAAGAGACTGAGTCCCACAATACCAGGGAATCCTAGTGTGGGACCACTATTTATTTACTCTTCCATATTATTATATAGGTAGTCCGCTGAGTTTAAAGGGATATATGTAAAGTATCATTTTTTTTCGGTGGCGTCGTTTAAACGTTCCTAAAGTTTGAATCGGGATATGTATTTAAAAGTCCAATTGTATAATTTTTATAATGGTGTTATTAGTTGCTGCATTTTGCGCGTATGTTTAGATCTCAAACTAAGCAACGTATTTAATTGCGGTTTTCTACGGCGAAGACGGGGCAGGCCGCTAGTGTTTATATAAGTCAGTATATCTTGAATATATGTTTTGGATTTGACAGGGTTACACAATTATCTCCCACAGTTCCTTCGCGAATACGAGCCGCAAGCCAGCCTTAGTCCACCGTACATCGACCTCACGGAGTGCCAGTACATGTGGCCTTACTGCACCCAACCTCTCTACCACAGCGCGCAGCCCACCATCACCAACGTCACGGTCATCAACGGGCTCGGAGTGGCTGGAGAAGTGGTGAGTCAATCAGCATTGAAGCAATAAGGGAGTTTGTCAGCTTGCTTGACATCAGATATAGATACATTATCACGTCTTTATCCCAGATGGGGTAGACAGAGCCCAGGACTGTAAGACCACTAGGGTAGAATTATAGAATTTTCACATTGAATAAGGTGCCCCAAGACGATCATTTTAAGATGTGGAGGGAAGTCAGATTCGAATACTAGCGGCAGAGGGAAAGGGGGCGAGGGGGGGGGGCAAGGGAAGATTTCGAAATAGGCACCACGAACATTTTTTTTTCTGATCAGCTAATACTACAGCATGTGGGCTGCTATTCTACAATAATGCAGATAGGAGTTCATTTTTGCTACATTATAGGTGTTTTTTTATACAAAAATAAAAAATATATGACAGAAAAATAAGAAAAAAAAATCTTATTTTTTCATTCAAACTAACATCAATGGGAAATGTGAATTATCAAAACAAATAAAAATATATTGTTATAAAGCTTATTTAATCTAGTTTGTACAAATATTCACTAAACACTTACTAAAAACTATTTAAAGTTAATACTTGTAAATAAATACTAAACTATAACATAGTTAATATAAATATATAAACACAAAATATAGGCACACATATGTAATAAATATATACCTAAACAATATATACTACATGATATACATATACAATATGTAACAAAAACCCTGTCCGATCCTTGAAGGTGCAACTCAGGCCGTCAACATGAACAACTTTTCGATGCTTGAAATTCGAAAAAAAAATCGACATTTTTATACAAATGTCTTCGGCCGGCCCGGCAATTTGTATGAAAATGACGATTTCTTCGATTTTCAAGCATTGGTTTCATGGGAAAAGTTATCTATATTGACGATCTGAGTTGCACCTACAAGGATCGGACAGGGTTTTTGTTACATATTGTATAACTCAACTCAAGTCTTCAGACATTTTTACAAGGTTCCTCAATCTAAACTTAAAGAGGCACGTCCCTAATAAAAGCGCAAATGGGCTCCTACAGTTTTAAAAATATATATAGTATTCGCTTGATTGAAAAACACCACAAAAAAATCTCAATTGCCTAAAAGATCAGTCTACACCTACGCCAGACGATATTTCAAAAATAATTCTTAATTTTGTAGAAAAAAAAATCGACAACTTTGATCAAGAACATCGAAATCTACCTTTTCCATTATAAATATCTATGCTATTTCTTTATCATATTTGACACTATTTTAGATAAAATTGTGAGACGAAAGTATGGAACACATTCACCAAAAAAGATTTTTACTAATTCAAACAAAAAAATAATAAATCTAAGCCTAAACATCAATATATTTTTTTGGCAGATATCATCCCTGCGCCTAATACATTTTAGTATGAAGCGTTTATTCGTTATATAAATTGGTGAACCGTCACTGAAAATTCTGTGCCCGCTTAGTTTTCAAGGAGAGCGCACGCCCGTTCGTACTCCGCGTCGAACGTCATTGCTCTGCGATATATTTGTTTGGTTTAGCATAAGGGTGGGTCACGAGTGTCGGTTACGTACGACTGCTAATTTATATTCTTCATGCAAGTATTCGGACCAGGTATGTGAGTTTCATTATGTATTTTCTTGTTATAAATCACTATATGACACATTAATGTACTTATTTAAATCGTAACTTATTTTTGTTTCCATTCCATGTAGACATGGGGAAACGTAAAGAAAATTATTATACATTGAAAAAAAAATAAAGGAAGATTTAAAATAAAGCAGTAAGTACCTAATTACGTACCCATCTTTTTACCCGATTTTGGCAAATTCCAAAAAGATATGAAGTATTATTTTTATTGGGCTAAAAATCTATATCTGAGGGATTCTTGCTCCGCTGAACTCGATTCGACTTCGGCTCGATTTATTAATCTATTTAGGCGGCAATGTATTTTTTTTAGATTGAGTGGTTTGGGACCCATAAAACTCGAATCTTGTAATATGTTTTGAATCCAAGAAGGCCAGTAAGGTATTTGACCCTCTTTGGCTTTATTAAATGTATATGCATAGATAAATACTTTACCGTGATTGTTTTAGGAAAAAAAGTTCCAATTTGGAAACACCAAAGTATCCTTCATAATATCCACCTTAAAATAGTATTATAAATTAATTGAAAAAAATGTAGTACTAATACATAACGTATATGTCAGGCATCAAGGAAGCAAAAAAAAATCTTAACTTATCCTCAAAACAAGAGTTCCATTTCAGCAAATCCAAAACATGCAAGATTTTCTGTCTACTGAAGCTGTAAGTACCGTTAATTTAAATAATAAATACACATTCAAATTTAAAAAATCACCAGGTAATTCTTTAATATCCTTTCAGGAAACTTCGGAACGGAATAGTCCACAACTTGTCATTGAAGAAGCACAATACAAGGAATAGTTTTGAGCAGACGGGCGCAGAATAATTGACTTCATGTACATTTATGAGGAGTTGCAAAAAAAATCCAAACATAATTGACCCCTAGGTTGTGATTTCAGTCACTTACAACTGTTCAAAGAGCAAAAAAAGGTTTTTACTCTGAATTCACCTTCCTCTGCAAGATGTGTAATATTGATCTACATGTAAAAATTGTAAATATAATGAAAGCAGTAAAGACCTTAATCTTAATGAGACAGCAGTGTCTAGTTTCATTTGATACACAACACAGTAAGGTTTGCGAAACATTTTTTGAATTGGCATTTTGGCCTAAGCTATACGCAAACTCCTCGTAGTTTTGTATACTTTAATTATTATTATGTATCTAGTACATTGTATACATAATTATATTAATTTGACATTTTCTGTTATATCACGTTTAAATTTAATTATCATTTACTTAGAAAACTGTATTCTCAGTCCACATTTCAAAAAGTTTTATGCAAATTATGAGTTAGCGTTGTTAGGAAAAATGTTGCAGTGCAGTTTTTTGTCACTTCTTCTGCACTCGCGCCCTTTTAGCAGAATTGAACTACTATAACTAAATTACTGATGTCAATATATAATAATTGTTTTGAAATTGTAATATGACAATCATTATGTGTTCTTTACTAGACTAGTGTACTTTAGTTACTTTCATAGTTTAATGTCATACGGCATACTGCTATGGGGGATTGCAGCCGATATTCAGACTATTTTTATTTTACAAAAAAGGGCAATTCGTGCTATCTACGGCTTAGGATCTAGAGACTCACTCACTTCTTGGAGAAAATGCTGCAGTGCAGTTTGTTACCGCTTCTTCTGCACTAGCGCTTTGGAGGCGGCAGTAAACTTAGCTCTAAGTAACTTTTTGACGTCAACAATTATTGTGCAATAAAACAATGTGACGATTATTATGAGATATTATAAATATCCTATGATAATAAAGATATATTTGAATTTGAAATTTAGCAAGCAAAATTGAATAAATGATTTGAATCTTTGATGGTCTAATTTGTCTCCCGATAATGACAAATATTTAAAAAAAAATATTTATTTACTTTGCACTTCTGTGTTTGGGTCATAGAATTACACAATCTAACCAAATTTCTCCTTATTCTGTCTAGTAGTGACGGAGCTAATTGCTGTGACAGACGGACTGACTGACACAAACGCACGATTGATCTATAATGGTTTGGTTTTTTCATTTTTTGTACGAAAACCTAAAAATAGTATGTATGTGTGTAAAAATAATATGATGCATCTTTTGCTACGCCGCGCGGCTCATCGTGCTGCCCACGATTTAACGACGCATCTCGCGACGTTGCATCTGTTCATGCTATGTCGCGTCGCATCGCGATTTGGTATGAACAGATAGACAGAATACGTCGCTCCACTTGATACTATGTAAATGCTTCGTTCCACTCAAAATAATGACATTACTTTTCAAAAATATACTTTATTCCCACGTAAAAATATCAAGTATTAAACCATGCGAGCCTTTAAATCTATCATATCCTTTAAAAAAAATATCATGTAAACCTTTATTGCCCATAACACAATAAATATAAAAAAATATATAGTTAACATAATAACCAAAAAGCACACTGTTATTCGTTTCCAGGGTGCTTATACTATACTGCGCGATGTGTCTGTGTTGAGTAGAAAATATGAATGTAGTTCTATCACAAGTTCACATGCTCAGGGACCGCAGTTTTAAAAGAATGCAAAGTTGACGACATTTTGATTTCTAAAGCTAAGTTCTAAAGGTAGTTAGTTCCAAAGCCTTGCTGCAAAAACTGCGAATGACTTAATATATCCCTGCGAGGAGTGAGCAGGTATGAGCAACGTCGGGTTGTTACTTGATCGAAGACAGGGGTCAATGTCGTGAAATGAAAATTTTTCGGTAAGGTATTTAGCAGAGGAGGGATTAAACGACACTTTATAAATAATAATAATAATAATAAATATATAGGGACAAATTACACTGATTGAGCTAGCCCCAAAGTAAGTTCGAGACTTGTGTTATGGGATACTAACTCAACGATACTATATTTTATAACAAATACATATGTAGATAAACATCCAAGACCCAGGATAATTTGAAAAAGGCCATTTTCCAACTTGCCCTGACCGGGGATCGAAACCGGGACCTCTGGGTGGCGGACTAGCATGGTGACCACTACGCCACGGAGGTCGTCACTTTAATAAGTAAACAAAGGATGTGAAGGTCACGACGAGTTTTAATAGGTAACTAGTTAAGCTGCGCGCGGAACTCAGAAATATCATACATAATATACGTTGTAATTTTGCGTGGTTTTTATATCTTTATATTTTTTATAAGAAAACCTGTTATTCTCTATCGGCTTTAGGTTACTAAAATGTGTTCAAATTTACACTATTAATTACAAGTCAGTACAATATGACTAGACCCCGTTATCTTGTCACATTGACATTACTTTCTTGTAGGGGTTGAAACTTTAATTTATCGATGGTATTTAATTATACCTGAGTTATATGTATTATAAATCACTGACAATGAGTCAAAGATAATCACTACTAACTTAACCCTTAATAGGGCATCGTAGGTATTTATTTATTTTTTAAATTGAACTTTCAGTCATGGGCATAAGGTTCTATTTTATGTGGTAAATATATTACGATTGCCCTATCAAGGGGTTAACATAGTTTTATGTGCATGTTCCATATTGTTATTAATGGTTTCGTTGTGTGAAACAGAAAGAGGTGAGCTGGCACCCGCACTTGCCGCACGGCGGGCTGCTCCAGGTGTCCAGCGAGTACAGTCAGATCCTGTGGCCCTGGTCCGGCTGGCTGGCGCTCAGCTTCTCCGTCAAGAAGGAGGGCGCCGACTTCGACGGTGTTATTGAAGTATGTGTCTTAATACTATTATTATTTCTGCTACTAAATTCGTTGATACCATTCCCCCTCTAAATAGTTTATTTTACTCACTGAAAACAGTAAACAAAAAGAAATTTTATTCAATATTTTGGTGTTTGAGTTTATAACAATTACTCTTAATTTTAACATAACTTTTTTTTAATAAAATGTCTATTTTCGCTTAAATCTTTTTCTTGTAGTCATATTATAAAGTATAGTATGCAACTCACTTTAAATAAAACTAATTTAAAGCGAGGGTCATGAACTGTGGTGATAAATGAGTCGCGTCGCTTAGAATTCATCTATGGCTCTCGCTTAAATCCGTTCTTTAATCACTAATTGTATAATATATATACTATTTAACAGTTTCTGTTTCTGATCTCTGCGATTCACCAAACTTTTAAACTTTGGTCACATGGGTGCAAAAAAATGCTTTACAACATTATTAGAAGTAATTTAAAATTCAAAGCGTCTGTGGTGTAAAATCATTAGGATCTTATACATTTAAAATTATATATAACCGCTCTATTTTTGGTCTCAGGGTCATGTGAACGTAACCATCGAGAGCCATACTGACTTTGGCGATAGAACCATGAAGAATGTTACACTGATGCTACCTATACGGTAAATTATTTATCCTATTCGTATGCAAAATATTATTATTAATTTTCCAATTCCCACTGCCAATCTTAAATATTTCAAAGTTGTTTTACCTCTGTCTCTGAGTGTTGATGTGGAACAACCACCGTAAAGTTAACTGTAAGTTCGAGGCAACAGGAAACTAAACATGTTATTCCTTTATCTAAGTCACCAGATCACAATCAGTTCGCAGTTAATCAGAGCAGATGACAGCATACATTTTTTGAAAATAAAATTAAACAATCGCTAGTTGAATGTAGCGATACCTCCCTTGGTCGCCTCATACGATATCCATGGTCGTGTTAAGGGGCTACCTGAATTTTTCGGGGTTCTAGAGCCGCCACCATTTGAAATAAATCATTTGAAAGGAAAAGGAGATATCATTAAAAATTACCCTAGATAAAATCCTTCAAACAATTTTATGAACTACTGCTTATATTTAAAAGTAAGAACGTGATGTTTTTTATAGCAATTTTGCAAAAAATGGCTGTTTTTCGCCAAAATTTTAAATGATATCTTCGTTTCCTTTCAAATGATTTATTTCAAATCGGGGCAGCACTGGACTCCGGAAAATTCAGGTAGACCTTTAATAAGAGGTTTATTCTATTCTGCATACTGCTATCGTCAATAAAAACTTGTATTTTGCCAGTGCCCGCGTGATTCCAATCCCGGTCCGATCCCGGCGTCTCCTCTGGGACCAGTTCCACAGCCTCCGCTACCCTGGGGGCTACTTTCCGCGGGACGACCTACGCGCCAAGCACGACCCGCTCGACTGGCACGCCGACCACGTGCACACCAACTTCCGCGACATGTACCGCCGCCTGCGCGAGCACGGCTTCTACCTGGAGGTGATGGGTGAGTGCAAACAACAAAATCCACTATTACTTTAAACAAGTTTACTATTACTTTAAATAAAAAAAAAACAAGCATTTTATTTTTATGTACTACCATAGATATGTACTACCAATAGCCAAAGGCGAGGGTGCCAAATATGTCAAAGGCGATGGTGCTAAAAGTCATTGTTCTTTATCGCCGCTCAAGTTTTGTGTTTACAATTTTACGTTCTCCCATTGCCACAAAGGGGCTTTTTTCGCACGCATAGCGAGCAAGCAATTACTAAATTTCGTAGTTATGGACACATTATGGATGATAACATTGTGAATTTAGGAACAGAATGACGTCGTTAAACATAGTCGTCGACCGTTACCAACGAACTTTCGAGTACGAATATTACTTCGTGTTACGTTTTCGTGTTTATTTCAGGTACTCCACTGACTTGCGTGGACACCTCCCTATACGGAGCTCTGCTACTAGTGGACCCTGAAGACGAATACTTCCCCGAAGAAATGGCCTCTTTGAAGAAGGCCGTGGACGCGGGACTTTCGCTGGTGGTGTTCGCTGATTGGTACAATGCGTCGTTGCTACGACACGTCAAGTTTTACGATGAGAACACGAGGCAATGGTGAGAGTAAAGTATATTTTTGGGGCTCCGAACCTAAAGGGTAAAAATGGGACCCTTTTACTAATACTCCGCTGTCCGTCGGTCTGTCTACCACCAGGTTGTATCTCATGAACCGTGATAACAAGACACTTGAAATTTTCACAGATGACGTATTCCTGTTGCCACTATAACAAAAAATACTAAAACAGAATAAAATAAATATTTAAGGGGACATAGATAATGGTACGGAATCCTTCGTCCGACTCGCACTTGGCCGGTTTGATTCAAACTCATCTCTATTGTTGTTTGTTTTTATACTTAGCCCTATTTTATCGAAATTCTGTAAATGTAGAGCTAATCGTTGATTAATAACTTTTAAAAAGTGAGCTTTAGGTAACTTTAGAACTTACCTTTGCTCGACTGTCGAAGAAAGGTAGTGTTCTCTTGGAGCGTACTGATTGTAATGCGTAACGTTATAGTCTAAAAGCTTTGCCCAATGATATATCATTTTACTCGTTTATAATTTTATTCGTTTATAATGTGTAATTGTAATATAAAGTTACTTTTTTTACCTGTCTATTTCCATTTAATTAATAAATAATGGTAATTTTTCCAGGTGGATACCAGAAACTGGCGGTGCTAATGTGCCAGCACTAAATGATTTACTGAGCATGTATCAGGTTCGTCTTGACTCTTTCTCTTTTCGGCGTAGGTATCTTACATTATATGATTTTTCAAAACTAAAAACCGACTTTACCCCCAAACTACACAACAGGTTTTGATAAAATTTCTATGGAACCGCTTGAAAAGTATACCCTTGTAAACGAAAAAAATTCTTCAAATCGATGTAGGCCTTTTTGGAATAAAGGTCACAGCACACTTATCAACTCGGAAAGGGATCGACACCGTATCGCCTTTCGCCGCGCGGTCAACCAGGCGTCAACCTGACGTAGGCACGTAACCAAACCGGCTCAGCTTCGGTACGTCGACTCGCGGTCAACTCGACTACGGCTGGGCGACGCCGCGCTTACCGCTCGCGGGCCGCTCTGGGCTGACCGGCACTAGATAATTTTGAATCCAAACATAAAGTGTAGCGCACGGTTATGTCTCGGTTCACAATACGCGAGTTGGCAATCATAGCTATTGCACTAGATGAAGAGGAAAAAGAAAAAAGGAAGCAACGTTAAAGAAGATATTGGCAGGCCTGTGTCACTCCCCGTTTAGGTATCGAAAATATACCTACATTATTACTATGCCCGCGGCGACCACTTCGAAGGGGAAAATTCAGTTACATGAATCGTTTGTCCAGAGTAATAAGAATGGAATTGGCTTGCATTGGATGTCTAGGTATCTAAACGGAGATGTGAGGAGTTCTGACGCGAGCTAAATTAAACCTTAGCGCTAAACACATTGAGTAGATATTCTTATGAATTTATTTTCTGAGTAAGACTTCTGTACGCGAGTACTAGTACTTATTCTGTGATATTGGGTACACAATTTGAATAAAACGAGGAGAAATGAAGGGGAATTTCGGACTATTAAAAACATTTGATAGATTATGTAGAACATTTTTATATTTATTTCCATATGCCAAAATATCTCTTTTATAACATACTGCAGTCTATGGAAGAATGTATTAGAAAGAAGAATACAACATTCAGAGAATCAATACCACCCGAAGAAGTAAGTACATAAGTTTTATTTTTACACGACTGCCCAAAAAATACTGTATTGTTTTAGACTTCATGAATGTATGTATGTGAGTTTCTTGATACCATAACAAATTGCCTCCGTGTTATAATAAAACGCGCGCAACACTTGTGAATGACAGCACGCAAAGGCAAGCCTCGACGTGGTGATGGGTGCAAGGAAACGGAGAGACGTCAGCTCGCATACGGAGAGGCGTAAGCGCTCGGACGACGAGCCGCAAGCGCGGGGACCGCTAGTTGACCTATCAGTAAAGCGGTTCGTGAGCTAGTCCCGAAGCGAGGCGTTTACGTTATGAATCCGAATAGTGTGCGTTGCAGTAGGGAGTTTCATACAAAGAATACTGAGCTGTTTGAGTTGATAAGTTTACGTTCCGTTTACGAGTTGATAAGTGCTGTGACCTTAAGCGGTGAACAAACATAAAAAATAGCGACAGATTGATAACCTTCTCCTTTTTAGAAGTTGGTTAAAAAAGGAAACGACAAAGCTTTAAAGTTTATTCTCATCGTTCAAGCTCTGAAAGGAGGTTGTACTTATTTACTTACTAAATTCGATTAACAACCTTATAGTAGTAGAGGTTCTTCACGACATAAAAATATACGGCGTTTGGTGATCAAGAGATTTCCTTTGGCTGAGTTGATCCTTATAACTCAAATATGGATTTTTTCATACAAAATTCCATACAAAAAATTGATGACGTCATAACACCCCATTGCACAAAAAATCAAGATAGCTCCCCCTTTTAAAAATGGTCTAAGAGTTCAGAAGGGTCACCCTGCCAAAGCAAATTGCTGGATCACCAATCCGCTAGATGGTAAAGTGGCAACAGAAATACCTGTTGCCGCTTTAACAACAAATACTTGAATCAGAATAAATTAAATATTAATGGGGGGCTCCCATACAACAAACGTATTTCTTTCGTGCGCGACTCCAACTGGCACTTGGCCGGTATTATTTATTCTACATAGAGTACACTTGTGTTCAGTTTTCAAATTGTTTTTAATCCCTAGAGCTTTTCTTTTGCACTTTTCAATCCTGAGAGAAACAGCAGTAAATTTAGATCCAAATGTTTGGGATAAAAACATCGGATAGATGAGACGAAAAGCAATTAAACATTTTTAATTGACCTTCAGAGATTTTATCGCGCATTGAATAAAAAAAAATAACATTGACTTTAATTAACATAGTGTATTGAAGTTCTACTTTTCCTATAGGTGGCGCTAGGCGACCGCGTGTTCGAAGGCGCCTTCAAGCTGGGCGGGCATCCTATGTACTACGCCAGTGGAACACACATCCACAGTTTCCCTGAGCACGGAGTTTTGATTACAGCACATCTCAGTGATCAAGGACATCAGGTATACAGCCGTATAGCAGTATAGCAAATATAATGCTCAGTTAAAACATGTATAATAATAGTTATTTATACCATTCCCCCTCTAAAAAGTTTATTTTATCCACTGAAAACAGTGTATAACAAGTAATATTTTGGTGTTTGAATTTAGAACAATTTACTCTTAATTTTAGTGATTGTTCCAATTTTAATGTGTATTAATTTAAGCTACCTTTTTACTCGACTACGGCAAAGCTAAAAGAAAGGGTAATGATTATAGTAGTCTATGTATGTATGCAAGTACGTATGTATGTGGGTATTTATGTCTGTTCCACCATATAGCACCCGAATGCTTACCCGATTTTCACAAATGACATGTCAATCGATTCGTCATTATTGTCCGGGTGACATAAGCTACAATTTGTATAAAAAAAAATATGTAACGAATGTTACATACAAAAAAGTGATTCATAAATTATTATTTTTTGTTTCGATATAGAGTACGGTATCAAATGAAAGGTCTTGATTAGCAAATTTCAAAAATATACATTGTTTGCCTTATAAGGCTCGTAGTCGGGAATAAGGTTTTTTAAACGTGTAGGTTCTTCATTAAATGTCTATTTTCGCTTAAATCCTTCTTTTTCTCGTAGTCATGGTACAAAGTATAGTATGCAACTCTTGAATAAAACGGATTTATATTGAGGGCCATGAATCACTCGCATCGCTCAGGATTCTAACAGTTGAATCACTCGCTACACTCGTGATTCAATTATCATGAATCACTTCCTACGGTCGTGATTCAGTCGTTAGAATCCTTCACTTGCTCGTGATTCATCTATGGCCCTCGAAGTAAATCCGTCTTTTGTTCAATAGTTGCATAATATACTATTATGCAACTGTTGTATATACAAACTGGGTATTTATAATACGAATGTGGGTTTATCACATGAGACGAAGCTGAGTTTTAATACCTCATTATGAACAGTTGCATACAAGACTTTTTCTACTCTTGTACTGTCATCTGTCTTTTGTATAGTCCCAAAAACTAATATAAGAACATAAATAATATGATTTTAGAAAAATCTATACTCTATTCCTAATATAATAGCACATGTGTCGGTATTTCACCAAAAAGATACTATAGACCTAGCCATACACCGAGACTTTTTTTTCTTTAGATCTATGTACTGTAGTGCCTATGTAGATGCACTTAGGTTAAGGTTTTACTCGATCAACACTAACTTGACAAAAAAAGCACAACTACTACCAACTTAACAAACAACTGAATTCATACAGTTCGTATAAAAAAATAAATAAATTCTTTACAAATAATGTAAGAGAAACATTATTTTTAATATTGTCACTAGGAAGAAAACGTCAATTAAAAAAAATAAGTTTACCATAGATTCCTAGTATCTGACAAACATATGTCAAACATTTTCATATCTTTCTTTATTTATGTATTGTATTTAGAAAATATAGTCGTAGTAAAAAATGTTGTGTAAGTAAAAAAAATGTTCGATGGCGTTTTCTTTCGCATCGTAACTTGCGCCACTCGCATTTTTTGCATCTTCTTAAAATACAACTGTTGCATAAAAAGGAGAGTTATGTGTTTCGCCTTTATGTATGTATGTATGATATCCATGGTACCTTGGTTACCATGGTCCGCTGGTTATGGGATATATGACGTCACCCTAAATTCAATATTCAATCTCTATAGGCCAATAAATAATACACTAAAAAGTAAAATAAATCGAATCATACCGTGTAGGGTATAACATTAATAATCACATTTTAAAAAAACGTCGTCTTGTAAATTCATGAGATAATTTCAAGAAATATTTCAATTGGCGGACTCGTGTTTATTGTGTTGCGTATTTTTTGTAGATAATGTCAGGAGAAAAATTAAACGGCGGGCAGGCGTCGGCCAACGCGCAGACGGTGGACGTGCCGATCCTGGGCCTGCTGCAGACCGACGGCGAGACCAGGGACTACTCCAACGACACCGTCGACAAAGTGCCCAAGGTAGGAACCGCTGGTTGGTTGTGTTGTGCATTTCCTTTATTAGGTAATGTATGGAGCGAGGCCGTCAAAGATTCTTGCTTTTAGTGTCAACTCAGACGGATCTTATTTATATTATGAAACATTTTACCATAACTAAAAGTTATCCGTGGTGTTGCATATATTGTCTTTTTACCCACTAGCCAAATTTTAGGAGCAAGTTCAGTCCATGATACTGAACTAATTTCTATAAAAACGACCGACGATCTCCTTGGCATAATGGTCACTGTGCTAGTCCGCCACCTAGAGGTTCCGGGTTCGATCCCCGATCAGAGCAAGTTGGAAAATGGCCTTTTTCAAAATGTCCTGCAAACAGACTAACAGACCTTGTAGAAAGAAAGAGAAGAAGTTATATTATCCTGTCTGACCAGTATATTAATTAGATTATGTGCAAATGTTCTCTTATCGGGAGAGGGCTTTAGTTTAATCATGTGTAGATGACTGGGTCAAAAATAAATTATTCGGTACAATTCATAAAATAAAAGGCACAAAATAGCGTCACTTTAAATTGATCATATTCATTTTCAACAAGATTTAAGATTTATTAATGCAGAAAAACTGATATTTGACTCCAAACAAGCATGACGTCACGGTTTTTTATTTCATACAAATCCCATGCAACATGTTTGTTTTGACGTTTCGAAAAAAGTGTCTAATTTGACTTGTTGTTATCTAGCGGATTCTGATCATCTTCAAAGTGGTAATTCATCACAATTTTGCGAACAACGACTCTTATATGATTAATAATATGTAATAGGCCGGCAGACTAGTTGTATACGGTGACTCGTCCTGCCTCGAGGGCGGTGCTGCCAAGCCGTGTCACTGGCTGCTGCTGGCCGGCCTGCAGTACGCGCTGGTGGGCCACCTGCCGACCTCGCTCAAGGACGCCGCCACTCCGCAGCAACATCGGCTGCGGGACGTGCACATCATACCCTCAGGTCAGATCATCCATCTTGTATAATCTGTTATTGCATGTTTTATTAGAATTCCGTTTTCAAAGGATAAACAAGGGACCCTATTACTAAGACTTTGCTGTCCGTCTGTCTGTTTATATGTCACCAGACTGTATCTAATGAACCGTGATAGTTACAGTCGAAATTTGTATAGATGTATTTCTGTTGCCGCTTTAACAATAAATACTAAAAATAGAATAAAATAAATACTTAAGCGGGGCTTCCATATAACAAAAGTTTTTATAAATAATGGTACGGAACCCCCCGAGGGCCGAGTCCGACTTGTACTTTGTCGGTTATTTATCTAAACAAATTGTTAGTGATGAGTAGAATGATATAAGTAACAACTGTCATTATCATCCCAAGCCATCACGCAATCCATTAAGTATATAACGTCCCTTTTAATTAAGTACAAATATTTGAAGGGCTCTTTCATTTATGTGTTAAAAAAGGTTTAGTAGCAAAAAATAAAAAATCGGCAGGTTAGTTTTCGAGATAACGTATTAACAAATTTTCCATACAGAGACATAACAACAACAGCCTGTAGATGATCCTGCGTATAGCGTACTATTTGTTTACTATAAAATTACGTTACCTACACGCCCCGCCCCTTTACGCAAATTCATTCATAAAATATGTTACATATCTTGCCTACAAGTAGTAGTAGGTGGGTATGATTTATTTTTATACAGATACACTTTCACTTCTTACGGGGAAGACAGAGCCGACATTTCATAAAAATTAACTTCAATAGAGTCAAGCCCCAAGTTTACGAAGTTTAAGATACAAGTTTTAGTTAGTTTGGAATATTTTAATTATAATAATTTTATAACGAGTGATGAAAATTTTAACTTTCTATCACACTTTTCTCGGGCATTGGACTGACCAATTATTACAAATTCATATTCGTTTATACGGACATTTGCATCAATTTCGCGTGTTTAAAGTTAAAATTCATTGCTATTTACGAGATTACTATTTAAACCATTTACAAGATTATTATTTACAAGTGTACCATGCACTTCCACTATTTACAAAATATACATTACCTAAGTGAAATGAATCGTCCTCGTCAATTGTTGCACATATCCACCTGGTTGTTCTATGCAAACTCAGCAAGATCCAGGCCTTGCCTTCTAACTTTAGCCAACACAGTTCTTTCACTAATTACGCATGGTATCAAAGGCCCGCACTATTCGAACACGTAGCTCGTCAGCTGATTGTATGGTGTGGCCGTCGTGCCCATACACCAAGTCCTTGGCCCTACCCTACTGCAGCGAACCTGACGTCACGCGATTATGAGCAAAAGATTTCGAATGTAGTAAAAATGATACCTAGGTTTTGGCTTTTCATTTCCATTTGCATCTTTTTTACACTGAAAGAGATAAAAATAGCGGTTATAACATATGTGTGAGAAAGAAAGTACATTTCTGTAATTTCGAAACGTTGGGCATGTGTATTGCCTTTGTTGTAACGAAAAGCCGCTCGTGCACGGGTACAGAGTAGATACTCAACAGAGCCCAAGCTCTCACGAACAAGAAGCTCGATAGACCGGTACAGTACATAATACTAGCGCTTTTGCATGTAGAACAACCCTGAGTGTCATCGGTGGATCGTACAAGTAGTATACGTCGAATTTGCCTGTGCCTGAGAGCACGCTTATGCCGTTGGTAACGATTGTTATCATTAGATGGTTTGCGACGCTTGCCAGTACGTAGGCACCATTCTAAAACTTATGCTATGTCTTTTTTACTTCAGATAGGCTTCTGATCGTAGGGAAACACCAAAAATGTAGTAACGAACATTACAAAGTCTCTTAGTCAAATCATCAGTAGTTCCCAGGAACCATAAAAAAACGTTTTGATATTTTGGTATCAATTTGACGATTTTCATTTTTCATTAGAACAGGGTGGGTACACCACCTGGTTTATGGAACCGATGGTTCTTCTCTTTTTTTTTTCTTATCGAGTTAATGTGTAACACTGGTGTTTGATTTTTGAGCTATCTGAAGATATTTGACGTAGTTCAATGACTAACATCCAGTGACAACAGTCAGTATTACACACAAATTCTGCCTAAACTCCTTCAACAATTGCGGGCCAGCCATTTCAGTCTTGTCAATAGGTAGTATTTGAAATTCTACACTGAGCTAATGCAAATTTTATAAAATCCTGAAAGAAATGAGCGCGTGCAGAGTCGCTGAGCTTTTTGATGTGGTCGATTACGTGCCAAGTGTCTTCTTTCGTATAATTTTGAAAATTAAAAAAAAGTCTTATTATTTTTATTTCTTTTGCTATTAAGTAAAATTACCCAATGCGATCTTAATCCAAAATTTTGTGCAATTCCTACTAATGACATAATGTTGCAAATACCTACATTTTAACTAACAGTACTAATACAAGAACCAAAATAATACAATTTTATAGGGCTTTTTTACGCTACTTGACCACAACCTACTCACACGTTTCCCTGTAAATAATGTTTGAATTGAAGACTTAGGCAGTGTCACCCTCGGCCTGAACAGATTAAATTTGTATGGCCTACCGGCGACCCCGTGGCTCAAAAAAAAAACAACAATTTCCATTTACATGGACATCAAAGGTGTTAAAAATAGTATTTAGTAGTTTAGCGTGATATAAAGCTTAGGCTCCGCATTTATTCTAATCCATGTTTTCTTTGTCGGCTAATTTGTCGGTGATTGCGGGCAGAGGAATAGGTACTAAAGCATAGAGGTTTAGAAGGTAAAATACAGACAGGTCATTCCATCACTTTGCTATTATGATGAGACGTCTAAGTAGGCAGATGATTATTGAATTAGTGTTCGTGGTTTTATTGAGGTACCTACGCGCTTTTGTCAGTTAATGATGACAGGTCAAGGAGGGAGCTGCTTGTGAGATCTTTCATACACTTAACGCGGTGTCATACAAGCCAGCGAAACCCAGCTGAGTCACACTGATATTAAGCTCAGTAACTTTTCATTTATTTTTTAATTTATAATTAATTCTGTTTTTTGCAAACATAAAAAATTTAACTTCATTAGACCGAAACTTTAATTTTAAGCAGACCAAATACAGCGCAGCGCGATGTCGTAAATAATTAAATTAATACAAGTTCATTTGCCAGGCAAACTAAAAAAACCCCGCTTTTCAAACGTTAACCCTCCATAACATTTAAACGGCTAAACCGACTTTCAAGAAACATACATAAGAACCACTGCAAGGCAACTTGCTTTTTCGTCAAAAAAGCGCATTGAAATCAGCCTAGCTGTTCAAGAGCTAGAAATCAGTCTAGCCATTCAAGAGCTACGATGTCACAGACAGACACACAGGCAGACACATAGACATTAGCGTCAATCTTTTAACACCCCTCTTTTATATCGGGGGCTAAAAAAAATTTAAAAAAATTGATTTTGATTTGTAGGTATGCATTACAATATTAACTATCCATTGTCACATCTGTAATGTAACTACTCTTTGCTCGCGGCATTTGTTTTTTCGGATTTTTTATAGCCGACAAACGATAGTCCGCGGCATTCGTAAAGAAAGCGGTATCTTTTATTTCTTCTGAATGTGCCGACACACGCGATAGATAGTCTTCTATCTCGCTCTTGCCTCGTGTCACAGAAAGCGACTATGGTTACTTGACTTGCCTAGACCGGCCGTCAGTCGACAACATCACGCGCGCGGGCCTATTTATCTAGGTGTCATATCCTTATTCAATTACTAACAAAGGCGCGTACTTAAATTTCTGATTGGAAATCTATTGGCGGCTTTGCAGATTTGTTCGTAATGTCGCCGATAAGTGCTAAGTATGTTACCTATTTAGGTAAATAGTTAAAAACTAAACTGCGTATCACCAGCGCAGGGGATTCTAAGTGCTCTTTAAATAAGGTACGAATTACAACAGTGCTGTGATTAAGTTTAGTTTCAAGCAAGTGTTTGAAGTGTTTTTGAGTGTTTGAATGCCAGCTCGATTGGTCTTAAAGTGTGAATGTGAATCCGAGTAGAAAGCGAAGTCGCATCACGCATGAGTGAGACGTCCACTAGGAGCTTGACGGAATAGCGTAAGTAGCTTGGTGCCTGCATTTCTGAATATGTTACAGATGTATTTAGTATGTACCTACGAGTACCTACTTGTTTCATATTATTTATTACTAACAAAGATGCAGTAGGTACCTAGGAAATGAAAGTCATTAATAAATGACACTCGTAATTCTTATTATCTTCTGTTTATTGAAAGATCTCCGTAGGTAGGTACCTTTATTGCGTGTAATCAACTTAATCGTATGTTTTAGATTGATTTATTGAGGTATTTTGTCTGCCTAATTCTTTTGACAGGTACTTATTTGGTTACAAGTTATTAGGTTACCTTTTTCCGCTACTTCTCAATGGGTAATCTATCAGATTATCCTTTTATTGAATGAATTGAGAATGCCAAGATAATTACGTAACTCTACTGATCTGTGGTAGGTAAAAATAATAATGAATGAATCGGATCGAACCACGCCTGAGTTGCCAACTAAGATTTACAAATACCCTAAACACTTACAACTCTTAATCTAATTTGATTGGTGATATCCGAAAAACTTTCGCTTTATCTTTATTTAGTTTAAAACAGGTAATGGGTACAACAAATAATTGACTGCTTTTAGTAGATTATTAATAAAAACTTATAACGTTAGATAGTTTATTTTTTAAATATTATTTTGAGTTATCAATGGGAATCACATTACAAGACAAAACTATGAATATCATGCAGCACTTACATAAAAACGTATGCATTTTTAACAGATTACTTGAGCCATTACATCATTCCCATATTTGTGGGAAATCTCCCAAATATTTACTTTTTAAACGCCGACATAAGAATGTTGTAAAAGACGTTTGTCTCTATCTATCACAGACAATCAGCTAAAGTCAGATGGAGATAGATGGCGATGGGCGGTGCCAATGATTGTTTAAACTATGAATGTATTTTAGTAGACCACATACAGGAGGTTGGCGTAAATAATTTCATATTTTTATTAGAAAAAGTGAAAAAAGAACTAACCTGCCGATTTATTTATTTTTGGTTATAAGCGGTTTATGGTACATTCATGAACCAGGGTTTCAAATATTTGTACTTAATTAAAAGGGACATTGTATATGTCGTTGTGTATTTCTCAAAACACGAAGTTATAAGTCATTTTCATACTTCAGATCTTCCGAAGCGCGCTGAGGGTGGTCGGCTGCACGTGTACTCCCGCGTGCTCTCCCCCGACGGCAGCGGGCCCCGTCCGATACCGGAGTGTCCCCGACTGGCCTACATGAACCCCCAGCCGGTGCACGCGCCCCCTGCCGCTAGGACACTGGCCCCAAGACACCAGCCCACCGACCCTAAGAGCATAGGTGAGAAATATGCTTATTCATATGTAAAGAACGCAAAAAAGCGATGAAACGTTCTCGGTGTAATATTACAGCAGGTCGCATGATCGCGACAGTCCGCAACACCTGTCGGCGATGGTCGCCGAGAGTCAGTGGCCTGTGTCGCGGGACTGTTCGTGACAGCAGTAACAATCTGTTGGAGTCTTAATACGAACGGTGATATAAACAAAACAGAATCCGAATGCAGATATTATTAACAAGCACGGGTTACTTACGTAGAGTGTGTCTCACTTTAGTTTCGATGCAGATATTTAATTTGTCTTTGTATGAAAGTGCTGAACTTATAAAACAGAACAAAACAATCACATTTAATCAAAACAGTAAGACCCACTTTGATCGCCTATTTAATAACTTACAGGTGCCCCAGAAATGGAAGGCACAGAGCCTGCGCCTCGCACATGGCGCGGGGCTGGAGCGGCTCCGTCGCGGTCGCACCCGGGATCCGAACCCCAATCCAGCACTACCAACCGTGCCATAACCCTCCTAGCCATCATAGCTATCATTTACTGCCTTACCGCCCTGTGGAAACGGTGCGGCAGGAAAATCAGGAGGCGGAGACTCATGTCACTGGCCACTTAGCGTAAAGCAAACCTCATCAGAGGGCTAAAGAAATCAGAAGATGTGAGGAACAAGTGCACCTGGGGGTGTAACTAGCGGCTCGTCAAGGAGCATCGACAGTGATGTGACTGAACAATCGTGAACTTTCACATTTATTTTTAAATTACGTCGACAGTCCACGGCAGGGAATAATACGATTTATAATCACCCGTTTCCTTTCCTATGGGTGTCGTAAGAGGCAACTCAGGGCGCTATATTTATAATAGAATAGGCAGCAGCGTCCTCTGTACAAAGACTTGATGCCATCTTGATCACCAATTCCTCTGCCCAGCGTGGGTGATTTTGGGTAAAAATTCCCTTTATTAGGAGAGGCCATTAGTCCAGCAGTGGACTGATATAGGCTGTTAAGGAGATACATATCAAGAAACTGAGGCTATCTGGTACAAGGCGACTTATGACGTGAGATGAATTCATCGTGTAATTGAAATTCGCCCTGATAATTTTCAAATGGCTGAAACTTGTTGACATACTCGTCTAGACTATTGTCTGTTCGCCGACAGTTGATAAATATTATAATTCGTCTTAGACTAGCGACAGTCGATTAATTATTGCAAACTGTATGGCGGACGTCGCTTGTCTCGCGAACGGCATATCACCAGTGAACTATAGTATTATGGAAGAGTAAATTCAAATATTATCATCGCGTAAAACAGACTTACGAAATGTATAAAAAGCATTGTGGCATGACGCAGCGTCAACTGTCGGCCAATGTCTGTTATAATGCAGCGTCATTCAGCAGCCAGTGTTTGGTCCAGCAATTCTCATAAAGTAACGATAATCAGCGTAGCCGGAAATAGAGACGTAGTTTGTGAGTACCGGCCACTTGAATTTAATTTAGGTTCATTTTTAGCACGTGAATATGCTTCCATACCATTATAGTTTGCTGCATATCACTTATCTATTCGGTAATTTCATTTTTTCCTGCTATTTTGTTTGTTCAGTGTCGCCTTATTTTAAAAATAGGTGCAAAGCGTATATCTTATGAAGGTGTCACGCTCACTCACAGCGATTCCGGACTCGTGTCTAGACAATGTGAAATATTTTATAAACATTACTTTTAATGGTTAAAGCTTTCACATTCCTATGAATTGGTGATTTGAAATTCATTCCAGTTTGCGGAATGCAGTAGTACTTACAACTATGTTAACACAAACGCATTTTGGTCAGTTTAATTTAACCAACACAACAAAACCATATTGGTTTCTCCAAAAGTCCAACAAGACATATATAATATAGTAAATGTACATTTATGTGTATACTTGAACCCGATTGACACTTGACAGACATTTATTGAAATATATTTTTCGTTTTCCTAAATGTTTATGTTTTGGATACACTTAAACTTACTTATCTAGTATGTGTTATGTCCAACCACATTTTAAAAGCATTAATCCGGCGCCGATCTGCTGCTTTCATAGTCCAAGTTTCCACGCCATACAAAAATGGGAAATAATAATGTTCTGACAATGTATATTTCCGTCTTTTCCGTCCGTCTTTCCGTCTTTAAACTTAGACTATATTTAGCGTGAAAGGTCTGCAATTGATCTTGATGGTCATCATTCGATCATTTACTTGGCGATCCAGAACGTGTTTTTGCAGACTTCTTGGAATTAAGGCGGCCACTCCTTGCACACTCTCAGTTGCATGACCTGAGTAGTACATGCTGTTGTTAGACGTAGGGTAGTGACCAGCTCTTTTTATTGGAGTTTCAGCAAGTTCAAGTATGTATTGCCAGACGATGCAGAGAGCCATTTCTTTCTTAACTATTGCTAATTTTCCATCCTTAACTAGACCATGACATCTTACGATTCTATTTGGAAGGTGGGCCTTAAGGGGCTACCTGAATCGGGGTTCGTGCTGCCCCCATTTGAAATAAATCATTTGAAAAGAAACGGAGCGCGAGCGAACGAAGTTTAGATGCACTTTAAAATTGATCATAATCATCTTCATCAACAGCCTGATTCACTGGTAAACATTTGCCATTCCCAAGACTCGCCACCACACCCAGTCCTCTGCTTTCCGCATCCAGCCACTTCCCGCCACCTTATTCACGTCAATGGTCCATCTGGTCGAAATTCAATTTACCATACACCTAAATTAAAATATGGTATAGTTGTGAAAATACGTAGGTACTTGGTTAAAAATATCTAAAATTATAATACTTCTAAATTTGAACTTGGCAGGTTAATTTAATTATATAAATAATAAATTTAATTATACAATTAATCAAGTGTTACGTACAGCACAAAAACCTGATAAAATCGCACGGATCTAATGTTAAAATCGGCGTACCACAAGGTTCTATACTAGGACCTTTCCTTTTCTTAGTTTATGTAAATGACTTGCCTTACATGGTTGAGAAACAGGCAGGCATAGTGCTGTTTGCTGATGACACCTCGCTAATATTCAAAATTGACCGTCATAGCACAGATGCTAGCGCGGTGAACAGCACCTTGTCTTCCATTTCTGATTGGTTTACTGCCAATAACCTTATGTTAAATGCGAAAAAGACCCAATGCATTCGATTTTCTCTTCCCAATGTGAGGCAAGCTTGCGTCGACATACTCATAGATGGCGAAAAACTCGATCTTGTTGGAAGTACTACCTTCTTAGGAATTACGATCGACTCGAAACTTCAGTGGGGCGCTCATATATCAAAACTTTCAAATAAGCTTAGCTCTGCGGCTTATGCTGTTAGGAGAATTAGACAATTGACAGATGTAGCAACTGCTAGACTAGTGTACTTTAGTTACTTTCATAGTTTAATGTCATACGGCATACTGCTATGGGGGAGTGCAGCCGATATTCAGACTATTTTCATTTTACAAAAAAGGGCAATTCGAGCTATCTACGGCTTAGGATCTAGAGACTCACTCAGAGAATTATTCAAGGAAATAGGTATACTAACCTTACCATCACAGTATATACTGGAAAACATACTGTATGTAAGGAAAAATATTTCCTCATACAATAAAGTAAGCGATTTTACCGTCAGAAACTTACGCAATAAGAGTGACTTAGTTGCCCCGTATTATAGGCTCAAAACAGTTAGTAAAACTTTTATGGGGAACGGTATACTTTTTTATAATAAACTGCCACAATCGGTCCTTGATATGCCTGACAAAAAGTTTAAAGCTTATGTAAAGAAGGTACTCTGTGAGAAGGCTTATTATAGGACCGATGACTATCTTAAAGACAACAAAGTCTGGCTTGAGCTTGGCGCGGGTCCCTCTTAAAGGTTTGTATACTCAGAAATGGTCATAATCTGGTACATTAAGTACATACTGAATTTACAACTTGATTTCACATTATTTCAAAATTTCGACATTAAAAAAATTAATTTTAATTATGACAACAAACAATGTATACTCTGTCCACATATCAACTATAAATATTAATTTCATTGTGAGTTGACGTTCTTGGAGAAAATGCTGCAGTGCAGTTTGTTACCGCTTCTTCTGCACTAGCGCTTTGGAGGCGGCAGTAAATTTAGCTCTAAGTAACTTTTGACGTCAACAATTATTGTGCAATAAAACAAAGTGACGATTATTAAGAGATATTATAAATATCCTATGATAATAAAGATATATTTGAATTGAATTGAATTGACGAAGATATCGCGTAACACAAAAATAAAAAACATACAGTCGAATTGATAATCTCCTCCTTTTTTGAAGTCGGTTAAAAAACAATACTAAGAAAAACACGTTTTACGGGTAAATTAAGTTTGACTCAAACATTGTCCAATCATCATTTTTTTCTTCAGATCTTCACCAAAAAACCTGTTCAGATTATGTGTTTTATATTTTCTTTTAGAACAATATGAATAAAAAAAAAGATAAATAATCATGTTAGAAGAAACTGACGAAGAATCTATACATAAAACTATATATAAATACCAAACTGTTACGTCATAGTTTTTTGGAGTCAAATAGCGCCCTTATACCAGTTTTTCTGCATTAATTAATTTTAGATCACGCTAAAAATGGATATGATCAATGACAAGCAAAATACTTTTCTGTCGTTTGATTCTCTTAACATTACCAAATACTTTAGTTATGATACCAGACCCAGGATACAACCCTATTGGAATAATTATAAAAACAAGCTACTACTCTTTCTACGCAGATTGTAAAAGCCTATTCAAGGATAGGACAAAAATGTAAATAATGTCGATACACTATTTATTTGGTTCCGTTCACATTATCAATATTTTCTACCTAAGCGTTCATCATTACACTGAACGTGACCTTTGAGGTCACGTTCAGTGTAATGATGAACAAACAATAATATGAAATAAGTAGGTAGGTACATACTGCACTATACGCAAGGGATAAAAAAGGATTAAAATATATGTAACAATCATTTTATTGATATCATATATGACGTACGTGTCGTGAACCCTATTCTAACTCACACATAAACAATTTCTTTCTGGTCACATTTTACATTACGCTAGTGCTATCTTGTTACTTCTAAATCTATGAGACTGAAATCCATCAAACTGTTAATTCTCCTGAGCGTGCCAAAGAAATATACATATGTATACTTACATAATATATACAATGTCCCTTTTAATTAAGTACAAATATTTGAAACCCTGGTTCACGAGTATACCATAAACCGCTTATAACCAAAAATAAATAAATCAGCAGGTTAGTTCTTTTTTTACTTTTTCTAATAAAAATATGAAATTATTTATGCTAACCTCCTGTACGTGGTCTACTAAAATTCATTCATAGTTCTAAACAATCATTGGCACCGCCTATCGCCATCTATCTCCATCTGACTTTAGCTGATTGTCTGTGATAGATAGAGACAAACGTCTTTTAGAACATTCTTATGTCGGTGTTTAAAAAGTAAATATTTGGGAGATTTCCCACAAATATTGGGAATGTTGTAATGGCTCAAGTCATCTGTTAAAAATGCAAACGTTTTTATGTAAGTGCTGCATGATATTCATAGTTTTGTCTTGTAATGTGATTCCCATTGATAACTCAAAATAATATTTAAAAAATAAACTATCTAACTTTATAAGTTTTTATTAATAATCTACTAAAAGCAGTCGTGCCCATTATTTGTCGTGCCCATTACCTGTTTTAAACTAAAAAAAGATAAAGCGAAAGTTTTTCGGATATCACCAATCAAATTAAATTGAGAGTTGTAAGTGTTTGAGGTATTTGTAAATCTTAGTTGGCAACTCGGGCGTGGTTCGATCCGATTCATTCATTATTATTTTTACCTACCACAGATCTTACGTAACTATTTTGGAATTCTCAATTCATTCAATAAAAGGATAATCTGATAGATTACCCATTGAGAAGTAGCGGAAAAAGGCAACCTAATAACTTGTAACCAACTAAGTACCTGACAAAATACCTCAATAAATCAATCTAAAACATACGATTGAGTTGATTACACGCAATAAAGGTACTTACGGAGATCTTTCAATAAACAGAAGATAAACAAATAATATGAAGTAAGTAGGTAGGTACATACTAAATACATCTGTAACAAATTGAGAAAAGCAGGCACAAAGCTACTTACGCTATTCCGTCAAGCTCCTAGTGGACCAAATGGTCTCACTCATGCATGATGCGACTGCGCTTTCTACTCGGATTCACACTTACACTTTAAGACCAATTGAGCTGCCATTTAAACACTCAAAACCACTTCAAACAGTTGTTTGATACTAAACTTTCTCACTGCACTGTGGTAATCCGTATCTTATTTAAAGAGCACTTAAAATCCCCTGCGCTGGTGATACGCAGTTTAGTTATTAACTATTTACCTAAATAGGTAAAGCACTTATCGGCGACACTACGAACAAATCTGCAAAGCCGCGAATAGATTTCCAATCAGAAATTTCAGTACGCGCCTTTGTTAGTATTAAAATAAGGATATGACACCTAGATAAATAGGTACTAATTGCCCGCGCGCGTGATGCTGTCGGTCGACTGACGGCCGGTCTAGGCAAGTCAAGTAACCATAGTCGCTTTCTGCGACACGAGGCAAGAGCGGGATAGAAGACTATCTATCGCGTGTGTCGGCACATTCAGAAGGAATAAAAGATACCGCTTTCTTTACGAATGCCGCGGACTATAGGTTGGTTGAAAACCCCGCCTTTCAAATGTTAACGTTTGAAAAGCGGGGATTTTTTAGTTTGCCTGGCAAATGAACTTGTATTATTTTAATTATTTACGACAACCCGCTGCGCTGTATTTGGTCTGCTTAAAATTAAAGGTTCGGTCTAATAAAGTAAAATGTTTGCAAAAAACAAAGATTTAATTATAAATTAAAAAATAAATTAAAAGTTACTGAGCTTAATATCAGTGTGACTCAGCTGGGTTTCGCTGGCTTGTATGACACCGCGCTAAGTGTATGAAAGATCTCACAAGCAGCTTCCACCTTGACCTGTCATCATTAACTGACAAAAGCGCGTAGGTACTTTAATAAAACCACGAACACTAATTCAATATGCTTACGTATACCATCTGCCTACTTAGACGTCTCATCATAATAGGAAAGTGATGGAATGACCTGTCTGTATTTTACCTTCTAAACCTTCTTTATGCTTTAGTACCTATTCCTCTGCCCGCAATTCACCGACAAATTAGCCAACATGGATTAGAATAAATGCGGAGTCTAAGCTTTATGAGATTTTATCACGCTAAACTACTAAGTACTATTTTTAACACCTTTGATGTGCATGTAAATGGAAATTTTTTTTTTGAGCCACGGGGTCACCGGTAGGCCAAACAAATTCAATCTGTTCAGGCCGAGGGTGACACTGTAAGCCTAAGTCTTCAATTCAAACATTATTTACAGGATAACGTGAGTAGATTGTGGTCAAGTAGCGTAAAAAAGCCCTGTAAAAATGTATTATTTTGGTTCTTGTATATTAGTACTGTTAGTTGAAATGTAGGTATTTGCAACATTATGTCATTAGTACGAATTGCATAAAATTTTGGATTAAGATCGCATTGGGTGGGTTTTGCTTAAATGCAAGAGAAATAAAATTAATAAGAATTATTTTTAATTTTTAAAATTATAAGAAAAAAAAAACTTAGCACGTAATCGACCATATCAAAAAGCTGTGCGACTCTGCAAGCGCTCCTTTTTTTTAGGATTTTTAAAATTTGCATTAGCTCAGTGTAGAATTTCAAATACTACCTATTTACAAGGCTGAAATGTTGATACCTAAGTACACGGTGTACTTATTAAAAGTAAAGACAATCATGTGCAATGCTGTGCTGGTGCTGGTGCTGGCCCGCAATTGTTGAAGGAGTTTAGGCAGATTTTGTGTGTGAATACTGACTGTTGTCACTGGATGTTAGTCATTGAACTACGTCAAATATCTTCAGATAGCTCAAAAATCAAATACCAGTGTTACACATTAACTCACTCGATAAGAAAAAGAAAGAGAAGAACCATCGTTTCCATAAACCAGGTCCTACCCTGTACTCATTAAAAAAGAAAATCGTCAAATTGATACCAAAATCTCAAAACTTTTTTATTGGTTCCTGGGAACTACTGATGATATGACTAAGAGACTTTGTAATGTGCGTTACTACATTTTTGGTGTTTCCCTACGATCAGAAGCCTATCTGAAGTAAAAAGACATAACATAAGTTTTAGAATGGTACCTACGTACTGGCAAGCGTCGCAAACCATCTAATGATAACAATCGTTACCAACGGCATAAGCGTGCTCTCACAGGCAAATTCAACGTATACTACTTGTACGATCCACCGATGACGCTCAGGGTTGTTTTACATGCAAAAGCGCTAGTATTGTGTACTCCTACCGTTCTATCGAGGCCCTTGTTCGTGAGAGCTTGGGCTCTGTTGAATATCTACCCTGTACCTGTGCGCGAGCGGCTTTTCTTTACAACAAAGGCTACACATGCCCATCGCTTCGAAATTACAGAAATGTACTTCTTTCTCACACATTCACATTTACCGCTATTTTTATCTCTTTCAGTGTAAAAAAGATGCAAATGGAAATGAAAAGCCAAAACCTAGGTATCATTTTTACTACATTCGGAATCTTTTGCTCATAATTGCGTGACGTCAGGTTCGCTACAGTGGGGTAGGGCCAAGGACTTGGTGTATGGGCACGACGGCCACACTGTACAATCAGCTGACGAGCTACGTGTTTGAATAGTGCGGGCCTTTGATACCATGCGTAATTAGTGAAAGAACTGTGTTGGCTAAAGTTAGAAGGCACGGCCTGGGTCGTGCTTAGTTTGCATAGAAGAATTAGGTGGATATGTGCAACAATTGATGAGGAGTAGGACAAATCATTTCACTTAGGGAATGTACATTTTGTAAATAGTGGAAGTGCATGGTACTCTTGTAAATGGTGTAAATAGTAATCTCGTAAATGGTGTAAATAGTAATCTTGTAAATAGCAATGAATTTTAACTTTAAACACGCCAAGTTGATGCAAATGCCTATTCATTTGTCCGTATAAACGAATATGAATTCGTAATAATTGGTCAGTCCAATGCACGATAAAAGTGTGATAGAAAGTTAAAATTTTTATCACTCGTGAATAAAATTATTATTATTTAAATATTCCAAATTAACTAAACTTGTATCTTAAACTTCGTAAACTTGGATCTTGTCTCTAGTGAAGTTTATTTTTATGAAATGTCGGCTCTGTCTTCCCCGTAAGAAGTGAAAGTGTATCTGTATAAAAATAAATCATACCCACCTACTACTACTTCTAGGCAAGATATGTAACATATTTTATGAATGAATTTGCGTAAAGGGGCGGGGCGTGTAGGTAACGTAATTTTATAGTAAACAAATAGTACGCTATACGCAGGATCATCTACAGCAGAGGTTCCCAAACGCCCACTTTAAAAAATCTGTTATTTTGTAGCGCCCCCCACTTTTTTCACCATAAAAACCTGAATCACATATTTGTCTTGCCTGTAGTTTAATTCAACCTATATTCTAAACTAGACTTTTTTACAAGAGAGAGCAATAATAATACATACACCAGTACATTAGAGTATCTTTTATAAAAAATAACAATAATTAACATTGTTAATTTTAAATAAAAAAATAGCAATAATAATAATACAATTTTACAATAATAAAGAGTATCGGAAGTGGGGACCTCACCTGCGAAACTTTAAAACACGAAATTTTTTCAGTGTTTGATTCCTTTAACGATATAAATAGCGTTGTGAACTCATTAAAATAATAAATATTAATTACATTTTTAGTTTATATTTGTACAATAAAAAAGGATATAAATATGAACTAATAAATGGATGTTGTGTAGTAAGAGGATTTTAATTTCAGTGAATTTTAAAATATGAAATAGCTGAAGTTATAAATCACTCATTGCTTAAATCACATCAGCGCCCCCCAACTTTATTCTGGGCTCGTTACCGCCCCCCTTAAAGCCTCCAGCGCCCACAAGGGGGCGTTATCGCCCACTTTGGGAAAGACTGATCTACAGGCTGTTGTTGTTATGTCTCTGTATGGAAAATTTGTTAATACGTTATCTCGAAAACTAACCTGCCGAATTTTTATTTTTTGCTACTAAACCTTTTTTAACACATAGATGAAAGAGCCCTTCAAATATTCGTACTTAATTAAAAGAGACCTTATATATACAAACATACACACATGTATTCAGACATGCGTACATAACTCTCCTTCTGGCGCATTAAAGTAAAAAAAAAAGCCACTGTCGATGGCATCAGGTGCAACAATTTTGACACCGGTTGTAGGCAATTTGTTGTTTCCTTTTCTAGTATGATGACGTATAAGCCACCTTTTAGATGAAAGCGACGAAGACAGATTAAACACGTGCGTAATTGCGTATTTGACATGTGTCAAAAAGTCATCCTATTTGTTAATAAGTACATTTTGTGTAACTGATAATGAAATTGTGTACATATCCGCAGTCAATTATAAGTAGATATACTCGTTAGTTATTGGAATAATTATAAATTCTTATTGTTTAGTTATAGTTTCAGTTTCATTTATTCATTACTTACATGCACATCATAACAATATTATAGGAGTGGCCTTTCCTGGCCTACAAATTACAGGTGCATTATACTTGCACACTTTCACAGTACATTATAGCAGTGGTCGGGAAGTCAGGGATTGCCGGACGAGTAGAGTTTTTAATGATTACGAGTCCAGCAATCCCATTCCCGCCGAGGATGTATAATGCTTGTTTAATTTAATAAATGTGAGGAAATAATTTACCAAAAGCAAAAAATGTTTACTGCGAAGAGTATATAATCACTGCGTGGTTTACTGAAACAAACTGATATCCCGCGTTTTTAATTTTCAATTGTCAATTATTGCAAAGCAAATGTAGCCCATTCAGCACAAACATATTTTACGCAAAAAAATTAATACTGTAGATAATTGTTTTCTGTGTGGCAACGACAATTTTGCATATTTTCGTGTGATTTTATTCCAATATTTTAATAAAATCGTCATATTCATATTATGCCATATGTAACAAAAACCCTGTCCGATCCTTGTATGAGCAACTCAGACCGTCAATATGAAAACTTTTCCTATGGGACTAATCCTTAATGAAACTCGAAGAAAAAATCGACATTTTCATACAAATTGCCGGGCCAGCCGAACACTTTTGTATGAAAATGCCGATTTTTTTTTGAGTTTCAAGGATTTTACATCGAAGAAAAAATATACAATGTTACATAAATTGTATATTCTCGAAGAGTGCATTTTATTAGCTGTGTGACTAGTTACATAGATGAATTAACAAGTTTTGAGCAGCCGGGCGAGAATGAAATTTCATACTTACTTTCTTGGCCTAGGCCGGTAAAGTAATGCATGAGCCAAGAATTACAATCTTCGTGTCTTCTTTTTATTATTACTAAAATAATGCCTACATTTCCGAGCATGTTTGAAAAAAAGAAAATAGCGAGCGCAGATGCTAGTAGACATTAGATTTTTTTTATTCATATCGACATACATATGGTGGATTGGTGTATAAGTATACTGTGTAATTAAATTACTGTGTTTGTAATTATTTTGGATCACTTGTAAACATTTGACGTCCATTAAGAGCAGCCTTCCCGTCTTACTTTTTATACAAACGCTCGTACGTAATTATGGCGTTGTAACAGTTTTTTCTTGAAAATTTTTGATCTAACTGATATCTTGTGCACTATTTCAAGGTTTCTGTCGAAATAAAATATTAAAATTTGGAAAAACACATTTAGTATACGCCTCCAAAAATCTGCTTTTTTGCACATATTTTACCTGAACTTCGCCCGTTCATAAAGTCCTTGTAATAGAAATTTTAAATCAAACCGTGCCCTAAGGCGCTATCTCTCTCTTTTTGGTTTGACTCATTTTCTAGCATTCACTGGATGAAACAACAAGCTTGTTAAATTATGCTCGCGTTGATGACAGACTGGGAAGGGCCGCCTTAAATGTTCACACCAAACGCATAGTCCGACGACGAGAGGCGTTTTTAACCGACTTAAAAAAAGGAGAAGGTTATCAATTCGTCACAATCTTTTTTTTATGTATGTTCATTGTTCACTGATTACTCGAAGACGCTCTAGATCAATTTCTTTTTTTCTTTCATACTTGGCAGGTGGTCCCAAAGAAGTGTGGAGTTTTTAGTTTTGCAAAATTATCTACATGGGTATAATTAGCGTATTATTGAGACCGACCAAACTAAACACATACCATATTAGTTTCCTTAATGTTGGTATTTTATACGGTTGGCTTTGTACCTATAGTTTTTTTTTCGTAGGTGTTTCTTATTATTACTTATAACGGTGCTAAGGAAGGACTTAAGATATTGTGAATTTATTAACTGCTGTAATTATTATACATAAATGTATATAATCTTATGATTTTAGGATTTTTTTCTGTATACTTGTATGTAGGTATTAATGTACTAACTTAGATATAAAAACATATATGCCATTTGTTAAAGAATATTATCAATAAATAATATTATTTAATTAAATAAATAATTTTGGAAATCTTTGGGAGAGGCCTATGTCCAGCAGTGGGCGTTATGCGACTGAAATGATGATGATGATATAATTATATATATATTTTACGATTATAACTTTATTCATTATTCATTGTGTGATATCTATTTACTTTTAAAGTAATATTTTATGACTTATTCATGTTGAACATTAATAGATCCATTAAATCAAAGTAGATTTAATGAATCTATTAATTTCCTAAACATAATCACTATTGTCACAAAATCATATGTATATCTATCTTGCAATACTTTTTGGCATACTTACTCGATTTTTGTTGGCGATTGGTACGAAATGAGTATGGAAAATGTGCAGTTAATAGAATCCATTAAATTTTACTCAATGTATTTTAATACTAAATTGACATAAATCTGAAACCAGTGTTGGCCACTTATACACACGAAAAACAAACAACAACAAAATGACTAATCGAAGACTAACATCGATATTCGGTTGGCAATATTAAAAAATCCGTTATCCATTCAAAAAGAGTTGATACTGTCGAACGAAAGGTGCGATATTGATAAATGTTGCTCGTTTCGAATGGACGTTGCACCGTTAAGTTAATATAATCTTACCACTTCTTACATTAGAATCGCAAAAGGAGGTCTAAGTGAAATCCCCCTTGAAGATTTTACGCATGCGTCTCTTAATCAGTTCATTTGAAATGACACGAGGTAAGTGTTTTTTCATCTCATCTACTTAAAAAAACGATGTTTTCATCCCGAAACATTTGGAGCTAAAGTTACTGCTTATTCTCTTGGGATTATAAAGCGAAATAGAAAATCTCTAGGGATTAAAACCAATTTGAAAACTGAACACGAGTGTAATCTATGTAGAATCAAAAATAATGCTGGCAGTCCAGCAAAACAAAAAGAAGAATTTCGTTTTAAAATAAAAAATAATTGGCACAGACGTCGTGAGTTTTAAATTTGGAATACATATGCTCGTCAATATGAATGAATGCAGGTAAAGATTTGTATGTTTTTCCCTTCGGAAAATAAAATAAGAATTACTAAAAAAGCGCTATTTTTCTCTTTGATTCAAGTAATTATAGAAGTTTTAAGTTATTTGTATTAACATATAATTTTTTGTGTAAATGCGAATACTTTTTCGTAAGTTTAAACCGATACTGAATAGGTAAGATATCAAGTTTACTTATAAAAATAAAGAGATATGAAAGACCACGCTTACAAAGTTATGAGTGAACATTTTATCGTGAATGGTGTTCTTCGAAGAAATATTCCTTAGTATTTATTGTATTTTTATACAATAAATACTAATTATTATATTTTCATACAATAAATACTAAGAAATATTATTTCGACACCAAACAAAGGTTTAAATTGTCGGTTGAAATCTGATAAGGTATTGGATGTATTCTACTTTTCTTTACATTTCGTCTTGTATTTGCCATAGTATATATTGTATTGCTATTTTTTCTCATAGATGGAGATGAAAAGTAGAGTGTGCTACTCGGGTACGGTAATATTTTTATCTCGGGCGATATACATGAATCCTTCGTTTCGCTTTGGTCTCAAAGTAGCGCCCTCGCCTTCAAAATATTACCTTATCCCCTTGTAACACAATCTACTATTTGTTATTGTCGTAAACTGGTATTTTTTTATGAATTGTCTTAATACCTCATTGATTGACCAAGCAGTTAACGTTATTCCGCATATTATAATTGTATTTAACGTTATTAATAAAATTATTTGTTTCATGTGATCATGTATTTAACGTTGTTCCGAGTAACCCGGAATGCTTGCCTTCATACTAATGGGATTTAAATTAGGCTCTATGGATATCCGCCTAACTTGAGGACAATAAAGTAGGGAAAATATACCAAATTAATTTTAACATGCAAAGTGACACTGCATTTTATATAGAATGGTTTTCTAAAATTTCATATCAATGTATGGCTCAAAAGTTCAAAAGACCAATTTAGAAAATAGAAGACGGAGGATACGATCTAATTGAATTGATTTGCTGATCACAGCACAAATTGCTACATCCGTTGTTATGGATGGCTTGAAACCGTAGCAATATAAGCAGACAGCAAAATAAAATAAATAATATTTGGTTGTATTTGGCCAATATTGTCGACGAACACTGGCTTTTTCAACCTTAATACTATTTGATAAAATAGGGACAAATCACACTGATTGAGTTGGCCTCAAAGTAAGTTTTAAACTTGAGTTATGGGATACTAACGCAACGATATATTGAGCTTAGTTAGACCATTCAAAAGACGTAAGTTATGTTTTGATCTAAGTAGTTTACTTTAGCTAGCCGTATAATCAATTAAAATGTTGATGCAGGTATGTGTTGCATCAATGCTATGCCAAAGAAACTCTTATAACAAATATAGGTACATTTTTGGACTAAAAATAAAATAATAACACTCAACTTAATATTCCGAAAGCGAAAGTAATAGCTATCCTTACAGCTATCCTTTAAAAATATTACCTATCCTTGAGTTATCTTTATTTAAAAAATCGTATAATTAAATGATAAAGTTCTATAAATATTTTTTGTTAAGTCTTTAGATATTATTGAGCAAATAATTATGTTGAAGTCTGAATTACTTTGTAGTTACAATATCTAAATCAAATAAAAAAACCGTTTGAATATAGTTAACTGTGAAATACTTATTGTTTTGCTTATATACTTAGAAGAAAAATCCTTCTTTTATGACTGCTTTTAATTTAAGACAAAATATGTAGAAATCGGTAATTATTTTTAATACACATGTACAAAAATATGATTTTAAAATAGCTATCGTAAACCAATATTTAGAAGAAAATACTTTGTTTATTTGCGTGATATTTTAACAACTACTTGTTTTTTTATTTGCGCTTGTGCATAATAGTGTGAATGAAGTTGTATGTTACCTATTCAATATGTAATAAAAACTCTATCCGATCTTTGTAGGAGCAACTCAGACCGTCAATATGAACAACTTTCCTATGGGACCAATGCTTGAAACTCGAAGAAAAAATCGACATGATTACAAAAGTGTTCGGCCGGCCCGGCAATTTGTATGAAAATGTCGTTTTTTCTTCGAGTTTTCGAGTTTTCGAGTTTTCCAGCCAATTTCTTGGAGGAAGTTCATGCTACTGAACTACTCCCTATAAAAAGTTATGAAATATTGATAAAAAAAATTCTTCCACCTATACAAAATCTCCCGTTTGGCCGAGCGCTGATTTTGTCAGGGAAGCCAAATATTTTTTTTTTAATTTTTTGTTAATTGTTTTTATGGAAAGTAGTATCATTGACAGGACTTGCTCCAAAAATTTGGCTGGTGGTTTAAAAGTCGCCCTATTTGTATTAAGTCTCAAAAAGTATATGTAGAGAATATGCATATAGAGAAGCGTTTGTAATGAACCAATGCACATATGATCACTGTATATGTAAGTATGTACGTACAATAAGTACTTACTGTTTTGCATATTTAACATAGATTTTTTAAATAATATATTGTACCTCTATTTATTATTATAGCTGCGCTCCATTTCGTTAGTTTATAAGTATATAATTTTCTAATTATAATTAACTTAACTAATAAATTTTACTTATTTGCTACTTATCCCTTCAACAGTCTACGACCGTAATACGGTCGCGCGCCATTGTTTTACTATTGTTCTTTATTGACAGACAGTTAAGCGATTATATTAACGAGTAGATATCTAAGTAGAGATAGAGAAGGTATGAATGGCACGGTAGTTTATCAAATATTGATAGATATTATATATCTTGAGTCAAAGGAGCTTGAAAACGGTGATTGTAATAATAATTAATAAATTATTTATGATATTGTTTCTTTTTCTTTCAATTTAGAATAGTACTTTATGCGATAAAAATCTATCAAAATTTGCATGTTTTTATAATTATATATATATATATATATATATATATATATATATAGGCCTACTTAGGTATTTTAAATACCTATTTTAATATTTGAATTATTTATTTATTCCGGTACTTAAGTTTTCATAAATATGTTTAAAATGGTATGTACTAAATTGTAAATCATTAAACTTTTATTACAGTTGTATCATATAGTCTTAGTAATGTATGTAGATCTTTTTTAAATAGATCATTACGTTACTATCGAATCTAGAAATATCTTACTTTGAAATAATTAAACATTTGTTTTATGCACTCAGGTACCTACTATCAACATTGCATCGGGCTTAGTTTTAATAGATCATCTCAATCAGAAAAATATCAAGCTAATAAACCACTGAGATATCTGCTGTATCAAACCTATAACCCAAAAGTCCCAGACATTTGAAGAGTTTGTTTGTGTCGTGGATTCGCCTCAATATCAGATCTAGTGAGGCTGACATACAGATGTCACGCACGCGCAGCCCATGCGTGCGTCACGGCGGCGACCTCGCGAACGTCAAGCCGAGCGGGCTTCGAGCGGTCAGTAGTCAGTACTTGCTACTCGCTTACTTCGCTTAGTTGCCGCGCGAGCTCCGTCGCGATAAGTCAACACCGAATAACGGCGGCCCGGCACACGACACCGCGATGACGCGCGTTTATCAACCTTCCGACTATGTCGTCGAGAAATCGCGCGTGTCGTCCTTCGATAAATATAAAGAGATGCACAAAAAATCCCTCGAAGACCCCGAAGGATTCTGGTCTGAAATAGCAAACGAATTCTATTGGCAAACGCCGCCGCAGCCCGGCAACTTCGTCTCCTATAACTTCGATATAAACAAGGGGAACATTTTTGTCAAATGGATGGAGGGAGCCATGACCAACGTCTGCTTTAACCTGCTAGATCGCAACGTGAGGAACGGCCACGGGGACAAAATTGCCTATTACTGGTAAGTAATTTTGTCTTGTCAGATGCGTTGAATCAATAGTCAGCTGAGCGAGTGCAGTACTGAGACGGCGCGCGAAATATTGATTTTCCGAAGCAAAGCAGTATAACTGCTGGTTCAGTCATCTACTCGACTGACCCTTCAGTTATGTAATGTTTTATCTCATGTCCACGCTCATCAATGATGTTGCTAAGCGAATGTCACTGTTACCATTATCTTACTATAGTAAGATCTAGGTGTATAATTTTGATCATCAAATACTATTCTATCACTTATATATTTTCAAAGAATACCAGTATAGAATATTTAAAAAAAAATTATAACACCTTATTTAATAAACAACTAGCTCTCCCTACCATAGTGCTAATTAACACCATACCAAATATCAACGATGAGCTATTATACTATATTACCTACCGACCGAAATGATTTATTTTACAGATGTCTATTGAAATTTCAAATCGATAATTGCTTTTATATGAGCTTTGGTAATAAATTTAAGAATAATTGTGATTTTTAAAATCGGCTAACTTTATTTTTTATTCGCCTATTATCACGTATTGGCTAGTATAAACTTATTTTTCATATTCCTGTATTTAGTGTGATACCACCTGGCCACGCCATATAGAATTTGTATCAGAGTCAGCATAATAAAATGTTCATAAAGCGTACGTAATTGTACGTTTTAAGAAAAAAATGGTACTGGAATGGTTTGCGAGAAATTTAATAAAGTCAGTGTCGTGGCCAGGAGGGGTACTTCCCAGCAGCGCCAACACGTGATATGGGCGATTTATTGCGATATAAACTTCATTTCAAAAAAAATTACGTTTAACCAACATTATAGTACGTCTTATAAAAAAATTAAATATGCACAGATTCACGAAAAAAAATACAAAGTTAGTTGTGTGGTGTGGTGGTAGCGAGACTCCCTAGCAACGCTACCTCGTACGCAGCAATGGATAGCTTATTGCTATTCAAATGTATTTCAAAATAATGTACGAATAGTGCTTATAACTGTCCGTAATAAAATAAAATAAGTACTAGAAAGGTTCTCAAGAAATTAAGCAAAATCAATGCCTTCAGTAAATCAATTGGAAGCTGACAAAGCCGTTGCTGTGTCGTTGGCCGCGGCACCCCTTATACAGTCTTATCAATTTAGCTAAGTTTATGATATTTATCAGTCATCATTCATCATTATTTCAACCGAATAACGTCCACCGTTGGAAATAAGCCTCTCTTAAGGATTTTCAGAATGACTGATCTAGAGCGGCCTGCAGCCAGCGCTTTCCAGCGACCTTGGTCAGATCGTCTGACCACTTAGTAGTGGGTGTCCTACGCTTTGTTTGCGAGTACGTGGTCGCCATTCGAGAACCTTTTTGCCCCATCGGCCATAGGTTTGTCGCGCTATGTGTCCCGCCCACTGCCACTTCAACAATCTAATCCGCTGGCCTATGTCAGTGAATATTGTTTTCCTACAAATTTCCTCATTTTTGATTCGATCACGTAGATAAACTCCGAACATAGTGCATTAGCCCTCTTCATAGTGCATTGAGCGATCTTGAACCTTCCTATGAAACCCATAGTAAAGGAACACGTTTCAGGACCATAAGTCATCCATCACTGGTAAGGTAACACACATTGGTTGTAGACTTTAGCCTTGAGGCACTGAGGTATTTTTGACGGGAAGACACTGTGTAGCTTGCCGAACGCTGCCCAGTCGAAGCGGATTCCTCGATAGAATAGATCTCTTTCTCGAATAATAAATAAAAACGTTGAATAAGCAAGTTTCTTGTATAATTAATTTTATCTGTACTTTTGTATTGGTTGTTAAAGCGGTCACAGTTCAGTGAAAAATTCAGATATCTAGCTATTACGGTTCAAGAGACAGAGTCCCTGTTATAGACGGACGGACAGACAGACAGCGGAGTCTCAGTAATAGGGTCCCGTTGGTACTCCTTGGGTACGGAACCCTAATAATGAGAAAACCAACATATTAGAGCTTACAGTTATTGGGAGGGCGGTCTTCCACGGCCGGGCCGTAATATTCAGATGCTGAATCGCAGATAATCCGATTCCGGACGCACAGAATCTTATACAAATTTGTTAATCTCCATCTAAATCCGAAGTATTCAGATACTGATTTTTTCAGATCGATCTGAGAAAACAATGTGTCAGTACGCAAACGAAATCAGAACGCCCCTCTTGCCTTATGTTCCGCCTTGTGTTCCGATTTCGTTTGCGCACTGATCATCAGTCATTATTTAAACAGTAACATAATACGAAATCGAAAACAAAAATAATAACTATACCGCTCAAAAATAAGCAAGTTATAAGGCTTTCAAATCCGGTGGAATTAGAAACTGTCAGTAAAAGTAAAAGAATGCACACCCGCGTGACGTCACTTAGGTTAGGGCGTTAGGTTTCGTGCGTACGAAAGAGATAGCAAAATTCCCCACTATGCTCTCACGGTTATATTTAAAACAATAATTGCTGCCTTATTTAATAACAATTTCCTGCAGAATAGACTACTAGTATATTAAAAAATTAAAATACCTCTATTTATTGCCAAAAATTGCGGTTTCAAAATGAAAGTTTAAATTTTCGCGCAGAAACAGACGGTGACGTCACACGTGTCTGACATTAGCATTGAGTCTTGCCGAAAAACCGATATTTTTACAATCGATAGTTTCTATTATATTTATAACCAACAATACTATCGATAGTATCGATCGATGACGACGAGCAATCTATACTATCGATAGTATTTAAAGAAAGAAAAAAGATTGCTTTTCATAATACATCAACAATCGATACTATTATTAATACATAAAATATCGATAGTTTTACAAACGCAATACTTTCGATAGTTTTTTCGTCGTCAGGATTATTGCGTAACATTCAAAGTTCCTTGACACTAAAACTCGGACCTAGGACCTGTAGTAAGTCAAGGGCTATATGCTCTGTGTTTTTCTACGAAATCTAATATTTAGTATATAAACAAGTTTAATAAGCCTTAGTAGTATATTTGCAGACTTACATTAGGAGAATATTGTCATCCCTATTCACAGCTTGGCGCAACAGAAAATATTAAATTTTACTAAAGAATTTCCTTCCATGCTGTTTTGGGATAAAAGAAAAAACCTAAAATGTATCAACTGCCCCACTTCCCGTGCAGATCATAGAAGCCGATTAAGGGAATAGGCGAAAATTGTATTCGAATGTTCTACCTACCACTATTTTCATTTTATTTTCCACCTTCCCGCCCACCACCACGCTAAAAGTGGCCTTTAAGTGATGCGGCCCTGGGCTCTGTCTGCTATGAGTTACAAGAGCCAAAATGATAGTTTGGTATTTTTTGATTGAAACTTACCGATTTTTCGGCAACACCAACAGCTAATGTCAGACCCGAGTGACGTTACCGCCTGCTCTCGCGCGAAAATTTAAACTGTCTGTTTGAAACCGCAATTTTTGGTAATAAATTAAAGTATTTTGATTTTTAAATACACTAGTGGTCTATTATTAGGTCTTTCCAAGGTCTTTCCTTACATATGAAATTGGCGTTTTGTATGGGAGGAACAAAATGTCGAATATTTTTTAATTTTATATATTTTTTTAATCAAAGTATGAACCATTGTTATCTATGCACTTTTGCCATCTCATATGTAGTTCATTGATCCCTTTACTAAAAAAACCATTCGGATGGGAATCAATAAAATCTTTGAAGGCGGTTTGGACTGTCCCATCGGAGTTGAATTTTTTCCCTTGCAAGAAGTTATCCAAATTTCAAAAAAAAATTGTAATCTGTTCGAGCAAGGGACGGGGAGTACGGTGGGTGTCTAAGACATTCCAATTGAAGCTCTTCTAATTTGGTAGCCGTTGGTAAGCGTTTTTAAGTAACTTTTTTTTAAATTGTAATCTGTTCGAGCAAGGGACGGGGAGTACGGTGGGTGTCTTAGACATTCCAATTGAAGCTCTTCTAATTTGGTAGCCGTTGGTAAGCGTTTTTAAGTAAAATTATTTTGGGTTAATTTCGCTTGGGGCTGGATTTGGCTGGCTTGCCAGGGTCCAGCCATTGCGATGAGCACTTCCGATTATCGTAGAGAATCCACTTTTCATCACGGGTAATGATTCGATTAAGAAACCCTTCATTATTGTGCCGGTTAAGTAATGTAACTCAGCAGTCGACGCGCGTTTGCCGATTTGTTTCACTCAATTCGTGAGGAATCCACCTTTCAAGCTTTTAAATTTTCCCAATTTGCTTCAAGTGAATTAAAACAGTTTTATCACTAACACCGCAGCCTGCAGCTAGCTCGGGTGTTGGTTTGCGATAGATCCGCTTCCGCAATAGCCTTCAATTCTTCATTGTCAACTTGGGTCTTCTCTCCGGTCGTTCACGAGGCTTGTTCTGCAGGTCGAAATTTCCAGAACAAAACGTGCCAGCGCGATATTTCAAGTTTTCCATTTTGTAAACTGAGCGCCGCAAACAGAAAAAAGAAAACAAAAGAAAATAAGAAAATGAACTTACGTATGAACGGCGTAGTTTGAGTTTATACTAAATGCAAAAAGTGCCGTGTCGTCAACAAAGAACACCAACAGCCGGCTACGAGGATGTTGTCGGTGTAAGTACTACGCGTATCAACGTGGAGAATATCAAATCTGACAGATTGGTACCTATCTATTACCGCCACCGTAATATTTCGGTCCTCGTGGAAAGAGGTCACAATCCCAGGCAGTCTTGTCATGGTTGTTCCTATTTTTATTGCAGCTTCTAACTTAACCATTTCTTTATTTTTTTCTTGTGAAAAAGACCTGCCGTCTCGTCTACCCAGCCACGGAAAGCCGAATGCAACCTAACGCTTAAGTCTTTTTTTTACGTACAAAGGCAGGCATTTTTAGGCAAAGACAGACTTGGCACAGTGGCCGCTTCTCAGCCAATTAAGAGGCACAATTAGCGAGAGGGTCGGAGTGGCCTACGGGGTGGCCTGTCGGCCTTCAATTCTATCTGCTAGGGTAAAGGCGCGTGTTGACACGAACGCGCCTTTCAACCCGGATGACCGTAATTGTCGAGAGACGGAATCCCGTTTCCATCGCCTGACTAGCCAACGTTATAGAGGCAGCAGTTGCTGGCCATAAGCCCGCCTCCTGCGCCCTGTGCATCGGCGGCGGATGACCAGGTCGGTCGTTGCCTCCCGGCGTCTCTCCGCCGCCTCTTTGCGAAGCATGAATGACGCTCTCTGCAAAGGCCTGCATTGTTGTCCACGATGTTTCGCTGTCGACCATGTGACGAACCACGATTGACACCGAAAGGCCGTGCCCCTCTACCGCGCACAGTTCAGCGTGGTTTTCCGCCTAGCCTGGGCAGTCCGCTAGGGTGTGAATCTAGCCTTACCTAATCAAACCACTCTGTCTAACGTCTTCTCGTAGTCAAGAAGTACCAGGCGGCGCGGAACTCACCGTGCTGGATTCTTCCATGCTGATTTGAGCGAAAAATACTTCCCTTTCCAGGCAGATAGTAAAAGCCGATCAAAGTGAATGGGCGAAAATGTGAATCAACAGCTAGCAACATATCCTATCACTACCTATTTTGATTCGTTTTTCGATCTTTCTAGCACAATTACGCTAAGAATGGCTGTTGGGCGGCGTCTTGCAATCCTAGTCTGCAGAGGCTCTAAAACTCGCTTTCCGTTCCACTTTTCGTTTGCGATACCCGATAGGGTTCATAGTGCACCTATTATAAGACGGTGACTTTTAGACGGTAAATATTTAGGATTCCGTACCCAGAGGGTAAAAATGGGACCCTATTACTAAGACCTGTCTGTCACCAGACTGTATCTCATGAACCGTGATGGCTAGTCAGTTGATATTTTCACAGATGGTGTATGTATTGCCGCTGTAAAACTTCCGGTGTCAACGCCTTTACCGCTTTTGTAAGGCCCATGTGCTACTCCCACTTAACAGACCTGGCACGGTGTCCGCCTAATTTTTAAGAACACTCCGAAACTACGAAATTGTAAATATTTAGGATTTCGTACCCAAAGAGTAAAAACGGACCCTATTACTAAGACTACTGTCCGTCTGTCTGTCACCAGGCTGTATCTCATGAACTGTGATAGCTAGACGATTAAATTTTCACAGATGATGTATTTCTATTGCCGCTATACATCAAATACTAAAACAGAATAAAATCAGTATTTAATTGGAACTCCCATACAACAAACATGATTTTTATAGATAATGGCACGGAACCCTTTGTGCAGGAGTCCGACTCGCACTTGGCTGGTTTTGTATTAACTTTCAATCATCATTTTATACAACGATTAACAAAAGTTTAGGCAATCAATTTTTCGAACAAAAATGTAGGCCGTGATTCTTTAAATTGATATAACTTTTTCATTTACGAACGGATTTAAATGAAACAAACTCCAAATGTTAAGTGAAACTTATCAAAATACATTACTTAAAAACCGCAACCGAAAACAGACAAAAATTCTTAAATTCATTGTTTTATTGCGTTGATAAAAGCCCCCAACAATATTTTTCTCATTTATCTTCCATGTACAGACAGCGATCGGTTACGATTTTATTATATGTATAGATTGATAAAATTCTAATAGGTTTTCCTGTAATCTACATGCAATGAACTACATTTTGTATTTTTTTTTCAAACTTTTAGGCTCAGTAATTTCGGATATCAGGTGATGGTCAATTGTCGTCTTTCACAAATAAAATCAAAACTATTTATTTTACAATAATAACAAAATCTCTCTCGAGCCCTTTCATTTGACATATGACTTCCGTGAAGTTCCGTGTTGCTCTTTGCATATGGCACAGTATGGTTTCCAAACCTTTTTTTATTTCCTAATTAAAAATTTTATACCGAATATATTTATACTTTGCATAGACTGTTTCATAGGATTACACCATCCTGCCAAATTTAGGTAAGGTAAGTAAATTGCCTGTGATAGACGGACGGACAGACGCACGAGTGATCCTATAAGGAATCCATTTTTTCATTTTTTGTACAGAATCCTAATAATGTAAAAATTAAAAGAACAAATTATAAGTGAGTAACGTTTTCTATTTTATAATTACAAATAGTAGGTAGATTGTTGCGCCGAGCGGAAAGTAATTATTACTGCCCCGATTGCTTATTTGGAGCCCTCGTTGTCGCTTGGTCTCTAAAAAGCACGAGTGCGATATAAATTACTTAATGCGAGGTGCATAATCTGCTTTTCTTTCAACTACAATATGAAAATGATTTCGCTCTATGATTATTTAGTTCTCATACGCTTTCATGCATTTTATGCGGGACTTTAGCGGCAATAGGTTTTCTAGTACGTTTTTAGCTTCGCTTCGAATTGCTTTGCTACTTATAATATGAATGTAGCTAAGTATATTGTTCTTCATGGGGTGATAATATCATAAGTACTTACGTATCAATGTTAGAACACAAATGGCCATGTCCTGGGCAACAATAAAGAAAACTGTGAGTCTGTTTATTTATGTATAGGTACGAGTAGGTACTGACCAGAAGTTACAGAGGTCTTAATTATATTATTTACTAGCTTTAACCCGCGACTACGTCCGCGTAGAAGTCGAAAATGGTTCTAATAGGATTTTTAAATGGTTTTTTACGTTATTAATGTTTTGATAACATATAAATTATTATGTTAAAATGTTTGAATACTTATAAAATATAACATTTTTTATTATAACGTAGGGATTTAAAGGCCTAGCAGACCCGACGAACCTCCCTCTCCCGCTCTCTCTCTCGTTTCCTTCCCGTTCCCGTTCCCATCATTTGCTAGACCGAGAGAGAGCGACGGAACGCTTCAAAATGGTTAAACTAATCTTGTTTCTCCATACAAACTTCGGACCCCCATTTCGCCCATTTAGAGGTTGAATTGAGAAAATGCTGAAATACATACGTACTTATTTACGGTTACGAAGTTTCGAATAAAATAGTCTATCTAATCTTGTCACTCCATACAAACTTTGGACCGCCGTTTGACCCCCTTTGGGGGTGAGTTTTGAAAAATCGTTTCTTAAGTCCTCAAAAAAAATCTATGTGCTAAATTTGGAGTCTCTAGACCCTGCGGTTTCAGCTGCGCGTTGATCGATCAGCCTCTATCTGTCTATTTCAGCCATGTCTATGTCTATGTCGAAAATGGTTCTTATAGGGCTCTCCTTCTCCCTGTTCCATGTTCCTTGTTTCCTGTTCCCGTTCCCGTTCCCGTTCCTGTTCCCGTTTTTAATCCCGTTCCGTCATTTGCTAGACCGAAAGAGAGCGACGGAACGCTTCAAAATGGTCAAACTAATCTTGTTTGTCTATACAAAATTTGGACCGTTTCACCCCCTTTGGGTATGAATTTTGAAAAATCCTGAAACACGTTTCTATTTATTTACCGCCGGGAGTACTCTTGCGAAGTTTCAAATAAAATGGTCAAACTAATCCTATTTGTCCATACAAACTTTGGACTCCCGTTTCAACCCCTTAGGGGGTGAGTTTTGAAAAATCCTATCTTAGTGCACCCCTAGACCTCATAAGGAACCTATGTGCCAAACTTGGAGTCTTTAGACCCAGCGTTTTGAGCTGTGCGTTTATATGTCAGTAAGTCAGTCAGTTATTCATTTTCTTCTTTTATGTATATACTTAGATTAACAAAAGTTTTAGCCAATCGGTTGCATTGGTAACTTTAAAATCAATTTTTCGAACAAAAATGTAGGCCGTGATTCTTTAAATCAATATAACTTTTTTATTTATGAACAGATTTATATGAAACAAACACTAATCCCCTTATTCATAAAAAAATACAAGCGTTTGCTAAACCTATTTTAGTTAAAATATGTTTTGTCCCTTTCACTCCTTTCAATATTTGACTTTGCAAGAGCAAAACAAAACATATTTTAACTAAAACAGGTTTAGCAACCGTTTGTATTTTTTTATGAATAAGAGGGTTAATGTTAAGTGAAGCTTATCAAAATACATTAATGAAAACCGCAACCTAATCGGTGCAGCCGTTTCTGAGATTAGCGTGCACAAACGCACAGACAAACAGACAAAAATTCTAAAAATCATTGTTTTATGTTCTATTGCGTTGATAAAAGCCCCCAAAAATATTTTTCCTCATTTATCTTTCATGTACAGACAGCGATCGGTTACGATTTTATTATATGTATAGATATAGATGATAAGGTTATAAAAAAACTACTTTCTACTGGACCTATTCTTAATTACGATGGAGCGCGAGACGGTGGAAATTATTTTAATATTTATATATTAATTAAGTAGTATTTGAAATAAAAAATACTTACACTATATGTATGTACGTGCAAAATGAGATCGTTATCAGAGCATACCGGGCGCAGGTAATCAAATTTTGCAATATTTTGCGGAGAAATTCATCGTTGCTACATAACTTATATCATAACAAACTGCTCACGGCACTGCTTGTTACAGGCCACATTCGCTTTATTTTTAGTTAAAAACGGAAATGAACATATTTTCAAAATATATAGGTATTATTTTTGGGTCTTTTAACTCTTGTGTCTTTTTCTTGTGTTCACTTCTTGTGTCTTGAAATGTATCAATACCTACTTGATTCAAACAGCAATAATATCTACATCCATAGAGGTAGGATTGTTTTACCTAGACTATATCAATGCATCACTTTTATAATTTAAAGCAGATAGAAATTAATTTAAAATAACGTTGTTCAACGAAATACACCACTTTAAACATGAAAGTAGGCATGTGGAAGGGAATCATAAAGACCGTTGCCAGCCGTACGGGAGTGCCCCCGCCAAGACGAGCCAAGCGGAGCGCAAGGGCACTACCTACCTTTTCTCGAAACGTTTCGTCGTTTTTTTGAACTCTCATAACTTTGGTTTGGATGATGCTAAATAGTTAAAAATTTCAAGATATAATGACATCAGTACAATCATTAAACATACAAAGTTTGAATGGCGTAGCTATTATACTTTAGATTTTATTAATGTCTAAAAACCCCCGATTTCGTCACTGATTCACTCACTGATCATCAAAATTCTTAAGGAACTCCCTGAAGTCCTAGAACGCTGAAATTTGGTATGTAACCTAATATTACTACAAAGACAACAAAAAAATTAAAAATTATCATTTTTTTGGAATCCAAGATTTTAGAAAATTAACTTATTTTGTTCATAACGTCTCACTGTGACTACGTAGAGGCCTAAAAATTTGTAGGCGGGGTAAAGCACCCCGCGAAACTCGAAACTGCATTCAAATTTTGGATCCAAGATGGCCACCCACACATTTTTTCTTTTCCTCAAGATAAATAAAATCAAAATTTGAAATTATCAACAGAGCATTCGTTCATCGTGAACAATTTCCAATGTATGTCGCATACGCTATAACCATACACAAATGCCAAGGATTAAGCTTGAACAGTGCTCTTATTGATATAGGATCATCAACTTTCTCATGTGGGCAGGCTTATGTAGCCCTCTCTAGACTAACAAATTTACAAGGTGTACATCTTGTAAATATTGATTTTAACAGTATCGAAGAACAACAGACAGCTATAGTCGAATATAATCGCCTAAGAAAGAAGTTTCGCCCTGACCTATCACTTATATTAAATAGTAAACAATTTACAGCGGAGCAAACAACTTATGCTTACACGTGTTTTATCATAAAGAGATATGAGGTATTGGGTATGAGGTAGGGAAGATGGCGTCACAGCTGACTACAAACTAAAGTCTGATAAAGTTGCCCGCAATAAATATAAAAGGCAAAGACACAGAGTCGGCTATAAAAAAGCTGTGGCTAATGTTCAAGAATTACACCCCAAAAAAAGGAAGAAAAAAAAGGCTAATCCCCCAACCATCGGAACAGACTGGCCCGTACTGGTTGGTTCATCTAAATTCCAGACGAAGGGTAAGGCGAAAGTAAGGGCCCGGCGCAAAATAGGTTATTTTTAAACTCAAAAAAGTCCATTTACTAACTTACAAAAATAAATGAAATCCCATCAAAAATATTTTCATGTAAAAATGTTGCCAAGACGAGTCTATATAGCTTACCCTGTGAAAAAGTTATCAGATCTCGTTTATAGCCAAGATCTAAAGACTACACGCTTTAAACCTACTAGCTCTACACTACACCTTAATCAAAATCTATGAAAAAGTGATTAGATCTCATATAGAACCAAGATTCTTGATCTATGCGCCCTTACTTTACCAGGCCCTACTTCACATACTCTACATGTTAGTCAAAACGTGTGGCTTGGCCGTTTTGCTACAGTTACAAAGATTTTATAGAGGCATTCGTTCATTGTGTGTGAAATAAAACGGCCAAGCCACACGTTTTGACTAACATGTAGAGTATGTGAAGTTGGGTCTGGTAAAGTAAGGGCGCATAGATCAAGAATCTTGGTTCTATATGAGATCTAATCACTTTTTCATAGATTTTGATTAAGAACTAAGAGGTTTAGAGAGTGTAGTCTTTAGAGCTTTGCTTTATACGAGATCTGATAACTTTTTCACAGGGTAAGCTATGTAGACTCGTCTTGGCAACATTTTTACATGAAAATGTTTTTGGTGGTAGCCTATTGACACGATTCCTTGAGGTTTACCCATTCTCTTGGTGGGATTTTATGATCAGTTCGTGAAGGGGCACATTCTATGTTTTTTCATTTCTCCCAGATTTGTATAGAAGAATGCAGAACTTGGTTCGAGAAAATGTGACTTTTGCAGGGAAGGCAACCACCCGGACGACTACAGCCGGGTCACGTATAAGAAGCTTATGGAGCAGGTGTGCCAATTCGCGAATGCGTTGCGGGACAGCGGCGTGGGCAAGGGGGACCGCGTGGCCGTGTACATGCCCATGATCCTGGAGACGGTGGTCTGCATGCTGGCCTGCGCGAGGATCGGAGCCGTACATTCTGTGGTGGTGAGTGTCACGAAGGTTGATACTTCTAGTCGACAGAACTAGGAGTATCAACCAAGACCACGCTGTTAGGGGCATTGGCAAGCGGGACCGCGTGGCTGTATACGAGTATACTAACTGTAATAAGTACTTTTTCTGAGTCACCTCTCATTTTCTCGGTGGAATTATAGTTATAACACATAAACCAGCGTTGCATTGATAGCATTCACGCAAGGCAAGCAACATCGTGAGTGAGCATATCCTTTTCCTAGAGTCTCTATGAATCTAAAAGCCTGTTGCTAGATGGCAACTTCAGATTATAGTAACAATTTATAGAGCTCATGAGTTCACTAATATAAACTAGTGGCTCTGTCAGCTGTAGGCCTCGCTAGTCTGTCTGTTGATTTATCGGCGAAGCTGAAACGGACTGTTTTAGCCGAGACGCTTTGCTCGGTCAGTCAATAAATAAAAATAAAAGATAAGAACAAATCACATTAAAGTAACCATTGTTTCAGTTCGCCGGCTTCTCATCGGATTCTCTCGCGGAGCGCATGTCTGACTGCAAAGCGAAAATACTCGTAACCGCGGACGGCGGCTGGCGCGGCGAGAAGCTACTAGTGCTGAAGAGCATCTGCGACGAGGCGCTGCAGAAAGCCAAGAATAAGCACAACCACAGCGTGCAGACCTGCGTCGTGGTCTCGCACCTTGGACGGGTGACGCCTTGCGGTCCACTTCCTCAAGATCTTTCAACTTTAGTAAGTTTATGTTTATGTGTACTGTCTGTCTATTTGTGCTTTGTTCAACTGTCTTATCACTTCCTCAAGATCTTTCAACTTTAGTAAGTTTATGTTTATGTGTACTGTCTGTCTATTTGTGCTTTGTTCAACTGTCTAATATGGAACAATTTCCTACGTGATGTAAGAAAATCTTAACTTTTTACTTTAAAATTTGATCATCTGCCAGGAATGAGTTCACTATTGTTTCTGAGGGTCGCAAATATCTAGATCGTTGTCAATGTCAATTATAATACATACCTGTAGTTTAATATAGAAAGGTATTACACTTTTATGAAAAGAACTAGCTGATGCCCGCGACTTCGTTCGCGTGGACTTTATGACTTCGGCGTATTAATATAAATAAAAACTAATGAGAGAGAGAGAGAGAGAGAGATAGAGAGAGAGAGACAGAGAGAGAGAGAGAGACAGAGGGAGAAAGTACTTGTAACAGGAGTTAAAAGTCAATATTATAATAATTCTTTCCTTCGGGAGCCAATATGAAAAGAGTTGAAGTGCTACTAACCCTAGAGAAAGTCACATTAAGTTGGCTATGCGAAAAACCAGTCCTTAGATCGACATAAGCAGCTTTAAGCCTCTGAAACTGTGACTTATTTTCATAGCAAAGCAAGTAAACTTAAGGAACTGTGTATTTTCAAAAGGTAAATTGTTGGGGATGAGTGGCATACGCGGAATAAATTAATACAGTTTCACTGGCACCACTCACAGTAAACTTTAAGTGTCTCAGCAGACTATGCCGAAGTTTAGCGGCTAAAGTTCAGTGTCTAAAGTTCGGTGGGGATGACACACTAAATAAGCTGAAGTTCAGCCGCTGAAGTTCGGTGGAAACGCTGGACAGTAGTGATGTGCCGATATGAGAATTAATCTTCCGTCTTTGGCGCGTCTGCGGCGAACGGAAACGGGAGCGGAAGAGGGAACGGAAGTGGAAGAGGGAACGGGAGCGGAAGCGGAAGCGGGAGCGGAAGCAGCAGCGGCGGCGGCAGCGGCGGCGGCAGCGGCGGCGGCAGCGGCGGCGGCAGCGGCGGCGGCGGAGGCGTCGGCGGCGGCGGCGGCGGCGGCGGCGGCGGAAGCGGTGGCGGCGGCGGCGGCGGCGGCGGCGGCGGTGGCAGCGGTGGCAGCGGCGGCGGCGGCCGAAGCGGCGGCGGCGGCGGCGGAAGCGGAAGCGGCGGCGGTGGCGTCGACGGAAGTGGCGGCAGAGGCGGTGGCGGCGGCGGCGGCAGCAGCGGCGGCGGCGGAGGCGTCGGCGGCGGCGGCGGCGGCGTCGTAGGCGGCGGCGGCGGCGGCGGAAGAGGGAGCGGGAGCGGGAGCAGGAGTATAAGCGGAAGTGGGAGCGGGAGCGGTAGCGGAACGGGTACGGGTACGGGTATGGGCACGGGCACGGGCACGGGTACGGGTACAGGTACGGGTACGGATACGGGTACGGGTAGGGGTAGGGGTACGGGTACGGGTACGGGTACGGGTACGGGTACGGGTAAAGGTACGGGTACGGGTACGGGTATGGGTACGGGTACGGGTACGGGTACGGGTACGGGTACGGGTACGGGTACGGGTGCGGGTGCGGGTACGGGTACGGGTACGGGTACGGGTCCGATTCAGGCAAGAGCATCGGAAGTTCGGCATTATGTGTTGCTAGTAATGCAAATAACATTGCAGGCATGCATTGGCTGAAATTCAGCCGCTGAACTTCGGCATACAGTGCTGAGACACTAAGTTGGGTTCCGTTACACAGTTTCGGCGGAGTCAAATTTCGCATCAGCATTATTGGCCCTCCGACAGTAAGACTTATTTTGTGAGCCGAGAGTCCATTTGCTGCAAGTGAATTAAGAAACTCAACTGGATAATTGGTGGCGTCGTCAACAACACTATCCAAGAAATCTAAATATATATACTCGTAACTCAAAGGTGACTGAATGATTGATCTATCAACGCACAGCCCAAACCACTGGACGGATCGGGCTGAAATTTGGCATGCAGGTAGATGTTATGACGTAGGCATCCGCTAAGAAAGGATTTTGATCAATTCTACCCCCAAGGGGATAAAATAGGGGATGAAACTTTGTATGAAACTTTGTCAATTTTAAACCGATCGGGCTGAGACTTTGCATGCATAAAGCTACTATGACGTAGGCATCCCCTAAGAAAGGATTTTGATAAATTACACCCCTACGTGAGCGAAGCCGCGGGCAAAAGCTAGTTAACAATAATTTGCGTCATAAGTTCTTTATTAATTGTTTTTAATTTTTTGGTGTCAATATGGCGCGTTCACATAACCAAGAATTTTCTGGTGTGTTATGCTCTGAATGTCCGCAAATACTGAACTTATAAGTTATTCTTCGGACGAAACAACTTTTTTTTGTAAAAATTTTCAATATACAGACACATTTTTTTTTAACTCTTTTATTATAGTATAGATTTAGTATGTTTTTGTTCAGCGGCAACAAAAAACATCATCTATAAAAATTTCAACTGTCTAGCTATAATGGTTCATGAGATACAGCCTGGTGACAGACAGACAGACAAACAGTCGGACGGTCTAAATAATAGGGTCCCGTTTCTACCCTACCCTATGGAACCCTAAAAATCGAATAAAATAAGTATTGATGGGGGGCTCCCATACTACAAACGTGATTTTTCATAGATTATGGTACGGAACCCTTCGCGCGCATCCGACTCGCGCTTGGCCAGTTGTATTAAACTGTCAGTTAAAAATTGAAGAACTGGGAAATAAAATAACTAAACTCCAAGAAGAACTAGAACAATGTACTTCAAGTATGATGAAGAAACTAAACGACATTGTATCCGAATTTTGTCAGGCTGAAAATGAAAGCAAATTAAACAATACGCAACTACTAGATTGCTCACCAAAAACCCACCGGTTGAATAAAAAAACAAAAATAACTTTAATCAGCAGCGTTGATAACGACAAGACAGCGAATATCTTGAGAAGTCAGTTTGAAGGACTAGATGTGTGCCACTATCGTAAACCAGGTGGAGATATAAGACAGTTGTTGAGTGGACTAGAAAACAAGCTTGAAGAATACACTCTCAGCGATTTTTGTATAATTCTATTAGGAGAATCTGATTTTAAGACTTCACAGAAGTATTTAGATTTAATAAAATACATTAGGCTAAAACTTTCAGAGGTCCAACATACCAATATAATATTATGCTTACCTACTTTTAAACTCAGTGATCAAGCAAATCTTTACAATAATAGAATAGAAACATTTAATCACCTTATTTATGTAGATAATTATAAATATCAATATTGTTATTTATTAGATACAAACAGAAATCTTGAATATTCATTTAGAATGTATAATAGGCAAAGTGGGAAAATTAACAATTTAGGCTTTAGAAGTATTGCTAATGACATTAATCAATTTCTGCGAACTATATGTAACGAATATGATGAGTTTACGAATGATAGCCAAGTAATAGATGACAAGATGGAACCTCAGTTAGATCACCACGTGGATAGTGTTACCATTCCAAAAAAATCTTCCTTTCGTCCCTAAACGATGCACCATCATGTGTCAAAATATACAAAGCCTTACAAACAAAACGGATGAACTAGAAATCATTCTACATGACCTGGACGTAGATATAATTATTATCAATGAACATTGGTTAAAGCTAAATAATTATGAACTTTACCCTTTAGAAGGCTATGAATTAAGAGCGAAATACTTAAGGATAAATCATGAACACGGGGGAGTGGCCATATTTACAAAAAAAAATATTAAAACAATAGAGCGTTTGGATATTCAAGCATACACGGCAGAATTTTATATTGAATTGTGCGCTGTCGAAATTATAGACCATAATTTACTAATAATATCAATATATCAACCTGGAAATGACGTAGAAACATTTTTTTCTCAATTTGAAGCTCTATTAAATTATATCTCTAAGCAATCGGCTCAAAAAAGAATTATAATAGCGGGTGATATAAATATTGACATCAGAAAAAACAAAAAAGAGCCAACGCGGTTACTTAATTTACTTAACTCATTCGGTTTAACTTGTCTAATAAAAGAAGTAACACGCAAATCGACTCAATCATGTATAGACCAGTTTATAGTCAATAACAGTGTTAACATGACAACAGAAGTGCACGACTATGAAATATCTGATCATAATACCCTGATTGGCTATATACCCTTACAAGAAAACTTTAAAAGATATTTGACATCATACAAAATGACTAAACGAATCTTTAACAATAATAACATGGAAGCTTTCCGAATTGACTTAAGCAATCTACATTGGCCAGGTATTATATCACCTAAAAACAATATTAATGAAAATTATAATGCATTTGAAACAAAAATTAAGGAATTATTAGATTTACATATGCCACCACAAAAAATCACTATAAAGGACAATCACAAATTGAAATGGATAACAAAAGGAATTAAAAAATGTTGCTATCACAAACGTATTTTACACTATCTCACAGTTCACTTTAATAACGAAGCTCTCAAAACATATGCAAAATCGTACAGCCGAGTACTCAAAAAAATAATTTCAAATCAAAAAAGAATGCAAAATATCAAAAGAATTAATAATTCTAAAAATAAATACAAAACTATGTGGCAAATGATAAACGAAAAATTGAAACAATCAAAGAATAAATTACATGAGAATATAATATTAAAAGAAAAAAACGAAAACGTCACATCACCAACGAAAATAACTGACATGTTTAATAAATATTTTTTAAGTATAAATAATAATAACAATGGTAATCATAATGCGGTCTACCAGCGTAATACTTCTTCGTTGACTAACTCGTTCTTCTTAAGTTGTGTGACACAAGTGGAAATAAGAAAAATAATTTTAGGGCTAAAAAGAAACAAAACAAGCGGGTACGATGAAATACCCACTACTTTGATAGTTCACTGCATAAATGAATTAATAGAGCCATTGACTTTTCTAGTAAACCAATCGTATGACGAAGGAAAATTTCCAGAAACCCTAAAGACAGCCATTATAAAACCTATTTTTAAAAAGGGAGATAAGTCATTGATTTCAAATTTTCGGCCAATCGCACTGTCGTCAGTATTCTCAAAAATTTTTGAAAAACCCATGTGTGAAAGAATATGCAAATTTTTTGAGAAATATGATTCCTTAAGCGATAATCAACATGGTTTTAGAAAAAACCACTCTACAACATCTGCTGTCTTTGATTGTTGTTTAGAAATCTATGACGCTATAAATAACAATAAGTGTGCCATAGCATTTTTCATGGACATGTCTAGAGCGTATGATAGAGTCATACATAGCATATTGATTGACAGACTAGACAAGTTGGGAATACGAGGACCGGCAAAGCAGTGGTTACTCTCTTATTTGACAAATAGGCAACAATGCGTACAAGTATCACATCTTTCCGAAATCACTAAAGAGTTAATAGAGTGCAGATCATCGAGTGCTGTAGTAAAAGGTTCTATTCCTCAGGGAAGCGTGTTGGGTTGTTTATTATTTTTAGTATATATTAATGACCTGCCTTCTGTGGTTAAATCCCATAAAATTGTTCTATTTGCTGATGATGCTACTCTTATAATAACTTGTGAAATGGATAAACTTTGCGAGTTACAAAACATAATTGCTGATTCACTAAACAAAGTAACTACTCACTGCAAAGAGATTGGACTCGAATTAAATTTTGATAAAACAAAGGTAATGCAATTCCGACCATATCAAAGAAAGGAAATAGATTTAAATGTTACACATGAAGGTAAAAAGATTGACGAAGTAAGCTCGTTTTCATTACTTGGTATTCTGATAGACTCAAATCTTACTTGGAAAAATCACGTAGAATCCGTTGTTAGTAAACTCAGCAAATTCTCATATGCACTGCGTGAACTCCGGAAAGACACAAACGAAAAATGTGCCCTCACTGCCTATCATAGCCATGCTGCAGCCTGGATAAGGTATGGAATTATCTTTTGGGGAAATTCGACAAATGTCCAAGCGGTATTTATTTTACAAAAACGACTCGTGAGAATAATAACATTCACACGACCTCGTGAAACATGTCGAGAAGTCTTCAGCAAATTAAATATGTTAACGGTCACGGGAATGTATATTTTTGAATTATGTCGCTTCGTTCGTAAACACACGCACTACTTCGAACGATACGGTGACATGACTCGCCGTTTTGCATCACGTCGAGCAAATGATTTAATTCTACCCGCATCACATCTCGATTTTTATAAAAATGGTCCCTATTACATGGCTATCACGGTATACAATCACCTTCCAAAGTATATAAAAGAATCTCAGGGACCTAAATTTGACGCTGAATTAAAAATTCTTCTGACTAATAAAAAATATTATACATTGAAAGAATATTGGGACGATAAATTATAAGTTTTATAAGACTGACATTTAATTTATTATTATGTATTATATAATTTAATTCCATTCCCATATAAAAATAGACAATTTAAAAATTATTGAACAATTCCGTTTAAGTTAAATTTATTTGCTAAATTATTTAATTATTTGTAATATATAGACTTCACAATGCCTAATAAGGGTAAAATTTGTAAAATTATAAGACCTTTTTTGACAATGTAATGAAATGTGCATCTGTACTTGTTACAAATTTTATGTGAATAAATGAATATGAATATGAATATTATAACTCAACTAAAAGTTCTCATCAGACTTAACAACTTTTGCTAAGGCGGCATTTTAATATTTCTTATAGTTTAGCTGGACCATTATAGTTCTGCATCATGTGTTCCATTTTCCAAAATCAATTATAGCCTATATGTTGCCCAGGCATCACAGCTATATAACAAAAAAAGTTTCATTCGAATCCGTCCAGTATTTCCGGAGATTAGCGTGTACAAACAGACAAACAGACAAATAGACAAACAGACAAACAGACAGACATTTTTTTTTATATTCTTACTCTATTACTATATCTGCATCGACCCAATTTTTTTTTTTGAAAAATTTTCAACGTACAGACACATTTTTTATACTCTTTTATTATAGTATAGATTAATATAAGTATTACTACAGAATGGGGACGTATACAATGTCCTTTTTAATTAAGTACAAATATTTTAAGGGGTTATTCAGTCCATCATTTTGAACAACTTTGCCCAATAAATAAATATCGAAATACGAAAAAAAATTTTTTATTTCTCATACAGATCGAAGTAGTCACGTGATATCGTTACTATGAATAATGCAAAAAAAAATTTCGTATTTCGATATATATTTATTGGGAAAAGTTGTTCAAAATGATGGACTGAATCACCTCTTAAAATATTTGTACTTAATTAAAAAGGACATTGTATTGCGTTGCGCGGGACCTTAAGAGATTCCATTCTGTATTTAATACTTATAATATATAAATTCTGTGGTTCCGTACATAAAGGGTAAAACCGGGACCCTATTACTAAATCTCCTGTCCGTTTGTCTATCTGTCACCAAGCTATATACGCCAAAACTATTGACTTTATGAAAAAAAGTAAATAATTGGCCAAGTGCGTGTCGGGCCACGCGCAGTACCTATAGGGTTCCGTAGTTACGAATGCCAATTTTGAGTTCATCACTAAAAACGTCCAAAAACTAATTTTCTGTTTAATTTGTATGAAATTTCCCTTTTTCGAGTACATTTTATAAGTTGATCGTCTATAACTTATTAGTTTGTAAACCCTACTTAGCTCTGATAGTTTTCTATAGCTGTGATTTTTTTACGTGTCCTTATTTAACCGTTAAGCACATAGAGGGAGGGGGGGGGGGACATACACTTACATTTTCACTTTAAGACCAAATATTTCAGAAATGGATCCCTAAATCGAAAAACGGTGTTCGCAAGCTCATAATATTTTTGAAAGACCTATTCAACGATACCCCACATGATTGGTAGGTCGAGAAAAAAAAATGACTTTTTACTTTACTCGTATGGGAGCTACAGTAAAAAAAAAAATTAATATTTTTTTACCACTACCTAAGCCAAATCACAGCTTTCTAGTACTAATAGTCACTGAGTAAAACCGCGGACGGACAGACAGACAGACATGGCGAAACTATAAGAGTTCTTTGTTTACTACGGAACCCTAAAAAGGAAATATTGTCAAAATACTGCTTCTAGGCGCAATTTTTCTAATATTGGTGACGCGAACGGCAAAAGGAAAAAATACGAGAAATTATGAGATTGCCAATAGACTCATTTACGTATCTGTTTCTTTCCATTTTCTATGTGCTCAGACTTCTACGGCCTGTGCGGGAGGAGAATTATTTACTTGCACTTATTTTATTGGAAGCAATGCAAGTTGACAATGCATATCATAGCTGACATAACAATTACCAGCGTTTCATACAAATAACTTATTTAATTTGGTCGTACAATTGTAGACGTCCTGCTTTCATAATTTCAAGCAGAGCGTGCAATGAAATAACGTATGCGTCTGCCTAATAATATTTATTTTTGTAATCGGTTCTTTTGTTTCTTCACAATTATATAAGGTTTAACCATGGTTGAACAAAATATACCGAAACTATTTTAGCTTTAGAGTGATTTCAGTTCATATGATATTGAACAACTTCTCCAAAAACTTTTTTTGCTTTCCGTAGAAACTTGAATTTGGTAATCGATTAAAATCAAATTGTTCTTTCCCTTTGGGGAATGTTGCTCAGTTTCAGGGTCTGAAACCGTTCTTTATGACTGTAGTGACACATTCATTGAGATAATATTGAGAGAATCCCTTCCCTTAATATTGGCTCAGTATGCGAAGATATCTTTAAGGGTTCCGTATCCAAAGGGTAAAATCGGGACCCTATTACTAAGACTCTGCTGTCCGTCGGTCGTTCTGTCTGTCACCTGTATCTCATGAACCGTGATAGCTAGACAGTTGAAATTTTCACAGATGATGTATTTCTGTTGCTGCTATAACAGCAAATAGTAAAAACAAAGTAAAATAGCATTTAAATGGGGCTCTCAAATGTGAATTTTTATAAATAATGGTACGGAGGCCTTCGTGCGCTAGTCCGACAAGCACTTGGCCGGTTATTTAAATTGCTTATGCACTTTGTTATTTTTTACAAGGAGTAGGTACCTAACTACATTTAAAGCGCTGCAAGACTATAGAATATAAAATAAAATATTTCCTCAAATGAAAATTGCCCATACTCTGAAAACCCCTGAACTGACTGTCCCAAGAAAAACCTCCAGACTTCCCTGAAAGTTCCAAAATACTGCATCTATGTATTTTAACAGTACAAATGGGATGACGTCAAAGATATCTGGTGGCACGACCTGGTGGAAGGGCAGTCCACCATCTGTCCGCCGGAGTGGATGGCAGCCGAAGACCCACTGTTCATGCTCTACACAAGGTAAGCAGCTTTTTTGTTACCTTTTATTGTCCCACTGCTGGACAAAGTTCTCCCCCTTATACATGCATGCACAATATCACGCCTGTTTCCCACAAGGGTAGGCAAAGACTATGGACCTGCACTTGCTACGACACTGATCCTTTCTCCCTCTTACTATAAAGAAGTCTTTTATTTTATGTTTATTTTTCTACAAGCTTATATTCAAGAGACCAAAGTACATATTAAAACAAATTAAGTAAGCCCAAACTCGTTGGAGTTGCGTCGTTTATTACTGAGGTCCATCGCCCACCTTCCGTCTCCGTGATCAGACCCTAGACATCGTCTAGCGTAAAGTGCTCGTCAAGACATATACAAGTCCTACATAGAGATGGGCGGGTGGGTAAAAATGGGTAGGAAGGGTAAACATTAATAAATACCCATTTTTACCGGGTATTAATTAAAAATAGCAGGTTAGAATTGAATACAGCTTTTAAAATTTATAATATGTAACTTTATTGTCTAAAACATTAATATTGCGATCTATTGTAATAAATTTGACTTTTGCAATTTAATATAAGATTTATATTTCGAATGAAACGAAGTAAAAATGTAATAATCTTTAATTATCTATATAAATATTTCTTTTACATAAACAATGTCCCATTATTTGTTCCTATCAACCAATATTATGACGCCACATTTTTATTTTAAAATGTGTGGGAGTCCTCTAAGCATGTGTAGAAATGTGTGGAATGGTTATGTTATGTATTATTAAATGAATATAATATATCATAGAGTAAATATTAAATATCAAAATCACTAATGCTTTCCATATTAAATATGCAGATTTTTTCTTCTTTGATGTCTGTTTGCTTATTATAACATATAATTAGGTCTGCAAACATTTGCCAGCAAAACATGTAAACTTAGACCTGTTAATTCTTATGTTCCCATATAACGGGTAGATTCGGATAAATATCCGGCATACTATTTTATGCAAAATGTTATAACAAGTTGAAGGGAGATCAAATAACACGTTAATACGAATATCTTTTGTTCCGAGATCAACCCCGTAATCAGTAGTTTTGGATCCTGGATGAACAGTAAAAAACAATGTTGTCTCCATTTATGTATGAGGGAGGGTGCTCATATATTGACATCGCATTTGATCTGTATTTACTTATTTCGACATATAATTACATTTGCCAGCAAATAATGTAAACTCAGACCTGTCAATATATATATTCCCATATAACGGGTACATTTGGGTAAATAACCTGCATACTATTTTTTAAGAAATGTTATAATGAGTTGATGGTGGATCGTAGAACTCGTCAATACGAATATCTTTTGTTCCGGGACCAACTCCGAAATCAGGAGTTTTGGCTCTTGGATGAGCAGTCAAAAACATCTTACCCTATATGTATGAGGATGCTCATAAATTGACAGCGCATTTGATGTCCGTTTGCTTATTTTGACATATTATGATTAGGTCTATAATACTTATCAGCAAAAAATATAAACTTAGACCTGTCAATTTGTATGTTCCCATACAAAGGCTAGTTTCGGATAAATACCCGGCATACTATTTTGTTGAAAATGTTACGAGTTGATGGGTGATCGAAGAACTTGACAATACAAATATCTTTTGTTTCGAGACGAACCCCAAAAACAGTAATTTTGGGCTCTTGAATAAACAGTCTAAAAATACTTCTCTATATTTTGTATGAAGGTAAGAACTAGTATATTGACATCGCATTTGATCTGTATTTACTTATTTCAACATATATTTAGGCCTACAAACATTTGCCAGCAAATAATGTAAACTTAGACCTGTCAATATATATATATATTCTAATAAAACGTGTAGATTCGGGAAAATGCCTGGCATACTAGTTTTTAAGATATGTAATGTCAAATTGAAGGTAATCGAAGAACACTTTAATACGAATATCTTTTGTTCCGAGACCAACCCCATAATTAGTAGTTTTGGCTCTTGAATGAGCAGTTAAAAACATCTTATTACCTTATATGTATGAGGGTGCTCATATATTGACAGCGCATTTGATGTCCGTTTGCTTATTTTAACATATGATTAGATCTAAAAACATTTGTCAGCAAAATTTTTAACTTAGACCTGTCAATTCGTACGTTCCCATACCATAACCAAACCATAAAGTTTTTTTACCCGGGAATGTGATTTACGGACATTTTATCTAACGGGTCTAAGATCTGTTCACTTTCCATGGAAACGAATAAAAGCATGACGAAAAAAACTTCCATCAATATGCTTATAATAAATACTCTTTTGAAAGCTGTAGTTTGTATGTAGATATATATCAATTTCGGTTATTTACTTGATGGGAAACTCAATTCTATAGTAGAAGTATCAAATTATATGTTTTAATCCCATTTTTTTTCTAATTGATCTGATTTTAATATATACCCGGTATAAATTCAAAACGGGTGGGTAAAAATAGGTATAAATGGGTATTTACCCATGCCTCGGGTTTTTACCGGGTAGATGCCCATCTCTAGTCCTACCCAATAAGGTTATGTTGTTTTATATCGGAGATTCGTCGAATAACTGCCGGCTCCACGCATAGAAGATACATTGCAAGTTAAATAAAAGCTTGTAATAAATATCGACATCTTTTTTGTTGTTGACAGTCAAAAATATAATAAATAAGAATAAGAATTTAAAAGACAGAATCCACCTATCGGCCTTTTTTTCCCTCACTTTGTAAGAATAAGCAATAGTACTCGCGTAACTTTGGGCATACTTGTGGGTAAGAAGGATCGGACTGTACCTTCTTAAGTACATTCCGATCTGTATTACAAATCCAGATTTTTGTTACAACATGAGTTTTATTTAACTTAGATATGCTGGCTGGTTGATAGAAAATGAGTCATATTAAACATATTCGCAGTCGGTGAATTTTTCTTTAATTGTGTCTGCTAAATGGACTGTGAATACGTTAAAGTTTCTATGCTCATTTAGTATTCTATTTATTTATTAGCGTTCAATGGGTACCTACGTATAATTTTTATGTTGGTACGTTCCGGCTTGCACTTATGAAGTAGGCTAAATAATATAATAGTCAATCCTTAGGTACTACAGTTCACACACGCTACAAGCTATTTGAAAGTTAGAATCATTAACTTCAACAGCTTGAGAAAATAAATGAGGATATCTAATAATTGTTATCAGTGCAATCGATCATTTTGTTTACATGTACTTTCATTCAAACCAAGGTTCCTTTTTCAATATTCATCATGGAACCCCTGAATTTTTCATCTAACTAACTAATTTTGATATGTACTTACATAAGAGAAATTTCAAATCGAAACTTACAGCCACACACAAACAATTTATGTGGATACTCCTTATTCTTTCTTATATAAACTGAAAAAGAAACTCATCATATTTTTATGCCCAAGGAAATCAAAACTACCTATAAGATCCTTTTTTAGGGTTTCGTACCCAAAGGGTAAAGACGGGTCCCTATTTCTAAGACCGGTGCCTGTCCGTCTGTCTGTCTGACTATCACCAGGCTGTACCTTATGAACCGTGATAGCTAGACAGTTGATTTTTTTTTCAAATAATGTATTTCTGTTGCCCCTATAACAACAGATACTAAAACAGAATAAAATAAATATTTAAGTGGGGCTCCCATACGACAACATGATTTTTTATAGATAATCCCCTTCGTACGCGAGTCCGACTCGCACTTAGCCGGTTATTTCATTAAGTGTAAATATGTTACGAGTCAACGATATCGAGCTACGAGCACTCGGCTTATAGCAAAAAACAATCAAAAATGCACTTATTCTCTTTGGCCGACTACAAATTTAATTTAAAAAACATTATCGACATATGCAGCTACTAAAATGTAATACAGGGAGTAACAACACATACTGGTCTAACAACATATATGTTTGGCTTTGCATAGTACTGACCAAAAGATCCAGAAGTTAGGATAAAGAGTGCTCTCAATCTATTTCTGAAAAGCAATTCAACTAGTGGATTAAGTACATGTACATGTACATTATATCAAGCCTATTTCCCACAGGGGTAGGCAGAGACTATGATCTCCTGCTACGATCCTAACAAACCACAAAATTTATTTAAATGGATTAAGTACAAAACCTGTAATTGTCTTTTATCTTTACCAGTGGGTCCACGGGAAAGCCCAAAGGCGTGCTGCACACGACAGCGGGGTACCTCGTGTACGCCACGACGACGTTCCGTTACGTGTTTGACTACGTGGAGAAAGACGTGTTCTGGTGCACGGCTGACGTCGGCTGGATCACGGGGCACACTTATGTTGTGTACGCGCCCTTAGCCAACGCTGCTACTTCTGTTATTGTGAGTGGAGCTCATTTCCTGACCTTGTGTCTCTTTATACAGTACCTATCAGTTTTCCATTTGTTCCTTAGTTGTTCGTTGTCATATATATGATTTGCCCTTATATCTATTTACACTTCTACTGATTGGGATTCGTTTTGTTGGAATGGTTTGCATACAGTGGGTGCGACACAAATGCGATGGCGGTAAGCGGTTCCTACAAAGAAAAAGCCTTTGCCTCCCTTTCCCCCCAAGACAGACTACAAACCATTTGGTTGAACGTACTTTAATTTTTTCACTATCTTTGTATATAGTTTTCAATTTACTTAGAGTGGTTTTTAGTCTATTACCAGCGTTCGCCTATCTCGTATTTCAATACTTAGTGTAATTAAAACGAGTAAAGATACATGCGTTCTCCTTGGTTGACCTTAGCGTTCACTGTCGCTATCAGTATGCATGAATCAGAGGTTACTGCGAGATTGTCTTCGTGATACACTTACAAAGTAAAAGGCGGAAGTCATATTGTTCATTATGAACCTTTGATCTCGAGAATCGGGCTGCGTAAACTTACGGACGATACATATTTTAAAGGGTGACACAGTGTGTTTATGGTGAATAACTTTTCCTATTTACCGCATAGGGGGTATCGTGGGTACCTCCTCGAAAAAATATTTAGCTTTTTGGTATTTATATGTTCAGCAGTCAGGACAATTTATAAGGGAAAGACGAAATTATTTTTAAGCTCCAAGCATTTATCCCATAGGAAAAGTTTTCATATCCGATTCTAATCAGCTTGTTTCTGGTTTTGATCTTCCGCGAAAGTACTGTAATAGATGCCGAATTTCACAAGGAATTGTACCGAAATAATGTGCATGTCGAAGTTTGCAATAGATTGCAGCATCAATTGTGATCTATTGCATATATATGTATAGTCTTAGTCCCATCTCACTGACTCTTGCCCAATCTAATATCCATTAAGGGTGGCATTCGGAAAATACACGAAGCCGATAGCGACGTTACATAATGAATTTACACCTTTCCATTCACCCTCTAATTTAGAAAACCATATTTGTATTGTTGTTAAGTTAGTATAAACCATAGTTGTTTTATTAACCCTATCCTCAAATATGGCCGGCAGTAATAACTGCCACACCCTGTATTTTTTTAAAGACTATAAATAATGTTGTTTCATACTTACATCTCTCTTCATACCTAATATCATAATTTAATTAAAAATCACGATCTATTACACATTCTTTAAGTGTAAGATAAACCATGAACTCACATTTTACGGCTCGGTGAACAGATAAACGAACACGAATGAATTTTAACCGACTTCCAATTCCTATCGATCTTTTTTTATTTTATTATTCGAAGACGCCTGGATCGATTTGGAAAATTCTAATCAAATAATAAAACAAAATCAAAATCAAAGTCATTTAAATGTAGTTTCGGGAAAAGTCGGTTTATAGTTTTGAAAGAATATTTTATCAGGTTGAAGAATACGAGTAGTATAGCACAGTAATTTGATATTACTGTGCTATATTACTCGTATTACACACATAGCACAGTAATTTGATATTACTGTGCTATATTACTCGTATTACACACATAGCACAGTAATTTGATATTACTGTGCTATATTACAGGCCCCCTACTCCAAGAGTTGCTTATGTAGCTACGTACGCTTTGCAGTGTCAAGAACATTGAGCTTTACTAAATGATGATAAAATCTAATTCGGTTTTACATTAAATATGTAGTCCTATTTAATGTTCGCTCTCGGACGTGTAATTTAATGAAGTTCGGTCCTAATCCGGGGGCAAAGAAAGAAACATAGATTGTTTAACCGGTTGTTTCTCATACAAATATAATAAATAAATGAATATACATAGCTAGCCCCATACTGACTCATGACATTGCTAATTTACTATTTTGTCAGATTTTTTTCAGGCTGCCTAAAGGCATCTGACATAGTTTGACGACTGCCATACAATGATGACAGCCGGGACCAACGGCTTATACGTGTCTTCCGAAGCACGGAGGAGCTCGAGAGATTCTTGTGCCACTTGTGGTCACCCATCCAAGTGCTGACCACGCCCGGTGTAGCTTAACTTGCGAAAGCGCTAGTAATGCGCACTTCCGTCGGGCCACCGAGCTCCTTGAACCACATACTTACAGTCAACAAAGCTACGCTAAATGCTAAAGTTTCAAACTTTGATTAATTGGGACGTCTTATGAAATTAAATCTATAATAGGTAGACGTTTTGACAGTCTTAAGGCCATCTATGAGCCTCGATAAATCTAAGATAAGTGGTTTTTTTTATAATCCGTTGTGTTGATGAATGGAATTTCTTTTTGTGGCAGTTTGAGGGCACCCCGTTCTACCCCGACAACGACCGCTACTGGTCCCTGGTGGACAAGTACAAAGTGAGCCAGTTCTACACCGCGCCCACCGCCATCAGGTCGCTCACCAAGTTCGGGGACGACTATGTCAAAATGTAAGTATTTGCAAATATGTTTAGGATTTTACTTCCGTGCTGGTTTGATAGGTACAAGGTGATAGTTAAAATTCTGCTAACTATTGGGCATTATATTACGGCCCAACACTTTTGTATGAAAGAGTCAATTTTTTTTTTTGAGTTTCATGCGTTGCTCCCGTAGGAAAAGTTGTTCATATTGACAGTCTGAGTTGCTCCTACAAGGATCGGACAGGGTTTTTGTTACATATTGTGTAGCACCTTTTACATTATTTTATTGACACCCGTTGAAAGTTTTATTTGTAGTTACTGTAAGCAGAAACGCGTTTTAAAGCTCGATAGAATTATATCTAACATTATAATTTCAACTGTTGTTTTTTTAATTATAAGTAACCGGCCAATTGCGAGTCTAACTCGCGCACGAAGGGTATAGTACCATTATCTATAAAAAATCACGTTTTTTGCCCTCCTCTTAAATATTTATTTTATTTTAATTTTATTATTTATTTTTAAAGTGAATATACAACTGAATATTATGTGAATATTTCAAGCGTTTACGTGTTCCCGTTATTAATTTCAAACAAAAACCGGCAAAAATGAAAATCGCGTATATTGTATGGAACTCCCATTTATTATTTATTTTATTCTGTTTTTAGTATGTTTTGTTATAGCGGCAACAGCAATAAATCATCTGTGAAAGTTTCATCTGTCTAGCTATCACGGTTCGTGACGTACAGCCTGGTGACAGACGAGTAATAGAGTCTCGTTTTTAACCTTCGAGTATGGAACCAAAAAAATATTTTAATAAAGAGCTAGCTAATGCCTAATGGGTTGAGAAGATAAGTCTAGGCGTCTAATTAGTTTGCATTAAAAACAAACAGACGGCCAGATAGTGACTCCAACATAACCACGACGTGACCTTGCAGCGACGGTATGAGGTAATTTGTGCCTTCAAGGTTGACGTCCCATGCTTTCCAGTCTGACTGAATTTTAGTCTTAGGAGTACATCCATGCTGGTCTGGAAGAAAATGAAACAGCGACTTTTTCCGTGCAGTTCGTAAAAACCGATGAAGGGAATGGGTGAAAATCCAAAGGCGATGCGGTAAGCTATCAATCACTATTCGATTCCCTTTTTAGGGTTCCGTAGTAAACATGACTATCCGCCATGACTATCTGCTGTTTGTCTGTGTATCCGTGCGCATTTCTACTCAGATACTATACATACTAGAAAGCTGTAGTTTCTCATGGCTATGTATATTAATCATGCCGAAAAAATGGTAAAATAAAATAATTTTGAGTAGTTCCGAAGTATTTGATTCTATAGTGCAAATTTTAGTTAGTCACGTGCCCCCCCCCCCCCCCCCTCTTTCTGCTAAACGGTTGTATACGGAAACGTGAAAAATTCACGTCAGGACTATAAATAACGAGGCTTAAACAAATTAAAATGTTGCAACCAACTTTAAAATCTACTAGGTAGAAAATTACTTAAACGTTTTTAGATGTTTTTAGTCGCGTCAACTCCTAGTCGGCATTCGTTACTACGGAACCCTACACTGCGCGTGGCTCGACATGCCCTTGGTCAATTTTTTATTTAGACCCGCTATTACGCCAAAAGTGGCATTTTACCTACTCTCTAATATGATTACTTCCTATAAGCCTGTCTTCCCCGTTTTAAATAAAAGGCGTAATAATGTATGTGTATATAAATTTTAGAACTATGTTTTGTGTACTCGATGGAAACCACCCATGTCCGGAATGTCGGAGTAGGGGCGAAGGATACTGGCTAAAATAAACTAAGTCGTTTTGTTTAAGTAAATTCGTGAATTTTAGTAAATAGTGTCACTATTTATTCACAGTTCTATCATCATCATTATATTCAACTTTGATGCCAAAGAATGTTACTAAAAACGCTTTTTGACTCCGTGGATTAAATTGGATTATGATGTCATACTTGTAAGTGCATAAACGTTTGAACATGACAGAACGCTCGCGTGGTCTCGAGTTCATGTAAGCATACCCAAGTTCGCTCGCTTACGCGATTAATTAAAGGAAATTGAGTGTCATAAAAAGTCCCCTCTGCTGCACTGTCTGAACTGACCCTTAAGGGGCTACCTGAATTAATTTCAAATGATATCTCCGTTTCTTTTCAAATGATTTATTTCAAATGGGGGCAGCACTGGACCCCAAAAAATTCAGGTAGCCCCTTAAGCTGTCAAATAGATTTTGGAGCACGTCACTAACTTAACATTTTACGGAATGTTTATATCTATGACATATACTTACTTACCTAAATTATACGCTAGATATATTAAATGTGTGCTAGTACGCAAATAATCATTTAAGTAGGTACTTAATTGTTTATCTCATCTCTTGAAACGAGTCGCTGCTTGTTTAGAGTTTACGAGATTATGGACATGCACTACCTATTTCATATCTCTCAATGGTGTAGATAATGAAATTATACAGGGTCTAACAAAATATACTGAAAATATTTTAATGGTAATTCAGTCCATGAAGTTCCATGAGTTATTTAAATCTATAAATATTCTTACTGTGACATCTCAATTTATTTACGACAATCTTCTATTTGTTAAATCTAGGTTAAATAATTTCAAGAAAAATAGTGATGTTCACAGTTATAATACGCGCAACAAAAATCAGCTTCATACGCGTAAATTTCGACTTGCTAAAACTAGAAAGTCACTCTTAGGTCTAGGTATAACATTATTTAATAAACTTCCCGAAGCGATCGTTAACCTACCAATGGCAAAATTTAAAATATATGTTAAAAAAGTTTTATTGAATAATGCGTACTATACTATCAATGATTATTTAAGAGATAAAAACGCGTGGATTCTTCCTAAATATATTCCATTACACTCCACACATGAAACATAAAATAGCTGCTTTTTCTGTTACCATAATAAGCTTACTGTAAAAACATGTAAATGCTCTGCGATCAAAAGGTGACCAACATATAACTAATATTTTCTCTTGACAAGGTCTGCGAGTTCGGGTTTTTCATGCTCACTAAAATGTCCAATCCGGTGGTGGCGTCGCTGGTCGGGTCGTTGGATTCCCTCTAATATGGTTGAGTTTAACGATGGCTGATCCGTACGTCAACTCGTGAACGGGTGCTGCCGGGAGGGACTGGTCAGCTCGGCTTCGCTTTTTTTTGACTACTTAATATTTTTATCGCAATTTATGTTTGTTAACTCGTTCGCAAGCATTACATGTTAAATGTGTCAACATTGTATTATAAGTATTTAATAATTAAAAGACAATATTAATAATATGACAAAGCCCTTCTGGCGAGTAGGTGACCAATACTGTGAAAATGAGTTTCTTTCGGCGTTTCTTCTCAGCAGTGGTCGTTACGAAGCGGTTATCGGTAGCTTTTCTTTAAAAATAAATTAAATTTTAGTATACTTTACACGTAACATAAATTATACTTATTGAAAAAAGTGCCTGTAAAGGTCTAATTACTGAATAAACTTTTCGTTCATCTATCAAGCTGTCCATGTACACATTGAAAAGTGTAGGTGAAGAGGCAGGGGGGTCCCTGCTTCACCCCACACTCAAGTTTATACTCCTCAGAAAAGCTGTCTGCCCATTTCACGACGTTAGTCTGATTAGAATACCAAAACTTGAAAATGTCTACAACTTCATTTGAGATATTCTTCTTTCGGAGTTTCTCCCACAGGATCTCATAACATACTATACCGAATGCTCGTGATAAATCGAAGGTAACAGACAAAGACGGTCCAAATAATACCTAACAGTTTCTTTCATGCTGTAAATTGCTGTTTCTCTGGAAAGACCAGGTTGAAATCCAAACTGCGCCTGGTGTAAGTTAAGATTCTTTCTGAGATACGAGTTTAGCAGACTACTCGTATCAAAAACTTTAGCCAAAATTGTAGCCAAAGAGATTGGTCGGTAATTATTCGTATCTCGAATGTCACCAATCTTATTTTTAACGATCGGCACAACGATGGTTCTCATCAGATCCTGTGGTAAATACTTATGCCCTATACATAATGAATAAAACATTGACAGTACTCTAGGTAAATGACAACCCGCATATTGAAGGTGTTCAATACTTAAGCTATCAAACCTTGGTGATTTACCTCTTGTCATCTGCTTTATTACCTCATTAACTGACTGAATCAAAATGTAATTTTCTGTGAGAATCCTCAAAAGTGCTTTCATTTTTAGCTGTACCAGGTGATTTATTGGGAGCAAGTGGACTTACTTTAAAATGTGTTTTAAATAATTCAGCTATATTTTCAGGATCCTTTTCTGGCCCAATTGATTCGGAAAGACTTTGCCTACAATTCAGGTTATTAGCAACATTTCCAGAATTCTTTAAAATCTTTATTTGAGTGATGCGTAGCTAACAAATCCATTTTTATTTGGTCAGCATTATTTTGGCACCACTTCAGTCTAGACTTAAATATTTTTTACTGAGACGCATTTCCTCATAAATTTTAATAGAAGATGGTTTATTATGCACAACCCAATTTTTAAAACTAGTGTTAGCTCTAGTGTGTGCTTCTTTGACATGCTGATTCCAACCTGCTATAGGTTTTTTATATGTAGTTTTATTACGAAGGCTACTACTCTCAATAGCAGACTCTTGCAAAATATTGACAATTGACAACATTTCATTTTCTAAAAGGTATGAAAATTCGAGAATCATTTCGAGATTTAGCAATTCTGAACACGTAAAATATTTTTTCAGATTTTTTTGAGTTATATTTTTAGAGATAAATGAAAAAAACTCAAAAGTACAATGATATAGGCATTTAACAGGTTACGCCTTTGCTTGAACATCTAAAAGTGAAAAAATTATGTCAAGCTGCCAGCTGTTAATTGAGACGTGCGTCAATCTGACAACTGACATCACGAGTGAGAGAGAGAGATAATAGTAGTGTTGTCTATAGAAGTATCAGTTCGATAGGAAGACCATCTAATATCGTTCTTTCAGTAAAGTAGAATTAGGATGGGAAAAAATACACATGCATTAAAATGTTTACATAGTTTGGTGACGAAATGCTAATATTTCCCTTTATATGATTAATATTTCAGATTAAATAAAAATAATATTGACATCCAGGTCTTAAAAACTATAAAAAAAATGAAGTAAGGAAAAATGCTACCCTAAAATGGGGCGACTTTCAAAACACAAGGTGACATTTATGATAGCTTTTTTTTGGTTTTTTAATTAAATCTTTCAAATTTCTAAACGTATATTTATTTATATTTTTGAGATAGCAATCCTGGTACGTCCGCCATCTTTTCACAACGCGTGTACGCGCTTGTTTTTATTTTCAGTCAAATTCACCCCAATGAACTTTAAAACACTGTAACTTAAAAAGTAAAAAGTGAAACATTTTTTTTTGTGTTCTTAATTCCTGTAAGGGGCGACTATGAGAATCCGTTAAAAACGTGGGTTACCCAAAAACCCCATTTCAAGTATATAAATGATAGGGCAAATTTTTTTTTGTCGAGTATTACAAGCGTAATTTTTTAAGCCATTTGTTTTCCACATACCAAGTCGTCAATATAATATTTTTATGCCAAAAATAGCTGAGATAGAAGCGTTTGAATTTTTAAATTAATCAAAGTAACCCTATTTTACGATACGTTAGTTTTTGTATCGATATCGATATCTTACTGCTACAAAACACAACTCTATAGACGTCAGTAAAAGTTTTATTTTTTAATTATAATGTATGGCAAAGATGTAAACTCGTTACATCCTAACTCTTGTACTTACGCTCTTTTAGAATGGAGAGATTTTACACAATTTAATTTTAGCAGAAATAATGAAAAGAAATGAAAAAGAAAAAATACGTATGTCCCCTTTTTTGAAGTTCTTTAAGGAAAAAATATAAAATATGAATATAAAATTTTTGAAATGTTGTCAATTAACTGATACATATCATGTAGTAGTTCTCGGTGTTTAGAATTACTACAATTTTTGTCTGCACATACATGAAATTCCTGAGGGAATTGAATAAGTTTTAGTTTACTATTACATAACTTATAATAATGCTCAATTTGTGCCGGAGTTCTATTACTCCATTCTATGTTATCAACTTTTTTCGTATACTGAAATTTCTTACATCTAACTAACTTAAAATCACACTGTATTTCTACAGGAAAATGGTCTGACCAAAAGACATTGTAATGCACTTTTATATTGTTTATCATTTTGCCGCTTGTTTCTGTAACTAGGCAATGGTCTAGCCAGCTCGCAGACCCGTGACTGTCACTAATAAAGGTGTAGGTACCTGAATTCAGTCCTAGCCGCTCAACGTCCACGCAGGTACACTGCTGCTCCACACAAAAATCCATCAACTCACCAAATAATAGACCGCCTGGATGCACATTAAAATCACCGAACACGAACACACTCTCGGTATCACTACATTCTATTATCGAGTTTATTTCACTTAAGCACTCTGTGTATTCCATTAGATTCGCTTCAGATTCTGTAGGCATGTAGGGACAAATTAATAACACCGTACATTCACTATTTATGACGACCTTGCACGCTATTAACCGGTCGTTGTCACACTGTACGAGACTCACTGACGAGAACGCATTTTTACGCCATAAAATCGCCACCCCGCCGTAATGTCTTCCTATTAGCGGCCCTGATGTGGTATCCACCGCAGACTTTCCACCATAAGCGAATTCTTCGCTTATTGTGCCAAGAATGGGGATATCATGCGGCATAAGCCAAGTCTCCTGAAGTAATACTATGTCGGCCGTATTACATAATGATGTAATACATTGTAGCGAGCGTTTCAAACCTTTGCAGTTGAAACTTACTAAGTGTACCAATTATAAAGGTTTTTGTTTATCCATGTCTGGACGTCCGTCCGCGGTTCGGTACTTGTTATGTACAAACCGACGAAAGACAATCCCCTTCGGCCACAAAGATTCATCTAAAAATGTAAGTAGCTTAAAACTGGGTACAAAAATTTGTAGGTATTATATTTATTTTCATTCTTGATAGCCAACTTCACAAGCGTTACATGTTCGCCGGTCTTCTCTAAGATGTAGTCGGTTATATCATTTAAGGTGGTATCTTTATGTACATTAGTTATACATTAGGTTGGGGAAAAAGTCTTTTCGCATATAGTATGTATGAACTTGTAATAAAACCACTTTGGCTATACTTTTTGTACCTGGCTGGTTTTTATATCATTTAAAAGTTTAAATTTTAAAGAAGATAATTCCAAATTCAAATTAGGAAAATGCGTGATTTTAATTTGTTTTTCTTACCGTCAAGATGAGTAAATCTAATGAAGAAATTAGATACATTTTAAAATTTTACTACCAAAAAGGTAGAAATGCAACGCAAAACGCAAGCCGCGAAAAAAATTTGTGATGTTTATTGACCTAGTGCAGTGTCTGTGAGAGTAGCACAAATTTGGTTTAAGCGTTTTCAATCCGGAAATTTTGATGTCAAAGATGCACGTCGCTCTGGTCGCCCTGTTACGGATAAAATGGATGCTATTTTTAAAAAGTGGAGCAAGATCGGCATGTCAGTAGTTACGACGTAGCTGAAGAACTGGGAATTGACCACAAAACAGTTTTGGCGCATTTGAAAAAAATGGGTACACAAAAAAGCTCGATGTTTGGGTACCTCACAAGCTCTCTGAAAGAAACCTAATAAACCGTGTACTCATTTGTGATTCTTAATTATGACGTAATGAGACCGAACCATTTTTGAAGAAATTGATAACTGGTGATGAAAAGTGGATCACGTACGACAAGAACGTGCGAAAAAGGTCATGGTCAAAGGCCGGTCAGGCTTCACAGACTGTGGCGAAACCCGGGTTAACTCGCAATAAGGTGATGCTGTGTGTGTGGTGGGATTGGAAGGGCATTATTCATTATGAGCTGTTACCACCAGGCAGGACTATCGATTCAGAACTCTACTGCGAACAACTGATAAGATTAAAGCAAGAAGTTGAGAAAAAGCAGCCGGAATTAATCAACAGAAGGGGTGTGGTTTTTCATCATGATAACGCTAGACCTCACACATCTTTAACCACTCAGCAAAAATTAAGAGAGTTTGGCTGGGAGGTGTTAATGCATCCGCCGTATAGTCCTGACCTGGCACCTTCAGATTTCCACCTGTTTCGGTCTCTTCAGAATTCTTTAGGCAGTGTCAGGTTAACATCACGAGAGGACTGTCAAAACTACTTGACGCAGTTTTTTGATCAGAAGCCCCAAAATTTCTATAGCCATGCTACCTATAAGGTGGCAAAAAGTTATCGAACAAAATGGTACCTACATACTTTAGTTAAATGTAAATAAACTATATAAAAAAATGTTTTGAATTTTCATATAAAATGCGAAAAGACTTTTTCCCCAACCTATTACATTGTGCATGTTGCATGTTGCATTCCCGACCTTTCCAGCAAAGCCACTGTTGGTTTTACGTCTTTGGACGACAGTCCAACCCCCATCCTCCTCCACAGTCGTAGGGTTAGATGTCGCGCAAACACGCGTTTCACAACGTTGCCCATTACTTATTTTACAGTTATGCAATTGTGGCGAGAGCGTAGGTATCGGAATATCATCGCTCTTCGCTGCATTTGCCATTATCTCCGTCATCAAACGCACGGGCTCCGCGTTCGCGCCGGTGGCGTCCGCGCCTATATAGCCTGTATAAAAATTAAATCGATAATAATTTAAATATATAGATTGAATAAAATAAAATAATATTTCATAATAAATATAATATAATAATACAAAATAAGTTAAAATGTGTGTGCGCAGTTATATGGTGGAATTGCTGATGAACGTCTCGAATTCATCATATGTTTTACCTTTTAGCCATATTGTTAGCATTGACTTACACTCATAATATGTTTTGTTATAAATATATAAGACTTTATTTATTCTATTATAAATGGTAGAAGCCCGTGACTCTTATTTCGACCTAGCAAATTGAGTATTCACTAGAGGGGTGTAAACGACATCTGTTTTCCTTCTTCTCCCTCTCCCAGAAACATCAGTAATATAAGGTAGGGATTTATGCTTTTTTAATGTTAATTGCAGAATGTATAGTTTTTTAACTGAAAGAAGGTCGCTAAATTCGTATAATTCCGTGGTCGGACACAGACGGTTTTTAAAGCACATGACTTTTAACAATGTTCTTTGCGCCCGTTCAACTTCTAAGAAACGAGTTTTTAGGGCACCACCCCATATCCGAATACAGTAGGTAACAACAGATTGAACCAAAGCTATATAAATGTTATTTAAAATTAATTTAGATGCTATATGGCGAAGCGTCTTAAATATCCAAACGAATTTGCGGATTCGAGCAGTTAGTTGCTCTATTTGAGGATACCAGGAAAGTCGCTCACCAACAATTATACCTAAGTATTTTGTCTGTGAGACTCTAGTTATCAAGGGACAGTTTATTTTTGTCAAATTGTCACTTGTGTGAATTTTTAAATTAATATCATGAGGAGGTTGACTTGTATTATTAATAAAGTGACAAATATAGTACGTTTTACTAGTATTTAATGTAAGTAAATTATGTTTTAACCAAACCGCTACCCTAGCCATTCCCTCCTCTGAACTCTCAAGAACACTATTCCACGTCGAACCAGTGAAAATTATGGCGGTATCATCAGCATATGTAAAAATTGTACCACTTTTTAGTGTCATATCACAGAGATCATTTATGTAAATGAGGAAAAGTGTGGGACCTAACACGCTTCCTTGTGGTACGCCGTAGGTCACATCTGTGCAATCACTAACGATATCGCCACCGAGTCTCACTCTTTGAGTTCGTCCAGAAAGGTAGTCCCTAAATAGAGCCAACTGCTTTCCTCTAATACCGATCCTCTCTAACTTTTGCAGAAGAATGGGAACAGATACAGTATCAAATGCCTTTTTTAGGTCTATATAGCAAGATATGCGTTTAGTACCATTATCTAAGTTCTTGGTAATAGTAGAGATGAGAGATGAAACAGTGTCTTCAGTTGAAATACCGTTTCTAAAGCCAAATTGTGAATTAGATAAAATTTTATATTTACTCAAATAATTAATAAGTCTAATGTTTAATAATTTTTCCCAAAATTTTTGCCATAACAGTTATGACCGAAATCGGTCTATAGTTGTTAACATCGTCACCATCACCACCCTTGTGCACAGGTGTAACAACGGATATTTTAAGAAGAGATGGAAAGGTACCGGTTTTAAAACAGACATTGACAAGATGTGCAATTATTGGTGAGATATCTTTACATATATACTGAATGAATCTTGTGGAGATATTATCCCATCCAGGAGCACTATCTGGTTTTAATTTCTTATAACATTGGCTACTTCAGCTATGTCTGTTTCTAACAGAACAAAAGATTGGGGTTGGTTAGGTAGTGTTTGGATATAGTTATCTATTTCGTCTGTGTTAGAGTTTATGTCATTAGCTAAGTTTCTACCGATTTTTGTAAATAAGTTATTTATATAATTTGCTGATTCAAGGGGGGTGGGTTTTATATTTGTTAATTCTGCGTAAGGACCTTTATTTTTGGTGGTATATGTTAAAGTTCATATTTTTTAAAACCTCCGGTTGATTGCTCGGACCTTGCGCAGGAGAAATAACAGACTTGCTATTATTTAGTAATAAACCCATCGGTTCACTGTCCATCTCGCAACTGTCGTTTACTAAATACCCTCCTCTTTTTATATTAACATTGCAATCAAAATTGTTAACAATAGATGCCGTTTCCAAGTTTTTAAGCTCGGACCTTCACTGATTTACTGGTTCCAAAGTAGCATAATCAGTTTTTATACTCCTTATCTCATTTTGCATCACCAGCATATCTTTTAAAAACCGACATACGTCTATGTGGTCAAATGTCAGAACGGGTAGGCGGTGAAGCTGGTGTGCGACGAAAGTAGGCATCTTATCGGGATCCACAGCCTTTATAGTACTAATAATATCTTCGATATTACGTTGATGCTTTCCATCTTCTTTTCTAACGGTTTTCTTCACCACTGACTAGATTGAGTCAAACAGTAAGTTCTTTGCCTCTTCTACCTCAGTATCTGTGAAAGTCGTCATACACAATCGAGCCATGCTCGGCTCGTCCATCACGTTCGCTTTACATTGAATAAACGCTAAAACTTCATTAATAACTATATTGCAATGAGCACATTTCACAACAGTTGACGACATTGTCGTAACTCGCGAGTTATTGTAACGACATACACACGGGTAGTCAATCCATTATTTGTAAATTCAGAGGGATAACCTCTCCCGGCATTTGCTCAATATTGGACTTAAGGTAGCTTATGATGATGATGATAAAGAGGGTTATGATGTTGGTGATGAAAAGGCGGTGATGATGATGATGACGATACTATCATTGATGGCGGGTAATGATGATGATAAGGTGGTGACGACTACGTCAGCAAATCTACAACGGTCATGATCACGGTGATGACATGATTTAAGGGGGCTTTTCACTGTTTACTATGTGCGTAATATTATTTTAAAACTACCCTTTCATTGCTGTGTTGTTTGAAGTAAAATCCCGTTACTTGAGTAAATTTTAATCTAGATAGTTCAAGACGAGTAATCATTCTGATAATTTACTTTTCGAAAAGATTTTACAAACGCGTTACAATAATCCGATAAGCAATATAATTTTTTATTTTTAGGTTGTCTGTACCAAGCCGGTTAGGTTGCGACTGTGTTAAAAATATTCTTACCGCGATAGCTTTAGTGCGAAACCATTGTAAAAGGACTGTACAGGTTTATTTTTGTTGACAATACTAGTTATCCAGTTAAGATGTATTTTCCCGTACTTCTCCTTGAGTCATTTGCCGACTAATGAGCGTCGTGATAAGTGTCTTCCATTTATGACGATTTTTCATCTGTTCAATTCCTTAAGAGATAAGTATATTTTCCGGGCATTATAATTTTTCAAAACTAAAAACCGACTTCACCCCCAAACTACCCAACCGATTTTGATAAAATTTCCATGGTACCACCTGGAAAGTATACCCTTTCAAACAAAAAAATAATTTTTAGATCGGTCCAGGCGTCTTCGAATAATCGGTGAACATACATAAAAAAAAAAGGATCGCGACGAATTGATAACCTCCTCCTTTTTTGGAAGTCGGTTAAAAATCAAAGCGAACAAACAATTGTGCCCATGATATTATAGGCTTAGGAGGATGCTGGAGCCAAAAAAGATCATTATGGAAACCGATAGTATAGTTTTAAGCTCATTGCCAGAAGTAGTGATGAATTGCAGAGATCGGGTTTCTGGAGGACCCGGCGATCACAGGGGCAATTCTGATCGTTGTTGATTTTGAGCTGGTTTGATTAAAGTTTTGGTGCTAATACGGTTTGATGATCTTTTCTGACTCGATTATCACTGTAATTTTTAGACATCGTGAAAATGAAGTCATTTAGTTATTTTCATGATTAATCAAATGTAAAGTTTAGAGTTTCGTTCCAAATAACAAAAGATTCTGATGGGGACCGATAGTTTGAGGTCATTCGTTAACAAACGTATTCAGAAGATGCCCAAAGGCCATCGCAGTTATTTGATTGGAAAAATTGTATTCTAAATTAATCAAGCAAAACAAAACAAATTTGTGTTATTACTTTTGCATTAAACAATAAAAGTGAGGTATATTTTGTAAAACGGTACATATGTGGGTACATAGGTAGGCGGTCAGACTAAAATGCAGAGGATAGGTGATATAAATCAGTTGACGACCTCCTTGGCGTAATGGTCAACACGCTGGTCCGCCAATCCGGAGGTTCTGGGTTCGATCCCCAGTCAGGACAGGCTGGAAAATGGTCTTTTTCAAATTGTCCTGGGTCTTGGGTGTATATCTATATATGTAATTGTTATAAAATATGATATCGTTGAGTTAGTGTCCAATAACACAGGTTTAACTTTGGGGCTGGCTCCGTCAGTGTGATTTTTCCCTTTATATTTATATTATATTTCACATGTAGGTTCAGGCTGGTGTCAAGGCAGTATGGGCCAACATGAAATTGTGAACCATACGTGTTTGTGTAAAGGCAGTATGGGCCGACATGAAATTGTGAACCATACGTGTTTGTGTGAAGGCAGTAGTATCTCATAACACAAGTCTCGAACTTACTTTGGGGCTAGCTCAATCAGTGTTATTTGTCCCTAACATTTATTTATTCATTGCAAAGTTGCAAGAAGTATGTCGAAATTAATTCATATGCCTGCTGGCTTATTCTGTGTTATTTGTCCTGTATATTCAAATTTAAACATGTTTTAACTTATACACTGTTACAAGCTATACTATGTGTCACCAGCAGCAAATTGTTAAAAATATAGTGGTTTATGTTCAGGAGTAGAGGTAGTAAACAAGTGATTAATTATTTTTGATTATTCTTAGCCAGGGCTAGGATAGTGAATTGATGTCGATATTATAATGAGCGTTATCTTTCTGAGATTTACTAACTATTACTGTGAGATGTATTAGTTAATAGAAACGTGGAGTCTGGTCAATAACTGTGGCTAAATGTTTCATTTGTAAAAGTGAAAGGGGAATCAGGGGTTCACACCAAAGAGGCTAATAAACAAAATGAAAATCAAAGTGACAATGATGAAAAATAAAATAACGTGATTCATGACTAGTTATGAAGTAATGGGAATAGTTCAGTTGGTTGAGAAAAATTAAGTTTAATAATTACTTGGTATTGTGTAACACAATACAGTTGACTGGATAAAATAAATAATAACAAGGAAGGTATGTAGTGTTCTGTATCCAACTTACTAGTTTTTAGTGTCACGTACCATGTACCAAGGCTACTCAGTCCTTGTATGAAAAAATACCAAGATTGGCCGTTGACCGAAATTCTGCAATAATAAATCTAAAATCGCGTCAAAATGGATATGTTCAAAGACAAATGACATTATTTTGCGACGTTTTATTTTTTTATCAGAACAAAATAATTTAATTTCGTCCTAGGAAAATACCCAATTGGCAGCGCCAGAGCGGAGCACAGGCGTACTAGTTTCCCGTCTCGAATACCAGCTTTCAGCCAGCTCGGCACAAGGATTTCTAGGTGGCCATCTAACATCCCTGCACGGGTAGTCAAACGTCAGTTGCGTGCGAGCTGTCGGCAAGAGCGGACGACGTTTCGATACTGGTGTGTGACCGAGCCGACATACAGTGTAAGTGTGACGCAGGGAGCACTACAGTATCTACTTACATGTATACCTGTGAATGTACATCCACATGAATGTGAAACTTACGTGTCTCAGGTATTTCAAAAAAGTCGACTTTCTCATACAAGTGCTCAGTGACCACACAATTTGCGAAAACGTCAAAGTTTTTTTCGAGTCCCAAGCATTAGATCCAAAGGTATAGTTATCCATTTAGATGGGCATCAAGCATGTGTCGACCGTATATTTACTCGTACATTGTGTACTTATAGAAGTACCAGTAAAAATAATTGGCCGAGTGCGTGTCGGGCCACACGCAGTGTAGGGTTCCGTAGTTACGAATACCAAATTTGAGTTCATGCCACTGAAAACGGCTCAAAACTAATTTTCTATGGAATTTGTACGACTTTTTATTTGTATGAGATTTGTGTACATTTTATAAGATCGCCTATAACTTTTTAATTTATAAACCCTACTAAGCTCTGATAGTTTTCCTCTAAACTTCGTTATATATACTAAAGCTGACAATTTTTCACTTGTCCATGTATAACCGTTTAGTAGAAAAAAAAGGGGGGGGGGCGGGGGGGACGACACTTGACTCTAACAAAAATGTTCGCTTTAAAACCAAATATTTCAAAAACGGATCCCTAAATCGAAAAATGGTGATCACAAAGAATATTTTTAAAAGACCTATTCAACGATACCCCACATGATTGTTTAGTCAAGAAATAAAAATTGATTTTCAATTTAAGTGTACGGGAGCTACTCTAAAAAAAATTTTTTTTTTTCAATTTTTTATTTTACCATTTTCTCCGCTTAATAAATGTACATACCCATGCCAAATAAAAGCTTTCGAGTACCTATAGTTGTTGAGCAAAACCGCGGACGTACAGACAGACATGGCGAAACTATAAAGGTTCCTTGTTACTACGGAACCCTAAAAACTAGGTCTACGGAAGTAGGTATCTTACAAATCCAAATATCGCAAAAGGTAACCAAAGAAATTTCCAAATGGTAGGCACGATCTAAAGACGCTGCGCGTGCTGGGCAGCGTTGGCGAACCCATCAACCCGGAGGCCTGGCTGTGGTACTACAACCTGGTGGGCAGCGGCCGCTGCTCCATCGCCGACACCTTCTGGCAGACCGAGACCGGCGGCCACGTCCTTACCAGCCTCCCGGGCGCCACCCCCATGAAACCGGGAGCTGCTGTAAGTTTATATTCAATGCCATTCTCTTTTTACAAGCTTTTATTTAACTTGCAATGTATCTTGTATGTATATATGTTATCAAATCTTGTAACTCAATTTTCAACCAGTCATCCCCAACTGATTGAGTTTTGCATACTGTAAGTCAGATGACAATACAATAATATGGAGTCTATAAGCTGTTCTGATGATGAAGCCGGAAGATTATTCGATAAAACGCAGTAATAAAATAACATACCTAACCTTATTGAGTAGAACTCGTTTGATTTGTCTTGACGAGCACTTTATAGTAGACGATGTCTAGGGTCTGATCACGGAGACGGAAGGTGTTTGATGGAAGTCAGTAATAAATCGACGCAACTCCACCGAGTTCGGGTTTAAATCATTTGTCTTAATAAGGACTTTAGCCTCACAATAAAAGGTTTTACAAAAAAAAACCGTTTATTTTAACATCCTTGTATTGCGAGTAAGTGTCCAGCTCTCCCAAATGTAAAATTTGATTGGAATTTCTTGATAGAAAAGTCTTGAATTAGGTAGTTTCTTCTCTTTTTTGCCAGTTTAGTTTTTTCGTCATACATGAGTGCGACGTCTCGTGTGCACAAATATTTTCTTCCCATATACCACCCAGGTTATAATATCTATACATTATGTTTTGTTCTATGTAATAATACGACGGTTATCCGTGTGCATTTTCTAGGAATGGAAAACAGCTATATTCCATGGCACACAGATAGATTTGTATCTTGGTTTGTTTGAACCAGAGGAAAAATCATCATATTTTACTTATACCAGAAGTAATAAAAATATAAATAGAATAACTCAAAGGCACTGTAATGTTTTGTTTCTTTCTTTTACTTATGGTATTATAAGTAACTGGTGGCGGAATTGCACAAAGTAATTCAAATCATGTAGTATGTAACTTTGACTTCCGCAAAGTAACACCTGAATCTATTAACTATGCGTATGCATGTCAACAGTCACTCAAGGATGGCGAAGAAAATAATGCGATGTGAAAAAAAGCCGGGTTATATTACGTCCTAGGCATAGGCCAAAAACTATAGAGCATGATGTATATTTTTAACCCTCGAAGAAAAAGGGGGGTGTCTGTGTATCTGTGTGTCTGTCTGTATTATTGTAGCGCCTAAATGAATGCGGTTGCGAAAGTTGACTTGATCTAGATGGAAATAGTAGATTGTGCTACAAGGGGATAAGGTAATATTTTGAAGGCGAGGGCGCTACTCTGAATCCAGAGCGAAACGAAAGATTCCACAGTTGAATCATAAGCGTAGCGAGTGATTCTACGGTGGAATATTAAGTGAAGCGAGGGATTCATGTATATCGCCCGAGATGAAAATATTACCGTATTCAAGTAGCACACTCTACTTTTCATCTCCATCTATAAGAAAAACTAGCAAATACAAAACAGAATATGAAAAAAAGTAGAACACCCGTAAAACCTCATCAGACTTAACCGAAAATTGAATATTAGGTTGGGGAAAAAGTCTTTTCGCATATAGTATGTATGAACTTGTAATAAAACCACTTTGGCTATACTATTTGTACCTGGCTGGTTTTGGTATCATTTAAAAGTTTGAATTTTAAAGAAGATAATTCCAAATTCAAACTAGGGAAATGCGTGATTTTCATTTGTTTTTCTTACCGTCAAGATGAGTGAATCTAATGAAGAAATTAGATACATTTTAAAATTTTACTACCAAGAAGGTAAAAATGCAAAGCAAGCCGCAAAAAAAATTTGCAATTTTTATGGACCTAGTGCAGTGTCTGTGAGAGTAGCACAAATTTGGTTTAAGCGTTTTCAATCCGGAAATTTTGATTTCAAAGATGCACGTCGCTCTGGTCGCCCTGTTACGGATAAAATGGGTGCGATTTTTGAAAAAGTGGAGCAATATCGGCATTTCAGTAGTTACGACGTAGCTGAAGAACTGGGAATTGACCACAAAACAGTTTTGGCGCATTTGAAAAAAATGGGTACACAAAAAAGCTCGATATTTGGGTACCTCACGAACTCTCTGAAAGAAACCTAATGAACCGTGTACTCATTTGTGATTCTTTATTACGACGTAATGAGACCGAACCATTTTTGAAGAAATTGATAACTGGTGATGAAAAGTGGATCACGTACGACAAGAACGTGCGAAAAAGGTCATGGTCAAAGGCCGGTCAGGCTTCACAGACTGTGGCGAAACCCGGGTTAACTCGCAACAAGGTGATGCTGTGTGTGTGGTGGGATTGGAAGGGTATTATTCATTATGAGCTGTTACCACCAGGCAGGACCATCGATTCAGAACTCTACTGCGAACTACAGATAAGATTAAAGCAAGAAGTTGAGAGAAAGCGGCCGGAATTAATCAACAGAAGGGATGTGGTTTTTCATCATGATAACCTCTCACATCTTTAACAACTCAGCAAAAATTAAGAGAGTTTGGCTGGGAGGTGTTAATGCATCCGCCGTATAGTCCTGACCTGGCACCTTCAGATTTCCACCTGTTTCGGTCTCTTCAGAATTCTTTAGGCAGTGTCAGGTTAACATCACGAGAGGTCTGCCAAAACTACTTGACGCAGCTTTTTGATCAGAAGCCCCAAAATTTCTATAGCAATGGGATCATGTCCCTACCTATAAAATGGCAAAAAGTTATCGAACAAAATGGTCACTACATACTTTAGTTAAATGTAAATAAAGTATATTAAAAAATGTTGTGAATTTTCATATAAAATGCGAAAAGACTTTTTCCCCAACCTATTACTAACCTTTGTTTGGTGTTGTTTCCATACAATAAATACTAAGAAATAATTCGAAGACCACCAACTTACGATAAAATGTTCATTCATAACTTTGTTTGTGTGGTCCTTCATATCTTTTTATTTTTATAAGTAAACTTGATACCTATTCACTATCGGCTTAAACTTACGAAAAAGTATCACATGTCAATATAAACAACCTAAAACTTCTGTAATTACTTGAATCAAATAGAAAAATGGCGATTTTTTAATTATACTTATTTTTTTTTCCGAAGCGAATCTACATTCATCCATGTTGACGATCATATGTATTTCAAATTTAAAAACTCACGTCATCTGTTCTAATTATTTTTTATATTAAAACAAAATTCTTTATTTTTTGCTGGGCTGCCAACATTATTTTTGATTCTAAATAGATTACAATTCGTGTTCACTTTTCAAATTGGTTTTTATTCCTAGATATTTTCTTTTTATACTTTTTAGTCCCAAGAGAATAAGTAGTAACTTTAGCTCCAAATGTTTTTGATGGAAACGTCGTTTTTTGAGTAGATGAGATGCAAATAAACTTGTTAATTGCAGGGCTTCCCCTTCTTCGGCGTGGAGCCGACTCTGCTGGACGAGAACGGGCAGCTGATCGAAGGGCCCGGCGAGGGCTACCTGGTGTTCGCACGGCCTTGGCCAGGCATCATGAGGACGCTCTTCGGGGACCACGACCGCTACGAGAAAGTGTACTTCTCCAAGTTCCCCGGCTACTACTGCACTGGAGATGGTTAGTTGTCGGTTTTTCTACTGATGAAAAAGCACCCGACATAGGTATTATTAACAGACTTAAAAAAAAAGAAGAAAGTTCTCGGTTCTACGGAATTTTTTACTTTTTATATATAATATAATAAGTATATTAAATTCCCCATTTACTCGAAGATGCGGATTTGGAAAATAATATTTTAGCTATCAAGTTAGTCCCTGAACTTAGATATGAAGTCGTTTGATTTTTTTAATAAATCTTTATTATTTTATTTAAGAGCTAGTTTACCCGAACGTAATACGCATTTCTACGTGTCACTTGGATCGGTTACCACAAGTCGCCAAAAACAAATCAATTTTCTTCGCGCCTTGGAAGGCGAATTAAGTCATTAAGGTTGAACTAGTCGATACATTTTCTATACAAATTTCGGGCAGGAATTCCACTACTCATCATCATCCGAGCGTATTCCCGGTTGCATCCTCAGCAGTAACGCTTCAGAGCCCGGGGTCCACTACCTAACCAAGGAGATTTGACGAGGTTCCTGGTTTTTACACAGAGCGACTGCCGTCTGACCTCCACAACCCAAAGGGCAAACCAGGAACCAATCCTTGGATAGTTTGATGATCAAACGCTAGGTTGCATTCGGGACCCACAGTTTTACGTGCCTTCCGAAACACGGAATCATCTTTCTTTTCGGATAATCCAGTGATTCAAGCCTGCAATATCCTATCCAGACTGGAAACAACTTTTCACAAAGTATGCTTCCCAGTGGAAATCGAACCCATGACCTCCGGGTCTCAAGGCGAACGCCTTGACCACTGGACCACGGAGGCGGGAATTCCTCCACTATTTGACATTATACATCGCAAAGTTTTACTTGATATCGTTTTGTCTCATTATAAATTTTGTCTGTACGCATACAGAACAGTAAAATAAAATACCATTAAGAAGTTGTGAGCCATCAAAGATTCGTTTTTTATTTTGCTTATTTTTAAGCAAATTTCGGTGTAAATAAGTAACAAAAGAAGTTAAAATCTCCTAAACAAAGTCGACACTGACACCGTTTACTTATTAAAGATTTTAATAACTTTTACTTGTAATTGATTTGTGCAGTAGTTTTTTCCTAAAAACCCTTCTCCCAAAGGACTTGACGTATTTTTTACGCGCTCGGTTTACTACTAATTATTGTGCATTTAACCTCACTGCTTCGCCCAAATACAATGTTAGGTGAGACAGCATGCTTTTAGGCCGCGCCCACCTGTGAGTTCGAGCCCGTGACTAGTTCAACCTTAGTCGTAGGTCCCAGCTGCATAATTAATTAGAGACTGCTTTTTGCGGTACTTGTGCAAGTAAAACTATTTATTTAGTACTTAGTTAATTTTATTGGTCAAGAAATAAAAATACTGCTAATTTTACTAGATTTTTTTTACAGGGAAATAAAACCACAAACGTTTATAATTTTTTTAAACTTAAAATCTACTTCACGACATTCTATTTATAAAATTTATACGGGATCGATCACCTTGCAAGTGTAGCCTTTCAAACAAATAATAATTACCCAAAGCTGTTTTTGATTAGGCACATTTTTTTGAACAGGTAAGGGTCTATTTTTTCATGATAAGTAGGTACTGAAATTATTTAATTTTTTATAATTTCTCAGAAAAAAAAAGACGATGACTAAAGAAACTCGTGGTAGGCGTGTGACTTCCGCTCGATTTCGATTTGTAATTGTGTACATTCCTCAGGAATGGGAACACAATGAATTATGTACTCGTACTTATTTAAATATATTACAAATTACGAAAATCCATTTTATGTATTTAGCGCAAATAATTTGAACTCTTAAGTCTCATAAGATGAACGAAAGATAAAATTACTCAGATAATATCACGCTATTCTTCCGTGGGGTTTCGTCGAAACTAGTTTTGATATCACTTTACTAAAGAACCTTATTATTTTTCTTTCCGTATCAAAATATGTTTAACGGATCCGTCGAATCCCAACTATCAATTGATTTATGGATCGTGCCAGCTGCCCTACGTACGCTGCCATTTAATCTTTGTAACAGAATATATCTGATTTGCTATTAGAATGCCGGGCATAGATAATGAAAAATCGTTTTTTTTTATGTCTCCTCTCAGTTTTATCTCTACATCGATTGAATGATTCGTCGTAAACACATATGTTCTAAAGTTAACTCAAGTTATTCCAACTTCCGATAACCGATAAGTAAGTAGGTAGGTACGTAAGGCACTTCCACACACCTGGTATCTTTTTCTTCAGTTTCTCAAGTAACTAGCAGACAAGCTGGCATAATTACCAGCACTTTGTACGGATTGGAACTGATTGAAGTAGCTAGGTAACGGTCATACCTACTTGCATCTCGAATTAGCAAGCGGGGCGACGACCCCGCTCATGACCGCGCTCAAGCGATGAATGGCCAAATATTTGGAGCGCATGTCCCCGGTAATCAATGCGACACTCTCGCGCTGCCGGCTGGTTCACAGTTCACACTAATTGAATATGAGGTGTAACAAAGTGTACACACTGATTAAAAATATATTTCAAGGTACAAAAAATAAATGGGTCTCGTTATCACGAGTTACCGGTCGGTTTTGTTCTTGTACGTAAGAGTACACACTTAGGTATTTAATTTCAGCGCTGTAGTCCTAATATTTTTCGAACTAAAACACCACGGTGCACTCTAAATATTTCTAACAATATAAGCTGCACGCGGTCTACTTCTTGCAAATTTATAGTCCATTATTGAATATTCATAATCAAAATTGTCGTTGCAGGTGCAAGGAGAGACGAAGACGGCTTTCTATGGGTGACAGGTCGCATAGATGACATGCTCAATGTGTCCGGACACCTGATGTCCACGGCCGAGGTGGAGGGCGTGCTGACAGAGGAGCCCAGGGTCTCCGAAGCGGCCGTGGTCTCCAAACCTCATCCCATCAAAGGCGAGTCGCTGTACTGCTTCGTCATCCTCAATGACGGTGCGAAATTCGACGCAGACCTAATAAACTGCTTGAAGAAACTCGTCAGGCAAAGGATTGGAGCATTCGCCGCTCCAGATGTTATCCAATACGCGCCAGGACTCCCAAAGACCAGATCCGGGAAGATCATGCGGCGGATATTGAGGAAGGTCGCCCTTGGAGAGCACGACATCGGCGATACGTCCACCCTGGCCGACCCCGGCGTCGTTGATGAGCTATTCAAGAATAGGCCGTAAAGCTATTGCGAAATTTAAATATTTTTCTCTGATATTTATTGTCCTTATGCCGTTGTAACAAGATCCATCTGCTTCCAAACGGTAGACGGCGGGAAGACGCCACACTGTAGCGACTGCCGATTCTGCAGAAATTAACTGATTTTTGTTTGAGCCATAATTATATTAGATTTTATAATAATGCAGCTGGTGGATTGAAGGACTATGCGACTGTCGACACGACATTAAACACTGTTGTTGTATTATGTGATTAGTTATATTATTCGGCTTGTACCTATATAGTAAATGTCATATTCGATAATGATGAATAATTAATTTGTACTGGTGTTAAAACTTTTTTTTAAATATATTAACAGTAGTTATATTACTAAATGTTAAGAAAATGACGTATTGAAAATAAAATAAGAAAAATATTTATTTACTATAATCGAATTATTTATATGGCTATCAATAACCTACTTTGGTGGGTATTTATTTATATAAATGTTAGGTAAGGCGAGTCGAGAAAGACTACACTATTTTAAAAAAACAAGATAGTCTAAAATTCGGATCTTAATTTTGTTTAAATAGATTTATGAAATTGTATATTTTGTTTTAGTTATGGTATCGGACACCAAAAAATTGTCATTCCAAGTAGTAAATAATGTTGACCTCTAGAGCTATACGTGTAGTTAATATGTTAATTACACATCTTTATATGTATATTTCGATTTAATTTGTTGTACTTTTGTTACATTAACCAAGTTACAAGTAGCATGGTTATTTTTGTATTTGCGTTTGGTTGTGATGAAATTTCAGTTTAGGGATTTATTAACGCACACAGGAGTAAGTATATACAATATTTAGCAGCCATGACTGTTAAATATAGTGTAGTTTTATTAAAGATGTGTTTATGTGGATATGGGATTTTTTAATTTCCAGAATTGTTAATGTACTTTTAAAATACAGATATGACCTCGAAACATATACGTACGTACGATGTGACTCTAAAATATAATAAGCCACCTTATAGTCAAAACATGTGTTACTGTTAGGCCTAGCATTTAGATTCACCAAGATTGCTGTTGCTGAAGTCTAGTAAAGGGCCATCTACGAATTACGTCACAGTGATGGGAGAAGGGAGGTTATGCCAAATATTACAGTTGTTGTGTTAAAGGGATGGGGAAAAAACTTGACAAGGGCGAAGGCGTTCGAAAAGGCAAAAGAAAAATTGCGTGACGGTTCCTTATAGAATTTTAAAACATACTATAAACCCGTTAATTTGAATTGAGTATAGAAAATCACAAAGATATTTTTCCCAGTGCATTTTACAACCCTTAGCTTAACTTAATTATATATTGCACATATACTTACATATAAGTTTAATACTTAGGTAAGTACAATGTGATCGTTGTCATGAATGTACTCAAATCCACATTTTTGTTATGCACAAAGTGAAAATTCGCTTTAGGTAAGGATAATGTGTAGCTACTTAATATAATTAGTAATACTAAGGCGGATATTGACCGAGTGCAAACAGTTACCGGTCACTTTCGTTTTAAAAAAAATGCATCAGTTCATTTGGTCATCATCTTCAGACGTTTTGTTACAGTAAGTTCGTTTATAAAATCCCATCAGCTCAGATAACGTAGTAAAAGTTATTCGTGTTACAGTGCTAAAACATCGAGGTTATACTTATAAACATTTTATAACACCAAAAGAGCACGAAAAGTATTTTTAATTTCATTTTATAATCAAACAAATAATAAATGCTCTCATACGATATAATCAAACTTCCTGCTTCATTAGTATAGTCAAATATGGCGGCATGGGTTTTTTTATCCTACTAATGTTTGTTTGATAGTTTTTCCGCTTTCACGTCAGAAATAGCAAGTGCGACAGCCAGTTGTGTACATATAGACATCAGTTAGCTCTCGGTCAATACATGTCCTTGCCCAAAAATTATAGAAAATTTTTGGAGACAAGATATAGGTAACCTAAATAATGTAAGTATCGATATAGATTGTATACAAATATGATAAACTACGTGCATTACCAGCAATAAAAGAAAATACAGACATAAGAATAAAATGTTGTACTTATATATTTATGTAATAGAAATATATTTGACGACTCCGTGGCGTAATGGTTACCATACCAGGTTAGACCGCCACTCGGTAGTTCTGGGTTCGATCCCCAGACAAGACAAGCTGAAAGATGGCCTTTTTAAAATTTTCCTGGGTCCTGGACGTTTATTTATTATAAAATATGGTATGATTGAGTTAGTGTCCCCTAACACAAGTTAAAACTTACATTGGGGCTAGCTCAATCAGTGTGTTGTCCGTATACATATTTTTATTTATATTTTGATTCACTAGGTTCCAGAAGGTTTGGCAATTATATCTATATATATAAATAATAGGTAGGTCGGGGAAAAAGTCTTTTCGCATATAGTACCTATGTATAGTACCTTTAGCTTCACTATTTGTATCTGGCTGGCTTTGATGAAAATAAAAAAGGAGATAATTAGTGAAATATTGTATCTGGCATAGTATAATTTCTTTCTGTCAAAATGAGTTAACCGAATGAAGAGATGTGATACATTTTAAAAGTTTATTACAAAAAAGGAAAAGACTCGACGTCAGCCGCGAAAAAAATGCAGTGTCAGTAAGAGAAACAAAAAGTTGGTTTAACCATTTTCAATCCGGGGACTTTAATGTCAAAAATGCACCTCGCTCTGATCGCCCTGTTACAGATAAATAGGTCGCCATTTTTGAAAAAGTGAAGCAAGAATGGCATATAAGTGGTAACGACATAGTTGAATAGCTGGGAGTTGACCACAAAACAGTTTTGACTCATTTGAAAAAAGCTGATTATACAAAAAAAGCTAGATATTTGGGTGCCACACGAGCTTTTCGAAAGAAACCTAATGGACCTTGTACTCATTTGCGATTCTTTATTGAGAAGTAATGAGCTTTTACCGCCCCGGGCTTAACCATCGATTCGAATGTCTACTGCCAACAACTGATAAGACTAAAGCAATAAGTTGAGAGAAAGCGGCCGGATTGATCACGATAACGCTAGACCACACACATATTTAGCCTCTTAGCAAAAGTTAAGAGTTTAGCTGAAAGGTTAATGCATCCACCATTTAGCTCTGATCTTGTACCTTTCGGTCACTAACTTACTACGGTCAAAACTACTTGTCCTGTTTTAAGTCCCAAAATTTCTACAGCATCGAGATTATGTCACTACCTACATACTGGCAAAAAGTCATCAAACAAAATGGCAATAGGTACTATAATTAAATGTAAATAAACTTTTAAAAGCGCCTTGAGTTTGCGTATGAAATGCGAATAAACTTTTTCTCCAATCTATTATATGTATAAACTATCAAGTGCTTATTATCGCTTAGTATGAGTGGTTGTCAGGAAATCATTAAAATAACGAAAATAAACAGGTAATTAAGATTTACATATACATATGCATATTAAACATTTAAAATACTTATTTGAAGCACTTTTAGTATTTAGGTAAGTAGTCTTCTTTTTGTCTAGAAAGTGGAACCCAATAATACGAAAGAATAAAATATGCATTTTCCTTTTAGTGGTGTTTCTCCTCCAGGTTAGGCTCAGCACACGGCGTATTTTTAACGCGCCGACGACGCGCGCTTGAAACTAGATTCGAACGCAACCTTGTAACCTAAGCATACGGAGCCATCGTGAAACACGCGTCTACTGCGCGTAAACGCGCGGACACTGCGATACAGACGCGCTGTAGTCGCTCGTACCTGCCGCATTTTACTTTCGACAGTTGTACAATGGCGTCGTTAGAGACTACTCTACTTACGCTTCAGTACTACTTTTAAAGAGAAAAAAGTGTAAACATAAGCGAATGTATTAGATAGACCCATTTACAAGTGAAAGAAGATTGTGTGGTCATTATAACATAACGTTTAAGAAATTGGTACAACATAGAAGATGGAAAGCTTTTTATAACTGTTATCGAATGTCATATTTGACATTCCAAGAACTTTTTTCAATCTCAAAACCGGAATTAATTTAATTAATTTAGTTCCATTTTAATTTTAAATCGGAATAAATGTGTAGCACAAAGCAATTTATTGTTGCATCTGCGGCGGCGGCGTAGTGACGTAAGCGCATGCCTCTCATTTGCCTCTTCTCCACCCCTTTGAATGCGCGTTTGTACATCGATTAAAATGCTCGTATACGCGCGTCAAACGCGATTCATGCGCGCGTTTGCATCGCGTTTTAAGCGCGCTTGAATCGGACAACCTCAAAAATCGACATCTACGGCGCCGTAAACGCGTGTTCCAGAAACGCGCGTGGTCGGAGCGTTGAAATACGCCGTGTGTTGAGGCCCCATGAGATTTTGCGTTTGTTTCCAATAAGTAACACCCTCTTGAGTACCACTGTTACTCAAGGGGAAAAAACTTCCCGATGAGTTCCAGTGTTACCTACTCATTGCAACTAACATTCTTCCCAATAAGTACCACTGTGTCTTATCAGCTCTCCAACGGTGCGCCGTATTCCTGCCAAGTATCACTTAAGACATAGTGTTACTTGACGGGAATTTTGTATTCCCGTTAAGTAACAGTGACGTAATGAAGCACTAAAAGGTTGAATTCAACGACACTGCAGAAATTTAAAAAAAATAATTTTAATCAAAGATATTTATAGCTAGCTGCATGAAATATGAAAATACATACGACTATTATACAAAATAAACAATATTATTTTAGTACATTGGTACATTAAGTATGTGTCCAATCTATGATACCTATATACATATAACAGAATTTTTAATTTCTTCAGTGGGGTAGTACTTAAAGGTTAAAAACCTTTAATTACTTCATTACTCAACAGGCATACAAAATTCCCGTAAAGTAAACACTGTGTCTTAAGTGGTACTTGGCGGGAATTCGGCGCGCCGTTGGAGAGCCGATAAGACACAGTGGTACTCATTGGGAAGAATGTTAATTGCAATGAGTAACACTGGAATTTATCGGGAAGATTTTTCCTCTCGAGTAACAGTGATACTCAAGAGGGGTTACTCATCGGATACAAACGAGATTTTGTAAGAGTAGAGAAAATACATATTCGTTTATCATTTGGTTGTGTAATTGCCTTGACATTTACTCATTTGTGAATTGTTGTTTCCCCATGTTTTTTATTGTTTCTAGAAAGATATTTAGGTTGTAAGTAAAATTTTGTAAGTAATACATTTTGAGGGAGGGAGGAAGAAGTAAGCAAGAGATAAGAGTACATACCCAGAACAAGAAAGTTGGTCACGTTGTAGTATATATTAAGGCCTTAGATTAAGCCCGTTAATTTCAGGATTCTTTCATCACTTTTAAAGGATTCGTCCATGTTCTTACTGGAAGTAAATGTTAAAATAGTTAAGGCATACATTTTGATGATAAAGGAAACGTGCTACCTATGTAGACAGTAGTGTACTACAGAGCTTGCATATACTACATGTAGGTACTACTTAATTATGAATTTCGCTCTAGGCTTTTGGAATGTTCTATTGTCTAGATAAAATTCTGATATAGGGGAGAAATGTTTCAATTTGTTATTGTTGCCTATATGTACTTATTTTTAATGTACCTTATGACAGTTCTTAATTTGACTTTGAGCCGTAAATAAACTTTGCAATATGCCCAAAGCTAGAATATGTAATGATTATAACGTGTATGAAATTTAACTAAACATTGCGATTTTAGCGCTTCTCGGCAATGTATAATTATGTTTCTAGTAGTATGTCAACTTTGCGGCCACGTGAGTGAACTTTGTGGTTCGGAAGACAAGATGAACGGGTGCCCCGCCGTGCCATACGCGAATCAGACTACATGAGACTGCTTTACACATTTCACGATTAAACATTTCAAGCAATTTTAAATTTTGAACCCTTACTCGAAACATAATTTTGCATAATTTGCGTGCATAGTCGGAAAAAAAAATATAAATATTATATATTTTTATTAATGTTAGTTTTTTTAGAAATTTTAAAAATTTTGAGTCGCCAAGAAGTTGACACACTTTTAGTCATATTTACACATGTGAGTAAATGATGATATGAAATTGATTATAGCCATAGCCATATAAACTCATATAAAATTGGACACAGCCTGTTATCGAATGTTAAAATACTATACTTGCATTAAATGAAATCAGAACAGAGGTACCTATCCCTTAGCTGTTACCTACAATCAATTTCGTGGCACAAATTGCCATATAAACCTTTAAGGAAAAAATTTACAATACATGTTAAGTATGTATATTCAGAAGGGACCTATGATGAACGTTAATCAAAATAAAAGCCAAATTGAATCTGAGCATGGAACCATCATACAAAAATATATTTGTTAATAGCAAGAAACATAGGACACTAATAAAGTGTCTAAAACGAGGCATTGTTTTTTATTTTATTTACTTTTTTTGGGATGCGGCACAAACATCTCTTCTTAAACAGTTCCTTGTCATGTCTCATTACCGTACCTACATTGTTAAAAATACTTAGGTACTACAGAAATAAGAAGTAAGTTTAAAAGGTAGTTAATGTGTTGAAAACGTAGCAGTATATGTTTTCTACTGTTGCTGCACTGTGTTCTACTATATGGTAAATATTGGCACTAAATATATTTAATTAGATAGTTGGTAAGCGATATTATTGTGATTGTAAGTCGAACCGAACATATCATTAAACGTGATTAAATATTAATACTGTGGAATTGGTTGTCAATCATTGTTCACATAAAACCTGGACTCAAACTTGTTTTACACAAACATTTTTATTTCCCTATTAACAAGACGAAAGATAATCTACCTACAATCACTAATTACTACAATATAGGCTCATACCCTACCTTCACTCACCGTCATACTGACGATTTTAGTCTCTTAATTTTTATTCATTGCTGGTATTGTAATGATTAATCTAAATTTAATCATTAAGTTACAGTCAATCTATGTGAAATCAGAGCCCTACCGTCTTATTATAAAACCCAGACTAACTTTGTTACTAGGTTTAAACCATTATCCGACCAAATCAAATTGACATCTAGTAATATCACACTATCTCACCTGTCAATGTCAACTTCATTTTGGGTTGATAATGGTTTAAACGTAGTTACATAGTTAGTTCTGTTTTCATAATAAGGCGGCTAGAGTCTTGCGGTTTTTCATTGACATGTTCTACAACTTACACAGGCGCGGTTGCACCCGCCGATTTTGTGGGATATGCGAGACCAGTTATGCTAGTTCTACAGAATTTCAGAAACTTGGGCTTCACCTTTATAAAATAAATATTTGACCTTGAATATATTTTGAGCACATGTGGGATGGATGGGGACTACCAATCGATTAATGCGCTGGATTCTTTTACTAAATAATTTCGCTTTGAACCATTTTAAAACATATGTTTTTACCGAGCACAACGACAGACTCAAATCAACACTTTCTTAACTTTCTCTTAAAAACAAATAAAATTTCAAAATAAAGCATTCCAAAAAGATTTAACATAAGTAAGTTTGGGTGCTTCTTAATACTACAAAGGGCGCACTATAAGTTTCCGGAACTGGCCACTTACATAAACAATATTTAAAAATTTATTGCAACATTTGAAAATAGAACTCTTTGGCTGTAGAATGCAGTTTGTTTCATCTGACTGTCTTTTGTTTTTACCTTGTGGCGCCATTTAAAAAATTGTGTGTCTGCATCAACATGGATTTAACTCGGGAAAATTTTCGTAGTATGATTTTCTACGATTTTAAGTGTAATTTGACAGCTCAACAGAGCATCGCTCGGCTTGAAACAGCTTTTGGCAATGAAGCACCATGCAAGACAACAGTTTATAGCTGGTTTGCAGAATTCAAGCGTGGTCGTATCAATCTCAGTGACGAATCTCGCGATGGTCGGCCGTCCACCGCTGTGACCAACAAAAACATCGATGCTGTGCGCCGTATGATTGAAACAGACAGGCATGTGACCTACCATGAAATTCGCGCATCCTTAGAAATAGGCATGAGTCAAATACAATTAATCCTACACAAACATTTGGGTGTGAGAAAGCTGTGCTCGCGGTGGATCCCACACAACTTGACCGAGGCTCAAAAAACGGACCGCGTCACTTGGTGCAGTGCCATGCTTACCAGATTCAACGAAGGTGCGTCAAATTTGGTGTGGGACATAGTAACAGGTGACGAAACATGGATTTATTGCTACGATCCCAAAACAAAGCAGCAATCGAGCGTATGGGTCTTTCAAGATGAGCCGAAACCAACCAAAGTGGCGCGCGTGAAAAGTGCATCTAAGCGGATGATTGCTTCTTTTTTTAATAAAACTGGACACGTGGCTACTGTTGCTTTAGAGAATCGTCGTACAGTGAATAGTGACTGGTACACGACCATTTGTTTGCCGGAAGTTATTGACGAACTCCGTAAAAATAACCGTAAACGTCGTATCATCCTGCACCACGACAATGCTAGTTCTCACACGGCCAGACAGACAAGGGACTTTTTGAAGGCGAAAAATGTAGAACTCATGAGTCATCCTGCATACAGTCCCGACCTGGCACCTTGTGACTTTTTTCTGTTCCCAAAAATTAAGAACCAATTACGCCGTCAACGATTTTCATCACCAGAAGAGGCTGTCGAGGAGTATGAAAAACACGTTTCAGAGGTCACCACAGAGGAGTGGCACAAAAGTTTTCAAAACTGGTTTCATCGAATAAAAAAGTGCATAGACGCCAAGGGAGATTATTTTGAAAAACAATAAATTAATTTTGTACCTTTAATAGTATTTTTTCATATTCATTCCGGAAACTTATAGTGCGCCCCACGTATGAAGCATTTTTTATTTATTATGCCTCGGGTCACCACATCAGAATTATACCTATACGTTAAAAAACTATTTCAGTAAGTATTTATTTTATAAGTTACATTTTAAGGGTCGTTATCAATATTAAAATTAGTTAAAAGCTCAAAATCAGCTTGCTAAAAGAGCTTGAATTTTGTTGGTGCTTACTATCAAGTAGAGGCTTGTAACCAATATTTAGACATCATCACATCAAAAAAACATATTTCTTTTACAGATACCTATCTTTTTCGTTTTTGTCAGTTAAAACTAATGTTTAAAACGAAACAAAAATATTTTTATATTAGGTTTCTACTATGTACATATATCAGAGTAGTCCAGCGCCGCAGATCAACAGCAACACCTTATTTAGTAACTCCAGCTAAAGGTTTTATGATAAGATTAAAAAAACTACCAATATTCATCTTATTTTTGTAGTTACATAACTATCTATTGTTTTTCCGCAAGAGCTATCTTGTCCGTGGCCTCTTATACACTCATTAGTCACACAGCATTGTCAACTAAGGGTTCCAACTTCAATTTTATTTCCTATTTACCAGTTTTGGCTACAAAAGGGCACAAACTCTATATCTCATACTGGTTTTTCAGCTATGGTGTCGAAAGACTGAAATGGATGCATGGATTTAGTGTATTGCAGACATTGACACACATGCTCCAGGCCACAGATATATAGTTAGACTAGATAACGCAAATGCATCTACTTCGCGTGTCCGAACTGTGGAGAATATCCACACTTGGCCGTCACTACAGACATTCCGCGCGCGTCTGTTGTTGTGGCCGGTCGTCCGTAAATATTATTAAAATGCGTTGTTGCGTCGTACTAAACTGTGATAGCCCAAAAATTGTGTGCACACAAACGCAAGGACATGTTTCCTATCACAGGTAAGTTATTTTCAAATTATATTATGCGTAAATTCATTTTAAATTATTTTTTTAAGTATTCCGAGGTGTGATTCCAAGTCTGTACCTAAGTAACTAGAGATTATCGGTAATTAAACAATGTTCACATTACATTGCTGCGTTTGCTTTGAGCGTTTAATCTGACGCTATGTGTTAAGAGACGATGAATATGAGAATAAGCGATACTGTCGCTCATCGCTTCGAGTTCGTGGTACAAGGCAACTTATCATTCGTCTGTCAAATCTAGCAACTAGTGTTGTTCGTTCTACAACATGTTTCGATAATCGATTTTAATCGATATCGGACAGACGAATGATACTAACTTCTTTCGGCTTCTAAAATATCTTCTCTGGTTCTTTCCATAGCCTACAACAACTAAAATATGACCATGCATACAAGTTAATGCAGGTGAGTTTTAACTAAAAAAATCTTAAATTTTATACCTATACACATACAAAAACAAATCTTTGTTTATGTATGTGTATAGGTATAAAATTTGATGAAAACTTGATTCAGGGTACTTAAAAAAATACAAATTTTTACCATTTCAAAACAAAGCGATGTCTACAGCTCACAGAGCTAAAAATCTTGTAAGTTTTATTTTGAAAATGTAATTCAAATATGCTTCCTTTATTTAATTAATCCTTTTAATATTATTCGTCTGTCTAAATCATTCGTCTGTCAGAAAATCGATGTCATTCATGTGAATCGTTTAGTGATATTTAGGTTATACAACAAAACGGGACTTAATCGCGTACACACAGGTGTTTTGAACGTTCGAAACGTCGAGGTAATTAAATAAACATCTATGTGTACGCGATTAAGTCCCGTTTGGTTGTAATAAATATTTTTAGGTTATCTAAAACTAATGCGTTTCTTGTCATGCATGTCTATACTAATCCCTCGTGTTAAATTTAAATATCAACGAGTATAATTACTTGAGATAATGCAGAGGTATCCAAGAGGTATCCATACACTACAAAGACTGACCTCTGTCTGACTGAATCGAGTCGAGCCGAACGGCGCGTGAGGCGGCGGCCTCGCCATTGAATCGATTTTGCGCTGGCAACGAGGAATTCGCACCACTCACGGAACAGAGAAATAACCTATTTCACTGTTCCGTGGCACCACTAATTCGCTCTTGTGACGTCAAAGTAGGCAGAATAAAAGTGACACGGTTGGTTTTCATACAGATTGAGGTGTTTAAGTTATCTAGTCTAACTATATATCTGTGCTCCAGGCGAAGAAAGGAATTGGGAAGAAAAAAGAAGGAGACCGTTGTGCATATATTACTATAAAACGTAACATACCTAACCACTAATTTAAATCAATTAAGGAGACTCCTAAGTCAAATGATGTCAATATTACGTTTTTTTTCAAAAATTTTATAAATTGTAGTGACCTCTAAATTTGGTCTAAGAATTAAAATAAAAAATTCATATTGTATAGTAGATATTCAAATTACGTGTCCGGGTAATATTTTTAAAGTCAAAAAATAAAAAGCACCTTATTATGTAGTTTGCAACAGGGACTATGGACATTTTGTTTATCATGCTGTCCTGAACATTCGTACAAATTTTCAGCTTTATGTAATTTATTTTACCGCATGAATGTTTATTTTGCCTAGACTAATTTTAATTTTCCCAAATTATTACCAAGACCAATATTTTTCCCCCAAAACTGCAAAAACTTACAATTTGTATATATGTTTGCAAAATATCGACCAACCCCTGATTCAAATGTCTTGAATGACAGCGCCTAACTTTACTCCATTTATACAACTTTCCATCTCGCAAATGTTAGTTTACATTCTATGAAATAAAACTGGTGTCCAACTTAATAATTTAATATTAAATACAAACACACTTGCAAATAACAAATTAAAAAAAATTCATGGAAAAAATATATGTAAGTATTTCAGGTTCATTACAAATCATTGAAGTCAGAGATTCTTCACAAATTCAGAGATGTCAAGAACCTGTTACCTTTCAAAAATTATCTTATCTTGACTTAGAAATCTTATTTCACCCACCTATCTTTTACAATAATCCATCTTAGGCGATCTATTGATAGTCTAAGTTGTGTACCTGGCCTGTTTACTTGGTTTTCAGCTTTTTGGAGGAGGCTGGTGGAGCCACCTGTCCTGTTTTGAAATACAATGCGTAGAACACACCGAACGCAACAAATACTATTGTTGATATAACCGTTACATACTCCATACGATTTCTGTAAACATAAAAATTTACAATAAATAAGTATGAAAATAGGTTGTACTCTCATAGACTTGATAAAAATTGTCTCAAGGTCAAAATTTCCACCATGATCGCCGAGTAGAAATTTTTCGATCTATCAGATTTCAGTACAACTTTATACACCGTGGAAGGGACATACTAAGTAGATCACTATAGTACCTACAATGAAATTAAAATAACAGTCAAAAAGCAAAAAAATTACCATTTCCATAAAAAAGTGTGCAGCCGCTCGGGCAATTTGTATGGGAATGTCGATTTATTTCTTTTTGCTATTTGACTGTGATTTTAATTTCATTATACTATTGTGATCTAGTACAGCCCGTGGTTTCATTTATTACGGGTATGTCCCTTCCATACGTTCAAGTATTAGCAATATTTGTCCTTTGACCATTTTCTTCAATTTTCTTACACACTTGTCATTTACCGCTAGTAGGTTAATTAAAATTTGGAGTTTTCACCGCGTAGCATATAAGACTGTACACAGTCAAACAATACATATAATTAATAATTAATAATCCGGTCAACTCAGCCTACTGGTAAATGCGCCGCTGTTGATTCAAAACAAAAAGTAATTTTCTTTGTTTATCAATCACTTATTTGTTTGTTTTTAGTGTGTAGGTGGCCAACACTGTAGCCAGAGAATACAAGCTATCGAACTATCGAAATACATCTGACATAGCTTGCGACGACTGCTATACAATGATATAGGTAACAGTCGGGGCCAACGGCTTTGCGTGCCTCCCGAAGCACCTTCTATGCCTGTCTCGTGGTCACATTCGAGTGCGTATCACACCCGGGGCTGCTTTACTTGTGAAAGCGCTAGCAATGCGTACCTACCGGGGGAATGAGCTCCTCACCTCTATAGGTAAAAGGGCGCGATTTCTTTCGTGTGTAAATAAATATATAGATACTCGTATAAGGGGGATATTTGTCACATTAATCTACTCACTCGAATGGTGTGCCGCAGATGACGTACCAACTGGCGCCGTTCTGCGGCTTCTGGCCGTTGACGCAGTGGAAGTCGAAGTACTTCTCGTCGTAGTCCTCAGGGCAAAAGTATTTGCGCTTGAACAGAGTCTGCAAATCAAGAAGTCCCATATTAGCACAGCTTTGTAGCGGTGATAGTCTAGTAAGTAGTTAATTAGGGCAACGTTTAACCGTCCCAGATTCGATCCTCTGGCCGGTCTGATTTTACGTTGAGTTTTTAGTATATATGTTACCGGCAATCTGTATAATACAGGCATTATTTACAATGCCTAGACTATGTATAGAATGCCTTGGGCTGGTAGGCAATGTATGTAATATTCTGAATATTAATTTCTATTGTATGCTTTGCCTAGGCATTGTACATAATGCCTTGGTATTGTATAGAATGTCTGCTGGGGTTCTCTATTTAGTCTTATAAAATTTTATCCATAATTTAAGATCTCATTATATTTTTTTCAATAATAATCATAAGGTGGGTGTACCATGGAAGGCCACTCTAACAAATAAACAGTTATTTTTCTTTTATTTACTGGATAAATGAAACTTACAAATATTTAAGTAATACTTTGTTTTATTACGTAACATATAAACCACTTTTTTGAATTGCAGTTTTAATCAATACTGATTGAACTTAAGTTTCATTGAACTCTTCCAAATGGCCTTGCTAGAAACAAGGCTCCTTAGAAAGCCATCATAATAAATCAGTCATTTAACACTTAAAGTAACTGAATAGCGATTAAATCTACAATAAAAAGAAGTGGTTTATATGTTACGTAATAAAACAAAGTATTGCTTAAATATTTGTAAGTTTCATTTATCCAGTAAATAAACGAATAATAACTGTTTATTTGTAAGAGTGGCCTTCCATGGTACACCCACCTTATTTTAACGTCGTCGATTCCCGATATCGAAGAAGCGAGGGACCGTACTGCCAAAATAGAAGCGCGAGCGATTCGCCGCCGCGTCTGTGATTTCCAGTTCGATGGATGTTTGTGTAAATAGAAGGAATTTGTCATCACATGGCAATTACTACGGAATTTTAATAATTGGCCTTCGAAGGAGCATGGCCTTCCATGGTCCACCCACCTTATGTCCGAATAATGCATAGCCCTAATAAAATAACGCATAGGTAATATCACGCACCCGAAAGTTGTAATCCCGAAATACAACGTGCTATAAATTTTTTGTTTTGCAATAAATATTGTGTTCTACACTACTTTCTAACTATCAGGTGTCCTAATTTCGGGCAGCAATAAATTTGTTAATAAATAATTAATTAATTAATTGTTTAATTATTTAACCAAAATCCTATTGATACAATGCTCACGAGCAAGTATCATGCAGCATGCAGCAAGCAAGCAAGCATGCAGCATGCAAGCAAGCATGCAGCATGCAGCATGCAACAAGCATCCTTTCAGTCACGGCTCCGGCGCTGCGGGGCTCCGGCGGTCCCAGGATGGCTTTCACTCGCTTTCCAAGCCACCTGCTCCTCAGCACGCCGGCCGCCTCGCCTCTCCGCGCCTACGCGGGTAAGAATTACACTCTAGGGGTAGGGCAGACAAGACTACGTGGAGTCGGTTTTACAACAATTTCTTTCTGTGGCTAAAACCAAATTTTAGCCTAGTGTTTTAAGGTAATAATCTTATTACAAATTAACATTCGGACTAACATACATTATAGGATACAACACCTAGGATATATTATGACTTTATAGCATACAAAATAAGAAAATTCAATTATTATAGCAATTCACATTATGACACAAAAGTGTTATGATTCAAGATAATTAAGTAAATCAAAATTACGGATATTTGAAAATAATGGATTCTGAAGATTAGCAGACTTGTTATGGATTTTGACATTCGGACATAAAATTTTAAGATATGAAATGGAGTACCTACCGTCTGCTGGTCTACCGGTAATGGAATTAAATTGATATTGTCTGTATTTATGAATATTGAGTATGTAATGGAGAATATGCATACAATTTAAATTTGTCTCAAATATTTTTTTCTAGATTCTTTATTGTCTTTACATTATACTTAAAAGATATTTTTTATTTAGTTATTATTTAAACCCAGAAAATATTATATAAAAAGTGAAAAATAAGGGATGGAAATTCAAACTTACACAACGCGTAACTATTGGACGAAACAAAATGTGACGTCATTGGTTACCGCTTGCATTTATCGGCGTCGATATTCATACTGTGTTAATAGTGTTTTTAAGAAAAATTGTTTAAATCTGTATTTCTGTGTGGTTACTTTGTGAATATATATTTGTAGTCAATCTAAGACGATGACAGAAACTGGTTTTGTCAAAGCACAATCGGATAATCTACCGATATTAGATGCATTTATGATGTCGGCATATTTTACATCAGACCTCGATTTTACGAGATTTTTCATTTCTTAAATATTACTTTTTATGATTGCATACTCTGAAAGAGCTGCATTTACCAGTGCTATTCTTTGCCTTTTAACTACGGCCATTCTCTCACCTGGTGGTGGCATATTCGGTTTCTGACATAAAAATATATGAGGAACAACTCCTTTCTTTAACCGTAGATTAAGTTTTTCTCCTTTCTGTTTCATTATGTTATCTATATATATAAAAGATGAAATTAAATGTCTGACTGACTGACTCATTGACTGACTGACATATCAACGCACAGTCCAAATCGCTGGGTCTAAAGGCTCCAAATATGGCACATAGGTTCCTTATGAGGTCAAAAGGTGCAATAAAAAAAGATTTTACAAAATTCACCCCATAAGGGGGTGCAACGGGGGTCCAAAGTCCAAAGTCCAAACAAGATTAGTTTGACCATTTTGAAGCGTTCCGTCGCTCTCTTTCGGTCTAGCGAATGACAGAAACGGGAACAGGGAACAGGGAGCAGGGAGCAGGGAGCAGGAAGCAGGGAGATGGGAGCAGGGGGCAGGGAGCAGGGGGCAAGGGACAGGGGGCAGGGGGCAGGGTCAGGGGGCAGGGGACACGGGACACGGGACACGGGACACGGGACACGGGACACGGGACACGGGGAGTCCTATGAGAATCCTTTTTGACTTCTACACGGATGAAGTCGCGGGTTAAAGCTAGTTTTCAATATAATTAACTGTCAGTCTTCTTTATTAACCTGAAATCAATTATCAATCATCAAAATTTCGTAAAACCACAATAGGAATAAGGAAGCTCTTTAAAGAAATTTTTAATGAACTTTTGTAAACTTGTGAACTAGGTTAGTTTTAGACCGAATCGTCTACTGCTTAATAGCTAATTCACACTAAGCTGTACATAAATATAGAATACTTAAGTTAAAATGATTTTTTTGTGAACAACAAAATACAACCGATAATAGAGATATGTATATTCCATTTTCATTATCTTACACCATTGTTTTCGTAATTTTGCATCAAAATTCAAATTCAAAATTCAAATGTTTATTCAGTAATTAGACCTTTACAGGCACTTTTACACGTCAATAAGTATAATTTACATTACGTGTAGTTTATATTGAAATTTAATTCGGGCCACGCGCAGTTTAGGGTTCCGTAGTTACGAATGCCAACTTTGAGTTCATGCCACTAAAAACGTCTAAAAACGAATGTACTATTGAATTTGTACGAAATTTTCCTTTTCTGAGTAAATTTTATAAGTTGATCGACTATAACTTTTTTAATTTGTAAATCCTACTTAGCTCTGATAGTTTTCCTTTAAATTTCGCGTGTCCATATATAACGACACTTGACTCAAACAAAATTTTTCACTTTTGAACCAAATATTTCAGAAACGGATCCCTAAATCGAAAAACGGTGTGCCCAAGCTCAATATTTATGAATATTTGGTAAGTCCCACATGATTAGTAAGTCGAGAAAATAAAATTGACTTTTGACTTTACTTGTATGGGACTACGATAATTTTTTTATTTCAGTATTTTATTTTACCACTTTTTCCGCATAATTAATATACATACCTGTACCAAATTACAGCTTTCTAGTCCTTATAGTCGCTGAGAAAAATCGCGGACGGACAGACAGACAGACATGGTGAAACTATAAGGGTTCCTTGTTTACTACGGAACCCTAAAAACACTTCATCTGGTGTACCAATGGTAGTATTTTTACATTTCTGTACCATACAATACTTGTAAAAAGGTTTCTTAACTTCTTCCATAATTTTTTTAGCAATTAAAACTGAAAATGAGTATTATGTAACTGAAACGCTACTATAGTAAACAAACAGGACTTAACCAATGACGTCATCATAAGCGCGCGCAAAATGGTGGCGTTTGAACGGCTCAAATTTATTCAATGTTTTAAATTTCACTTTGAAAAATATCTTGACTATTTTCAAGCCTATTTATATTTTTTTCTTTATTATAAAGATGTAAATGATTAATTTAAGACATAAAAAAATCATGAATATTCCCTATTATCTACCTACTTAGTGTAGAGACAACGAATCTGCCGAGCGGCGGCGGAAAATTCAGTAGCGCAAAATTACTAAGGATATATGACAGGACAACGGATAGTTCAGCCTAGTGTGTCATACTTACGCTAGTATACAGGGTTACTGGTAACTAACGCAAAACCTTTTAACATCGGAATCAAAATCCTAACATAATATAGATCTGCAAGAAAAAAATAAAAAAAAATCTAAGAAATAATGAAAAAAATCTAAGAAAAGAAATTGGAATCCCCATAGAAACTCGACCAGGTGATCAGTGAATTTGTATGGGAGGCCCATTTTATTTTCTGCAATTTTTGCCTTTTTTCTTGCAGATCTATAATGTGTTGGGGAGTTTGATTCTGTATGTAACTCACTTGTGAAGTACATTACACGCGTGTCACAGATGTGTACCCTACACTTATACAATATGTAACAAAAACCCTGTCCGATCCTTGTAGAAGCAACTCAGACCATCAATATGAACAACTTTTCCTATGGGACCAACGCTAGAAACTCGAAAAAAAAAATCAACATTCATACAAATTGCCAAGCCGGCTGAACACTTTTGTATGAAAATGTCGATTTTTTTTCGAATTTCAAGCAATGGTCCCATAGGAGAAGTTGTTCATATTGACGGTCTGAGTTGCGCCTACAAGGATCGGACAGGGTTTTTGTTACATACTCGTATTGTATACAAAATGAAGAACCAATAAAACATCATATTATATGAGATTGCTCAAAATCAACTTTATAAAATGATAATGTTAGAGAATTTATCTTTTTACCCGACTGCGCCAGAAGGAGGGTTATGTTTTTCGAGAGTATGTGTTTATGTATGTATGTATAATTGATTGGCACGCTCTACAACCTGAACGGTTCGATGGATTTTAGCTTGAGAGGTGTCGTTAAATTCGTTTTACAGTAAAAGTGACACTGGGTATATCAAAATAAATAAAAAACAAAATGGCCGTCCGCGTAGAAATCGAAAATGTTTCTGATAGGACTTTTAATTGGATTTTTACGTTATTAATCTTGTTATAAGTATAACATATCAAATATTATGTAGAAAAACAAAATGTTCTCAATCTTATCACGTGTGGTATCAAATTAAAGGGATTTTTGTTTCAATTCTAAAAACATATCACATTGTTACATTACAGTCACTTGTTTTAAATAAAAATAAAAATGCATTTTCAAAACATGCCATGTTTTTGCTCCTTCAGTTATGATACGATCATAGACCTACAATTTTTTTTTTACGTATGAATCATTTTTAGTTTAATTTGCCTCAATTGATAAGGATAGGAATATCCACCAAAAAAACAATTTCGAAAATAATTACATTAAGTATTTCTTTTTTCATTATTACAAAGTGTGTCACGAATCAAAAGCTAGTCGAAGTGTGAAACCCAAACATGATGTGTTTTGAAAATGCATTTTCATTTTTATTAAAAACAAGTGGCTGAAATGTAACGATCTGATATATTTTTAGACAGGACAGAAAGCCCTTTCATTTAATACCACGCATGCTAAGATTCAGAACATTTTATTTCTCCCATACAAAAAAAAAATGACTATGACCCTCAATCGGTTGACGCGGTTCGACCAAGCTCAGTGGTTAAAAGTGGATACAAACCTTGTTGGATTGCTAATTATATAATCAACATATTATGTAGGTAATGACATAAATTGCAAGGTTACTGAGAAATTTATGGAAACACTCTCAGGAATAGTATTTTATGCAACAGTTGTATAAGAAGGTTTATATAATGCGAGTGGCGCAGGTTATGATGCGAGCCTTGGCGAGCATCGTAAGGAGACGCCATCGAGCATTTTTTGACATACTTATACAACGTTGCATACAATTTTTTTCTTTTTCTACGACTACATTCACTAAAATAAATCCAAAAATAAACAAAGAAAAGTACGAAATACTACCATATGTTTGCTAGATACTAGGTATCTATGGAAGACTTAATTTTTTTTATTGACGTCTTCCTAGTGGCCAAAAGTGCCATTTTTGAAATATGGAGTCACTTAAACGAATGTTTTTTCATATAAAATACCGTTTGTTCAGTGACTCCACGTTTGAAAAATGGCACCATATGTTAAAATAACGATTTTACTATGTTGGCAGTATGGTAGATCTAAAGAAAAAAAGTTATAGGTGAGTATCGTTTTGGCGAAATAACGACACATGTGCTATTATATTAGGAATAGACTATAGACTTTTCTGAAATCATATAATCTATATTCTTATATTAGTGTTCGGGACCATTTAAAAGACAGATAACAATACAGGAGTAGAAAAAATATTTAAAAACCTATATTTCCAAAGATAACTCGCCTTCTATGGCAAATTAATGGCAAATGTCTATGGAAAATCTTCTATTTTATTTTAAACTTTCAAAATTCGTTTACAGTTGGGAAATCGGTGTAGTACCTACATGCCTAAAACAAGCGTAAAGAAGGAACCGAGCGGTCGCCATCTTTGATTGCTCCTACCACCCCCTCCGCCACATTATCACTTAACGACCGACAGATCCGTGATCCCCCATCATAAGAAATCCAATGGATGCAATTAAATATTGTCATGTTAGTACTACGCTGTTCCAGACCACACCTGTCCGAACGGAGTCCGCAGCGTGGCCCTTTCGTTGCAAGGGCCGACCGGCTCGTGGAGGCCGAGGGACCACTCTCGTTCGGGGTGGAAAAACAACACGAACACCAGGTACAACAGGAAGTGTGCCGCTAGCTGCACCATCAGCGTGAAGTCGATCGCACACAGTCTGGAGGGGATAGAACATATTTACTAACATTAAGTGGGGGAAGCACATACAATAAACACCGTTTACCACACAATAATTATACGTACTTGTTTTGTGAGAGATACATTAGATTGTCTCGCAAATACGATTTTTTTTACTTTCATACATTAGGTAATAAGTAAGTATATAATAAGTATAGCAGGCTCACCCAATGTAGACAACCTCTGATTAGTTCGGTTTTGAAAATTACCTACTACCCCCTTAGAGTAAAAATGACTTACCTGGACTTGCATTTCTCGCGATCGGTAAGCAGCCCGTGCAGCACGACGATGCTGAAGATGGAGAAGAGCAGGAAGAAGGTGACCTCGGAATGGATGCCGTAATTGTCGTGCAGCGGGTGGTAGATGGGCACGAACATCAGCACGCCGCCGGGCATGCCCAAGAGCACCGCCACCAGAAGAGACTTCAGTTCCTTTGCAACGCTGTTAAAACAATGCTACAGTTTGGTATACTGTACTCTACAGCGTAGGTTTAAATTAAACGTGATCAAAAATATATTACAATTCATACCTTATAATGAGATGCATCGATTTTGTGTATTTGCTGCGGCGTCACATCTGTACTACACGTATACTTAATTTTTTGATTGCTGTGCCATATATCATGGAATAAGGTGAAGAAAAAGAAGACATCTATACTACCCTCTAATATTGTGTGTCAATGTTATTATTAGCCTTTAGGGATGAACATATTCCTAAAGCTAAAATGTTGAAAATTTGACGGCAATAAAAAGGCACTTACCCTGCCGATTCCCACTGGTCGGCCATGGGCGCAAACCACTTGCGACTGGCGTAGAACAGATAGTAAAAGCTGGCGGTAAATGCTGCGTGGAAGTAGTAGGAGTTCCACGGCACCCAGTAGTGCCTGTCCGCGATGTTGGGGTCAGTGTCGTGCCACGTCCAGTGCACGAACTTCACGGCGACGATGTCGTACGGGATGTCGATGAGAACCGTAAGTAGGGCCACGGCGAACGGCTCGGCGTATTTGGGCAAGTTTAGACGAGATGCCGCGTATGCTGCGTGATATATGAAGGCCGGGTCTGCAAAATATTGGAACCGATTAGTAAGCACCCTATCAATCTTCTATGCTGGTCTAGATAGTTCGGTCAACATATAATAAACGTACTCAAAGTGTTTTACTACAGAAAAAAAGCTGATCGAAAAACGGCCGATATTCAAAAATGTGTTCTACACTCTTACTTTTTCTGTCGTGTACATTGCTTTATAACTTTTCTCAGCTGCGACCGTACATTTCAGGAAAGGTACATATCATTATTTAAGGACCCCGTCATCCGTCGGAACTTAAAGTAGGAACGCTTATTTCTCCCCTCTCATCTCCCGCTTAGCGAAGGTCATGTTTGACAAGGCTTACCGTTGCACCGCCAGATTAGGAGGGTGGATGGGGGGCGGGGAGATACTTAAGTAGTACAGGGCTGAAGAGAGCTACAACAGAGCCGTGGGGGCTCCAGCTGAAAGACGGAGGGTAAATGTAGTACTTAGCAAAGTCACTGCCTATTGCATAAAAATAGTGCAAGAAGAAGGAAATATAAAAGAAAAATTTAAGAGTAACAAACCTAAATTTTTACTATACTTCTTTGGAACATTAAACAAAAATGAAGAAATTTTCTACTTATTTTACTGATTTAGGTATTTCGTAACTTATATGCTATATCTACTCAAATAGATAAAACTACCAAAGCTGCTTCATTCTCATTAATTTCGTGCGCCAGAGAGTGGAAATAAGAAAACCCTTGTGGCGTGCGTGTACTTTTGGATTCTCCATACTTTTTCAAATTTATTTTCGGCTGTGAGGCCCTTTGCACCGCGAGGCCGTGGGCGATGGCCCACACCGCCCACGCCTTACGCCGCCTCTGCTCTCTCTACTAACTACTTTAGTCGATTAAAGTTAAGAAAAATAACTTTTTGCCATTTGCAATACAATATACAACTTTTGACAAGTTTATGTGCCAGGCAAATAAAAACGCCCCCGACTTACAAAATAGATTAGGTATATGACTAGCAAATTGTCATAACTTGCTAGGGGAGGTCTTTGGATCTTGGACAAAGATGTGATATTTGTAGCTCTCTTGGAATTGGTATAAAATTTTGAAGAATGCTTTTTTGCATATATGGATAGACAGTTTATAAAGTGTTAGTTAGTTGCTGCGATCAACAAACAGACTACTAAGACTTACATTAAGATAACTTACATTAAAGTATCTCACTCTTTTTTCCTTCTGATATAATATCCTATAACAACAAAGAAATAGTTTAAAGTTCTTTGATATCCTGGGACTTACACAAAAATATGATGTGCAGGGGCATGCGGCCTCCGAACAGCATGACGGGCGCCGACGAGTGCCAGAAGTTGTCGTACTCCGGCAACGCGAAGTGCCAGAAGTTGTCGGCGTACAGCCCGTGCAGCACCACGGCCAGCCAGAAGTACGGCCATCTGCCGCCTTTTCTGAAAGCTGCAAAGGGCATTCAGATGACTGGAGACCATTTTAAAATTAACTTAAAAATTAGGAGATGACAAAGATTCAAGAGCGTCTAGGGTTGCTCCTCCCTGGTTTTTACAATAACCAGATCACGTGCAATTTCTAAGGGATGCAAAAAAAAAAATCCGTGTCTAAGAGTTGTTTAGAATGATGGATTGAGCTATCAATTTATGATATTAATTATATCTATTAACACTAGAAAAAAAAAATAAATTAGCTATCTCAGCTTTTCGGTTAGAAAAAACAAAATAGTCTTTTGTGGGTCTCAGCTTGCGTCTGTATAATAAAATTCCTGATATTGTAGTAGCGTTACCATTATCTAAGTTTAAGACTGCCGTTAAAAATAATTTATTAAAAAATGCTTATTATCATATATATACTGTAATAGACATTAGGAGTATTTAGTTCAATATACATAATTAACAATTTATTCTAGTAAGAATCTGTGAATGGTAGTAAAGCACGAAGGTTGTGATTTTTTTAACTATTTACACCTTCAATCTAAGTTTTGTACACTTCTGTTATACTTGTATAAAAAGAGAGAAACCTGTTATTAGCTTTATTTTATATGAAACTTGTTAAGTTATACTATTGTAAAACGTTGTTGGTTTCTTAAATAAATAAAGAAACAAAGAAATCATGCAAATGACTATTTATCTGATTAAAATTCTTGGATATAGTTGACTGAAAATTTTAATTGTATTATTTAGATGTATAATATAATATAATGTATACTGAGCTTAAGTGTAAATCTGTATTGTAACTGAAACATAACCCATCAAGCTGGGTAGGGACCAATGCTGAACTGGGTTTTTTCAGCATAATCTTCCCAGTAGTGGTTGTTCCGAAACGCTAGTAGTTTTTACGTTTTGCACTAAAATAATATTTAAAAAAAATTACCTTCAATAAGAGATAAATTTATCCTACATTGAATAAAAAATTTTTACATTGACTTGAAATGAAGTGCGTACCATGGAGGAGAGTCAGCAGCCCAGCAAGCACGTAGACCAACTGAGAGATCAGGAACGTGGGCTGCGCGGCCCACAGCTGCTTTATGTCGGGGTTTACGTACACAAGCCATTGGCCCCACTGCAAGATAAGCGTGTGATTTTTTATAAATATATTTTTATGCACAGTTAAAAAAAAAAGAAACTACAAAAACAAAGCGATAACACAGTTCACAAGAAGACTACAAGATGGCGCTAACAGTATGCTACATCTCGATCTCAGAGTTATGAGACGATACACCGTCGGAGCCACGGTTCCCCAGGCCCCCAGGTGCAACACCTAACCTGGGCGGAAGAACATTTCCTTTGTGGTGGTCGAGCATATCACCTCGCTTCCGCTACCCACCCCTTTTCAAGAGTAATAAAATTGTCACACTCCTTCAATCTTTTTTAATTCGCTCAATCAATAGGTATAAAACCTTAGACCTAATTTTATCATGTGGCTGTCCTCAACGGCCTAAGTAAATATACATCCATACTAAAATAAACCCTGTAACGCGTATTTACCTAAATTTTAAAATTTACTAAGCCTATTTTGACATGGTTTTCACTGACTATTAGGGCACTTCTCTAGTGAAATGATGAGGGGCGACAGACCGGACTTGACATCAAAACAGTGTGTAAGTAACTTGGCTGCGTGGGTATCGCCGCGTCGTGCTAGCTGCAAGCTAGCCCTCCCATATAAATCTTTGCTCTCGGTCCGCCACTGAAGTTTAATCGCTAGACGGAACCAGGGACCGGAATACCGATATTTTTTATCGATACCCGATATCTGTGTTTTATCGATATTTTTTATCGAAATATCTACATATCGATACAAACTTCGATACATCTATACTAAGTACTGGTATTATAAGACTTTTTGTATAAAATACCGATATTGATCGATATATCGATAAAATACCGATATGGGGTATCGTTATATCGATAAAAAAATATCGGTATTCCTGTCCCTGGCCGGAACTCTTAGTTATTAACTATAGTTTCGGTATGCCCCGATCTGTTCGTCTGCTGCTTCAGAGGTTGTTAGTACTAGAAAGCTGAATTTTGATGAATTTATATATTTTTTATATTATAGCAAATAGAATAGAAAAATCAAATTAAATGTATAAAATTATTCATAATAGGTACGTAAAATGAATTAGATACGTAACAGTTTACGTAAGGTGTAAAAGTGGAGAGGCCTGTGCTATACGTGATCGAATCAGAAATGAGGAAATTCGTAGGAGAACGAAAGTCACTGACATAGCCCATAAGCTCGTTGAAGTGGCAAAGGGCGGGACACATGGCGCGACGAACCGAAGTCCGTTGGGGAAAAAGTTCTCGAATGGCGACCACGCACTGGCAATCGAAGCGTAGGGCATACCCACAAGGTGGATAGACGACCTGATTGAGGTCGCTTGAAGGCACTGGATGCAGGCCGCTCTAGAACAGTCAGTTTGGAAATGATTGGGAGAGGCTCTATGTCCAGCAGTGGACGTTATGCGGATGAAATTAATGATAATGATGATGATGAAAGCACTTCGTCTTTTCGAAAGATAAATCATAATGCCACAGATACACATACAAACAGATACGTAAATTTATGAAACTCCTCTTTTTACAAATCACCCACGTGGCGCTATCCCGACATATGCATATACCTGGGTGGTTTATTTATTTTTAAGATATCAGTTAGCCACCTAGAGCTCTCCTTTATCTACTAACAAATAAAAAAAAAAAACGTCTTATCATAAAAATATCGCACAGCAAAATAAAATGGTGTTTACTACAATATGGACATTCTATCGCTAGCGTGAATTTCATTGAAAATAATAAACGCAATGAAAACAAGTGAAATGCATGGCTCCGCTGTTCTCAGCATCAATAATGAATTTACTCTTAGCTTAGCTAACTTAATTTCTAGATATAGGTACCTGTATTTTAATTAATAAACATATCTCGATACTTACCGACACCGTGTTTGTCGCCATAGTCCCTGCGTCCAGCGCACGAGCGAGATCGCGAAGAAATGACAAAAAATGTTATTGCCACAAAAGAGTTGATTCAAGTGTTATTTCTAGTGATGCGCAGCAAGTTGTCGATAAATAGGAAAATTCTCCATACAAGTACAGGTCGCATCTTTTAGCTATACCTATCATGGAAATAAAAATCACTTTTGGACACGAAACCGTTAGAAAATAGATTATACCTACTTTTATTTTGTACAAAATGTCATAAATTTCTGAACTAAATTACTAAACTATTGACTTTATCAATACATATTTATGCAGCGCACCTATTTACCCTCTGTTATAGTGGGCGGTGTCATTCAAATGGAAGATAGTTGGATGTACCTATAGGTACTGTGTCATGCGACTCTACTGATATCTTTGGTTTTTAGTAAAAAGACGAGTTTTCCGAGTCTACTTGAATAATCCGGCGTTTGTTTATTATGTATGGTAGCTGGATGAAATTAAGTACTTACTCGAGTTCACAGTTCGGGGCGGACTATTAGGTAAAAACTTGTTTATACTTGTACTTCGCTTCGAACTGTGAAAATTGTGAACCAAAAATTACTCAGTTATAAAACATAAGTACCTATATAAACAAATAAGATATTGTTTAATTCAAGTAGTGAGTTATGTTACGGTATGTCAGAGTTAAATTAGCATGAAAGTTCATCGATTAACTTATCGACGGAAGAACTCCTTATCATTTATCACTTCGTTATGAGACCGCTACGTGTCTTTAAAATTGTGCCAACGAATGCCACATTATACAACTGGGTAGATTAGGGAGAATCAGACGTTAGGCACAAAAATAATATAACGGACAAAAAAATTTATGTAAATAGTTAGGTACCTACTGAAACTATATTAAATTATTCATAATACTCTACGATGATGTCAGGTTGAAGATGACACTGTACGATTTTACCCAAAGAACAGGTAAATACATATCAAAATATTAAAAAATGCTTTACAATGAAACTCGGACCAGATCAGTCAACTTGTATGGGAGACCAAAAATTTTCATTTTTCTCTGACCTAAATTTCTCTTCAGTCTGTATTTCCTTTTCAATCTTACACGCCCGCCCGTCATCGCTCCTATATGACCTTTAAGCCTTGCGTACGCGGCTTTGGACTCTGTCTGCCCCGCCAATGATAAAGACGTGATTAGTATATTCATAAGTACACGTAAACGAATGTATAACGCATATGTACAAGACAGTAACACAGTAGAAGATATGCGATAGTTGTTTATTAGCATTTTTAATGGCGAACTTATTTACGGCAGGTCTATTTCGGTCGAGTTGCCCATCATAATCACATGTGGTTTGGTTATTTTTCAGAGGTGGAGCAATCAACGAACTACTGTTTTATCTGAATCTAATAATAATAACAATACATTTGCAACTTTAATTTTTTTTTAGGATATCACAAATTTTATTAAACACACAAAAATAAATACAATATAAGAAGAAAAAAACACTTAATTAAAACTGAACAAACTAAAATACTACCTACTTCAATTAAAACTTAATGAAATAAAAATAATTAAATATTAAAAACTTATATTAAATTATATAATAAATGGAGGCCAAATCGCTGCCGTCACAGGGCAAAGTACCCAGGAGACTGGCGGCATTTCTTAGATGCTGTCCGAAATGCGCGCCGTCCCTTGGGTCCCCCGAAACGTCGATCAGGCGTGCGGAAATTTCCTTCAAAAATTGACGAGCTTCCGCACCCCAAGGCCCTAAGGTCTCCACTGCAAAAGGAACAAATATATACGGTTCCCCTAGAGCCGAATATTTGCGCCTCTTGATGGCTTCCACTGCCGTCGTTGCCGCGCCCGCTTTTCGAGCAGTCGCTCGTACATGGGATGGAGCTACAGTGTCTACACATGTAGCATCCCACATAAGCGACCGCCCGTTCTTCCAAGGGATGAGCGTCATGCCGTCGGGGTTCTTGCCATCGTCCCGCGTGATACCATTCGGTTCTAAAATTGCTGGTACACTGGCACTGGCAGAGCCCGACGGATGACGTCATTCAAGGTGGCGTGACGTGAAATACGCCCTGCGATGCGACGACAAGCCAGGCCGTGGTGACCCAGGGGATCGACATCCCCACCACAGCGACAGCGATGTGGCTCATAACTTTAATAATCGAATCGCCCGCCTATTTAAATAATAGTGGGCATCAACTTTTTGCGTGGGAACCACTTCAGAGTCTTTACACGTGTTATCTATGTGCACAGCACAGACTGCCTGCCTCCGTTGCGTGGTCGGTGGTAGTGGGTCCGAATCGCACTGGGAAGCATACTTTATGAAAAGTTGTTTCCAGTCTAGTTAGGATATTGCAGGCTTGAATAACCTGATTATCCGAAGAGAGTAGAAACACATTCCGTGTGTCGGAAGGCACGTATAAACTGTGGGTCCCCAACGCCATCTAGCGTTTACTCAGACCTATCCAAGCATTGGATTCAGGTCTACTCTTTGGTTTGCGATAAATAGACGGCAGTAGCTCTTTGTAAAAACCACTGAGAATGCAACCGGGAACACGCTCGGATGTTGATGATCTATGTGCCGCAGTCCAAAGTCAGGTTGGCCTATTTAGAATAAATTCTTACTCACCCATAGCTTGATCGGCTTTAAATAGCGTACCTATCATCATCATCATCATCATTTCAGCCGCATAACGTCCACTGCTGGACATAGGCCTCTCCCAAGGATTTCCAAACTGACCGATCAAGAGCGGCCTGCATCTAGCACTTTCCAGAGACCTTGGTCAGATCGTCTGACCACCTTGTGGGTGGGGTCCTACGCTTCGCTTGCCAGTACGCGGTCGTCATTCGAGAACCTTTTTGCCCCATCGGCCATCGGTTCTTCGCGCTATGTGTCCCGCCCACTGCCACTTCAACGAACTAATCCGCTGGGCTATGTCAGTGACTTTTGTTCTTCTACGAATTTCCTAATTTCTGATTCGATCACGTAGAGAAACACCGAGCGACCTTGAGCCTTCTTATGAGACCCATAGTAAGGGCCACGTTTCAGGTCCATAAGTCATCACTGGTAACACACATTGATTAAGCTCTTTCGTCTTGAGGCACTGAGGTATTTTGGACGCGAAGACACTGCGTAGCTTCCCGAACGCTGCCCAGCCGAGTCGGATTCGTCGAAAGACCTCTTCCTCGAAGCTGGAACTTCCTGCCTGGATCAACTGACCCAGGTAGATGTACTCGTCTACAACTTCGAGGGTGAAGCTCCCAACACAAACAGGTAGTGGCGCGACATGGGCATTCAACATTATTTTCGTTTTGTCCATGTTCATTTTAAGGCCCACTTGTTGGGAAACTCGATTTAGGTCTCCGAGCATAGTACTTAAGTTTTCGATCGATTCTGCCATGACAACAATATTGTCGGCAAATCGAAGGTGAGTGATATACTCGCCATTGATGTTGATGCCAAATCTTTCCCAGTCCAGAAGCTTGAAGGCATCTTCCAGTGCAACGGTGAACAGTTTCGGAGATATAACGTCTCCCTGTGTTACACCTCTTTGCAGTGGAATAGCCCTCGTGCACTGCTCCTGTACTCGGACTGACATAGTGGCGTTACTGTATAAGCACTTCAACACTTCGATATACCGATAGTCAATACGGCATCGCTGGAGAGACTGAAGCACGGCCCACGTTTCGATCGAATCAAAGGCTTTTTCATAGTCCACGAACCCTAAGCATAACGGCCGGTTATACTCCCTCGTCTTCCGTGGTACTAAAGCCTTTACGGAAACCGGCTTGTTCGGGGGGCTGGAAGGCATCAAACCTGTTTGCGAGGCGATTCGTGATGACCCTCGAAAACAACTTGTATACATGACTTAGGAGCGTGATAGGCCTATAGTTCTTCAATAGGGTGTTGTCTCCCTTTTTAAAGAACAGGGCCACCACGCCCCTGTTCCACGCTTCTGGTGTTACGCCCTCGACTTTCAGTACCGGCGTTCCGCCCGCTTTCAGAAACTCTGCTGTAATTCCATCCTCGCCCGGCGCCTTGTTGTTTTTGAGCTGTTTGAGGGCCATCCTAATCGCGTACAGGCTGATATCCGGGATATCTTCGGTATAGTGTCGGGTCAGCTTAGCTCTTGGGTCTTTAGCCATTTGTCCGCTGGGTTGCGAAACGGTAAACGGAAAAGTATACAGCTGTCCATAAAACCTCTCGATCTCTGCCAGAACCCCTTCTTTTGTCGACACCACGCCACCGTCCTTCGTCTTCAACTCGATTAACTTCAACATATTTCAACATATTTCGATATATGTTCCTAGGGGAAAGTTGTTCGGTATCATGGATTAAATTCACCTTAAAAATAGTTTCAGTAAATTTTGTTAGTCCTTATATATTATGTGTATAATTAGCAACGAGGTAAAAAATCTTTTTAAAATATGGTATTTTACGGAATAATCGTTGGTTTTGTCTATCAATTTCATTCATTTGATTTGACTACATAACATGACGTCGATGGCCGTTCGTTAGGGAAAAAAGGTACTGGAATGGAGACCATGCACTGGCAATTAAGCGTAGGACACCCACCCACAAGGTGGTCAGACGACCTGACCAAGGTCGCTGGAAAGCGTTGAATGTAGGTCGCTCTAGATCAGTCAATTTGAAATCCTTGGGGAAACGGTCCTGGCGTGAACGTTATGCGGCTGAAATGATGAATGATGATGAATTGACGATTGACCCGCTAACCAACTATAAACAAATACCTAAGAAAGACGGCCTCGCCCGAAAAATTTAACAAAGGGGTTGCCCTTGTAAAACAGATTAATAACCGGCCACGTGAGAGTCGGACTCGCGCATGAAGGGTTTCGTACCATTATCTTTTAAAAAATCACGTTTGTTGAATGGGAGCCCAACTTAAATATTTCCTTTATTCTGTTTTTAGTATTTGTTGTTATAACGGCAACAGAAATAAATAGTCAAACGGATCTCTTGTCAAAATGGGTGTACCTCAAGGTTCTATCCTAGGACCGTTCCTCTTCTTAGTGTACGTCAATGATTTGCCTTACGTGGTTGAGAAACAGGCTGGTATTGTGTTGTTCGCCGATGACACGTTTCTCTTTTTTAAATAGGCCGTCATAGAGAATATGCTCTGCGGTGAATGAAACATTATCGGCCATTTCTGATTGGTTTTCAGCCAATAACCTTCTGTTGAATGCAAACAATACCCAATGTATTAGATTTAGTCTTCCTGACGTGAGGCAGGCTAATGTTGATGTGCTACGGGACAGTGAAAAATTAGATCTCTATTAGAAGAATCAGACAGATGTAGCAACTGCTAGACTAGTTTACTTTAGTTACTTTCATAGTCTGATGTCCTACGGGATTCTTCTAAGGGGGAGTGCAGCTGATTTACAGACTATTTATATTTTACAAAAAAGGGCAATTCGTTTGATTTACGATTTAGGATCGAGAGACTCCCTAAGATAATTTTTCAAGAAAATTGATATATATATACTCACTGTACCATCAAAGTACACATTTGTAAATATAATGTATGTTAGAAAAAATATTGCCTTTATTAACTTACGTAACATAAATAATTTAGTTAAAAAATAGACTAAAAACAGTCAGTAAATCGTTTAAGGGAAACTGTAAAAAGTTTTATAACAAATTGCCAGAATCGGTCCTTGATATGCTAGATAGAAAATTTAAAGCCTATTGTAAAGAAAGTTCTGTGTAAAAAGGCTTATTAGTGCCGCAACAGACGGGACGCAAGTTGCGTCGCGTAACAGCTAGAGATGGGCAGTGGATAGAACTCAATCAACCCATTTGAGTATTTACTTACTAGATTTTATAAATAGAGTAAATATGTACAGCGTGCTCATATATTGACATCGCATTTGATGTCTGTTTACTTATTTTAACATAAAATTACGTCTTTGCACACCTCCCAGCAAAAAATGATAATTAGTCAAAGAAGCCTACTTTCAGTGTATGATTAGTATGGTATTTTCATGAATTTTAGCGTCACATTTAACCATTTAACGTTTACCGACATTTTAAGCATATTATGGCGTATGCATACACTTTCCGACAAGAATTGCAAGTGTATACTAGATTTAAGTTTCAAAATTGTCATGAAAACATGAAATAATGAATATGAATATAAGTCGCAACTCATATAAATCAATCTACTCACCAAATGGATAAATTAGGATATTTATCGGGTATTTACTCAATCTACTGAGTAAATATTCAAATGGGTTGATTGAGTATTTATGCAACTCCCATCACTAGCTGTTACGCGGCGCAACTTACGCCCCGTCTGTTACGGCCCTTACGGAACTGATGATTATCTTAAAGACAAAAACGTCTGGCTTGAGCTTGGCGCGGGTCCCTCTTAAAGGTTTGTATTTGTACACTCACAAATGTCTTATTTAAATTAAAGTACTTTATTTACAAATTAACTTTAATTTCAATTTTGACATCATTCATAATTAATAATTATGACATAACAATGTATTCTCAGTCCACATATCTAACTTTAATATCAGTATAATTGTAAGGTTGACGTTTTTCGGAGAAAATGCTGCAGTATAGTTTGTTACCGCTTCTTCTGTACTTGCGCCAATAAACTTAGTTGTAAGACTTGTAAGAAGATGTCAGACGTCAACAACAAGCTATTAAGAAATCGAAAGAAAAAAAATTACAATTATCGAGTGATACAAAAATCCAAAGATAAATAAATCATTTTCGACTTTTGCGTTTGACATCTTATTTTAAAATTTCAACTGTCTAGCTATGGCCTATGACCGTTCATGAGATACAGCCTGGTGACAGACAGACAGACGGACGGACTGAAAAGATCGTTTCCAACCTCGGGAAACTATTGGGTTTTAATAATAAAACACCGTAATAGCTTGATAGAGAAGTAACATTTATTGAACACCTCATACCTTATGTGATACCGTGCGAAAATCTGCAAAGCGCGTTTTAAATACAGGGTAAACATTACAGCGCCATCAATCGGTATCCAGCTTAACTAAACGGGAACACTATAACATTGTGTAGGAATTTGACCTTATTACCTGTTTATCATTAAACTATTTAATACATTTGACATTCCGCCCACTATGAACGTTGCAGGCTACGTATAACGTTCATAACCTTGTTGCACCGCCCACGTGAGTGTGTCAAGGGAGTGTGCGTTTACAAAAAAACTTCTTGAAATTACTACAATAAACAACCTGAAATTACAACTATCATCTGCTGAACACAACTACAATCTAAATAGCTAAAGTAACAATAACTTCTCATGTATTACTAACCGCGAACATCGTTTAGTAAATACTAACAAAATTAAATTGATTCAGTCTGTTACTGGTAAAACACACAATTTTGAAGTTGGTCTCTTTATCAAGGACCCATTACATTTTAATGTTACTACCCGAGTAACTCCGTCCAAACCCGGATGTTTCTCAACTACCTTGCCCATCAACCATCGTGCTGGAGGAACGTTGTCTTCCTTCACTAAAACTACATCGTTAATTCCCGGTTCAGAAATTAAATTTGACCATTTGTCTGCAAGCAATGAACCAAATATTCATTGGACCATTTACGCCAAAAATCTTGTACCATTCTTTGAGTAAATTGCCAGCGTTTTAAGGTACTTATATTGCTTTGCTCGTAATTACGCTCTGGTACGATAACTAGTGGCTCACCGACTAAGAAATGACCGGGAGTTAAAGGTGAAGGGTCGTTGTGATTATTGGATAGCATAGACAATGGTCTAAAATTCAGGCATGCTTCGATTTGCGACAGCACCGTGGACATCTCCTCGTAAGTGAGTGTAGAATTGCCAATGACACGCTTCAAGTGAAACTTCGTGGACTTCACTCCTGCCTCCCAGATCCCGCCGAAATTCGGCGCGTGAGGGGGAATAAAATGCCACGTAACGCTGTTGTTGCTGAGCCACTCTCGAATTTCCAAAGCAACTGATAATTTCTCAGCAGCGACAAGTTTCTGAAGTTCATTGGATGCTCCTACAAAATTCGTCCCATTGTCACTCCAAATATCACTAATATGACCTCTGCGAGCAACAAATCTCTTGAAGCCGGCAATGAAGCTCTGAGATTTCAGGTCACTAATGACTTCTAGGTGTATGGCCTTGGTGACCATACACACAAAAAGACATATATAGCCTTTGTAAGACCGATTGCCACGTCCTTTAGAGACTCTGATATTAACTGGACCAGCAAAATCCACGCCGCTGTGAATAAAAGATCTCGCTGGTGTAACCCTACTGCATGGTAACCGGCCCATCAGCTGATTTTTTGTCATTGCTGTATGTCGCACACACACAACACATTTGCGTACATGAGCCTTTACGAGATTTTTTGCGGATATTATCCAATATTTGGTACGCAAATGATTCAGCATTAATGATGGACCGCCATGCAATGTCTGTTTATGCGCTTTATCAACAATCAGGTTAGTAAAATGACTTCTGTGCGGAAGAATGATAGGGTGTTTAACGTCATCAGGAAGCTCAGCGTTATCAATTCTGCCCCCGACCCTCAAAATTCCTCTTTCGTCTAAAAAAGGACATAAGGGTTTCAACTTGCTCTTGTCATCTCCGAATTCCGCATTTTGACATTGTCGTATGCAAACCGTGAGAGCGTCGTCAATTTCTGAACTCGTAAGATAAGGTTCCAATTTTTTGTTGCCTTTCTTGTAGTCCTTGAGTTTCAGGAATCTTCTGCAAAACGCAACGACACGGACAAGCTTCGTCAAAGTTGAGAATTTTGTCCATATAGACTCATCTTCAGTCTTCAGATCAACTGTCAGGTGAGTTTTAATTTTGCGCTTTTCTAGATCCGTGGATAAAGACCTTGGCCTGGTGTATTCAATATTTGAATGCTTCAGCCATGAAGGACCATGTAACCACATTTCATCCTGAGCGAGTTCAGCGGGTGTACACCCTCTAGAACAGAGGTTCCCAAACTTATTTTGTAAAACGCCCACTTTAAAAAATTAGTTATTTTGTAGCGCCCACCATTTTTTTCACCATAAAAACCTGAATCACATATTTGTCTTGCCTGTAGTTTAACTCAACCTATATTCTAAACTAGACTTTTTTACAACAGAGAGCAATAATAATACATACACCAGTACATTAGAGTATCTTTTATAAATAAATAACAATAATCAACATTGTTAATTTTAAATAAAAAAATAGCAATAATAATACAATTTTACAATAATAAAGAGTATCGGAAGTGGGGACCTCACCTGCGAAACTTTAAAACACGAAATTTTTTCAGTGTTTGATTCCTTTAACGATATAAATAGCGTTATGAACGCATTAAATTACATTTTTAATAAATATTAATTACATTTTTAGTTTATATTTGAACAATAAAAAAGGATATAAATATGAACTAATAAATGGATGTTGTGTAGTAAGAGGATTTTAATTTCAGTTAATTTTAAAATATGAAATAGCTGAAGTTATAAATCACTCATTGCTTAAATCACATCAGCGCCCCCCAACTTTATTCTGGGCCCCTTACCGCCCCCCTTAAAGCCTCCAGCGCCCACAAGGGGGCGTTATCGCCCACTTTGGGAAAGACTGCTCTAGAAGCTACATCTGCAGGATTTTGAGCTGATTGAACATGAGACCACTGCGTGTTGTCTAGTTTTGACAAAATTTCTGACGTTCTATTACTAATGAATGTCGTCCAGCGACTAGGATCACTACTGAGCCACGCCAATACCACTGACGAATCTGTCCATCCATGTCGTTTGGTACTGTCTACATTTAGTATGTTGGCCACCTCAGTGATTAGTTTCACTAACAACACTGCACCCATTAGTTCCAGCCGAGGAATTGATACTTGCATAACTGGAGCCACCTTAGTTTTTGCTGCAATGAACACTTATATAACCGTTTGTATCAATAGTTCTTAAATATACAACAGCGGCGTATGCAGTGTTGGAAGCGTCACAAAATCCATGAAGCTCCATTAACACATCATCAGCCTTCGTCTCAATCCATCTTGGAATACAAAAATCTTGTATTTATTGTCAGATTATCTCGATAAGTATACCATTCGGTAAGTATTTCTCTGGGCAATTCCTCATCCCATTCAACTCCTGCTAACCAAATTTTCTGAATTATGACCTTGGCGACAATGACACAGGGTGCTGCCCATCCCAAAGGGTCAAATAGTTTCGAAATATCTGATATTACTTTACGTTTGGTTATGGGAATCTGCTGAGGAGGAAATTGCACAGAGTAACGGAATGAATCTGAGTCCTTGTCCCAAGAAAGTCCTAACACCTTTACCACTTCATCTATCCTTATCTCCACCTTTCCTTTCTGTTCCACCTTTTTATCTATTATCCTTTCTGCTAATTCTTTATTATTTGTGACCCATTTCTGCAATTCAAAACCACCCTTGTCTAATAAATTCTTCATATCCTTGTAAATAGCTATTCCCTCTTCGACAGTTTGACAGCCAGTCAGAAGATCGTCGACATAGAAATACATTTTTACCCTTTCAGCTACTGTGGGACAACTCTTGCATTCGTCTTCAGTCAACTGTTGCAGCGTCTTCACTGCCAGGTATGGAGCAGACGCAGTGCCAAAGGTAACTTTTACTAATCTATAATCTTTTATTTCAGATTCCGGATCGTCTCTCCACACCAATCTTTGGAACTCTGCATCTTCAGCTGCAACTGCTACCTGGCGATACATCTTAACGATGTCTGCGCTGAGACAAATCGGATGCATGCGCCATCTCATGATGATGTGACGCAAGTCTAGTTGTAGCGTAGGACCGACCATCAATGTATCATTGAGAGACACTCCATTGGACCCCCTACAGGAAGCATCGAACACTACTTTGATCTTAGTCGTGGATTTGTCTTCGCGTATAACGGCATGATGTGGCAAATACACTGAATTAGTGACTTTACAATCAGCAGCTGTTATGCTTTCCATATGACCAAGATCCAAGTATTCATGAATGACTTCGGAGTACCTGGATTTCAATTCAGGATTCTTCTTGAATTTATTTTCAAGATGATTGAATCTTTTTAACGCAATGTCTCTTGAATTTCCGTATTTACATTGAGGATCGTCCTCGCGAAATGGTAATCTTACGATGTATCGACCAGTTGTATCTCTCTGTGTGGTTTGGCTGTAGAAGTCTTCACACAGTTGTTCCTCATGTGTCAACAACTTTGTCTTGAAGGAATCATACTCAATTTGCCAAAATTTCTTTAACAACTCATTGTCATCAATGTGATTGTGAATGCTTACGATGACATTGTGGTGGCAATGAGCGAACTGTAAATCATCGTTGTCATTTAACCGATTTGTGGGACCAGATAAAATCCATCCCAAAGCCGTATTTTGAGCTGTTGGCAGACCATCAGGACCTTGAATCAGGCCTTCCCTCATTATTTGGCCGTAGACATCTGCGCCAAGTAAAATGTCTATTTTATTTGGCGTTTGAAATTCTGGGTCAGCTAATACGATTTCATTTAATTGCGGCCAGTAATACCTGGCTACTTTCTCTGATGGAAGCAAACTAGTAATTGCACTTAATACATGCGCTCGTACCTGGATTTGAAACTTAGGGTCATGGCGTGATTGTATGTATATTATAACTTTATACTTAGAGGCCAGAGCACTCTTACCACCGCCCAATCCAGATATGACGCTTCTACTAGGTACCTTTTTGAGGCCGAGTAGTTTCACGGTTGCTTCTGTCACAAATGATGCCTGTGACCCTTGATCTAGCAAAGCTCTGAGCAGATGTGCATGCCCGTTTTTTGCTTGAGTTTGAACTAGCGCAGTCGCTAACAGGATTTGATTCGGCATACTCTCCTTGGAGAAATGGGCTTTAACATTCGACGTTGATTCAGGACATTCTATGGCTGCCTTTACATTAGACACTGGGTCTTTGACTTCTCTTATTAAACCTGATTGAGAACAGTTAGTAGTTTTCGATACCGAGGTTGGGTTGGGGTGTAGCAATGAATGGTGTCTATGCTTGCAGATGCGACACTTAATTGTAGAACGACACATACGCGAAGAGTGGTTAGGGCCTAAGCAGTTAAAGCAAAGCCCGTTGGTCTGAACGAAATCATGACGAGTAGCATACTCTCCTTTAGCAAATTCCTTGCAGTTGGCTATTTTGTGACCGGCATTTTTACAGAATGGACAAGATATCCATTCTACATTGGAACCACTTGAAACTGCTTGCATAACCTTGGGTTTATGGTTTGAAAAGTTTGGTTTTGTTTTTGATTTTTCACCTAAAAATTCAAGTGATCTAAATTTAGCCTCTAAAAATTCTTTTAGCTGTTTCAATGTGGGCAAATCATCGGACTTATTTATTTGAGTTTCCCATTGCTTACGGGACTCTAAATCTAACTTTGAACAAGCGATATAAACAATTATTACGTCCCATGAATCTACGTTGATTCCCAAACCTTTCAGACCATTCAAGGTATCCATTGTGATGTCTAACAGATTTTTAACACCACTGCATGATTCGTTTCGAACATTACTACATAATCATACACCGTCATGACGGCCGCTTGTAAGCCACGACCCGACACCCGTTCCTCCTACCCACTCCATGATGTCGGTTCGTACAAGACGGATACCATACGCGCCCATAGACTACGGGCAACGAAACCGGTGATGTGCAACTTGTTGCTAAAGTTATCGGTACTATATCGGTACTTTCGAAAATAATCAATTTATCTTGATTGGCTATTAAACATGACAATGTTACTTATTTTTATTACAAGTTAAGTCAACCTGAACCTAAAAGCATTACTATAACAAGAAAAAGTAATTGATTTTACTATTATAAAATCGGTATGACTCAATAACCGATATGCCATGACCATAAAAACATCAACAAGTCATTCCACAGACATGTCAACTTCAAGAATGACATCCGTGTCAAAATGGCATCCATCCAATGTACAACTCTGTACAAACAACATAACCTATTCATTTATAATTTTCTTTCTTTCTGTTTAATTAGGGAAGGTCTCCCAGTTTTATTTCGAATGGCAGCAATTGGTACCAAACCAAAAAGCAAACTTTGAGCCCCAAGGAATGCGAATGTCGCAAGAACCAGGCGGAAATAAAACTCAGCAAATGAGCTACGACAAAACTCAGCAGCTCTGTTGATTTTGGTGGTCAATCCAGCTTTACTTCAGTTAAATTCTCTGTGCTCCTGGCTTCAGTTGCGTTAAATGGTGTATCTCTGCCAGTCTGCTCTGATTTTCGACGACTCGGTTCTTCTACAAAACGACAGCAACCTAGACCGAGACATAAAAAAGCCGTAATAACTTGTTAACGTAGCTTTTAAAATGGAGAAGAATGTATTTCTTAAGCAATAGTTCATTGTAAATATACAAATATATAATTATTTATTGTGAGTGTTATGTTTTCTTTTAAAGCCAGTTGTTTATTAACTCCTGAATTTCTTGTAAGTTATGTATGTATGTTAAGTACTCTTAATTTGAACAATACTTAGATAGAATAGACAAGTACGTAATAAAAACAGTCATTTACAGATTGGTTGCATAGCTCAAATGAAAATACTTTAAAGATGTGTACTTAGTTTGTGCGAGTGGTCTCCAATTCAATGTTTTGAGTGGTATTTCTTTGTAGATTCTTTTTAGTTAGTTGTGAAGGCTCTTTCATATTGGTCAAAGAAAGAAAATAACTAAGAATGTGCCAACTGCTCTTCTCGCGCGGAGAAAAGTCAATGTAAAGAATGGGTGAAAGTGTGAATCAGTTTACAGCCGATGTGTATATAAATATTACTATTTTAATTCCTTTTCCAGATGGAAAAATCATTATGGTGGCCGAGAAGGTTCTCACCCACCATAACGCTAAAAGTGGCTTTTGGGGTTTGCGGCATTGGGCTCTGTCTACTTTGAGCCACAAAACTCAAAATGCTGTCTGTATATAATATGTTATGTTGGTTTATTGTAAGGATCTGTCTGTCAGATCTGTGGTACAATGTAGGCTGTTGAGTAATATTTTTTTATAATTTATAATATAAATGTACTAGTAGTGCTCGTGGGCTTAGCTCCTAATTGGAATTTCAGGATAAAAACTATTCTTTTTTCCCGGGTCTCAAACTATATTCATATTCAATTTGATCTAAATAGGTTCAGTGGTTGAAGTGTGAAGTGGCAACAAACAAATAAATATACAAACTCACTTTCACATTTATATTAAACTTGTGTTATGGGATACTAACTTTTATATATTAGCAGAGTTTTATATATTAACAAAACAAGTAAAATGGCGGCTGACCTACATGATGGATGAGCCGACTAGCTAGGTACCTATAACCTACCTATAGATATATACGACCTCCGACCAAACTAGCCAATAAGAGCCCAAAGCCCAAAGTCTCGCTGCGACGAGGTCCGTTACTGAAAGAGTTAACAGTGGCGGGGTGGGACGGGCGGCATTTTCGGCCGACTCACGTGCTGTCAAGTAGACATTTTTACTCTTATCGAGTACCGTTTGGGCTGTTTTTCTGTCAAAGTCGTTTAGTCCGTCTTTAGTCCACACTAAAGTGACGGACCGATGTCATCGCGAATGTGTTATGGATTGCCTTGAAGTGCCCGTCTAACGGACGACTCCCGTCGATAACATTATGGAGTAATGCCCGCGCATTTTTATGAATCAATGATGTGTACAACTCTTTAAAGGTTGTCCATTCAAAGTAGTTACCAGAAAAATCAGGAATCGAAATTTTAGGCAACTTAACATTAAACTTTGAATCAACTACTGACGTTGGATTTGAACTACAGCTCGGATTAGGTTCTGTCTTAAGTAAAGCCTCCTTAATATCTGACTTATAACAAATAGAAATCTCTTCAATTATCCTTCAACATCTCTTCAGTAGCATCATGAATTATAGTCCTATGTGTTTTGGTTACTAATTTCCATTGTTCTTCAAGTGCCTCTAACCTAGTAGTTAAATAAGACCTTTTCGCTAAACGATCTCTAGGTGATTTTTTAAAATTTTCGTAAGCCTTTTCAATAGAAGCCTTTGAGCTGTATTGAATATTTATTGATGCCATTGTAATATCAAAAACGAAAAGTTAAAAGATACAATTTTAAACTTAATAATTTTACAAGTGTTGCTAAAATATCGAAAATTTTACAAGTGTTTGTGAACAAGTTAAACTGGACTAAAATCGGGCATAGGTTCCCCGTCTGTACAACTTTTGTGAAACTATTCTAAGTCCTTAACTAACCAACATGCAAATTTTTACAAGTCCAACTTTCTATAAAATCTTTATAAGTCCCAAATTCTTCAAGATTTTGCTAAGTGAACGACGCACCCAGCTGCAGCCACCCGGTGACACCGGTGCGCACTACTAGTGCGATTGCGATATTGCAAGAAGTGTTGGTAAACAACCAACAACAAAAACATCCGACTCGGAAAGGACCATGAAAAGATCGTTTCCAACCTCGGGAAACTATTGGGTTTTAATAATAAAACACCGTAATAGCTTGATAGAGAAGTAACATTTATTGAACACCTCATACCTTATGTGATACCGTGCTAAAATCGCGCAAAGCGCGTTTTAAATACAGGGTAAACATTACAGCGCCATCTATCGGTATCCAGCTTAACTAAACGGGAACACTAACATTGTGTAGGAATTTGACCTTATTACCTGTTTATCATTAAACTATTTAATACATTTGACACGGACAAAGTCTTATAATAGGGCCCCGTTTTTACCCTTTGGGTGGGGAACCCTAAAAACAACCGGTGGCGCCATCATTTTCGGGCACACTAACCTAACGTACTTAGTTGTTAAACTTTTCGAACTTATAAGAAATAATGACATTATGTTTTTCAAGGGTATGTATGTATAATTGTGAGGCAACAAAAAAACAAGAAGTACATAAGCTGACAATATGGCTGAGATGCGTATGTTAAGATGGATGTCTGGGGTTACTAAAATGGATAAGATCCGGAACGAGTAGATTAGAGGGAGTCTAAAAGTGGCGCCAATAGCTAGTAAATACTTATTCTGTGCCAATAAAACTATGTTTCATCACCCCGCTACTGTTAACTCTTTTAGTAACGGACCTCGTCGCAGCGAGACGGCTTTGGGCTCTTATTCTGCCTGCGTCTATATTCCCAGAGAAGTACAGCCCCGGGACATTCAAAAGTAGATTGAATGGGTATCTTTTGGATAGGCATGCTTCATCCTAGTCTTCATCGTCGCTTTCCATCAGGTGAGATTGAGGACAAATGCCTAAACCAATAAATTGTAAAAAAAAAAAAAAAATAGTGGTCAAATTAAAACGCCATCGCCCGATGCCGAAAACCTAACAAAAAAAATGGTTGACTTGAAAGTAGACGGGTATAGAGGAAGGGGAAGGCCGAGAAAGACGTAGAAAGAATGCGTGAAATCGGATACGGGGGTACGAGGGGTTAGTAAAGAGATGGCCAAGGACAGAATATTATGGAGAGTTGACATACAGAGCCGACCCTAAATAGGGAAAAGGCGAGGAAAGATGAACAAGTATGTATAATTGTTTGGCACGCTCTGTGGCCTGAACGGCTTAATGAATTTGAGCTTGAGATGTGTCATTAGATTCGGATTAATTCTGAGAATGACACTGGGTATATATAAAGGCAGTTGTTTTTTTTAATAATTACAATGCGTTGTAACCCAAATAAGTTGAACAAAAATGGCGAACATCAAAGCATTTTTGTACAAGTTCCCGACACGTAAATTGAACCACAATGGCGGTCGTCGGTGCATTATTTGTACCTTCACCGATAACCGCCATTTTGGTTCAGCCAGGAATTTGTACAAAAATGCTTTCATTCCGCCATTTTTGTTCAACTTATTTGTGTCACATCGTACTTGTTTATTTACTCGTTCTGTCATTATGTCTGTTCCGTTCTTTTTTGACCGAGTAAGCGAAGTGAGCGAAGAAGCGTCTCAATTTCGAAATTGGACAAAAATGATTCTGTCCGTGTCCAGCTGTACGGCTGTTCTCGCCTACAGGTAGCATTTCTAAATTCTCGTGAAATTTTGTGAGAAGTTTCGAAAATTATACATAAACTTACCTAGATTTATTTGTCAATTCAGTTTGTCGATATTTTTCAAAATGGTGGAAATATGGGGGTTAAAAACTAAACAATTTCAAAGTTCAGCCATTTAAATATTTTTTTTTTCAAAAAATGCCCTTGTTTTTTTGTTAAGGTCACTTTTATTAAGACGCAACTTTTTGGTCTGAAAAACTTTTTACTTATTGTCTGATAAACTTTAACGGGTCGGGGTTACGATGACGCCCGGAACTCGGGACGAGGGCTACGAGGCACAGTGTAATTTCGCCTCTGGGTCGGACATTTCCATCCGACCCTGTGAGTGAGTCGAGGGGAAACTATATTTTGAACAACATTAGTTAGGAGCAAGAGTATTCATCTGCATCATTGTCAATGGGTAAGCAGAAAAATTAATTTAAAGTTTCCAAAAACAAAAATTTCATATCACTGTTTACTGTGTGTTAACTGTGAGCTGAAGACCTCGCGAGGTCTACAGCTTAGTGCCGGACCAGACGGGACGCAAGTTGCGTCGCGCAACTTGCTTCGCGTTACGCGCTTACACAGCATTTCATACAATTTCTACCAATCGTTCACACGACGCGCAAGTTGCGCCTCAACGCAACTTGCGCTGCGTTACGCGTGCTCGCACGGGCCCGCACAGAGGTGGTAAAGTGTTAGAGAGCTGGACAAAAATGTTTAGAATTATATTTTTATATGCAAAGCAGACCTTGTCTATGACTTCTATCAAAAGATCTTAGAAAAGATACATATTTTCTATGTACATTTTAATTATTATAAATTTTTGGTATGCAATAAAGTGTTATTTACTATGTTAGGTTCCATACAAAGAAATAGTTCTTTTTTTCTCGTAACTTAAAATATGGTAGTCACACTTATATAAAAGCTGTTGCTTTTAATGTATGAATATGATCAGCAAAGAATCAAAACAAAAACCACACTTTAATTTCTATGTATGTGCAGGCTGATTCTCAAACCACTGTGCGGTGGCGACACGAGGCAAGAGCGAGAAAGATGTATGTTCTTTAAAGTCGTTGACCCACAGAGAAAATTAAAGTTATAATCGACACAAGAGAGAAACTCTCAGAATTTCAAACCGAAATATGTAAATGTAAACCTACCTAACCAATAAATTGCGTTACTAAAATGGCTTTGTATGAATGAAGATAATCCATTGCAGTAGATTAATTCAACTATACAGTTACTTAAATAATATCATCATTATCCTCGTTCTTATTTCCGTTGTGTGTTGTGTTATATGTATGTCATGTATTTTATATTGTTATGTAGATATGTATTGATGTTTGTATGTATATATATATATATGTATATATACTTATATATTACGTATGAAGAATCAATTTTTATTACTATTTTTATCCTAAATAAGTTATCTTACTTATCCTTTATATATGTATATATTTTTTACTGTTTGATATCACAATAAAATTTAAGTTAGTGAATTTTCACTATCGCACCACTTATTTATTATTATTTTTACTTCCCAATCCTGTCACCCAAAAGTAGCCTGTAAAAGATTGCCTTGGCGATAAGGCCGCCTATTGTACATCTGATTTACCTATGTATTCAAATGTAAATTTCATGTGTTTTGGTGTAATAAAGTGTTTTTTGCTTTGCTTTTGCTTAGACTATGCTCAAGATAATGATGATAGTGGATTGTCTTCATTCAGATAAATTCATTCAGATAATCATTATAAAAAATCATTTTTTTGTATAGAGCCCAACATAATAATTAAGTAAGCAATTTATTGGTATAGGTAAGTAAATTTATATTTTTGATTTTAAATTTTGAGATTTTCTCATTTCCTCTGTCATAACCAATAATGATTTCCCATGTCGATTACGATTATCGTTTTCTCTGTGGGTCAACGATTTTCATTTCTAAAAAAACTACTTTTTTATGGAACCCAGCATAATCATCGTAAGTAATACTTTATTTTATACCAAAAAATAATAAAAGGTAAAATGTACATACAAAAAAAAAGTCTAATTGGCGGTCTTATCGCTAAAAACGATTTCTGCCACACAAACGATGGATGGAGAGAATATGGAAAAACGGCACCATTTTGCTAGAATTTCCATAGGACAACGCCTGTTTTGTATTTAAAAATAAGTCTTTCAAAACATTTTTGTCCCGCTCTCTAACACACAATCTCTAAGCGGGCGTCTGAAATAAATTACAGTCGAATTTTGTCCTCAGAAAAAAATTACAGTGGATTTTCTTCATTCAGACAAAGCCATTGACCGGACAGCCCACTGTGGGAATTCATTTTCTTAGTGGACTGTCTAAAATTTGACAATGCCATTGACAGGACAATCCACGAAGACAATGATTGCCTTTACTTATACGACCCCATTGACAGGAGAGTATATACTGAGATAATTTATTGTCTTTACTAACACGAAGCCATAGACAAAACAATCTACAAAGATAGTTCATTGTTTTTATTCAGACGAAACCATTGACAGGTCAATCAACTAAGACAATGATTGTACTCGTTCTGACGAAGTCATTAACAGGTTAATTCATTTGGACGGTGATTGCTTTTATTCCTACGAATCCATTTACATGAAAATCCACTTAGGCAATTAAGTATCTTCATTCAGGCAAAGCCATTGACAGGACACTCCACTAAGACAATTATTGCCTTCATTCAGACAAAGCCACTCACAGGACAATCCACTAAGACAATGAACTGTCTTAGTGGATTGTCCTGTTAATGGTTTCGTCTGAATGAATACAATCATTGTCTAAGTCAATCAGTGTCTTAGTGGAATCCACTAAGACAGTGATTGTTTTTATTTAGACACCTCCATTGTCATGACAATCCACTAAGACAATTCATGGTCTTCATTCAAACGAAGCCATTGACAGGAAAATACACTAAGATAGTGATTGTCGTCATTCAGACGAAGTCATTGACATGACAATCAACTGAGACAATACTGTCTTTTGGCCAGCTAAACTGACCAAATAATCTGTGTGCGACATTATGTACTTAGCGCATCTTGCGCGGGTAGAGCGGCCACACGGAGCGCGAGTTGCGCGGCGCAACTTGCGCTGTTACGCGACGCAACTTGCGTCTCGTTTGTTTCGACCCTTACAGAGCCACTAGTAGCTTAGGCGCTTAAGAGTTAACCCCAACGCTAACCCACAGACGATGATTGTAAAAAAAAAATGTTTCCACTCTCTAGCTTGCCTGTCCACCTACTACTTTAATTATTTCACTTCCTGTTCACGAGCATGAGCATTCATAACACCAAACTACACCAATTTCAAAGTACACAAACTAAACCTCTTGACCTCCCGCCTAAAACTTGAGAAAAAAAAAGCTAATGTCGAAGATTTGACAATGTCACAACGGCATTTTAATTTAATATTTTATTATAATGGAGTAAAAAAATATGTACTGTAAAATAGAAGTTTTTATGAAATAAGAACATTGATACTAATTGAAATCGTGTTTGATTCCTTTCTAACTTTTAAGAGCTTAGAATAACTACTAAGTATTTTTTGGCAAAAAAATGTCACTACTTCGTAGTTTGTATAAGGTATCCCGTAGTTTTATTGCTCCTAACAATTATTATACAAGAACTGTTAGTGTCAAAACAGTAAGATGTAACACCAATGTTGCTAATCTGCTGAGATCTCCGAAGATTAAAAAGAAGGAACCACAGGAAATCTTGAAATGGATACTTTTGGTAAGGCTCTTTCCATTAAATCTGTTTTGGTGTTGTGAAATTGAAGTACGCCTTTATTTGCTATGTTTTATATGTCTTTGTGTATAAGAAGACACATAGGGTAAAGGTTTTACAGCAGTATTTTTCAATGTGTGGGTCTCAATCCCTAGTGCGATTACACAGCCTATTCAGGGGGTCGCCGGCAAGATCAAAAATGCAAGGTTCTATCTTACAATTAAAATAAAAAACAATTTCAAATATGTACCTATGTGGCAACTGGGACAATACTATTTTATTACCTGAATCATAAATTTATGTTTTCTGATTTCAATCCACCTCTTCTACTTAATATACTTTACACGTAACATAGATTATACTTATTGACGTGTAAAAGTGCCTGTAAAGGTCTAATTACTGAATAAACATATAAATCTTTGAATCTTTGAATCTTGCACTAGTACTAGATATTGAAAGGTACAATCTTTTGAGAAACTTACTTAATAATCTTGCAAGCTTATGTTGCTTAGTGCAATGATGAATATGATTAATATATGATAAAATCAAAAACATAGTTTTATAAATTATTGAAAAACACTGTTTTACAGCAAGCCCTTACCTGAGTCATTTTACATACTGATCATAGAGCAAAAAAAGCATTGAATGTAACAGTTGTACATCCTCTTAAGAATAGCTCAAGGGAATTCGCAAAAACCAAATAGGCATTAAGGCTGGTTTAAAAATTGACGTAACAAGTGCATGAAAACAGACACTGACAAGTGAATCAATACTGCATATCCACTTTTCAGTGATATTGTGAATGCCTATTTGTTACTTGTAGGTGTCGATATGTAAACGGGGCTTAAAATAGCTAGTAACCTGTTATCACGTTTTATTCTTGCATCATGTACCTTACATGATGTATACCTGGCTCTATGGTTGTGACATTGTCATTGTTACTTACTTTCTATGTCAATAAATATATTCTTATATGATGAAATGAATTTATTTCAGTACAAAAAATACAATTTTCTCCAAAAGACGAAATGATGTTATTTTGGAAGATTCATTCCTGTCTTCAGCTTAATTTGTCACTGTTTTATTTTTATATATTTTTTCATAGATGATGCCGGTGACTTCATTTGGGCTTGGCTGCTGGCAAATATACAGATTACGCTGGAAACTGGAGCTTATAGACATTTTGCAAGCTAAATCTAGTTCTACCCCTATTGATATTCCTACTGAGTAAGTAAATTGTTATTATTAGTAAAAATTAAAGGGGTTACTAATGTAGAGCATTAGTTATTAGCCAAAATTTCTCACGTTAGTTTAATCAATATATTGTAATTTTGTATTTATGAACTGCTCCGCCTACATCTGCTTCAATAAAGAGGGTAAGGAAAAGTTAAGCTGCATGGTCAAATTTCCTGGTTTTATTTAGTTATAGAGACAGCTAATATAAATAAATAAAATCGGTCAAGTGCGCGTCGGACTAGCGCACTAAGGGTTCCGTACCATTATCTATAAAAAATCATATTTGTTGTAAGGGATGTTTATTATAATTTGATTATTTATTTTTAATGTGAAAAACAACGAAATATTCCGTAAATATTTCAAGCGTCTACCTGTTGTCTTATTAATATCAAAATAAAAACGGCGAAAAATCACATTTGTTGTATGGGAGTCCCTTCAAACATTTATTTGTGTTTTTAAGTATTAATTTGTTGTTATAGCGGCAACCATTCAACTTAATAGAAAATTTTATATGTATTATGAATAATATGATTGAAATAAACGAAAGTATAAACAATATTCAGCTTATTAAGCTTCAACCTTACCAGTCAATTTATTTTCTCTTTTAAATTTCTTAATGAACTAGTTATAATTTCTTGACGAAGTTCAGTCATTGCTGCAATTAAATGAGCGAACGAGTGAAGTTGGGTTGTCAGTTGTCAGTTGCTGTTGTCAGAGTTCCAACCCCAAATGGGGTTGGAACCCTGGCAACAGTTTTTTTGTGACTGTGGGGTCACACAATCCATGGACCATCTTATGTCATGTCCCAACTGCCCGACTTCTTGTACTACCTAGTACAGTTTCATCTTACAGCAACGTTATATCGGTCATCTGTACCATCCGACAACAGTCCATCTCCGAACTAGACGTCGTCGGTCTGTCTCTCAGGGACAGCTTGCCGCCAGAGTGGCAAAAGTGACGAGAAAAATTGCGTCTAGTACTTAGATTTACACATTATCATAATATTTACATTGGTAAACTGAAGTGATTGACATATTTTGATTTCCCAAACTAGATCAAACCTGTTATTTTAGAAAATCACGGTTTAGTATAAGTATGAAAAAGAACTTATAACTAGGTACAAGATTAACAAAGTGCACTGCAGTGTATATAAGTGTGCTAGTGGAAGGTGTGTTAGTGTAAAAATAGCGACGAGGGTGTCTGTGTGTGATAGGGAAAAGGAAGTGTTTGTGTGTGTTAGTGTGATAGTATCATAATGAACTATTTAGTGTGGCTCTATAAATGCAATATAGGAGTGCGTAGCGAAAAGAAAGACTGTTAAAGTAGGAGATCTTCAGTTTGATCGTAACTGAGGCTACGAAGATATTCTTGTACACGTGTTTTGCAAATATAATTTGTGCAGGAGTAAATATTGGTGTGTTTATTAAGTGTGTTGTATAGTTTGCAACTGATAAAGCGGAAGTGACGCTGTGCTCGAGAGGTTCTGTGGGGTAGAACAGGACATACTTTATATTGTAGAAGTCTACGCTTACGTAAGTTCACATTTAGGTCGTATTTTATCTGAGAATGTTTCCTAAGTATCGTCTGCAACACGTAGAGCTGTCTCACTGTTAGAACCTTGACATCATTGTATAGCTGAGAAGTTGAATAATAAAATGGCTTACGCATCATAACTTTAAGAACAGCTCTTTGCGCCCTTTCTAAAGGTAGCAGATTGGTTTTGGCAGCAGATCCCCAGACGCCAACACCATACATTAATAAAGACTGGCATAGGACATAGTATACATTTTTAAGTGTGTCAAGATCCGCCGAGTTTAAATACATATATTAGTTTCCTGATACGTGATGTTAGTGCTCTTAAATGTGTTTTCCAATTTAGCGCTGGATCGAGAATCATTCCAAGGTATTTGGTATGTGTGGCTTGAGAAATTACAGTACAGGTACAGTTTGATTTAAGGGTATGACACTCGTGTGTTGTAATTGTAAAATTATTTGGAGAAGGGCGGGAAATGGACGTCAGACCAAATGTTATGTAATTTGTTTTTGACAAATTAAGGGTGAGAAGGTTGTCTGAAAGCCAGTTTATAACAGTTCTGTCTGAGTGCTGACTCTGCATGGCATTGAGCCTCTGTCCAGGACTTACCGCACACAAATAGCGCAGTATCATCTGCATATGTAAAAATTTTGCAATTTGGAATGTTTAACTTGCAGAGGTCATTTATATAAACTAAGAACAAAGTTGGGCCCAAGATACTTCCTTTTGGCACCCCCGTTGTTACAATTTCTTCACCACTAGTATATTCGTCTATTTTAACTACCTGTGTGCGGTTTGTCACATAATCGCGGAAGAATTCTAGAGTGATACCTCTTATGCCTATTAGCTTTTCAATAAGCTTTTGTATCGAAATTGTGTCGAAAGCTTTTGACAGATCTAGGAATAAGCTCAAGTACTTTTTTTTTCTCCAAAGGTGCAGATTATGTCATCGACCAGTGCTAGAACAGCATCCTCTGTGGATTTACCTTCCCGAAAACCGTACTGGTTATTTGATAGTAGATTATTTTTATTGAGATATTTTAACAAGCGAGAATTTATGACTTTTTCCAGTACTTTAGACTTAGCATGTAGGACGGATATTGGACGATAATCGGTTACGTCATTTTTATCTCCACTTTTATAAATTGGGTGTACTTAGCTTTTTTAAAAGCGTTTGGAAAATCTCCAGAGTTCTGTGATAATCTACAAATATGCGTCAATAAAGGACTGAAAATATTTCGCGACGATTGGAGAACACGGGTGGAAATATTATTCCAGCCAATTGCAGAATCCCTTTTGACATTGCATATCATCAACATCGAAGAAAACGAATGAATTAGTGGGAGAGACAGTGTTTGGCGGTGAACTTGATTGGGGCGAATTTATAAATTTACGACCGAGGTCTTCGCCAATGCCAACAAAAAAATTATTTACTCTATTTACGGATTTGTAAGGATCTGTTGAATATCTAAGTAGAGTTCCAGAAGTCATGCGAGAAGGAGTAATGTTTGTTATATTTTTTATTGCCTACCATTTTGATTTAGGATCATTCTTTGCATTCACTAGAGTAGTTTTGTTGTATTCATTCTTAAGTTTTTTTTGTAATTTATTTATGTCATTCCTATATCTCAAATATGTGATTTTAAGTGTCAAATTGTTGGGATCCCTTTTTACCTTCTTGTGCATTTTGTCCCGATTTCGAATACATCGAAGTAACCCTGTAACCCATGGCTTAAGATTTCTCTTACTTCGTGTAGGTGTGTAGCTTATTGTATTTTTACTTATAATGTTAGAAACGGTTGATACTAAAAAGTCTGTGGCAGTGTTCACATTTTGAGATTGTGTTACTGGTGTAAAGTCAAAAGATGCCAAGTCCTTTGCAATTTGGTCATAATTAATTTTGACTCGAGTTTTAGACAAAATATTTAATTAAAATTGTAAATCTAATAAATAAGTAAACAGAAAAATATCCGCAACATACTTCGTCAAAACTGTAAACAGAAAAATATCCGCAACATGCTTCGTCAAAACTGTAAACAGAAAAATATCCGCAACATGCTTCGTCAAAACTGTAAACAGAAAAATATCCGCAAAATGCTTCGTCATAAATGCAAACAGAAAAATATCCGCAACATGCTTTGTCAAAATTCTTATTCTAAGAGACCGCTACGCATCGTTCCTGGCCCAAAGGTTCCCATAACACTTGCTGCATTTCCACGTTGAATGGGTATGGAAAGTCTTTGAGCCAGATAAGATACGGAACGAAAGTCATTTGTACGATCAGAGATACGTCGGCCCAGTTCTCTAATAAAAGCCCTTGCCTCTTTACCCCAAGTACCTGTGGTTTCAAAGGCTACAGGTACAAAAATAGACTCGTAAGTTAGTTTCAGACAGGTGTATTTAACGTGCTTTTGCTTGGCCGCATTTTCAGCAGCAGATCCGGCCGTTTTGACGGTGTCCTTGAGATGTGAAGGAGCAAACGTACAAACACATGTTGCATCCCAAAGTAACGACCTACCTCTACTCCAAGGCACTAAAGCTAACCCGTCAGGACGCTTGCCATCAGAACGACTTAATTCCGGAGGCTCCAATATTGAAGGAATATTTGCACTAACCATCGCTCTTCGAATAATATCGTTTAGTGCATAGTGCCTAGGGTGCCTTCCCGCACACCTCAAGAAACTTAGACCATGATGACCCTTCACATCCACAAGTGCCCCACAGACACATTGATGCTGCTCGCAAATATTGCATCCTATTCTTAGTGCTACAGCTATTCGTAACGTGTCATCATCCGACTCAGGAGCTATTGCTGCTTTTATACGTGCCAAGTCGACGCCTGTACTGTTAACTATTAAATCCTCAACTACGGTCTTGGCAAGAATGTCGTCCCATTTACGCTGTATGTGTGGTTGGTCTGGAAGGCTCTGTGTAGGGTTTCGGGCTTGCCATTCGGCTAAGGCCTCTCCCACGTAAGGCAAAGTAAACTCATCACCACCTAAAGATAAAATACGAGTGACGAGTTCCTCTACTCCGTGTGAGGAAGCCAAAAAAGCTGGCAACCCAGTGTCTTGTACTCGACGCACACCAAGCCCGCCATGTCTGATTGGTAGCGACGCTTGACTCCACTGGCTTTCTTCCAGGCTGATATTTAAAATGCTTTCTAGTACATGTCTGAGCGTGGTATCTAACGCTGATACTTCACACGCGAAAAGCCACACCGGTGAAGTTCTTAATGTGTAAGTTAATTTAGGCATCGACATACAGCTTCTGAATAGAGTTAAGGCCACGTGAGCTGGAAGTTCCTTCAATGTAATCTCAGACTTCAAAATCAAATCATTTTTTCTTAAAATAGCAGAAGGGTCTGCTTCGCTGAAAATGGGAGCTCCCAGCAAACTAAAGTTAACCTTATCAACTATCTTTAAGCCTGGCAGGATTGAGCGAAATCGACTAACATGCACAGAGGTCGGATTCAGGGCGAACAATTCACACTTAGATGCATTAAGGTCGAGTCCCAACTCGTTTTCAACTATCTCAGGGGTACCATCAATTGTACCATCATCCAAGTACCAGATATTTAATGGCGACTTAAGGCCAGATACAATTTTATGAATAGCTAGACTGAATAACAGTGGTCCCAAAGTATCCCCTTCTTGTACGCCAACCTGTGAGTCTATGGAAGAAGTGCCAAAGAACAAATGGCTATGCGAGATATAACACTGGTGCAAAAAGGGATACAGGCTCGGAATATGCTCTCGTACCTCAGCTTAAATGACGTCTCTCTCAAGACTATTAAAAGCATTTTTAATGTCCACTTTCATTATGACATCATCACAACCCATTTTTGTCATAGCAAAAACACGAGTAACATGTATCGCAGCCTCGCACCCTAAAGGAGTTCCAAAGCCCAGCTGATGAGGCTGCAGCTATACGGATAATTCATTTTTTGCAGCCCGCACACCCAGCTTTGCGACCAAACACCGTAAAACATTACCCACCGCAATCGGTCTAAATCCACCATCTTTTTTTAGTAAAGCGCACAACGACGCCCCTTAAAAATAAGGACAAACCTCAGGATTTAGAAGACCTTTTAACAACAAGTTGCACAACTTCGTAAGTGTGTCCACTAAACGAAGTCCATTATCTCCCGCTGCCGAAGATATTATTAGGTCTTTTAAGTGAGCTGGCCGAAGCCCATCCAAGCCAGCTGCTGACCCACAATAAAAAGAGTTTATCGCCTCCAGTACATCATTATTGGAGACGATAAGAACTGGACATGAATTGTTCGGCTCTGGTGGTGGGGACAAAGGTCGCGATGGCGCCGGGTGTTTAGTTCTTAAGGCGTTTAAAGTGTCTGAATTATAAGGAGCTAGTCCACAATCCGACGTAAGTATTCTTATTACAGCACCTCTCAAGTCGCCATCATAAACTTTAATCTCTATAGATTTACGCAATGACCTTGAAGTAACCACTTGATGTGTATCACTTTCCTCGTCAGTTATAAAATTTAAAGGTTGTAAGATGTTTTCTTTAACCTTAGTGGTTAGAGATCTCCTATCGCTATCGTCAGGTATTTAAACGCCGTATACGCAAAAGTCAACAGAGTAAGCCAGTCCTGCTTGCTGTTAGAGGCCAAACACCGTTCGATTATTTCTGTTAGCCTGCCAGCAGCCATACATCTAGCTCCCTTGGGTATGCGCTTAAGGATTTTTACATTTTTCTTTAAGTTGGATAAATCCCTAAAGTTAGGTGTTGCTAATTGCACTTGAGCATTCGTCCCATCAGTAGCTATAGTAGTAGTAGGGATAGATTGCTGTGCCTGGGACCTATGTACCCGACCAATGTGAACGTTGAGGCCACAGGGAGCAACAAATAACCGTGAAAAATCTGGGCAATAAGGGCAAGTTGATCTGTGTGTTCCACTCATAATACAAAAAATATAAAAAAGTCGACATCTAAAATTATGTAAAAATGAAAATAAAAAATAATCTTCAAAAAATAAAATATCATAATAGTCACGGCTATGTACTTAATTATAAACATTTATGAATAAAAAAAATAAAAAACAAAATAAGTATTATGAGTGGAGATCTAATAAATAATTAAAAAATTATCTTATTATATCCACATAAGTTTCGTCAAAATATAATAAAAATAAAATATTGTGCATAAAAAAAAAATAAAAAAACAAAAAAAAAAATCAAAAAATTAAAATATAAAAAATAAAAAGAAAGCAAGAACAGTCTTACATAGTCCATCCACGATTTGAACCCGAAGCGTTGGCCTTGGCACGTTACTAGTAAATTGGTATCGCTAACCTCCAGACCAATTTATTTCTACCAATTGCGGCGAAAATGTGGAATATCATTCCCGCAGATTTCGTTTTATTTGTAAGTGGGAACACAAGACAAAGTAGGTCTATTATCACTTAACACACACTGCACTTTTTATCACAAATTGCACTATCACCAAAAAACAAGGTTTGTGACAACAACCAGCTACATATTATCAGGTGCATTGCATCATGGATTTGCCACGGGCGGACGGCCGAGCGGCCTCTGCAATTCGACGTGCGACACAGGAACATAAAATATATGCAAATGCGTAACCCCAGCAAAATGTTGCGCCTTAGAGAAATGAGAGTATTACAAATACTTGGTTCATAGTAAGCCTCAATATGTTCAAATATAGCAAAATGCGTTCATGTTGTATTTTCGAAGTTATTCGAGAAAAAATGATTTTGCTGGAGTAACGTTACCCCAGCAAGATGTTTTTCAAAAAAAGCGTTTAGACTAGAATCAAGTATATGAAAAGACTGCTCTTAATGAGTTGTAAATGTATACCGATAGCAAAATTTGTTCATCTTATACTTTTTGAGATATTTAGGATTTTGCTGGGGTAACGTTTTGCAATTTTCCATATCTCGAAAACTGTTAGTAGCAGAATTTTGAAAAAAATACTGTTTATAAGTCTTAGTATGTTCAAATTTGTTTAAATATAAGTATTCCGATTCATCAACAAATATCGAAGTAATTTATTATTTTAAAAAATCGGAAAATTCCGGTTTACTCGTAAACTAGTACATTTATTAACAAATAAAAAGCAGTTACATATACGTATGATATACCCTTCTAACGTGTAAAAATTTGGATGAACAAACATTACGCGATATGAAGATATAAAGGAATTTGATCGAATTCCTAGTGGAGTGACTTTGGCCATCGAATACGCAGTTCTCTCTGAACACAAATAGATAAACTATAGTGAACATATATGTTCATTTTGTTACAAAACATGCCTGAAAATTTCGGCTTCAAATCTCGGATGGAATAAACGTTATTAAACAAGAAAATATCGGGTTATCTGAATTTTTCGGGATCCAGTGCTGCCTCCATTTGAAGTAAATCATTTGTAAGGAAACGGAGATATCATTTTAAACTGTGTCTTAATCAGACCCTAGATAACTCTTCAAACTATTTTATGAAGTTTTTCTGTGCACATTAGCCAAAAGTTTTTCGATAATGTGAGTAGAAAAGCTTCACATTCTCACTTGAAACTGTAAACAGATTTCATAAACAGTTTGAAGGGCTATCTAGGGTCTGATCAAGACAAAATTTTATATAATATTTTCGTTTTCTTTTAAATAACTAATTTCAAATGGGGGCAGCACTGGACCTCGAAAATTTCAGGTAGTTGCTTAAAATTCCTCTACAGCCTGGATTTGTTGGAAGACTTGGAGTATAAACCTGTGAAGGTGCGAGGAGAGTTTCTTCACGATAAAGAGATATGCATAGGACCAAGAGCTCTCATTGAGCCACAGTCAGCGATTACCAGAGCAGGTTCATTGATCTCCGACCCTAAGAAGAACCAAGGGTATCTGGTTATCACGCCATTTCGGCTTGAAGATACCGGGCAAGTTTGTCTTTGTATTTAATATAATAATATAGCCTCTGCATCAGTCACTGTCATCTTTACACGCAGCTTAACCTTTTTCAAGACTTGCGCAAAATATGCATTTCTGTAATAGTCATATTAAAAATATTGGATGCTGTGCACAAGATGCTTACTCTATTCTCTTTAGTACTATGATACCTCTACTGAGTACACAGTATAGGTGTAGAGCTATATGTTATTTATTAATAATTTAATACATAAATATAAGGTTAGTAGTCACACTATATTTGATACATTGCATTAGAAAACATTTTACAGAATAAATTAGTGCAAATCAATTGATAAAACAACAACAAAAAAATATATGCTTATCATATGCAAATTTTATAATGCATTGTAAAAGTATAAAGGAGATCACCACTAAGGCGCAGCTGGCCTGGCAGTCCCTGCGCTGCGCCCTTGGCTATGCTTACCTAGTTTCTTTTTTTTCAGGAAGGTAATCTTAATTAACAGAGGATGGATACCACAGAGTTGGCGTCCTAAAGAAAGAAGACAAGCGTCATTAATAAAGGGCCCTGTCGAACTTGTTGGTGTGGTGAGACTTACTGAGAAAAGGGCACCATTTATGCCTAAAAACCAGCCGGAAAGTGGATCTTGGTATTCCAGGTAACAAATATCTTCATGGAAAGTAGTTAATTGTGAGTGCGTTACTCTAGCAAGAAAGTAGCTCGTAGAGAGATATGAGTGGTATTTATAATAAGTGCCCAATATGCTGTAAATATGCCCGGCATAAATAATTTGTGGGGGTTGTCGTTTTGGAAAAAAACGGAAAAAACGGTTCCTGCTAGGGTAACGTTGTTCCAGCAGGAAAATTCTAAACTACTGATCGGAGTGTGAAACAATGTGCATGGTCAAATAGCTTATGTATGTGGAGGAATCAAGTTAGAGAGTTTCCTGCTAGGGTAACGTTTAGCCAAGTCGGTGTGCTCTGAAACCGTTATATGTGCGCATGTACAATAAATTTACACGAGTAGCTCTTAATTGGCGCGCATTGCACACGTAATTAGATTTTAGAAAGTACATATAACTTTCGAGAAATTACGCTTTTTTCTTTAGTCCCACCACGCAGAGCGAAGTGTTAGCGCGCTAAAACCCTTTGATGTACCGCCACTTTATTTTCTATTCGACATAGATTACACTCGTGTTTAGTTTTCAGATTATTTTTAATCTCTGGAGATTTTTTTTTTCAACTTTACTCCCAGTTTTTTGGGATGAAAACATCGTTTTTCTAGTAGATGAGATGAAAAGTACTTTTATGTTAATCCAAGTAATAAGTTATCTACATATAAAAAAATTAAAAAACACTCATATTTCATTATACTAGAAATATTATATACTACCTTTAACCCGCGACTTCGTCCGCGTAGAAGTCAAAAATGGTTGTAATAGGATCTTTAATTGGTTTTTACCTTATAAATTGTGTTATAATATCCCGTTCCCGTTCCCGTTGCCGTCATTTGCTAGAGCAAAAGAGATCAAATGATCTATTTGTCACTCAAAAAATTGACAAATTTTCATAATAATATAAATTCGCAACCCCTAATGCACCCCAGAGGATGCAATTTTAATCTAATTTCTGTATTATTAATTTTTATTGACCATCTGATTAAAAAATGTCATGTGTCTCGCTTCAAAAATGACGAAGATTCATATAAACTTGCAACCCCTATTTCACCCGTATAGGGATGTAATTTTAAAAATCTAATAAATGCGTTATTATTTTCTGCTACCTATTAAAATATATAAAAAATTTCATGTGTCTCACTTAAAATATTACGAAGTTCCATACAAACTGGCAACCCCTATTTCACCCCCTTAGGGATGGAATTTCCAAAAATCCTTTCTTAGCAGACGTCTCCTAGTCACAATCTACCTTTCTGCCAAATTTCATCTTCATTGGCTAAGTAGTTTTCGAGATTTCGTGATGAGTGAGTGATTTTCGCTTTTATATATTATAGATTTACTCTTTTTTAAATATAAAATGTCTAAATTGACTTTAATAAACTTTTAAAAACAAGCATGAATATTCCGTACGTGTATTTTTAGCCCCACCTAAGAAAGACGTTTATGTATCTATCTTTATCACACTAAAAGGGGACGCCAACTAGCTGTCTCACTTTTTTCAAGCTAGCCAAAGTGAGTGAAGTTGCGCACGGGCTTCGTCAACTGGCGAGTGCTCGCGGGTTGGCTTGGCACCTTCTGATTTTGCAACAGATGTAAAAGAAACCTAGATAACACAACTACTATGTTTTTTGTGTAATTGAACCCAGCGTTCCAACTTTTTATACCTACAGCGACGTCACAGCCTCACAGCCGAACTTTAGGGACAGGAAATTCTTTTATTTGATACTAGCTGACCCGCGCAACTTCGTCTGCGTCACAAAAACATTCACCTTTTTTTTAAATTTGCTTTCATAAGAAACCTTCTTTCGACAATAGAATGCGTAACCCCAGCAAAATGTTGCGCCTTAGAGAAATGAGAGTATTACAGATACTTGGTTCATAGTAAGCCTCAATATGTTCAAATATAGCAAAATTCGTTCATGTTGTATTTTCGAAGTTATTCGAAAAAAAACTGATTTTGCTGGAGTAACGTTACCCCAGCAAGATGTTTTTCAAAAAAAGCGTTTAGCCTAGAATCAAGTATATAAAAAGACAGCTCTTAATGGGTTGTAAATGTATACCTATAGCAAAATTTGTTCATCTTATACTTTTTGAGATATTCAAGATTTTGCTGGGGTAACGTTTTGCAATTTTCCATATCTCGAAAACTGTAAGTAGCAAAGTTTTGAAAAAAATACTGTTTATAGGCCTTAGGTTGTTCAAATTTGTTTAAATATAAGTATTCCGATTCATCAACAAATATCGAAGTAATTTATTATTTTAAAAAATCGGAAAATTCCGGTTTACTCGTAAACTAGTACATTTACTTGCAAATAAAAAGTAGTTACATATACGTATGATATACCCTTCTAACGTGTACAAATTTGGATGAACAAATATTACGCGATACGAAGATATAAAGGAATTTGATCGAATTCCTAGTGGTGTAACTTTGGCCATCGAATACGCAGTTCTCTATGAACACAAATAGATAAACTATAATGAACATATGTGTTCATTTCGTTACAAAACATGCCTGAAAATTTCGGCTTCAAATCTCGGATGGAATAAAAGTTATTAAACAAACAAGAAAATATCATCAATTCTCCTACAAACCGACTAAATAACGGAGGCTATAAAAAAGCGGCCATTTCATACTTGAGCGTAACCATCTCAAAAAAATGGTACCTATAATAGTCTTTTTTTGCTAGTACAGTCGCATACAAAAAGGTTCTTGCGTTTGGTGGATAAAGAAAATACATAAGCATGATTATTTTTTATTCAAATTACTATTTTACAATAATTGTATGCTATATAACTTAAACTAGGAAAATCATAGATAACACTGCGTTACACGATTTTGGTACCCGCGTAAGTGTTAGCTGGAATGAATAGCTAATGAGTCCCAGATTAAATGTTCCAAACATATGTGGTATCTATCACGTCTAGTTTTCGAGGTACATGCCAAATTATTTTTTCTATTACCCTCACTTTAGGCGTAAACGAAATAGTTACCATTTTTGATGTGTTGTACTTTTTTATTATTTTGTTTTGTTTAGTAGTCATTTTTATTCGATAACGTCGATATATTCGTACATATTTCTTTGGAAATCCATTATGAATACTGGACTAAGTGGTCGTCGCAACTGCTTAAATGCACCAAATAAGTTTTGTTATGTTTGCGGACAGTATATTGTGAAGTCACAAACAAAAAATTTTTCCAAATAAGTGAGAAGTGCATATTTACTATATTTTGGGCGTGCTATTAATCAAGATAAACCATGGATACCAAAGTTTTTTTGTGTTTCGTTTGGTTGAATGGAAACAAGACGTCAATGCCATTTGCCGTACCAGCATTATGGCGTGAACCTAGTAATCATTTCAATGATTGCTACTTTTGCTTGACTGACAAATGTAGTTTTACAAAGAAAATCAAGCATAACATCAAGTACCCTGACGTTCCTTCAATGTCGAAACCAGTACCTCACAGTGAAGAGATGCCTCCTCCTTTTCCTCCCTCCAAAAATCAAATTGAGATTACAGAAGAGCCCGATTTGTCAAATGTTATAGAATATAATGACGGAGACAGCGAAGATCCTGAGTTTTTACCTTCAACAAGTTCTCTTGGCCTTCCACGTCTGATAAATCAAAATCAATTAAATGATTTGATAAGAGACTTAAATTTATCGATTAGGCAAGCTGAATTACTAGGATCTAGGCTAAAAGAGTGGAATTTGTTGGCTCCTAACACAAACGTGACTGTGCAACGAAAACGTAATAAAGAGCTGGCTTCATTTTATTCAACTTTTGAAAACATATGTTACTGTAACGATATAGAAACTTTGATGAGTGAGTTAAGCATTCCTTACGAAACACAAGACTGGCGTTTATTTATTGATGGTTCAAAAACAAGTCTGAAAGCGGTATTGCTGCACAATGGCAATAAGTATGCGTCAGTACCAATAGCATATTCAACTGTTTTAAAAGAAACGTACGAAAATATGAAAGCCATATTAAATTTAATAAAATACAAAGATTTCGGCTGGAAAGTATGCGCTGATCTCAAAGTTATAGCTACGAGGGGGGGTCAAAAAGTTCGCGGAACGGAGGGGAAGGGGGGTGAAATAAAATACTGTACTATTTTTCTTTTTCAATATATTCCCCCTTAAGTCGAATACATTTTTCAGATCTCTCTATTAACTTATTAATACCGTCGAAAAAAAATGATTTGTCTTTGTCCTCAAAATAGGCCGAAATCGCCGACTTGACTTCTTCATCATCGGAAAATTTCTTCCCCCGAAGCTCTTTTTTTAATTTGGGAAATAAAAAATAATCACAGGGGGCTAAGTCTGGACTATAGGGAGGATGGTTTAACATTTCGAAGCCACAGTGATGAAGGGCAGCCATCGCAACGCGGCTCTTGTGTACCGGTGCGTTGTCATGCAAAAGCAGCACACCCTTTGTCAACTTTCCCCGCCTTTTCTCCTTGATTGCTTCTTTTAATTGTCTTAGTAGATTAGCGTAGTATTCTCCCGTTATAGAAACACCCTTATCTTTATAATCTATTAATAAAATACCCTCTGTATCCCAAAAAACAGTTGCCATGATTTTTCCAGCCGATTGTGACACCCTGTATTTCTTAGGGGGGGGCTGACCCTTTTTATGCCACTGCATAGACTCTTGCTTCGACTCAGGCTCATAATGATGAACCCAAGTTTCATCTGCAGTAACAAGTCTTGCAAAAATTCCTTCCTTGTCGGCGCTACAGAGGTCTAAAAACTCCTTTGAATACTCGACGCGCAGCTGTTTCTGTGGTGGTGTGAGCATTCTTGGCACCCATCTTGCGCTGACTTTTGACATCCCAAGATTGTCGTGTAGAATATTTAAAATGGTTGTAGGTGATACTCCAACCATTTCTGCAAGTTGTTTCTTCTTCAAACGAGTATCCTCCAGTATAAGATTCTCCACTTTTTCAACGATGTTTGAGGTGGTGGCCTCAATCGGCCGTCCTGAGCGAGGGTCGTCTTCAAGAGACTCTCTGCCTTGCTTGAAAAGGCTATTCCACTTGTACACCATGGTTTTCCCAGGGCAAGAGTCCCCGTATACTGATAACATTTCTTCCAAAATTTTCTGAGGTGGTTTTCCTTGCTTAGTGAGGAACTTTATGACGGCACGAAACTCGATTTTTTCCATGTTCAAGTTTTTCTTCCGGATTCACTTGTTTGATCGACGACAGGTCAAAGGTTATTGACACAATCAGGTTCAAACTTGGCATATATACTCACAAAGAGTTGCTCATTAGTTACTACCTGCGGCAGGTCCCCCACCCCCCGCTATCCCCTCCATTCCGCGAACTTTTTGACCCCCCCTCGTATTTTGCTCGGATTACAGGGTGGATTTACTAAATACTGTTGTTTTCTTTGTATGTGGGACAGCAGAGCCACAGAAAAGCACTATACTACAAGAGTATGGCCAGAAAGATCAGAGTTTGTTTGTGGAAAATCTAATGTGAAACATATACCATTGATAGATCCTAAAAATGTCATTTTACCACCACTCCACATAAAACTTGGTTTGATGAAAAATTTTGTGAAGGCTATGAATAAAGAGGGAGATGGCTTTTTATATTTAAAAACAGTATTTTCAAAGTTAAGTGATGCAAAACTCAAAGAAGGAATATTTGTAGGACCACAAATACGCACATTGATGAAAGACCCAAATTTTGAGAAAAAGCTTACTGACAAGGAACTTGATGCCTGGTTATCGCTGAAAGCAGTTATTAAAGGGTAGGGAACCACAGGGCCGAAAATGCGAAAAAGCTAGTTCACGACATGTTAGAAGCATATAAAAAGTTGGGTTGCAGAATGTCGTTAAAAATTCACTTCCTTCATTCTCACTTTTCTTTTTTCCCATCTAATCTTAGTGCAGTCTGTGATGAGCAATGTGATAGGTTCCACCAGGATGTAAAGAAGCTTGAAGAACGATTTCAAGGGCGTTGGGACACAACTATGCTAGGCGATTACTGCTGGCGTTTAAAACGAGAAGATCATTCAAAGCACAAAAGAAAAAGTTAAAATTTTGCGATCTTTTGTGTTAAAACTTTTTATAATGTTTTTTTTTTGTTTTTTTTAACCTTAATGATAAAATTAAACTTGGTTAATGTGAAGAAATCTGGTTGATTAAACTAATTTTCTTTAAAATATGTTTTAGCATTTAAATTTTTAGTAAAATTTGGCACATTCTTATGGAAGAAAAATGAGACGTGATGAATGGAAATTTTGTATGTATTTTTAATAAACTATAAGTATTCATAAGAAAACATGACATTTCAAAGCGGGTACTCAATTTTTTTTTTCATTTGTAACGCAGTGTAATTTGAGTATTATTAAACAAGTGTACTTTTATCACAAATTTTAGACTTAAATAATTAACTGCTTTTCTGTACAAGCTCAAACACATTTACAAAAGTAAATTAACTTTTTTTAGTAAAAAATACTTAGTATACTAAACAATACAATATTTCAAATATTATAATTAGTAATTTAGCTATATATTTACACACATTATAAACAAGTTAATGAAAAAATAAAAATACTCACCATTTTTAATATAATAGCGCAGCACAACAGCAACTTTCCAGGTCTCACAATGGTATTGCTTGACTAACATGACTCATGGTAGAAAAATGTATGCCTTTGCTTCGCGGCGTTGTGAGAAAGAGACACCTACACAGTGGCAAGCGGGACAGAACTGTAAAACAAACTTCTTGTGTTGGACACGGTGACATGTGATAAAATTTTATGCATTTCAATATTGATATAATTTTTGTTTCTTTTCGAAAAAGACTCGAGCAAAGTAATCATCTAATAAATTACAACTGTTATTATTAAATACTTAGTTTTAACTATGTTTCTGGTTACCTCATACTAATGACGACAAGGAATTTAAAATCTGTCTCGTAGATAATAATCTAAATATATATAACTCAAAGGTGACTGACTGACTGACATAGTGATCTATCAACGCACAGCCCAAACCACTGGACGGATCGGGCTGAAATTTGGCATGCAGGTAGATGTTATGACGTAGGCATCCGCTAAGAAAGGATTTTGATTAATTCTACCCCCAAGGGGATAATATAGGGGATGAAAGTTTGTATGAAACTTTGTCAGTTTTAAACCGATTGGGCTGAGACTTTGCATGCATAAAGCTACTATGACGTAGGCATCCCCTAAGAAAGGATTTTGATAAATTACACCCCTACGCGAGCGAAGCCGCGGGCAAAAGCTAGTAGTAAATATACTTAAAAGATTTTAAATATCGGCTACATGAATATTATTCTGCTCGACTGTACTTTTTATCGGTTATTAGGTTGCTAATTTGCGTAGGAAACCCGCAAGTATGAAACGGCGGCTTTTTCATAGCCTCCGTTATTTAGTCGTTTTGTAGGAGAATTGATGATATCTTCTTGATTTTTTAATAACTTTTATTACATCCGAGATTTGAAGCCGAAATTTTCAGGCATGTTTTGTAACAAAATGAACACATATGTTCACTATAGTTTATCTATTTGTGTTTAGAGAGAACTGCGTATTCGATGGCCAAAGTCACACCACTAGGAATTCGATGAAATTCTTTTATATCTTCATATCGCGTAATGTTTATTCATCCAAATTTGTACACGTTAGAAGGGTATATCATACGTATATGTAACTACTTTTTATTTGTTAGAAAATGTACTAGTTTACGAGTAAACCGGAATTTTCCGATTTTTTTAAATAATAAATTACTTCGATATTTGTTGATGAATCGGAATACTTATATTTAAACAAATTTGAACATAGTAAGGCTTATAATCAGTATTTTTTTCAAAATTCTGCTACTTACAGTTTTCGAGATATGGAAAATTGCAAAACGTTACCCCAGCAAAATCTTGAATATCTCAAAAAGTATAAGATGAACAAATTTTGCTATCGGTATACATTTACAACCCATTAAGAGCTGTCTTTTGATATACTTGATCCTAGGCTAAACGCTTTTTTTGAAAAACATCTTGCTGGGGTAACGTTACTCCAACAAAATCAGTTTTTCTCGAATAACTTCGAAAATACAACATGAACGAATTTTGCTATATTTGAACATGTTGAGGCTTACTATGAACCAAGTATCTGTAATACTCTCATTTCTCTAAGGCGCAACATTTTGCTGGGGTTACGCATTCGAAAAAGGTTATAAAACTGTCAACAAAAAACGAATTGCCAAAATAACCTCTGAACGCGACTGTACGGATAATGGACTATTTAAGACGTTCAATAAAGAAGGTCATCGACATGTATGAAATCGCCGCTTATTGTAGTCATTCTAATTTGGTCGGGTTACCAGCCATTGTTTCCAGATTTTGGTTTTTTTGTTTGTATCTTTTTATATACGAAACATTTCTAGCTGAAAATTCGCAATGCGTTATTCGACTATATCCACTAATTTTTGGTTCATACCCGTACGTCTAGGGTTGACCCGTTTTCTTGTATGTTGACCGTCCAAGTTATGATAAGGTAATTTTTACTTGTTGTTATATTATTTAATAACTGATGTACCTACACTTTCCAATTTTTTTTTTGGATATAAAAGGTGTCAAGATGAACCGAATACAGTTTTCAGTGAACTTATACGGTTTCTCATTTAGGCGCTGCGAATTTTTTTGTTTAAAAAAAAGCGCAATTTCTCGTAAAATATAAGTACTTTCTAAAATCTAATTACGTGTGCCATGCGCACCAATTAAGAGCTACTCATGTAAATTTATTCTACATGCGCACATATAACGGTTTCAGAGCACACCGACTTGGCTAAACGTTACTCTCTAACTTGATAACCTGAACCGTCACTAATTCCATATTCGCCGCACATTCCAGCACATACATAAGCTATTTCACCATGCACATTGTTTCACACTCCGATCAGTAGTTTAGAATTTTCCTGCTGGAACAACGTTACCCTAGCAGGAACCGTTTTTTTCCGTTTTTTACCAAAACGACAACCCCCACAAATTATTTATGCCGGGCAAATTTACAGCGTATTGGGTACTAATTATAAATACCACTTATATCTCTCTACGAGCTACTTTCTTGCTAGAGTAACGCACTCTAAATTTTGTAAGACCTCGTATTGTAGTGGAAATTATTATCATATATTACTTTTGCTGCAGACTGGTGAGCTCTGCTCTTGACGTGGATGACCTAAGCAAATAATGTCTTTTATATTTCAGAGATTTAGATCAAATGAGTGAATATATAGGATGTGAGCCAGTGTGGCTGGACGCCCGTGGTATTTCGGAGCCGCCGGACGGCTGGCCCATGCCCAACCAGACCAGGGTCACTCTGAGGAATGAGCACATGTCCTACGTCGTCACGTGGTTCTGCCTCTCCGCCTTCACTGGAGTCATGTGGCACCGCTACTTCATCAGGAAATTACCACTTATATAAGCTTCAAGTATTGCAGCTGTCTGTAATTGCGTAAAAATGTATAGAAATCAAATATATACATATTGATAGTGTTCCTGTATAAAGTTCTGTTTCATAGTTGTAGCCCGAGAAAACCAGAATTACTCTGTATGGCCAGAAAAATATTTTTATAGCAGCTGTTTTCTTTTGCTAGAATAGTCAGATAATTATTGCTGCCCGCCACGGATCACACGCGTGTGCTTTGGTCTTAACTGCTTTGCAGTCAAAGACTTTTCCCCGCCCGTCGTTTGCGAATCGCCTAAAGTTCGATTTTTTTTCTATCTTCATATCAAAATTAAGTTTGGGTTCAAAAATATATTTTATATTTGTTGTTATTATATAACATGTTGCTGTTATTGAAATAATTTTTAACTTCGGTTAAGGTAATAAATTAGTCACAATTATCGAAGTCTTTCCCCTTAAAATTCTGAAATTTGTCCCTCCCGAGCTGATTGCGAGAAACATAAATATGATTGGTTGAAGGCTGTATTACTGTCAGAGGAGTAAATACGAATTTGTCTTCCTGTGACCAGGTCGGCTGCTCAATAACTTTTTGTAATTTCGCAGGTTTTACATAATCATTAGTTGACATACACCAACCATCCTGATGCACACCCCTTGACCAGTTAGTGGCTTATATGGCGCGTAGCAGGCTCTTGAGGCAAATCGATTAGACTACCTATATAAAATACAAGTAGGTAACAATTAAACGACAGTTTCGATGAGATCTCGTCAGATTACTTAATTTAATTTCCAAATAATACGATTAAAATTACATCGCAAATTACTAAAAATAAAAATAAATTTACAAGAGATTTAAATTAGTAACTCTAAACAATAGAAGTTTTTAAATGCACCGACCCACCCACGCAATTTAAAAAAAAACTTTTACCAGCTGAATATCGACAAGCGAAAACCATTTATTTTCAATCAACTTACGTTTAAATTTCTATATAAATTTTATTTTAATTTATATGGCTTTAACAATTTAGAGTTACTTATTTAATATTTAAGGAGAAGCGAATCATAAATATCACAGAATACCTATGAATCAAATGAAAAATAAAATGATTTGTCCCCTAATCATTTGGGCACACAATAGTTTCGTATTATTAATTATCTACATTATTTATACAATTATAATATTTTTATTCAAAATTATGACTTCAAATTGAAACTTTATAGCACGTAGATATAAAACATGTGTCAGTTCGCAACAATGAGGATTATTTCGAGATAAAACAACGACACATCAACACAACAAACAAAGCAATGTTATACAAGCTTCCTCATCAATATAATTTTAAAATCACCAAAATCGGTCCATCGGTTGCGATTTTATAACACATTTTATATTAGAGCTTTATTTATAGTTAGGCCACGCCTCGACCGGTCGGCTTGAAGCCGCGCTGTGCCCGCGCGCCGGCCGCCATGTACCTACGACGTGCGACCGGCCGGCAACGAGCAACCGCGCGGCCGGCCACACGCTAGTAATCTGGCCATAAAAAATTTTTTCATTGTGTTTTATAATTGTATAGCTTTATAAATCTGCATTTTCAACAAAATTCGTTACGGATCCTCATTAGCTTAAGTAAGCAATAAATGTGCGATTTTAAGCTTTCTTTCGTGATGAATGATTTTAAGTCTTCCCTTCGCTATTAACTTTCTTCGATTGTATTTTAATTTTTTAAATAAATTGAATTTTATTGTGTGCCTAATCAATTCATTTACAATCCCTGTTTTTCATTACATCTATCAAATCTAAATCACATTATCAGAGTTAAGGATACTTTTAAAACTTACAAGCTTATAAATAAAATGTGTAATAATAATAACATTAATACACTTGTTTTTTTTTTCTCCATGGAAATAAACCACAGAAACAATAGTACAAAATAAAATGTTATCTATAATCATGAAAAAGGTAAAATTAAAATGTTCAAATCAATTTAAATACATTTTGTCAAATATTTAAATAAGCAATGTATAATTAAAATATTCACATTACTATTTATTATAAATTAATAATTATTTGAATTTATTATAAAAAAAAATAAAATTTAAAATCAGTGTACTGCAACAGCTTGAATAAACCAGATATTAACCAAGGCAAAATAGAACGGTGTATAAAACTAAATAATAAAATCGATCCATAAGAAGGACTAAAACGTCAGCCATGGACTTTTTTTATTTTATATATTTTTTTGGGTACGTCCACCTCCCGAAAACAAATGATTCATATTCATTATTCAAATAAAAGATAAAAAGTGTTCAATTAGTGCAGAGTCATCAGTCGCCGGGAGATGGGGCGCGGGAGAATCATGAAGGCTCGACAAGGTCGAAAATTTAGAGTTTTATAATCCAATTTTGTAGCTCCGCTTGAGTAGTATTACCAATTGGTGTTATAAGAGAGATTTAGATCACATTTTATTTGTATATAACTTAAAAATAGTTCAGATTATGTCAGCCTAACACGTTAGGTGACGTTACATTAACACAGGCAATATGAACTGAAAATTCAAGCGGGCAAGTCAAAATTCGACACGTGTATTTGGGGCACGTGCGAAGGATCAATTTTGGGCGTTGTCTTGTAGTCACAAATGCCCAGCTCCTTAAGCTTCCACTCCCAACCCATCATCTGCTCTGCGTGTAATGTTTCTGCTTCCGTGTGCTGCCGTCGAAGCATCCCCTCCTGTCAAAAATCGAAATTTATTCTGCTTTAACTTGTACAACCGTCATTACACGTATGTAGTGAATAAATAGATCCTGCCAAAAATCTAAATTTATTTTGCATAAACTTGTACAACCTTAATACACGTATGTTGTGAATGAATATCCCCTTCTACCAAAAATCTAAATTTATTTTGCATAAACTTGTACAACCTTAAATACACGTATGTTGTGAATAAATATCCCCTCCTGCCAAGAATTTAAATTTATTTTGAATAAACTTGTACAAACGTAATAAACGTGAAGTCAAACATCAAACATATATATGTATGTAGTGAATAAAATATATATTTTATAATATGTTTGAATTCATAAAATAAGTAATGTCGAAATAAATGATTTTGACTTGACTATATACATACCTTGATCTTCTCCCACTTGTCGTCCACCTCCTGCAGCCAGGAGTTGATCTGTCTGCCGTTGCAGCGGGAGCGCTGCGCGTTGCGTTTCTCCTCCTGCTCTGGAGCCAATACGTTGTAAACCTCCTTGTCACGCAGCATTGTGCACACAGAGAAAGGAAGAGCCTGTAACAAACAAGGAATAAACTAAGTTTTGGAGTGAAATTAGTCTCCCTGGCACTATTGCTTAATTGAATGCAAAGGAGAAGATGAGCGAGCGATAAATACTACTTATCTTCATTTATTAAGTGGGCATTATGAGCTCCTTCGTGCTTATGTGAGCAAGTTATATCCTATCGCATAATGGCAGCCATATCACAGACGATGAACCAGCATTGAATTATGTGTCACAAGCGCTGGCACAAGAAATTAAGGAAAAATACAGAGAAGCGGAGCATGTAAAATATATCACACCTTCGACATGCACGTGCATATAATCTTCAAAAAATAGAAATACCGGAGAAGTTGGGTCGAAGAAGCGCACCCTGGATAAAATGAGAAGAAGAAATCCAGGTAGAATAGTATCACGTACCTGGTTAGCCACAGCGCGTTCGGCGCGCCCGTGAACGCGAAGAATCTCCTGTTCGACGGCGAGCACAAGCTTCTCTTTCTCCACTAGATGTTGTATACGTAGCCGAGTTCTTGAAACAAGACATATCAAAATAATAGCGTGTACTCACGGAATCTATAGTTAAAGGTAAAGGAAGCTTCGCGTGTAAGCATTGGCGGACTTCTCTTGCGCCTAGGGTAGCGAGATATAACGGACAACTGACAAAACACTAAAAAATCACGGCACGGCCTACGGCGGCCAGGTATGCAAATCAAACGCACTGAAATAATGTAGTGATGTCATAATTTAATTTCACCCTTGACTTGATGTCTTATTTTAGTCCGTTTATTTTTAAAGATGGATTTAGACTACCATAATAATAAGAAAAATCTTTGATGTCTTATGATATGACTTTTATGGAATTCATTTTTTTGCTTAAAATATGACCGAATTTTTTCGTGCAATAGAAACATAGCCCATACAGGGCTATGTTTCTATTGCACGAAAAAATTCGGGAAAGCAGTTTCTTTTCTTTCAAACCTCGTAATGATTAATTATATTATACTCTTTGCAGTAAGCATTAATTGCCTTTATTGGTAAATATTTTTGTAGTTGTTTATGTCTATAATTTTTTTTCTCACATTTATTGAGAAAAACACTATACATGCCTCGGCGAATAGGATTGCCAGACTCGTTACTATTGTCCAAGAACTACTCGTCCGGCAATGCCATACTTCCTACCTCTGCTATGTACTAATAACTCACCTTTCTTTTTCTTGTGACATGAACTCGTTGACCATTTGCTGTGGCAGATTGATGGGTATTTCTACTTGGGGCTCCGGATTGACGTTGCTCTGGAGCGTGTATGTACACCGATTCATCAGGTACTTGTTAAAGTCCTTCGGCGGCTTAGGCTTCACCGGAAACAAACCTTTCTGACGACGGTCAATCTATGAACAGATGATAGGGTTACTAAATTATAACATTTCAGACATCAATGTGAGCAAACTTCAACGTAAGTTAACTAAAAATGTAACCATCATGTAGCTCCATTTTTAAAACGGGTGAGTCGTTTTGACATACAAATTGTTTGCTTGGTGAAAGTCTCAAAAATAGGACATAAAAGTACTATACATTAACATAACAACATTTAAGAAATCGTCAAAACTTTCGTCAAATCACCACATTTTTACCAAGGACTAAGAATGACATGCAAAGTTTCGTGTTCATATCATGTCTCGGACCGGTCGTATACGTAACATTTACCTGTTTCCTTATGTGTATGTACATTTGGTAGGGGTTGGAATGGGTAACGTTGTGGGCCGCACTGCTGGTTTCCGAAGCCGATTCACTCTTGGATGTTTCCCGGGAATGACTGTCTTTGGACGCTTTTATTTTTCTTTTTCTAGGGTGCAGTTCTACTGATGAGCCCGCTGCTGTGACAATAAATGTATTAATACAAAAATTAAGTACACTTATTCTGTTGGACGGATAGTTTTAAGAAAATCTGTTTCTTGGCTTCCTTCAGTCACGATAAATGGGGTTTTGGTATTGTCGTTAAGTCCCGCCCAGTTTTTATTCTCTTATCGCATCTACACTTTAGTACGTTCGTCAAGAAGGAAAAAGAGGGGTCTACAAACAAGTTGATTTCAACTAATACGGTAAATACTCTTAAGTATTCTGAAACGAGAACGTAGGTGAGTACATTCTTGTTTTCAGCCTGCAGTCACGCAATATTAGAAATCCAATTTTTTTTTATATATTCATATCAAAATGTAACATAATCTGAAAACAAAAACAAACAGTCAAATGCCATATTTAAGGAGTGCTGACTTTTTTGCAATTGACAGAAAAACAGTGCTTTTTAAAGGTAGGGTCATACTGTTATCTAACTGATTTAAAGGGAGCAGATTGATTTATGAATAAAGCGAAATGTTGACTGTAATTGTATTGGGACCTACGAATATTCTCGTTTTCGTTTGAACCAACCCGGATGACTCCAAAAGGGTGCTATCGACCAGATTCGCAACTTACCCGCCTCCGACCGGCTGTGGCCCGACGACGTCGACGGATGGTCGCCGTCCTGCGCCTTGAACAACAGACATTCATCAATAAGTACCCGTGGACTAGACAGCCTGGCAGTAGTCCTAGTTACAGCAAGTACAACATCCATGCTCGGCGCGTAGCTAGTATAGGTTACAGGTAATACACATAATGTCAAATGACTTACGTTCTTTTTGCCAGTAGTACCATCACACTTCTGCAGCAATAACATTACATAATAAACTTTAGTATGCAAGTTACGTTTAGCCCGGCCGGCACGACAGTTTTAAAGGTTCTATTATATTATGAAAGTATCTATAATTTTATTTTAATTTCAGTTTTTGTGCATGTATCAAATTAGGCTCATATTTATTATTTGCTCAATAAATCATACGAACACACGCATATAAAATATTTAAAATCAGTCTGTTACTGGATTAGGTCAGACATTCCTTTATTTCTCTTGTCCGCTTTTGCACAAATGTATCACCTTCGTACTAGCACTACGTTGCGACTCCCCTGGGATGCTGGTCTCGTTGTAATGAGGCAGACATAGATAGCAGCACAGTGAAGTCAGGTCCTTAGCTGCTGTTATTAGATATATTTGACGGAGAAAACGAACCTGTCAAGTGATGGTCCAATGACAACAGTCGTTTGGACCTGACGTCACTGTGCTGCCACCTGGTGTAACATATTTTTGAACACCCTCATTCAATTGTAATGGTTGCTGAAGCTATTCTCTTACCGCTATTTTTTGTAATAACGTTGACGAGTAGTAACTAACGATAAAATTTAAACAATCAGAACTGTGCTTGAAATAAAACAATTTTAACTATTGAACTCAAAGCAAACGAGACTAACAATCCAGATGGCTGTATGTTTCTACACAAAATACAAGTTCACTTTTGCCGACTCTAGACAGACATTGCCTACTTATTGTTGGTATCAATGTTATATTTTATTGGGAACATAGATTTTTAAATAAACAGAGGTGTCGTGGTGGCCGGGCTCCACTGTACCCTATAATTGTGGAACTCAAAGCGAACTTACAGAGCCCGAAGGTGGCGGGCTCTTGTTGGAATGCAAAGAAGACTGATTCTGGCCTGACCCGGAGCGACCGTCCGGCCCCGTCTGAGGGGACGTCCTTCCCTTGTCCTTCTCTCCATCATTTGTCCTGTGCGAACGGAGGACTCTTTGCCCAGCCTTCGGAGGAAAAATATTTTTTCAGTAAACTGATATCGCCACGAATGCTATCTAATAATGCAGGACGAATAATGCATTGCCCATAGATGTCTGGATGTATAACTACTACAGGCTATCTGGCATGTTAGTGTTAATTTGTGAGTTAGTGTGAGTCAACCACCTTACTAATATTGAATGATCATGTATAGCACGCGCCGTGTCTGCCTCTCGTACACATACAGAAGAATCAAACAGTTGTAATTAAATTAATAACAAAAGCGACAGTTTATTTTGACATAAAACATTAAGTTACTAACAGGTAAACAGCATAATAAAACAGTGATCATGCTCGAAAGACGAGGGTAAGCGGGGGAAAACATATACAGAGCGCGAGTAGTGAGGTGAAATACATCAAATATACTTGGTATAATTAACAAGGACTCAGTAGTGTTTACCTGTAGTCCTCGACGACATAGCGCGTACTATAACAGAAAGCAGTCCGTTCATTAGTAAAGGGGTTTAAAACGAGAGCTCGGCCATGGCGGTTGGGGGAGGCCTACCTTGCCAGTGTCCGCGGGCCGCTTGTCGTCGGAGGCACCGTCCGAGCTGTCCGACGTCTGTCCCGCGTCCGCGCTAGTGCACGGGATAACGTACGGCAGCGTCGACACACTGCCTCTGCCTTTACCGCTGCCCCTTTGACCTGTACCACCTACATTTAGTTTACCTCTCGAATTTACACAATAATAGATTTAAGGTGAAACGTCTCAGTCGGCAATGCTTCAGAAAGAGTTGGCTCTAGTGTTTAAATAGGAACTGTTTGTTTTTATGAAGTACGTTTATGTATGCTGGTAACTACTTTTGTAATATTTTTCAAATACACGTCTTCCAGAAAAATAAAACATTTATCATCTATCATGAAATGTACAATTTTAAAATCCGGCCACGAAATATCCACGATGCGTTCGACCCGACTAAGGTGTTGCACCTTAACTATAATTCAACATGGAAGTGCATCTCAAGTCAGTATAACACATGCAGAGGGTCCGGTTTCTCGTGTAAAATTATAATTTTGTAATGATGGTCTACAAATACAAAATATAAAGAAGCTTAACGGAAATCAGGACATTGATCCGTAACAATAACTAGCGGGGAAAGGTAAAACAGTCACACTGAATAGTATATATATTATAAATAGGTCATATTTGATGGCGACAGTCAACAATCAACATTGCAAAGATAATGGTATACAAGAGGAATTGAGTCAACTTTACTAGGACTGATGAGGTCACTACGAAGTCAAATTTTCGAATATAAACAATTCTAATTAAACGCCTCAGGGCGTCTTATTCGTTTTATTCCAGCTTACAAGTATGTTGTGTTTTAATATTTTATACTCCTAGCATGCAACTGTAAATATAGCACGACGTACTCAGTAACTAGTACCACCCCGATCGATATTATTACTAGAACGAGAAAGTGATAGATTATAGCGCTTGATAAATATTAAGTAATTATGGGAATTACATTATTTATTGATTAACAATAAATATTTTTCAAAAGTCATGCATCTTCTTTTCTCCGGTTTAGAATTCAAGTCCATTTATGCGTATATTGCACTTCCCTCCCCTTGGACTATATCCTTAGCAGTTTCTTTTTCAAAAAGTAAATTTGGAAAGGTGGGTTTCTTACTAAAAGGTATCCTCATCAACCCTAACGATCAGGTTTCATAAGATGCAGTGAATCCCAATTACGAGAAACGTCGTACTGATCATATTTCGCCCCTCGGTTGCATTCAGTGCGAACAGATCATGCGAATATCGACAAACCTTCACCCTCTTGCTCGCGCGCGCCGCCGCCGGCGCCGCCCGGTATCACTATCTTGAGCGGCGGAACTTTCGGCGCGCTCGACTCTTGGCTCTTGGGCTCGTCGCCATCGTCCCCGTCTTTGTTCTGATTTGGCTTCGGACTAGCAACGGGGCTCTTCCGGTCCTGTTTGCCTGACTGCGAACCTGTCGCTCCCTTTGACCCCCCAGAAGACTTGCCCTAAATACAAATGCTTGCTATATAATGAAGCACATTATAGGAAAATAGTTACAAATAAAACATCAACTAATACATGAAATAATGAAAAAGATTCTATCATGGGATAAGTCCGAGGTAATAAATTTACGCTTTATGTTGTTATTGTATGTAATTGTGTGTTTTCATTGTACAATAAAGTTAATACAAACAAACAAATATCAACTAGTACACCGCGGAGAGAGCTTACGCTCCATTTTTATCAGGAATGAGCTAAGCTGTATAGACAAAGATTTGTTTGTATGATATTCTTTCCACCATTACGTGTGAAGATATGTGTAAAAATTTTGTCACATGATCTCCCGTTATCTTGTCACACCCATGTCATATTTGTGTATAAGTCATAAAATTATGATAAGTCAAACATAACTAACGAACACGTATTTATATTTTTTTACCCGTGGCTTTTATTTATCCCCTTATTTATTTTTCACGTTTTTATCAGTTAGTAGTGATGATTATCTTTGACTCATTGTCAGTGGCATATAAATATAACTCAAGTACAATTAAATACCAACGATATTTCAATAGTCGATAAATAAAATGTATCAATCCCTACAAGAAAGTAATGTCAATGCGACAAGATAACGGGGTCTACCCATCACACAGTCTTTGGCAAAATGAGTCTGCTCAGCAGCTCTTACCTGGTGACCGCCTTGCGAATTAGATTTCGCACCAGCGCCGCCTTTCCCCTGCGCCTGCAGGCTGCCCTTGCCAGAGGCACCGCACGCTTTGCTCCCTTGTGTGCCACCACTTTTGCCCAGAGGTGAGGCCCCTGTTTTACTTGCTGGACCCGGAGGCTTGCTACCAGTTAAAATCCTAAAAAAAATATAAGATTAACAATTTGCTGTTGGCTCGCCTCTCGCCACAAAGCTAGCACCGCGCCGCCGGATCTTTCAAAAACCGCGCCATTGGAGGGCGCCGAAAGTCTGCAAAACATTCTAGTGGACGAACTGTATAAGTAAATGCATATACTTTGTCATACATTTAACAGTGAAAAATTATTTTTCAAGCTTGCCACATTCCATTAACATGGAGACTGCAACTGGTCTTGACTATTTAAATGAGTAATTGACTTAATTTATTTATTATTCTATTTACCAGCCAAGCTTTTGTTGGTGTCATTGTGTGAAAAGAGACGCTAACAATAAGAAATACTTTTATCAGAATTCGCGTCACTTCAGCCTATCATTCCTAGAGCCACTCACCTCCCGGGTCCACCCCGCGCTACAGGGGCCGGCTTCCCCATGGGCTCTTTGTCTTCGTTTTCTTTCCGTTTCTTTCTTTTAGAAACATCGTCTTCTGTTGCCTCAGTCTCTTGGTTTTCATCAGCATACTGTCTTTTTGAACTTCCACTCGTTTCATCTTGAGTGGATGACACCACCCCACTGCTGAGTTGTGCGCCGTCTAAAATAAGTTACCTAGTTTGGTACAGCGTAGTAATAACATGTCAATTTTCAATTGCATTTACACTCTGTACTGACGACTGATACCATTTGGATTTCTTATGATTTCCTGATCACGGATCTGTCAGTCGTCTATTGATAAAGTGGTGGAGGGGGGTGGTAGGCGTAATCAAAGATGGCAGTCGCTCAGTTTCGTTTTTAACCCGGCGTAAATGAGGTGAATAATTGCTACACTAGCTATGAGGTGGGTAGAAGATACCCGAAACTTTAAAAAATCTTTTTTTGATATTATGGTTGTATAATTAGATTTTTTTTTCAGTTACATTAAAATAGTATCCATCCAACAATATCAGTAAATTAAGTACCAGCACTAATCGCAAAAAGCGCTATTTACTGAAATAAATAAACTTGAATTTCCTTTTGAAAAATACATGTTAAGGTATAGTTTAACTCCTGTTCACTTAAAAAATCTTACGGAATTCCAATTACTTTGGTTACATAATCAACACAAAAATAGTATTTTCTGATTAGTATGATGAAAATATGTTGTGAATTATAATAATGTCATACGTCTAATACACTGAAAAAAATAATGACAATGACTACGAGGTCGGGTGTGACGTGCCCAAGCCACGTTTGCACACGTGTATTTACCGTAGCCACCGTTGCAACATTAAACCTGTAACTGTACCCTAAACCTCACAGCCACACCTTAAGCTACTGCAAGGCCAGGACTTCCATGGAAATGGAAACATTAAATAAATTTGCAGAAAGCGAGTTATGAAACATAGTTTTTAATATTGGCCCGAGATATTTCCATGAATTGCTCAGTAACCATACTTTTTTGGAGTATTTATGTAATTACATTATTTGTAAATTATATAATTAGCAATCTAACAAGGTATGTATTATTGCGCTACGATTTCTAACCGCTGAGCTGAGATAAGTCGAACCGCGTCAACCGGGTGAGGATCATATTAATCTTTTTTTTTTAAATTTTCTGTATGTGTGATATCAAATGAAAGGGATTTCTGTGCTGATTCTTAAAATATAAAATAAAAATAAAAAAGCCTTTTATTTCTAAGTTAGTTTTAGACTTAGTACAGTTTAAGTTAAAGAATCAAAGTTTAAGAGTAAACACAATTAAAAAAAGTTTTTTTTTTGCTTAATTAACTTAGAACCCCTCTTTGGGTATAGGCCTCCTCTATAGAGTGCCATCTCTCCCTATCTAGGGCTATTTTTTTATCCAGTTCTTTCCTGCTACTTGAACGATGCCGTCTTCTCACCTTTGTCTTGGATGGCCCTGTTTTATTTTTCCTTGTGGCCCTTTCCAAGTGGTCGCAGATTTCGTCCATCGGCCGTCTTTTAAGCGTGCTATGTGTCCCGCCCATTTCCATTTTGCTTTCATTGCGTATTCTACGGCATCTATAATTTTTGTTTTTTTGTCTAATTACAATATTTTTTTATTTTTTGACTTTTTCTTATTTTTAGAAGTGACCTTTCCTTGGCCCTCTGACATACATTTATTTTGTTTATCATTTTCTTTGTGAATATCCATGTCTGGCAACCGTAAGTAAGACAAGGTAAAACTGATGTATTCATTATTCTCCTTTTTATTGAAATGGGAAGACTACTTTTTGTAATTTCTTTTAGAGCCCAAAATTAGTTCCATGACATAGTGATTCTCCTCTTTACCTCTTGTAGGCATGTATCCTCATCAAATGATATTCTTTTTCCCAAATATATATATTCTTTGACGTATTCCAGTGGCGTGTCTGATATAGTTATGTCAACTGTCTTACTGTTTGTCAGAACCTTCGTTTTTCGAAGTTCATTATAAGGCCTATTTTTGCACTATCTTCCTCTAGAAGGACTATCATATTCTTAAGGTTTCTTCCGCTCTGGGCTAGTATCGGCAAAACAAAGATGGCTAAGATATTTTCCATTTATTAGGATTCCCTTATTCTTCTAGTTGATTTTGTCATTATTGTTTCCAGAACTGCTATAAATATCTTTGGTGAAAGCGGGTCTCCCTGTCTGACGCCCTTTTTTATTTTTATTTCCGGGCCTTGGCTTTCCAGTAAGACTCGACTAGTGCTATGTTCATACATTTTTTTGATTATATTAATGCAGTCTTTAGGGATGTCGTTTTCTTCCAGTGCCGTCCAAATAGCTTTGTGCGAGATACTATCGAAAGCCTTTGTGTAGTGTACGAAACCTATATATAGATTGCTTCTGAAGTCTATATGTTTTCTATAATCTGATCTACTGTGTGTATGTGATCGATCGTAGAGAAGCCTTTCCGGAATCCTGCTTGCTCTACTGGTTGTTGGCTTTCGACGTAGACGATGATTCTTTTTTCGAATAGTATCGAAAACAATTTATATTTGCAGGATGATAAACTAACTGACCGATAGTTGCTGATGTCTTTAGGATCTCCTTTCTTGTATAGTAATTAATATTTGATTAATTCCATTCCGAGGACATTTTGCCAGTTTTTATAATCAAATTAAATATAAGTGTGAGATTGATGTAGCCAAATATATCACATCGTTAAGAACTTATTATGTTTAGAGATGGGTTGCATAAATGCCGAATAAATGTCCATTGCCAGGGCAAAAACATTAACAGAACCTTTGTTTACTTTTTCATTCAAATAACTACTTATGAGTATGCACAAAACATTGAAAAATTGTAAATGAAAAGAAAAAAAAGAAATTGATATTATGTTTAATGAATCTTAGTCAGAGTAGGAAAAATATCATTCCTTCGGCTTTCCAGTCGAGTCGACGGAACGCAAGCGCATTAAAACTGATTTATTGGGATATGCTAGATTTATTATGATTTAACGTGACTATGAATATGATTTACAAAATCACGATTAAGTTCCTGCTTCTTTATACTAAAATAAAATGATTTGTTTCTGCCTAGCGATCAGGCATTTATTTACTCTTGTTTTTCAAATACGCCCATTTATGCCCAATTTGTTTGTCTCGACCCATTTCTAATCATATCTGAATAGATCACAGACGTCGGCACGATTTTAATTTAATAATGAAAAAAAAAACTGCTAAATGAGGGTTTTTTCTAAATTGCTTTTTTGGAAAGTGAGAACGTAAAGCTTTTTTACGCACAATTGCGAAAAACGGCCACTTTTGGCGTATGTGCGTAGAAAAGCTTCACGTTCTTACTTTAAACTGTAAGTAGTTCATAAAATAGTTTAAAGGGTTAGTAAGCCTGGTCAAGACAAAATTTTAAATTTTATCTCCGTTTACTTTTAAATGCAGCACTGGACCCCGAAAATTCAGGTAGCCCCTTAAGATACGAGTTTATGATTCAGTTGAGAGGAACTTGCGTACTATACGATAAGTATTTAATATCTATCAGGAGATGATTGTGATTGATTGTCGGTTGTCGGCTAGTAATGAAAAGTAGCCTTATTATTAGTATTATTAAAATCAGCACAGAAAGCTGTTTCATTTGATACCACACATGATAGGTTTCAGAACATTTTATTTCCAATACAAAAAATATGACTATGGCCCTGACCCGGTTGACGCGGTTCGACCCCGCTCAGTGGTTAGATATTGCTAATTATATAATCTACAAATTATGTTATGACATAAGTACTCAAAAATTGCATGGTTACTGAGAAATTCATGGAAATACTCTCGGGCAATTATTAAAAAAACTTATATTTTATAAGATAACCCGCCCTCTATGGAAAGTAGATGGCAAATGTCAACGAAAAAAACTTTCATTATATTATATATATAGCATTAGCCCGCGACTTAGTCCGCGTAGAAGTTGAAATATTTTTAATTGGTTTGTACCGTTTGTTCGCGTTCGCGTTTATCAATTAATGGTTTTTTACTTTTTACTAATTACTAATTCAAAAATGTCATGTGTCTCGCTTCAAAAATATCGAAGATTCATACAAACTTGCAACCCCTATTTCATTCCCATAGTGATGTAATTTTCAAAATCGAATAAATGCATTATTATTTTTACTAACCACTAAAATAAATTAAATATTTCCTGTGTTTCACTTTAAAAATTACGAAGTTTCATACAAACTGGCAACCGCTTTTTTACCCCCTTAGGGATGGAATTTCCAAAAATTCCTTTTTAACGGACGTTTTCTAGTCACAATCCACCTTCCTGCCAAATTTCATCTCCACTGGCTAAGTAGTTTTCGAGATTTCGTGATGAGTGAAGAAAAAGATAGATAGAAGATAAGCTTTCAAAATTCGTTTACAGTTGGGAAATCGGTGTAGTACATACCTAAAAAGCGTAATACATAATAACGAAACTGAGCGGTCGCTATCTTTGATTGTTCCTACCAGCGACATTCCATAAGCCTGTTGATTTCGGCCAGGAAGCACACAGGCCTTTGTAGGTCAAATTCGCACTCCAGACCCGAGAGCGTTTCGGCCGGTCCGAAGGAGTTAGTAAATATGAATCAAGTGAGGTTACAAATGCACGTTGATTTCGGCCAGGAACCACACAGGCTTTCGTAGTTACAAGCTTGTATCCATAACAATGACCTTAAGAGGTTAAAGTACTCCTCAAGACGAATCGATTGAGCTCATACTTGGTGGGGTTATGTTGTTTTATCATAGACACCATGATTTATCATAGATGTCATTTTTTGGCTTCGCCGTAGTTTGGTAAAAAACTACAAATTATCTCGCAGTCGGGGTTTTTTAAATAATTACCTACTTGATGTTTGATTTTATGTGTGTATAACAATAGATTAACCAATTTATGTATTTATACTACGAAATGTGTTTTTTTTTTTGCTGTCTCCTGTATAACTTGAATAAACTTCGGGTAAATTATTTTAACAACATTTAAAAAACTCATAAGATCCACCATTAAAACACAGAACGCTTCCTGGCCGAAATGGACAGGCATATCACATATGTAATCTCACTTAATCCCGTTTACATTTTCCAATACCCTGTAGGGCTCGGGCCGGCCGATACGCTCTGGATTTTGGAATGAGTTTCAACTACAAAAGCCTGTGTGCTTCCTGGCCGAAATCAATATGAATTTGTAACCTCACTTGTTTAATAATACTTACTCCAATTGCCTGTAGGGAAAACGGCCGAAAACGCTCTGGGGTTTGGAGTGCGAATTTTAACTACAAAGGCCTGCGTGCTTCCTGGCCGAAATCAACAGGCTTATGGAATGTCGCCTCCTACCACCCATCTCCTTCACCGCTGTAACACTTGACGACCGGCAGTTCCATGATCAGTACATTACAAGGAATCCAACGATAACACTAATAGGTATAGAGAAGAAGTACAAATAAAACTTGGTTTCTACGAGGGGTATATTCAATAAATAGTGATAATGCGATACATTCTCCTAGGAAAGAAAAGAAATTAATACTGGCAGGCATAGCCCAGACATTAGTTCCCTTTTTTTAAATCGAAGACGTTTGTATTCACCGCGTCGGAGCGTGTTCTTAGAAATGGATAAAATTAAAATTCGAGCGGTAATAAAATATCTCTGCATGAAAAAATTACTACGAAGCAGTTAAATCAAGACTTGAGAGCAACATTAGGGGTTCATGCTCTTCCATATTCTGCGGTTAATGAACGCGTTGATGTGCTGAGTTCAAGCGAGGAATAACTTCCACTAAAGACGACCAACGCACGGAACGCCCTACATCGGCAGTGACTGAACAAATGATTAAAAAAGTTGAAAACATTGTCTTGGCGTACCGTCGTGCAACTGTTTCTTTTTATAGCTGAAGAAGTAAAGATTTCGATAGGACGTGTCTAAAATATTATACGCGACTATTTGGGTATGAAAAAAGTGTCAGCGCGCTGGATGCCCAGAATGCTTTCTGACGCGCAGAAACAAACGAGACAGAGAATTCAACAAAGCTGAATTCTGAATTTGATGCAACAAGATGCTAACCGATTTTTGGCTAGATTCATAACTATGGATGAAATATAGCTTCATCATTATGACCTGGACACGAAAAAACTGTCCATGACTTGGAAGAGCGGTCATCTCCAACACCGAAAAAATTGAAGGTGATTCCATCCACCGGTACGTCATGGCCTCTCTTTTATGGGACAGCCAAGGTGTGGTCACTTATTCATGGAGGACCTTAATCATAGAGCCACTATTACAAGGACTATGTACGCAGGACAAACTTGCTTCAGTTGTTTTGTTTCACCAAGATAACGACCCCGCGCACAAGGCATCGCACATATGGCGAAGCGCAGCGCAGAGCATTTTTTACTGCCAAACTATTATTGACATTGTCATCTTTGAAATAATATCCAAAATCAATCATAACAATATTTACGCACATATGGCGAATTTCGACTAGGCTGCAAGTATTGTGTTAATTAATTTTGGATGTGCGCCGACCCTTGGTCAAGAGTTGCGATGGCTGCAATGCAAGAAGGTGGCTTTGAATTGATGGAACATCCTCCATATTCACCGGACCCGCTCCTAGAGATTTCTACCTATTTCCACGGTTAAAGGAACATCTCAGGGACCAGAAATTTGAAGATGATGACGCAGTAGTTGCCGCCATACACGATTTTTTAAGGGATCAGGAAGATTTTTTTTTGAAAGGGAATTTTAGCTTTAGTAAAAAGATATACTCGTATCCAGTGTATAAGCCTGAAAGGTGACTACGTCAAAATGACATATTATTTAATAAAAAATAATTGCGCGGTACTCATTCTCACTTTTTATTGAACATCCCTAGTAGGACTTTTGACGAAAAATGCTCTAGATATGTTTTATTTTTTAAAATATTTAGACATTGAAACGCAAAGATTTGTAATAATAACATTATTCAACTATTTATACTCATATAGTAAAAAAGCATCGAAATCCGTTTGGTGAATAAACCGAACAGACTATGCTAAAAGCAACTTATTCTTTGTTTATTTTTTGGCCAGGTGTTATGTCTTACAGCTGGATTATAGCTAAAGATTTAATAATATACAAGAGATAAAAAAATAATTCTTCTCCGCCTAATAAGAGGTTTTAATGAGTAAAAGTAGACTTACCATCCCTATTATCCGAGGCGGACCCTTTTTCCTGCGAGGAGTCCTTGCCCTCGAAATGATCGCCCTGCGCTAGGCCTTCCATATTGCTTCGCTTGCTGCTGTCGCTGGTCGCATTGCAACCCTTTTTGCCGCTGTCATCCCTTGCGCGACCGACGTGTGACGCTCTAACGTTATTGTCTGCACCAGATAAAAATCAGTTCCAAGTTATTGTACTCATAACAGTAAAGAATATAATAAGAGGTATCACTGGTAGTCAGTAGGGGAAAAGTTTCTTCGTATTTATAAAGCTAAAAAAAATTGTCGTGTCACCGACGATGATCCCATCATCGCACATGCCGGCTAGGAAGGCCCAATGGAAGAGTCGCCTATCTCGACGTCTGTTAGCACTGTCCTAGAGGAACCTTCGTCTTATGGTTGACATCTTTGCTCGTCATTGTGCACTAAATAGAAATTTTTAGAATTCCGTACAAAAAATGAAAAAGCCGATGGCTTATGGATCACTCGTGCGTCTGTCTGTCCGTCCGTGTCAGACAATTAGCTCCGAATCTACTGGACCAAATCAGGTTAAATTTTGAGGGACGTTGCAATCCTATGACCCAAACACAGAGGTGCAAAATAAATATTTTTTTTTTTAAATAAGGGTCATTTAAGATTTTTTTTTTAAATTTTCCAATGTGTCTCACATTGGAAAATTTAAAAAAAAAAGTTATGCAAACGTTACTGTGTCATACATCTAATTAAAGGACTCGTATGAGGATCTCAAATATATTGTTGTTATTAATGTATAATAAATAGTTATGATTTTATTCATAAAAGAAGACGAAAATTGACCATTCCTACTGATCTCCGAAACTATTGAGCCTAAAATTAAAAAAAAAAAATAGTTCATTGCTTGTAAATTACAGGAAAAATAAGGAAATAAATATTTTTTAAAAATAAGGGTCATTTGTGATGGACGAATTAGAAATTAAAAAAAAATTGCAATCTTTACTGTGTCGTAAATCAAATGAAAGGGCTCGTAATGAAAATCTCAAATATATTTTAGTTATTATCTTAAAATAAATAGTTTTAATTTTATTTATGAACTATGACAAAAATTGACCATTACCCCAATTGAGCTCCGAAACTACTGAGCCTAAAATTTTGAAAAAAAAAATACTATATGTATATAGTTCATTGCTTGTAGATTACAGGAAAATTAATATGAGAATTCTATGAATTGAAAGTGGTATACCCAATATAATACGTTCACTTACGGAAAATCTTTGGCATTGTACGGAACCCTTTCCACGCGAGTTCAACTCGCACTTGGTCGGTTTTTTATTACCTATAGTCCTCTGTGCAGGGTATGCTTATGTCACAGTTGGATTGTATAATCCGCTGTTTAAAAAATCTCTTAGCTGTTTGGAATTACAGCTCGGTTTTATAAAACAGCTAAAAACCGTTCAGCTGCATTGTCAATGTGTTACGTTTAACAAAACAACTAACGTTTAGATTGCCACTTGTAGCTGTCAGTACCAACATCAAATAAATATGGCCCCGTAAGGTAAATTCTGAACCGCGGTTCGAATATAGCAGATTTTTATTAAGAGACATTATCTATGATTTTGGACTGTAAATGGTTGAGAAGAAAAAAGCAGACCTTCAGCTTGGTTCGCATATTGTTATTTCGACGCCCGCCTTCCGGCAATATGGAAAGTTCATGTTGAGAAAATGAAAGCGATAAGAAACCACTACGCCATTCAATTGAATCAAGCTTATTACTATCCATATTGGTGTTCTATGATGTTGGAGACTGGATTACATAGTAACAAGTTTAATTCAGATTTATATTCATGCCACGCGTGATTAAAAAATAAGATAATCTACTATTGCGCCGTCATAGATTTGTTGGATACTACACAATTTCCAGACATAATCGATATCTTCGCTCAGAGAAAGTGGAAGTGGGCGGGCCAGTTAAGCCAGAGAAGATGGAGTCAGAGAGTTGTGGAATAGAGACCGAGACAGGGCCACATGAGCATGTGGAAGGCTGTGTTGGGATGGGCCGATAACATCACCCAAGTAATGACAAAGAACTGGACGAGAAAACCTCAAGACTGGAGAGAATGGTATGCCTACGAGGAGATCTACACTCAAAAGTAAGTGGAGAAAGGTTAAAAGAAGAAGAGGAAGATTACACAGTTTTATACTTTTTTTTTATTTCATTTTATTAACCCTACACGTGGTCCGAACGTGCAGTTAGCTGTTTTATTGAACGTAACACATTGACAATCCGGCTAAACGATTTCCAGCTGTTTTATAAAACCGAGCTGTAATGCAAAACCGCTAGGGGTTTTGTCAAAAAGCGGATTATTCAATCCAACTGCGAATATGCACCGAGGAAAAAGAAACAGCGAGCCCTCTTTTCCTCGACAGCGAAGGTGTCACAGACATAAAAAGAAGGTTCCTAAAACAGCCGGGCGCCATGGAGGAAGCGTGGTCTTAACAGCCGTCCTACGCTTCCTACAGGGTTTTTGTTGGCTCGGGAACTAACAGCGTTTACACATTCCGCCGCAGCGGCAGCGTTTTTTCCCGTTTTAACGCTCTAAGGCTGGCGCTGCAAGATTAGTTCAACGATGCGTCCAATTTGCGAAAACACGTCCACGACGATAAATAACATAAAAAATACGAAAACACTTTTCCTCTGATCTAATATGAGAAAGTATAAACAGCTAAAGCAGGGCGTCCAACGAAAGTCATTTACGAAACTGCAATACGGGGCTTAGTCTAGTATTATTAGGCTTAGCCTAAAAATTTTGGGTGGAGTGAAGAGAAGTTGAATAACAGCATCTCCATGGGTGACCATGCACACCACCTGCACTCATGATAAAACAAACGTGCTTGCTGTTATGCATGGTCTGCAAACTTTATTCAGTATAAATCCTTCAGTTTTATAACATGCACTACAATATCTTACGAGACGATTTGACATACAACTTGCAGTAACAAAGAACTGATTAAATAAAAATTGCTCCATTTATATTTTTTATTAAATCAGTATAATATTTTTATTCAATCAGTACAATATTTTTAGCTATACCTTTTTATAAGAGGTATACCCATAAACAACATCAATAAATAAGAATTGTGTAACAGTTTAATGAATACTAATTGTAAGGCATAATTATTATAAGGAAACAAAACAATGTGCATTTATTAACAGTTTACTTTATTATCACATTCGTAAAAACCCAATTATTAGATATATTTTAATTTTCAAAAAAAGTTGAGGTCAGAAACACGGCTTGGTGCAAACTTATAGCCAAATCATTTATACTGTTTCAGCTATTCCTCCTCCTCTCCGCAAGGTCTTTGCTATTCTTGGGTGACCATTGACATACATATAGAAGAAAAAGCGGGATCCGAAGCAGCAGAGCTGAGGATGCAATAGGGAACATGCGAAGATGAAGGTACACACTTAATTAAGAATTAGATTTAACTATTTTCTCTTATATAGTTGAGGTCAACTGTAACAGATCCTTCCATTCCAATTCATATTATCTTTGTAAACTGATACATATGCCTGCCTGTTCCAGACCTTCCAATTTCACCAGAAAGGTCTTAGGCCACAATAAAGCCCTTCTGGTAAGTGAACCAATACTGCCTTAATGAATTTCTTTCGGTGTTTCTTCTTCGCAGTGGTAGTTTCAAATCACTAGTATTGGTAGCTTTTTTTTTTTAATGAAATTAATTTAATGTATATATTTAGATGAACAAATTGATGTGTATAAGTGCCTGTAAAAGCTCCATTAGACAGTTTAGTAGCAAAGTGGCAGATGAAAGTACTTCTTTCATATGCATTAAAATCTGGAATGAATAGCAAAAATAACTTTTGTGTAAGAAAAATTTATTTAATTAAATAATAATTTCAATCCAGTATCAGATTGTGACCAATAAATTGAAATAAAATAATAACTGGAAATTTAATTTATTATTGGAACAAAGATTAATATAGATTATTCCAAAAATTAGAAAAAGTTTCAGGCGTTTTGAATTAATTTCTAAAACCATTTGTAAAATGGACGTGAGCAATGAGAAGTGAGATTATTTTGTGACTTTATATTTTTAAGCCCCGACGGAAAAAGAAGGGTGTTATAAGTTTGCGTTTGATCCCGATGAGTAACACCCTCTTGAGTAACAGTTACTGAAGAGGAAAAAACTTCCCAATGAGTTCTAGTGTTACTCATTGCAGCATTCCTGCCAAGTACCACTTAAGATGCAGTGTTGTTCTTGATGGGAATTTTATATTCCCATTGAGTAACAGTGACATAATGAAGTACTTAAAGGTTAAATTAAACCCCACTATAGATATCAGAAATTTTGTTATATGTAGGGTTTAGATATAAAAGATAATAATGGTACATAACCCTTCATGCATGAGTCCGACTAGCACTTGGCTGGTAATTCCAATTTATTTTTTAATTTTTTAAAAGCTTATTATTTAATTAAAAGTTATATTTAGCTATAAAATAATTTATTTTTAACCCAGTGCAATTCCCTATTGACCTTTATTGTTAGATGGTGGCCAAGTGACAATGATCCCTGCAGCATGAACATCAGTTTTGATAAATTATAAATTCAGAATCAAGTACATACCTATTAAGTTTTATTCAACAAAACGCCTCTAAAACGATTTGGAATTCAAAATAAGTTTTAGTAACAGAACTGATTATTTCTGATTAGATTCAAAATTTTGATATTTTATTGTAAAGTGCTCTCGAACTGCTCGAACGTGTATAAGTTCTATGGCCGGAATCAGCTGTAGCAGTTTTACTAGCCAATGAAGAGATGGCAAACTGAGAAAGTCAAATTTGCCAGTAACGCAATCACCTTTCAACTCCACTCAAATGCGATAATTAGTTTACACTGAAAACATTGCACTATCAGCTATTAACATTCAGACGACATAAAGTAATTCCGCTGTCCAAATAATCACATTGTCACGTCAGTTAGGTCATAATTAGCTTTACACAAGGGTCATAGCACGAGTACTTTGCGGCGTTCATTTATATTCATGAAATGCGAATCAAAAATATATATCACGTAACTCCCCTTTATTGTGCGAGAGCGTCCTCCTTTGCATTTCACGTCTTGGATCAGTTTGATTAGTATTTACTTGCTATTCACTAGAAATTGTATTAGGTATAAAAATTCTACTCTTTGGTCTACAAGACCGTAACAAAGTTGGCGCTAAAGAGCGGCCATCACTCGACAGCTAGAGAAACACGCCCCATATGTTACTTTACACGCAAGAGTTGAAATGTTTGACGACAGGTTTTATGAAAAACAAAACACATAGGTACTGCGTGAACCTAGAAAAAGACAAATAACTTTAATACCATATTCAAAAGTGCTATATTTCATAAAAAGGCATACCGTTAATAATTATATACAAATTAAAAACTGACTTTAATCAAATCGAAGGATGGAACGGAACGCACGACGCGGGTTGATTTGAACGATGTTCACACCGGTTGTACCAAGTGTCATCATCACAGAATGTCACTGTGTCAAAGAATGCGTTCCGTTTCACGCGTGAATAGTTTAGATAAGTAAGTTTTGCCCGATCTTAAAAATAAGGTAAAGGAAAGTTTGTAGATCTCTTCTTATTGCAAAACAACCGGTAAGTACTATATACTATCGCATATTGTTCTCTGTGGTAGGTGTAAATACTTTGAAAGTTAGGAGACGCTGTTTTAAAAGCCGGAGTCACACATCACAACGACTGATTTGCACATTATTGAATGAGGGACTTTCTGAGCCACTTCCTTAAAAAAAAAAATTGATGGCGTTGTAAAACGCTGGCGGTAGGGATATGCAAATTTTCAAAAGTATCGATACTTTACTCGATACCAGTATCGTTTCAAAAGTATCGGAACGAAAGTATCGAGTACTTTTTAATACTTTTACTAAAAACCTGGAGTGTTGTTTGTGTTGATAAGTTTCACAAAAAAATCTAGCAGGAACGTGTCATTAATATCCAATAGATATTTAGATACTGTTAGACATAACGTAAAAATTTGGAGAAAATAATACATAGAACTACAATTAAATTGAAAATGGTATTTTTTTATTTTTGAGTAAGGTTAGGCACATTAAAAATCACCAATAAGTTCAAAAAACTCAAAAGGGCAAACGCCTCATAACGCTTATTTACGTCACCTTTATGTGAGTTGTACTTACATACGCAGTGTTGCTACTCGTTATTTCAGGAATATGTCAGATAATTACTTTTCTACCATTAAGGAAGTGAAAGATCCTGTGCAAATAATGGAATATTGCATTATTTGCACTGCAATTTTCAGTTCCTTCCTAAAAAAGCTCCTGAAACAGTCAATATAATACAATGGTAACACACATAAGTGCTTGGCAATGAGTCGGAATTCCCTGAATAATGCCTTAGGTTTAGTAATAATGTTTTGTTTGAAATATAAATTAAAAATTTTCAATTTTCTCATTACTTTATAAGAAATGAGGATAAGAAGAAGAAGGAAATTATCGATACTTCTGAAAAAGTATCGATACCTCGAAAGTATCGGAACATAAGTATCGATTTCAAAAGTACTTGGTATCAAAACAAAAGTATCGATACCTCAATAGCTGGTGGTCTTTAAGCGCCGTCCGGCACTCATAGAGCACCAGACCTTACTTATTTTCTCAAAAACCAAATGTAAGGGATTAAGGGACTTACCTTTAGCGCCGGGTACCTGTTAATTGGCCGTCGGTCCAACCTAGCAAGTACGCATACACTAATAGTACAAACTTACTCTACTTAATCCCATACATTTGGTTTCTGAGAAAATAAGTAAGGTCTGGCGGCCCTGGGATCTTGGACTATCAATGTGGCTATGAAAACCAGTGGACTCGTATGGAACAGCGTGAAGCTCCCTTGAAGCCATCAAAGGACCTGCACCAATCTTTGATTGTATATTTAGGATTATGGTTAGGTTAGGAATAAAGAAATAAATGCTATGGTTTTCCTGGTTTTGCTGTTGTTTCGATAGTTTCTGTTGTTGTGATTGTGAGTGATAATCTTTTTTTCTATTGACTTTGAACCTCTTGCTTTGGACTCTGATTACAGCTTTATATGAAGACCTGGCTATCATACAACGTGGAAGGGACATACCCATAATAAATCGAACCACAGACTATCACCATAGTACTTATAAAAACACAAAACACAAAAAAAAATCGGCATTTCCATAAAATATTGTGCAGCCGCCCGGGCAATTTGTATGGGAATGTCGAATTCTTTTTGAAGTGAAAACTTCTTTAGCGGCGTTTTACACTTTTTTGTAAAGGGGAAAAAAGTGTACAACTTGCGTCAGGGCGTCAGGACAAGTGACCTGATCGAAAATTCGTAAGACAGCCGGCGCGGCGCGGCGTAGGAGAGGAAGTATCCTCCTCTCTTTCTACGGCGCGGCGAAAATGTATGCCTGCGCCTACTGTTTCGTTTAGGCGGCGGAGGGCGCTTGCGCGAATGTTCGTGTGTGTTTATGTTACAGCGTGCCACGCGCATCCATAGAAATGCATAACGTTAATATTCAAGTTTTCACTTTTGCTGGCACTCCCGGAGTGCAACCCTTCGTTTTTTTTTGTTGTTACTTTATTATACTAAAGCGATCTAGTATACCCCTACTACTGTGACGACTTGACTACAATATTTTGACATCAACTAATTGGACAATATTTAGGCTAAGGTTCATAATCATACTCACTACTACTGGCACTGCCAGCAGTGCCAGCGATGCACAGCGCCATCTATGATTGTTTAATGGAACGTTGCCGGGAAAGTCTCTCATTGAAGTGCCATTTTTAAACACAGCGTCACCTATACCAATGTTATCTCCATACAAAACATCGTTTGTTTGGTGACTCCGTGTTCGAAAATTGGCACCATTGATCTTACACGATTCGCAAGGATAAAACGAGTGGTCTTGAATGACATAGAGCAAAAACATGTACCTCGTCGTACGGAATATTAGTATATAGGACGTCGCCGTACGGAATATTCAGATTCTATTTTCTAACCTTAAGATTCTGATTCTGGCCGCACGGAATCCCATAAAAATTGGCTGTTATCCGTCGACGTCTGGAATATGAGGCTGGATTTTTCAGAATCGAACGTTCTTTTCAGAGCGATGAGGTGAGAAGCGTTCAAAGGATGCATTTTTTAAATTAACTTGTCACATAACGTATGGATTGCGCGAGCGTTTCCAAAGAGGAGCATTTTAGTATGCCACGGATGTGCAACGAGTGGTCTTCTTGACCACTCGTAATTTTGACATTAGTAGCGTAGATGAACAGTTCTCAAAAAAATTGTACCTGGCTGAATTTAGGTGTCCTTCACATTCAAGATTAAGACAAATAATCAGGTGCAAGTATAATCCAAAACGTTTCTATTAGGTTATTGCGTAGTTCAATCAATATAATTTATGATAATATGTACCATTACAATGCCACAAAACATTTAAAAAAAAACTACAAAAATTGGTTAATATCAATGTATGGGTTTTTCGATGTTCGCCCCAAATCATTCAATATAAAAACTCATTTTTTTACTAATGTTATTTACTACTTTTTACTCGACTACGGCAAAAGGAGGGTTATGATTTTGACAGGCTATGTATGTATGTATGTATGTTTATCTGTTCCCTCGTAACTTCTAAACTACTTATCAGAATTCGACAAATGACATATCATTAGAAGCGTCTTAATTGTCCGCTGGTTATAGGCTATATGGGGTTTCACAAAATCTAACGTGACGCCCTCTAGCGGACAAAACATACAGAGTAAAAAAATAAAGTTAAGATAAATATGCCGTGTTTGGTATCATTTGAAAGCGCTTTACTTGTACATTTTGAATATATATATATTACTAGCATTTGCTTGTGACTTTACCTGTATTCATGGGCTGATTGCATATAATTCACATCTTTTCGTTCATAGCTTCTTTACTACTTATCAGAATAAGACCACTGCAGTACCATTAGAAGGGCCTTGATATTCTGTTGGTTATGAGCTATAAAGATTGTCACCAAATTTAGTATTGCGCCCTCTAGCGGACAAAAAGTTCTATGTTAATATAAAATTAAAATAAATATACCGTGTTTGGTATCACTTGAAAGAGCTTCACGAGTACTTTATGCTTATACATAATTACAAGAATGCTTTAATGATGTTAAATATGAGCGATAAGAGTAAAGCGCGGATCAAGGGGAACTGTGAATCGCTTTATGCAATGTAGAGCAGTGTGAACGTTAATAGAATATATCATTAGTTCATCAATTTAACTTTTGTTAATATTATGCGCCACAAATACACTTTAACACCAAAATAGTACAAATAATAAAAAGTAAAAAAACTAAAACCCAACAAAGTGCTACGGTAGGTAGGTATATGTAACGTGTGACTACGCCTTTCCAAACATGAAAATTTATCTCTACATAGTGAATATTGCATACTTCAGAATAGTATTGAATAGCATTGAATATGACATTATTGTCAATTTACAACGAAGGCATCTTGGTAGAGTCTACTGTGTCCATTTACTTGCAACTACATTAGCAACTTTGTTCAGTTCAGTATTCTGAAAATCTTGTTTTATACTTTTTCAGCGTCGTTTTTGTCGTAGTTGGGTTTTAGTTTTTTTACTTTTTATTATTAAACAGTGGTGTTTTAATTATTATTGTGCTGAATAATTGCCCCTTTACTAGTCATTCTTTCAATTATTTACATGTTACAAACAATTTTTAAAGTTGTCCTAGCAAAATCAAAATTTTACGTATTAATTTTGTTACCGTGTTATTTCCCAATGATAAAAACTATATTTTGACGAAAGTGAATTTTAAAGGAGGCTATATTCTTATTCTAATGCATAGCCAAAATTAATTAAAATTGCTTGTCAAATATCAGTGTAAAATCAAAGCAAGTGTTGGTTTTTAGAGTTTAAAAAGAAACCATCCAAAAAGCAGTCTATACCAAGAATTAAGAAATAAAAGACATATTTTCTACTAGCTTTTAGCCGCGACTAGTATATCTTTTGTAATAAAGTCTACTCTTGTATGGCAAAATGGGATTTCTCATACAACGCTTCGCTCACCTTTTCATTCCCTCAATAAATTATTTTTGAGATATAATCTATTCTATATCCTCCCCGGCCCCGGGTCTCAAACTATATTCATATCAAATTTCATCTAAATCGGTTCAGTGGTTGAAGCGTGAAGAGATACCAGACAGACCGCAGACAGACAGAGTACGTAACATTCACATTTATATAAATACATACACACACTTACATACACAATATTGTTTGGAAGTATAGATTGGATTGTAGAAGCAATTTCTTGATTCATATTGATAAACAAAAATAATACTTTTAGCCTAGTATATAAAATTTCAAGGTAAATTGTAAAAAACGGCTTAATTTTTTATTTAAGTATTAATATTGATCTTCAACCTATTGAATTTCGAAATTAATACTTTTTATTCAAGTGTGTTTAGGTTTATACATAACTTTATTGTCCATAAATTGCAATAATGTTAATATTTGACGTAAAATTACTATTTTTATAATTAATTTTGTTTAAATAAATAGTACCTAACAAAATTGAACACAAGTAGTAACCATGTCCAGGAAAAAACTGCTTTTAAACTTGAGCTGTAGCTAATAAATTGATACCATTTATAAATAATGCAAGATGAATATTACCTACACCTAATTTTCCATTAAAAGCCAGTAAAGGCACGCTTTTGAAAAAAACACAAAAATAAAGTAGGGTACAAAGTTTTGAGAACTGCACAGATATGTCAAAGAAAACTTATGGAGAACCTATTCCGATTCATGGTGTTTTTTTTATTAATGTAGAATTTTTAGAAAACCATAGACATATTTTTGAAGTTTTCTGAAAACAATATTGTTTTTCGCTAGAGATGGGCGGTGGATAAATATTCAATCTACCAATTTGAGTATTTACTCAGTAGATTGAGTAAATACCCGATAAATATCCGTATCTAAGCATTTGGTGAGTAGATTGATTTACTTATATGAGTATTGACTTCGCAATTACTGTCGGAAAGTGTGTACATACGCTATAATATGCTTAAAATGTAGGTAGACGTGCAATTCCCTCGATTATTCATGCCGAATATTTACCTGAATCTATTTTGCGTGAAAATTATATATTCATGAGATATATCCATTTATTTATACATAAGATAACGTTTTCACACATTTCTAAACATAATTAGAGGTCTTGCACTCGATTATGAATAAATATTCCAATCTACTCACCAAATGGGTATATACAACGTGGCTATACTAGGTCACTAAGTCAAAAAGTAATAAGTCAAAAATAAAATATTCAGCAGTTCCATACAAAAGAGTCCAGCTGCCCGGGCAATTCATAGAGTACTATAATATAACTGAAGTAGAAAGCCATCTCGCGTAACTTTTGTGCCAACAATTTAAGCTGCAAACCTGCAAATGTAGTGTCATCTATTAATATTATTCCAAAATAAAATAAAATTCAAATATAAATATAATTTGCATTGAGGTGTGATTTGAACCTGAGATTCCTGAGATATCTGTTGAGTCTATTGCGTTAACCACTACACCATTCAGGCTTAGTACTGCAGATGCAAAATTTTAGCTTATAAAGTTAACAATTAATAGAAAAACTAATAAAAGACTTTGAATTTTTTGCCATTGTGGGTGCCATGCCAGCCATGTCGATTTTTTTTGTTTTTGACTGTTATTTTAGTTTTATTATACAACGTGGAATGGCATGCCCGTAATAAATCGAACCACAGGCTATCCTAGATTACTATAGTATAATGAATATAAAATAACAGCCAAAACACAAAAAAAAATCGACATTTCATGCAAAAGTGTACGGCCGCCCGGGCCATTTGTATAGGAAAGTCAACATTATTGTAGCTATTTGGTTGTTATTTTAATTTCATTATACTATAGTGAGCTAAAGTAAAGCCCGTTATTAAATTTATTACAGGTATGTCCCTTCTAGTCTAAGAGCCCATGAGGGCCAGACCTTCCTATTGTCCATAAGTATGAAAGTTCTTCCATGTGTGTCCCCAACACAGGTAAGAATGATCCCCACTCGTGAAACCTGGATCATGGTTCCTTTGGCAGGTAACAGGTAACAAAGGTGTATAAAATCTTATCTCCAATTTATTAAGTTACCAAGCTCAATTTTTTTTGTATTTTATTCGTAACAGCATTAAAACTCACGATGCTCATTGCCAGACATATAGTATAGTTACAAACCTCCGCCGGACACCCCTAAACTATAATTCTCTGTAATTATACTTACCTTATATTAGGAAAGCTGAATTTTATAAATGTTATTCAGAGAATTATTAAACTGAGTTTTCTCAGTAGCCAGACAGTTTTTTGGGTTCTATAATCCATGAAACCTGGATCGTGGTTCCTTTGGCAGGTAACAGGTAACAAAGGTGTACACTTAAGCTACCACTTCGTCCTTATGCGTCTAGGAGGATTATAGAACCCAAAAAACTGTCTGGCTACTGAGAAAACTCAGTTTAATAATTCTCTGAATAACATTTATAAAATTCAGCTTCCTAATATAAGGTAAGTATAATTACAGAGAATTATAGTTTAGGGGTGTCCGGCGGAGGTTTGTAACTATACTATATGTCTGGCAAGGAGCATCGTAAGTTTTGATGCTGTTACAAATAAAATACAAAAAAATTGAGCTTGGTAACTTAATAAATTGGAGATAAGATTTTATACACCTTTGTTACCTGTTACCTGCCAAAGGAACCACGATCCAGGTTTCATGGATTATAGAACCCAAAAAACTGTCTGGCTACTGAGAAAACTCAGTTTAATAATTCTCTGAATAACATTTATAAAATTCAGCTTTCCTAATATAAGGTAAGTATAATTACAGAGAATTATAGTTTAGGGGTGTCCGGCGGAGGTTTGTAACTATACTATATGTCTGGCAAGGAGCATCGTAAGTTTTGATGCTGTTACAAATAAAATACAAAAAAATTGAGCTTTGTAACTTAATAAATTAGAGATAAGATTTTATACACCTTTGTTACCTGTTACCTGCCAAAGGAACCACGATCCAGGTTTCATGGGTCATTCTTACCTGTGTTGGGGACACACATGGAAGAACTTTCGTACTTACGGACGATAGGAAGGTCTGGCCCTCATGGGCTCTTGCTCTATTCCACGTTGTATGAGTGCATACTCGTATCGAGTCAATATCCAAAGTGAGAGTAAATATCGGGTAATTGCCCATCTCCATTTTATGCTGACATGACGGTTTTAAAAATTCGGCCAAATGGTATTTTACGCGAGCGGTGAGATGGGAAACTACGTTTTGTGTTTCGGTGAAAAATAGCACTGCAGATTACGTTCAGATTCTTAATGTAAGAACGCACGTCTTTTCATACATTTCTATACTGACAATACTGGTATTCAGATTCTGAAGATTTTAAGAGAGCGCATTAATTTATAAAAAAATGCTTGTTTTTAAAAGTTAGGTAGGATTATTCACAAAATTATATCTGAAAGTAAAAAGATATATTTATTATTTTAAAAAGGGTAAATAAATTATATACGTAATGTATATTGTGATGATGACACTGATGACCTTCCTAATTTCATTTGTATATCATTCTTAGATATTTTATGCCTTTAAATGATGCTACGCTAATGATACTGAAATGCTGTAGAGATGAAAAATCGGCGGGATATTGAGGTAATTTGATATTGGCTCCCTAGTCTAGGAAGCCCGAAGTAAACCTGTTCAAATTAGGAGGATGAATTCGATATAAATATTTATCGTCATAAGTTGACCACTAAACGGAAATACGACTTGGCATGACCGTTATGTCATACATAGCTTAGATTTCTTCTTGAAAGTCAATTCCCCTGGTGTATTGACCTAGAGGGCTTCATCATCATATCAGGCACAGAAAGTCCACTGCTGGACAAAGGACACAAGGCTTGATCAATACTTAATTTCAAATAGGTACAAAACGTATAAAACTTATAAAAGATTACTGTCGTAATCTACGTGACATAACCGTATGATGGTTGTTGACTTTAAGTACATAGTTTAAGCTTTCAACTGTATGTATTATTTTTTGTAAGTATTATTACAATGTTTTTCATACTATACCCCTCTTTATTGTCTTGATTCGTAATTTCCTGCTTTTGTCCCTCTTCACACTCCCTTAATCAGGCTACTTCATCACAGTTTTCTATAACCGTTCCTTTTTGCAGTGTTTGCTCCACGTCATAAGGGTTGAGAATAGGTTCTAAAGTACGGAGAGTACTTCAGTTGTGCGACAAACCGCAACTTGGCCACTTCCCACTAAGGTTCTGGCCGGGATCCATGGTGCGTCTGAGATTCCTCCCTATATAATGGCACAACTCTGCGGTCTCCTTCCATTACTAGGCGGTAGTATAACAGGAACCGCCGTCTGGGAGAGTGTCCCTCAAAAATAACACCTTACCGAAATTTCCTTTTCATCGGATTTTCATCCACATGTTTTAGAACACCATTTTCAAGTCAATATTGCACTAATGGTTTTGAAGGAAGTCCAAACCAATAATTTTCATTTTTTCAACGTCAGGTCAACTACTTGGGTCACATTATATCAGAATAAGGTATCGCCACTGACCCATCAAAAATAAGTGCAGTTAAAGATTGGCCAACGCCGAAAGATAAGACACAGGTGAGAGCATTTTTGGGTCTATCTATGCTCTTACTACCGAACTACGTAACTACGGAATCCTACAATGCGCGTGGCCCGACGCGCACTTGGCCGGTTTATTTCTGTTGTGGTTTAGACAAGTAAAGAATTAATAAAAGAAACATCAACAAATAAACATTGGATTTTTTTCTCAATAATTCAATCGACTTATTTTCCTTTTGTTCCCAGTTCAGTTGACTGAACTACTCCCAAAATCCCACTAGTTCAGTTGACTGAACTAGTAGGATTTTGTTCTCACTCTTTAAATCGAGTGAAATAGTAACATAGTCCGACATTCTCCACTGGAGCCCAGATTGCCGAAAAATATGGGCCATAAATAAGCCTTTTATCGTTCATCTCAAGACCTAAAAAAAAGGAAACACTTAAAATTAGATTTTATATTAGTAATTAAATTTTATATTTACCCCGTATTTTAAACCTATGTTTGGATCTTTTGGATCGATGGTTTATACCTGAAATCGAAAACAAATTGTTAAATTTTATGCAATTATAATAACATTCGATGGTTGCCGTTTTATGGAAATCACATATTTAGTTTTTTAAGTGCCTAAGGACATGTCACACATATAACATAGTTTCCCTATACAAATTGTGGTTTCTGAAGAAGAATATCAAGTTATTGGAAACCCTCATGTCCATTTTTTTCTTCTCTTTTTTGGCTACGCTATTTGACACTGGCTTTTTTCTATTCTACCACCACCAGGCCTTTTTATATAAATACTTTTATTACAGGCTACTTTATATAAATACCCACTGTTTACTTTAATAAAAAAATAGTTCCTTGAACATATTTGTGAAACTTATGGCTGAATTATGGTAGGTATATGGATTGGATTGTAGTAAATTATTCAAATTGTGGTACTCACCTTTAAACAACAATTTTACGTCCATTTACGAAAACATTAAACCGTAAAAGAAAACAGGCGCACAGGCAAAAAATAAATACACATTCGCCCACACGGAATAATAAATGTGGTTTTCATGATGGTACAACATAAGACAATAAAATGAAAGCCTGGGGATAAACGCATATTTTAAACATTACATTTATCTTAAAAAATTACTAGTAGGTATTTTAATTTACTTATCAGAATTTCATTATTCTGTTACACAATTGACTATGCCCAATAGTATGTATGTATGCCTAATTGCCTGTCCATACTCAAATAACCCATAACTGTAAATATTTTTGGAACGTAAGTTCTTCAAAAATGAATGTTGGGGTTAAATGCGGAAGGTAAATCAATATGGACTGGCAACCTTTTTCACCTGTTACACATCGATCGATCCGCCGTAGATCAAAGTTAAAATACTACACAATACAATGACATACCTTTCAGGGATTCCAAATATTCATAGATGTCCGCTGCAGCGTAATCAGAGGGCATTTTCCCTTTTTTATTCTTGACAAATGGATCTGCCCCATGTTCAATAAGGAACTTGACCATTTTAAGGTTGCCAGAGGTGGTGGCGTCGTGCAGCGGCGTATCGTCGTCCAAACCCTTCGCATTGACGTTGGCACCCCCGTTTACCAGTACTACTACAACGGGGTGCCAACCGTAGCTGCACGCCTCATGGAGTGGAGTCCATCCTAAGGTTTCGATACATATATTCTTCTATGACAAATTCTTAGGATGACCCTAGATGAATTTGTCCAGAGAAATATATAACATCTTCGAACTACATTCCTCGCCTTTCAAGCAGAGAAGATAATTGTAGCAAACAAAGAAGATTAACGTTAAAGGGTTCCGTACAAATCATGTAATATAATGTTGCCAATTTTGTTTGATGCACTTTAAATAATGAACATATAATACTAATATGTATTAGTCAAAGCTAACTTGGGTATCAATACACAAATATTAGTATTCAGTTTTTAATTATTTTTAAAATTTACTGTACAATGCATGAAATGGATTCAAGTTCAAATTTCAGAACCCAGGTTGATACATTCAGTATGGAAAACTGAATAAAATTTTATACAGAAACTTGATCTAAGAATTAACAATCATTCTACATAGGAAGCTATTCAGTAACATTAGCCAAATGTATCCGCCAAGGCTCCTATATCGGTAACCAACCCGCCACCTACCGGCGTTTTTATGTTTTCTTTTATTAGAAAGAAGGAACATAATATACGGCATCTTTAAACTACTGGAAAGTTACCGATATAAATCAATATGTAATGATTATTTAGTAGAGACAACTTCTTTTTACTCAGTAAGTTGCTATTTTCTGTAATATGTACATTTATGTGTATTCATACACATAAAGTGTATGTATATCTTAAAGATTGGGCATTTACAGACATAAGTAAAATAATGTCTTTAGCTATTATTTACTGCATATAACACCACCCACTCCGTTTTAAAGGCTTTGGAATTCTTGCAATTATCTTAAATGTGTTAAAACTCAAACACATCACCATGTTTTATTATTTGCATGGGCGGAGCCAGAAGTAAGACATTTTGGCTACACCTATTCAAGAAAAATCTTTTGCCATCCTATAAAAACAAGCATTTTGAAGTATTAATTAGAGTTGTATAATTGCATTACTGTTTTGCACAAAAAAAAATATTACAGTCTTTCATTAAAGCTTTGCTAATCGGTTGCCTCACTCTGAGAAATTCCTAGGTACGGCAATAAATAACTTGGATTGTCAGGACACAAATGTAAACGGGATTTTTTTAACATGAGGATAACGCCCCAACTGGAAGTATTACACTTACTCCAGTCAATAACCGATTTTTATTTAAACATAAGCATAAATCACCACATTTTTATACTTTTCAGGTTAGATAGTGCCAAGAATCTCAAAATTCAAAGGCCATACTTAGCAAGATATAATCAATTTATATTTAAGAGAAATTACTTACATTTCGTATTTTTTTAAAATTTTTGTATCTATTACATAAAATCGTTAATTTTAATTAATTCCGAGGACTGGGCGTTAAAGTTGTCAAAATTCAAATGTTTATTTAGTAATAACTGTTTTTTCTTTAAACAATAATAAGTATAGTTTACATTACATGTGATGTATATTAAAATTATTTTTTTAAGATTAGCTACCTATGCCAGCTTTTCGCAACTACCACTGCATCGACAATGCCTATATGTAGGATAGCAACTAAGTGACTATCTCTTATTCCCATTTTTATATTTATTACTGGACTACACCTAAAGACAAGAATATGGCTACCCACTTTACCTGGGCTTTATTGTCTACAACAAAGCATTTGACACAAACATGTGGGCAGCAAGCACTAAAAAACCAAGAAGTTGAAAGCGTATATATTAATATCATTACAAAGATATAGTCAAACTGCAAAGCCCAGGTGAAGTTTAAGACTTCCCAGACTTCTAAGCATTCCCAATCCAGAAAGGAGTATGTCAATGAGATCCACTCTCACCAAAACTGTTCTCTGCAGTATTAGAAGAGATCTTTAGAAGTCTGCCGTTGGACCATATAGAAATAAAAGTGAATGGTGAAAGACTAAACACCCTTAGATTTGCTGATGATCTAGTACTTCTTGCTCAAGACGCCCCCATTCTGCAAGCATGATACAAGATATCACATCGAAAAGTAAAAAAGTGGGACTGACAATAAATAAATCCAAAACGAATATAATGTCAAACAGAGAAGAGGTACCCATAGTGGTATTTTATCATTTATAGATCCGACAGAACAAGAGATTACTAATGCCTGGAATTGATTCTGGTCCCTTAAAGAACTTTTAAAATGCAAGCATAACCCTATGTCTGCCAAGAGGAAAGTATTTAATATCTGCATACTTCCAATCCTAACGTACGGTTGCCAGACTTGGACTCTCAATCTTAAAGGCATACACAATTTGAGAACATGCTAATGAAGCATGGAAAGGATTATGCTCAGATTCGTCCGGCGAGACAAGACAGCGAGCTGAAACCATACGCAAGGAGTGGTTGACGTTACAAGAAAATCACTGAAATGGAGCTTGACAGGACATTCCCTTTCGCTCAAAAGGCGTTATTTATTTATTAACAAAAAGTGGATCAAAATTGTTTTCCAGTGGATCACACGTGAAGGAAGCAAAAAAAGGGCAGGCCCTTGAAAAGATAGAGAGACGATTTCAAGAAAATAGCTGGGCTTCTATGGACCAGACTAACATGAGAAAAAGAAAGAAGGAATCTGTTGGGGGAGGTCTACGAGTCTACAGGATGCATGATGCCGATTATTAAATAAAACAAAAATGTACAATGCGACACAAACAAGTTCAAAGTATTTTTGTATAAATTCCCGCTGCTGTTGTAAATTGAATATTTAGGTAAATATTGTAAACTTCACTTTTACTTTTAAAGTAAATAGCTGGGCGAATGAGCTTTGCTTGGTTAAATTTTCATAAAAAATGTAACCAAGTAAAGCGAATTAGTAATTTTTAGCCTATATATATAGATATATATAATAGCTTGTTTAAAATAAAATATTGGTATTATGCGTAACATAGAATAAACAAATGATATAAGGCGAACTTTGATAATGTATTTTTTATTGTTGTGTATTTGCTCCAAATAAGGATTTTTCTATTTCTATAAGGTTTTACAATAGGCATTTGTATGAAAGCATTTAGTGTAAGCTGAGAATTCAACTCAACCTTTCTGATAACCTAGGGGCGCTCAGGCCTAGCGAAGACCTGAGTGGCCCCCACATCAGCACATCAGCAGTTAAAGGTTAACCAAGAAGATCAAGGAATAATTATCATAATTAACTGTAATTAATATGATGTAGATATTTAAGCACCATACTCGTAATAAAAGCATCATATAATAAATTTTGTAAAGTTATTACGGAACCCTTAGCATTGACCGACATGCTCCTTTGAATATACTGATTACAACACGGCTACAGGCAACATTCAGCTAACAAATAACAACAATAGTTCATCTTTAAGCACACTTATACTTGTGGATATAATTAGTATCTGTTTAGATACTGGGAAGAGATGAACATAGACAAATACCTACAATTGTTCCTGATGTTCTCCAAACTATTATTAGGTAGGTATATAATTTAAATAGAGATATATAATTTATGAATCAAGTGCATAATCAAATAAAAGATTTCTACATACATGTATAACGTTCATGTTCAAGACACTACAATGAGATGTGCAACTTACCTGCAAAATCAGGAATGTCTGGGTCTTGACCTTGATCAAGAAGCTTTTTGACTTGGTCATGGTCTCCCTTGATAGCTGCCACGTGAAGTGGGGTCTCTCCTCGCTCGTTTCGTTGCTGCCTAGTGCGCTTCCTCTCTTCAGCTGGGGTCGGAGCGGCTAAATGAGAAATTGGCGGGAAGTTACAATATATTTCTATAACAAACAACAAATATCACACTATTTGCAATAACTGACCTGGAGGGGCATCTTGTGATGACATCTGCATCACTAGAGCCAACTGTTGCCGCTCCGACATGGGCGCTATGACTTGGGCCCGTGGCGCGCCGTCCGGCCCGCGCCCGGAGCCCCTCGACCGCGACGTCGACGGCATCCTCCGGGCATAACCACTTGCCTACCAATAAAATATCACAATTTGTAGCACCGCACGATACAACATACAAAGCCCTAGACAAGAGTCCGGAACCATTAACGCGCCAATAGTTCTACCAAGATGTGAGTCGACATTCACCTTCACTAGAATGTTAGATCAAGTACACGCCGGTTAAAAGATAGAAGAAAACTTAATGAAGAAGTCGAGGGATGTAACAAAACATAATAAATAATAAAACATCTTCAAATCACACAATTTACAAAATAAGTGGATCCTAAACACTGCAAAGTGCGACGACAGAGAGAGAACGACAACCAGGCAAGGCAAGGCAACAGACAAGACAATGAATGAAATGAATGAATGAAATGAATTAGATAAATAAACAGTCTATGGTTGGTCCATTTTGGTTCTAAATCTTTGATTTTGGTCAAGTTGAAGTTGCTCTGCCTTGTACATTTTAATCACAAATTAGAAAGACTTTATCTTCAATTTTCATTAAACCAAGCATGTTTTACAAGATAGCATTTTTGTCATTTTTCTGTAATGGCTCCAGAGTACGCCAGTCTCCTGTGTTTTTTGCGGCGAAGTCGGCGTGCAAAATAAGTCCCTCCACACTAGTGTTGAAAGCAATAGTAAAAAATATCGAAAGTCTATTAATACTAACGTGGTCTTGAAAAACAGTAAAAATATCGATAGTTTCGATACTATAATATCAATATTTTTTTAGTACTGTCGATAGTATCGATAGTAAAGGTACTATTTATTGTATTAATATCGATAGTATTAGAATATCGATATTATAAAACTATCAATACATACAAAAAGTACGTTTTTCGTACAAAAAGTAGTTACAGTCAGGCCTATCTCACTCCGCGTGTAGGTATCGAAAATATACCTACGCATTGCGACCGCTTAGAAGGGGGAATTCAGCAGGGACGACTCGCTATCGCTAACAAGCAGTGAGCAGTGACGCATGCGCGGTTCGTTTACCTGTGTTTACCAACTTCGTCGTCATGGAAAGAAAAAGAAAAAGCACAAAAAAAACTGTACATTGTTTCGATTGCGATCCAAATTTTACTTTTTTAAGCTTCTTAAAGCAGTTAGTATTTAGTATATAATGAATTATCATATGATAGGTACTAAGGTATTTATGGTTATTATTACGAAAAATTATTTATACACGATATATACTCGTATATAACCTAGGTACGTTTAATACTTATTTATGATGAAAAAAATCACAACCATAAACTAGGTACCTAGGTGAAATGTTATGTTTGAGATTGACGATCAATTATTTTATTTCTATTACTGGCATAATATGGTTAGAGAAATAATATACTTTATCCTGTAGGAATAAATAGCTATGGTGGTTATAGCGGTAACAGACATAAAAATCCACATACATATACAACGTGGAAGGGATGTACCCGTAATAAATCGAACCACAGGCTATACTAGATCAATATAGTATAATGAAACAATAATAAAATTCAAAACACAAAAAAAAATTGTATTTTGGATTTCCATACAAAAGTGTGTAGCCGCCTGGGCAATTTGTAAGGGGATGTCGAAATTATTTTTGGTTATTTGGTTGTTATTTTAATTTAATTATACTATAGTGATCTAGTACAGCCCGTGGTCCGATTTATTACGGGTATTTCCCTTCCACGTTGTATATAGACTGCTAAAATCTTTACCCTTCGTTGACTTTGCCGTAGTCGGGTAAAAGCGGACGGACGTGTGGTAGACTAGGAACCGTATTTTTACTTGACTGCGTCAGAAGGCGGCTTATGTTTTTCAATTAATGTATGTATGTACCCTTTGTGCATAACTTATTGCAGTAAAATATAGGTTACTTTAAGTTTTTATTAATTTACAATGATTTTGGGTCGTAACAAAATTTACAAAATAAAAAATACACTACATCGTTTTGAATCTAAACATTTATAAAGTTGAAGTAGTAATTTTCCTTAGACCAAGTGATGCTAGCTCTTAGAGTAGTTATCATTCGTTACTCTGATGAGACGCCGCGGCAGTGCGGTGCTCGGTGTCCTGCGTCGCGTTGCTGCCTTTTATGACACGGGTGGGCACGGTGCCCTAGATGGCGATAGTAGTATAAACTTATAACAGTCAACCCTGGCAAACTATTCACTCAAACGGTTTTTGTAGGTACCGACGTATTATGATCAGTTTTCTGGAGTAATAAAGATGAAATTGGCTTGCAACTGAAATTCTAGGTATCTAAACCGGGAGGTGTAGATTATTGATGCGAGCTGAAATAAACCATATCTCTAATAACATTGAGTAGATATTTCTTTAAATTCTTTTTAGAGTAAGACTTCTGTACGTGAGTACTAGTACTCATTCTGTGTTACAGTATCGATACTATCGATAGTATCTAAATTCAATAGTATCAATACTATTGATAAATTTACCTTTCATCAATAGTATTGCAATATTAGTGGTCAACCCTATGGCACTAATTACTTAATTTGCACAAATACATTATAGCTGAATTAAATTAAACGAAATATTCAGATGAAAATATTTCTTATATTCATTTGACAACGATAAAATATTGACGACAAAAATATTGTCAGGAGGAACTTGAAATTAGAAAAATAACAGAACTCTTAGTTTTTTTGGCATGGCAGACTAATAATCTCTTTTATAATCTAACACTCCTCCTTAATTTCATTCCTCCAGACCCATACTTCTTGTATTACACATCTGGAATTTACCCCTTAAGAGGGGTTTCGTGAGTACATCGGCGACCATTCGTGCGGTCTCCATATACTCTAAACTAACACCCTCACATGCTTCTCTCACAAAGTGGTGACGCACATCGATATGCTTTGTGCGTTGGTGGTGCACAGGATTCTGCGCAATGGCTATTGTTGACTGGCTATCACAGCAGATAGTCAGTTGCCTCTCCTGTTCTCCAGTAAGCTCAGCAACAAAACGTTTCAGAAATATTGCTTCTCGGGCTGCTTCCGATAGTGCTACTGTCTTCTGCTTTTTGCTTTCCCAGCAAATAGCTCCTCCTTTCCAAAGGAAAACCAATCCACTATACGACTTTCTGTCAAAAGATGTAGCATGACTTGCATCTGCGTAGCCCATTAATCCCTTTCTGTTAATCTTGCTATACAAAAGTCCATGACTCTTGGTTCCTTTTAAAAATCTTAGCACTCGTTTCGCTGCTGTCCAGTGCTCATCAGTAAAGCAGGTGTTAAACTGGCTCAGATAATTTACAGTATATGCTATGTCTGACCTCGTGCATACAGCTAAATACATTATAGAACCAATTAAATTTTGATATGGAATGCTAGCATCTGGTTTGTGTGCTAGTCCTATTTTCTCCAGTTTTTATCCAGGTACAGATGGCGTCGATGCAACCTTGCAGTCAACCTTACCAAAAACTTTAAGAATCTTGTCGACATAACTCTCTTGGTCGATTTTGATTGAAGCGTCGCTTTGGGTAATGCGAATTCCGAGGAGAAATTTGGCGCGACCAAGGTCCTTCATCTCAAATTTCCTAATCGAATCTTGTTTGAGATTTTCCAATTCCTCTTTGTCATTCCACAGAATGAGAATGTCATCTACATAAACTGCAAGTATAATCAGCTTTCCGTTTGACTTCATATAGACACAAGGTTCATTCTTGGATCTTTTAAACGCCAGTTGTAACAACTTTTTGTTCAACTTAGTGTTCCATGCTCTAGGACAGTCTTTCCCAAAGTGGGCGATAACGCCCCCTTGTGGGCGCTGCAGGACTCAAGGGGGGCGGTAAGAGACCCAGAAAGAAAATGTTTTTTTTTTGTTACGAGCTTTATTTAGCTAGGAGGCCTCTTAAACAACGACTGCAAGAGCTCTCGACTCTCAACAACAACTTGTGAACATCAACTAATATGAATTAAAAGATTGCTCAAACTCGGTTCTATATTTCTCTCCGCGTAGTTCATATATCTGTCCTATTTTATTGAATATAGAAAAAATGAAAATCATGTCAATTGGTCGCTCCGTTTCGTAATGAAAGTAGACACAAACAAACAAATAAAAAGGCAACAGACACACTTTCGCATTTTAATAGTTATTAGTACTCGTAGATATCTATCATGTTTTAACAAGTTTTTGTTAAATAACCCGAATTGTGCATTCCTGTATCAGTTGGCTGGTTCATTGAATACTTGTTTGGACTTGTTGAGTACGATTGAGCGTCGAATGAGATAAACGAGTTTATGCATGTTTGTTTTATTCCTGTCGGTGCGTGCTGCTTAAGCATTCCTATATAAACAATGTAATATTTATTTTATTTTCATTTGTGGTTTCGCGCGCAATAGATGAGCAGTACTTACGCCTCCTCTACACTACTCGCGAAGTTGAACGTATTTCTCAAAGCAAAACAATGTCGGAAGTAAAAAAGAAGAGACGGCAATACTGTGCGGAATATATTACATTCGGATTTATTGAAAAAAACCCACAAACCCATCGTCGCCTTTGTGTCTTCTATGTCTAAAAACATTTTCGAATGAAGCAATGAAGCCTTCAAGGCTGCAAGATCATTTGAATAAAATGCATCCAGATAAGAAAGACAAGAATGTAGCATATTTTCAAGACCTAGAGAAGAAGCATAATACTCAGCCAAGTGTAGCAAAACTATTTTCGGAGATGACGACGGACTTCGAGCTTCGTACAATATCTCTTTGTTAATTGCTCAAAAAGGCGAACCACATAACATCGGAGAAGATTTAATATTGCCAGCAATAAATGAAGTAATAACTACTGTGCTTCATAAACCGGCCGCAGATATTATCCGAAAAAATCCTTTGAGTAATAATTCTGTGCAAAGACGAATTGATGAAATGGCTGAAAACATTGAAGAATCATTGTGCAATCACCGGAGGACAAGTCAATTCTCAATTCAGCTCGATGAGTCCACTTTACAAACTAATGAACCATTGTTGTTGTCTTACGTGAGGTTTATTAAAGATGAGAAAATATGTGAAGAACTATTATTTGATAGAAATTTAGAGACCGATACAAAAGGGGAAACCATATTCAATACATTGGAAAAGATTTGCGATGAGAAAGAGATTCCTTTGAAAAATATTATTTCAGTTGCTACAGATGGCGCTCCGGCTATGACAGGGTGCCATAAAGGCATCATAGCGTACTTAAAAAATAAAATTCCAGATGTCCTTGGTGTACATTGCGTTATTCATAGACAACATTTAGTTGCTAGAAACTTAAGTGAAAAACTATTTCAATCTCTGCAATATGTTATCAAAGCAGTCAATAAAATCCGCAACAGCTCTTTGAATGATAGATTATTTCATCAGCTTTGTGTTACTAATGACGAGGATTTCAACCGTTTGTTGTTTCATACTGAAGTTCGTTGGCTATCAAGAGGCAATTGTCCGACTCGATTTTACAACCTGATTGACTCTGTTATAGAGTTCTTGGAAACTAAAGATACAGAATTGCACGACAAGCTCATAACATCAAAGAATGATATAGCTTACATGACAGACCTGTATAAATTGTTCAACGACATGAATCTCCAACTGCAAGGCGATAAACTAAATTTAATTAAAACAAAAAACGTCGTTTCTGCTTTCGCAGCCAAACTGCTTCTACACAAAAAGAATCTGGGCAGACGTGAGTTTCACAATTTTCCAAATTTATCAGTATCATGCAGTAACGACGAATTGTTTGCCTACTGCCAACATTTGGAAAACCTCCACATTGACTTCACCGAACGATACCAGGACATTTTGAACTTGGAAATACCAGACTGGGTGTTGGATCCGTTTTCAAATGTCAACACAGCAATGTCACCTCAGCTGGAAGAAGAACTTATAGAATTGACAACAAACGAGGAAATAAAAATCAAGTTCAAAAATGGTTACCAAGAATTTTGGCTACAAAAACCGATCCCGCAATTGTACCCTGGATTGTGGTCAATCGTTCAACGATTCTTGATAGCATTCCCATCGTCATATTTGTGTGAACGTGGATTAAGTGCTGTGACAACACTGCTAACTAAAAAGAGAAATCGTTTGCTTGTTACCGAACGTGGCGACTTGCGACTGTTCTTGAGTAAATTGGAACCTGATATCAACAAACTTATTAAACAGCATCAGATTCATCCTTCACATTAGTTTTTATATAAGGATTAATTATTTTAGTTATATTTTTAATAAAAGATACTCTGTTTTAATACTATAAAGTTGCGTTTCAATAATCATTCTTATTGGCAGGTGGAGCCCGTAAGAGTTAACTTGAGACCTAAGCGCCGTTGTATGTTACCTACTGCGCTCAGGTTTCAAGTTGCGGGTTATAGTAAAAGTTTCGTTTAGAATTCTCCGTTAATATACATATATAGGTCACAATAATTAATTAATTTAATTTGAAGTTATAGTGGTTTTTAAATAGGTGAAAAAATGGGGGCGCTAAAAAAATATTTATTCTCAAAGTGGACAGTAGACAAAATAAGTTTGGGAACCACTGCTCTAGGAGCTTGCTTCAAGCCGTAAAGCGAGCGTTTAAACAAACGTACTCCGATCCCTTTTCCTCAAAACCTTCTGGTTGCTTCATATATACAGTTTCTGACAAATCTCCGTTGAGAAACGCCGTTTTCACGTCCATTTGGTCGATGTTGAGGCAATAAGCAGCAGCTAATGCTAAAAGTGTTCTTAGCGAACTGTGTCTCACGACCGGAGAGAAAGTCTCGTCATAGTCAACACCATATCTTTGACTGAAACCTCGGGCCACAAGACGAGCCTTATAACGCTTTTTTCCCTCCCCTTCGTCTTTGATTTTAAAAATCCATTTAGAATCAACGAGATTACATCGTTCCGGTCGTTTGACTAAGACCCAAGTCTATAAAAATAACAAATCTCTTATTTTTTTTTTGGCATGTCAGACTAATAAACCTCTTTTATAATCTAACATGCAAACTATTGACAATCGATACTAACGATATTGTGAGTTTTTCGAGGTCAACTATCGATAGATAGGTCAGCTTCAGGCTGTGCTGTGTGTGTGCCATGGGCGTACTAAACAATATAATATTTTACACAAATTATTTAATTAAACATTAGTCATTTTAAATTTCAAGGGTCTTCAGAAAAACAGTTTATGACGTCTTCGAAGGTTTTTTTTGTGAAAGCAAAGGTAGGTACCGACCGACCTATAAACTAAATATAGACTAAATATCTAGAGTGGCTAAAGTGAAAGGAAGGGGGAAGGGACTAAAAATTAATTAAAGGAGAGACTTGCCTTTGCTGTAGTGTAGCCAAACTATCGATAGTCAATAGTTCAAATCAGCCACAATACCGCAGTTTCGATAATGGTAGTCGATGTTCCGTTCAAAAGTCAGCATCAATACTATCGATAGTATCATTGGCCGATTATTGATAGACTATCGATAATGGCCGATTATTGATAGACTATCGATAATGGCATTAGTGCTATTTAGTCTATCGAATCGATCGGCTACAACACTACTTTGCTGTTGCTCGCTCGTTTTAATTTAACCAGATTTTGTGAACCAGATACATTATTTTATTATATAGTACTCTATGGTTGTAATTGTAACTACCATGCAATTATAATTTTTAAAGTTTTGTTTTACGCTTGATGTGCATATATTCGCCAAAATACCACAGTTTCTTTCAATGTATTGATTATTAAAACATGTGGCGGCCGACGTTCACTATATTGCGCAAAGTGGTTATACCTTCGTTGAAAGAACACGTTAACCTATCGAGAATATTGTACTCCACCAGCAGCCGGCTTCCAAGGTCAACTGCGAAGTTGACGCTGGTCAGTGCCAGTGTCGGTATCTTGATGGGAGCAGGATACGGCGGCTACACACATTATAAAATAAATGCGAAGAAAAGCCTAGCTCCAGTAGAGAATCAAGAGTATCCATTTTTGAAGGAACGACCAGAGTATAAACCTCATTATAGTGTAAGAAACCTCACATTCAATTATTACTTTTTGCCTTGCTTTTAGCTAACATAACTACCTAGTCCAAAATTATAGGAGTTCATCTGAGATTTATGTTTAATCTGTCTATGATATGAATGTATTATGATCAGGTCTGGCTGATGTATGTCTATGTTTATCTAGCAAGTGTATCTTTAAAATGTATGAACCTTGTAGTGCTAAAAGCTATGGTCTAAGCTTGCGCATTGTAATATTGATGATTTCAACATTTTTGCTTGAATAATATTGTAAAATCTTTATTTTTTCCTTTAAGTATACCTTTTTACTTAAAAACATATTTAATTACAGTAGGTATTTGATTGAATTATATAAAGGGTCCTTTACTGGGTGAGGCCTGTGATCCAGCAGTGGACCGATTCAGTCTGAAAAGAAAAGACAATTATAAATAATTATTGTTCCAGGAATGTGCTATGAAGTGCATCACTATTCTGTAAATGCAATGATTTGTTGTGCTGACCTTCCTCTCATCTTTGAAGTATATAGATGACAATTATTTAAAAAGACACCACCACAAAATTTATCAATTCATATGATATAAAGTTTATACCACATGTTTAAATATTAACTCTTCTTTTAAAAACTTGTATTTTTAATTATTTTGAGTGTGATTGGGAAAATGTACCCCATATTTTTATTTTTTATTATGTCATTTTGATTATACTTATATGCAAATCGAGTGCTTATTTTTGATTAATTAACTGCATATGTTGCTATGATAGTTACTATATATATTACATTCATTGAATTACTTATATTCTATATAAATCTAACAATTATGTGTCTAATAAAATCAATTTTATATTAAAGCTGTTTAGTTTTATGCTAAGCGAATAGTCCTAATTTTTCAATCTCTTTGCAAACTCCTTATTTTCCGTAACAAGACAAAAATGACAACTAAAATAGAGTATTCCATTGTTATACACTTTTATACACAGAATAGAATCTTTAAATATCCTTTTGCCAAACCTATAGTTAGCCTCGAGGCCTAGCCAATTAGTAAGAAGAAAAACTATTTTAACGTCATAATTTCTTATACTTTTTTTCTCTGCTATGTTCAGTGTGATTTTTGGGTGCATGATAAAGCTCAGTTCTCTCCCTGCATATTTTAAATTGCGTGTTCAAGGTCTTGCTGTGCTTGAGTTTGTGACAATAAAAGCTCACTGTTAACCAAATGAGTTTGCATCCCAGACTTGTGTGATAGAATATCACACCCATCAGGGATGCATCAATAGTTTGTTTTTTTACATTGCAAAAGTGCTCAAAATTTTGAATGACTATCCTCTGTTTTATCTATGTAGATAACTTATTGCTTAGTTAACTTATATTTGTCCAGCTAACAGCTTATAATATTTCTGTCATATGAAATATTAGATAGATAGATAATCATTTTATTGGTACCAAAAAGACACACTATACTATAAGTGTACTATATTATAAGTGTGGATGTCATAAAAGGCGACTTAAGAAATACAAGCTACACAAAGCTTATAAACATAAATGAGGCCTCTCCAACTCATCTGGCCAGTGTGGAGAGTGTAGGCCAAATCCTCTGGCTGCTCTGGCTGAGTATGGCTCTGGGAGTACAGAGAGGGTCGTGCACTTGCAGTGGAGACCAAAAAGACCTGATGATGATGATGATGAAATATTATCTCATGTGACTTATTCCCACAAATTGTTACAGTCTTTAATATTTTTAGATAATCAATGATGCGGACACCAGCAACCTGCAACTAGTCCTCTTCCAATATAGAACATGTCCGTTTTGCTGTAAGGTCCGGGCATACCTGGACTCCCGGGGCATCAGCTATGATATTGTGGAAGTGGACGCCGTTTTGCGCCATGGGATCCAATGGTCCGCATACAAGAAAGTGCCTATTGTTCTAGCTAAAGTTGATGGAGGATATCAAGTAAGTCAAGGTTATAGAGGTAGTATTACAAAAATATTTATATATAAGTTAAACATGGTGAATGATTTTCAGCAACTTATGGAAAGCACAGCAATAGTGTCAATCCTCGAAACGTACCTCCGCGACAAGTCTGCACAACTACAAGACGTCATCAAGTTTTACCCTAACACTCGGTTCGTGAACGACGACGGGAAGGAGACCAACGATATCACCAATAAGTACTTTGTAATGCACAACGCCGCTGTACCTGATGAACGAGAGAGGGAAGCTGAAGCGTGAGTAAACTTTTTTGTGTTAGCACTGGTTTTAAAAGTTTTTTCTTCTTACTTTCCATCTTGTCCATGTCTTTTTAGGTCTTCCTCTTTGCCTGGTCCATTCTATATAAGATATGAATTATATATAAGGAAAAAAGACATATTCTGGAAAGGGTTCTTCTGAAAGACATATTCTGCCATAAGCGCAAAAGTGGTATCTCAAAAAAAAATCGTAAGTTTCATTGTAATGGCATCAGATAGCTTAAAGAAATACGCATCCAATGTACTAAGAAAAATGGCGTTATCTTTTTTAAAACATATAAAAAAACCCTTATGAAAGTTTTTAACCGACTTCCAAAAAGGAGGCGGTTATCAATTCGTCGCGATCTTTTATGTTTTTTTTTATGTATGTTCACCGATTAGCAAAGACGCCTGGACCGATTTATAAAATTCTTTTTTTATTTGAAAGGGTATATTTGTCAGGTGGAAATTTTATGAAAATCGTTTGTGTAGTTTGGGGGTGAAGTCGGTTTTTAGTTTTGAAAAATTATCTCTATCTCCGTTTTATCAGAAATTACTAAGAAAATTTGCGGTAATTCAATAAAAGGAAGCTGAATAGTCGAATATTTGAATATCGCCAAAGAGATTCATTGCAATTTAACTGATAAGCGGCAAGTATGATGGTGAATGAGGTGAATACTGTGGTACCGCTATAACGCTTAATACATTTGTGAATTAGTGGTTCGCAAATCGCTTTGAGATACCGTTGCAGCAGCGAATCGAATTGATCCTTATAGTTTAATAATTACTATCGAATTTCTAATTCAATCTAATCAAATTACCCTTGCCGTTGAAAATATTATACTTCAAAATTAACTATCCTTTTGGAGAGAACTTCCTACTTTTTGACGTGACAACGTCTTATAATTCGATGGAGCCGGCTGCACGCACGAAAAAACGTGACTCATGCGGCGTTACCTCGCTCTGAGGCGTTCCATTTAAGGCTTGAAGTGCAAGCGAGAGCGCGTAACGAGCAACAAAGAGGCACAATCGGCCTCCGCGTTCGGCATTTCATCAGTATTTTCTTATGACGTTGTCACGTTGTCACGTCAGTAAAACGACTTTACAGACAACCGTTTTTTTGTTTTTAATTTCATAGAAATAATAGTATATAACGTTTCATAGATTTCATAGAAAATATAAAATATTTTTTATGTTATAGTAAATAAATATAAAAAAAGACTTCGTTTTATTTTTACTAAGTAATATGTTCCTCTTTTATTCGATAAAAAAATAATATTTATTTGTATGGAGACGTGACCGGGAAGAGTTAACAAAAAAGCGGTAACTCAAATTTAAATTTTAAGACTAAGTGGGACAGCAGTATCTCATGAAAAAGGTAATACACATGCATTTTAGATATTTTTAAGTGATATGAAAAAATAATATACCCAGTATAATGTATGATTTCCGTTTAAAAAGCAAAAAGTCATTATATAAAGTAAAAAGAAAACTATATTCACAAAACTTACATTTTCATAAAACTCGCTTCCACTGAGATACTGCTTTTGCCCTTATGAAATGACGGTGGCAGTATTATAAAATTTCCCTTTCCAGAATATGACTTTTAATAATGATGTGCCATATATATCTAGTTGTCTATTTTGATTATTCATATAATTTGATGGGGTACTCCGCACCTAGCCGCGCTATATGTCGATATTAACAAAAAAATCAATGTAAAATGATTGCAAGAGGCTTTTACCTAGCTATGGACGCTGATATGAATTGGCAAGGAATGAAAAATTGTAATGTGGTACAAATTCAATTCAAAATTCAAATGTTTATTCAGTAATTGGACCTTTACAGGCACTTTTACACGTCGATAGGTAGGTATAATTTACATTACGTGTAAAGTATTATACATACATGTAGTTATTAAAATTTTATTTGTTTTAAAATTAATAAATACTTATAATATGACACATTATAACATGTAATGTTTACGAACGAGTAACAAACATATATTGCGTAATAAAAATATATGTTTGTTACGTCTAATTTACAACTAGAATCCTTTTATTGACAAAACTATGTGTGTTACTGAGTTAATATTTTTATACATAATTTAAATTATATTGCCGATAAGCCGTATTACCATTTTTCTAAAATAATTTATATTTCACGAGTAATTAAAATAAAACGAACTCGGCGCTTTTGGGCGCTTACTGCGTTCTTACTCCGCGCAGAATGCTCTCGTTTTGTCGCACATGACCAGAGGTAATGGGCATGTTTTGTTTCATCAATCAGTCGTGATCGCTCCATTGAGACGAGAAGACTGTGCTTCTGTGCTCCAGCCCAAGAAAATACGACATCAAAATTATGGCAAACATAAATAATCACAGGAAACACTCCAAAAGAGAATACGTATATAAGAATAAGAAGATAAAAATTAAATTCATGGCTAATTGTTGAAGGCATGTATCTCTTCTGTTTAGTTATTTTACTTTTCTTATATTTGTGTTACATCGATTATCATACAGAAGTGTCGTCATCGTCATCGATGTAGTATAAGCTAAACAAATCGATGCTTTTGACTTCTCACGTGTTTCGACTCAAGATGAAGCAAGACCGTGTAATCTTTTTATTTATAATTTATAATTATTTTGTAATTCAGAGCTGCTTTAGCTTCTTTTTGTCTTTGTATCACTAAAAGTCAATACATTTTTTTAATCGTTCGTTTGATTTGCGCATACATATTATATTATAGAAATATATGGATACTTATATATTTGCACGGGTGACCAAAAGTGGCATAAAAATTTCTTGATCTATTTCGTACTTTTGAAGCCACGTATAAGCCTTGGTCCCGGCTGACATTATTGTATGGCAGTCATCAAGCTAAGTCAGATGCCTTTAGTAGCACAAAAATTCTGACACCCAGTTTTGGCCACTTACACACACCAAAAACAAAACAAACAAATATAAATAGTTACAGTATTTACTTACCTTCGTTTTACTTACCACACAGACAGATATATCAATCCGACTCGCACTTACCCAATTTTTATATGATTATTATGGCTATACTATGTATGTGCGATCATATAAGACAAAGAAAATGCAATAACAAGCAGTCAGAAACGGGCAACGGCCATTTCTTTGATAAACTGTCAAATAATAACAGGGTCTTGTCATAAGTCAGCAGTTCACTATAGTTCACTATAATGAATGACATACATTGCGATTTTTTATTTATTGCTTATTTTTACCCAACTGCTGAAGTAGTGTAATGATTTAAATGACGTTTACTGGCAAATTTTTGATTCATGGTAGGCTGCTAAAGCTGTGAAAGTGTGGTCACCTATCTATGTTACCACGCACCCAGGTCAGTTTTCCTTCTTCCCTATATTTCCAATTCGCGACGTGGTCCTTATCAATACGGCCACAATGCATTGTGGTCGTGCCGTGATTGCCACAATGCATCGTAGTGGTCGTGGCCGTTTGACATTAGCCACAACGCGTTGTAGCCTATTTTTTCACTCATTGAGCGTTTTCAGTCTTTGAGCTTAACAGTACATACAACAGAAATAATGTTGCTAGGCCATTCTCGTCGGTCAAAATTAAATTGATGAATAATGTTATTAAAACGGTCTTTAATTTAGGAAACGCAAAAACAGTCTTAATTTTTTTACAAAAACTTACGATTTATTTTTATTTCCATAAACAAAAACAAAATCGTACTTGTATTATCTGTATGTCACGTGATCAAAAAGGTCGACCGCCGTTTTTTATAATCATTTTACGGCTCTAGATACGAGTGCCTATCTTAATTTATTATTTTGGGTACCGTGCCCACAGGGTGAAAACAGGACCCTATTACTAAGACTTTGCTGTCCGTCTTTCCGTCCGTCCGTCTGTCCGTCTGTCTATCATCAGGCATCTCATGTATCTAATGTACCGTGATAGCTAGACAGTTGAAATTTTCACAGACAACAAATACTAAAACCGAATAAAATAAATATTTGAGTCGCCATTTTGTTTTTATAAGTAATAAAATAGTTTGAAAGGGTTATCTAGACAAAATATTGAATGATATCTCCATTTCCTTTCAAATAATTTATTTCAAATGGGAGCAGCACTGAACCCTGAAAAATTCATTTATCCCCTTAAAACAATAGGCGCACACTTTATTGTGCATTTATTATTGGATGAATAGTTTGCAATCTAGTATTTGTTTCTGCAGGTATGACGTCGCAATCATGGCGGCTGTCGTTTTAGTGCGAGTATGTTTTGCGTAATTTTTCTAAATTTAATCTATTACCATAATGAGTCATTATTTTAAGGAAATAAAAATATCAGTTGACTTAAAGTTACATTGTGGACATATAAACATAGATTTAAAATAATAATACGTAAATTCAATGTTCTTTTTTTCATTTTCGATATAACTTCAAAAGTGTTAACGTTAGGAAAAAGATGGGATGAGGTGTGGTATTGTGGGCGGAGGACGATCAGTTATAGTCGGGTAATTTTTTTTTCTACTTTGCCCCTTGATGGTTTATATTCTATCAGCCCAATATTGAGCTACTCTGACGACGTCGTCACGATCACATATAACTCGTCCAGGATGCAGGTAGTAGGGCCCGGGGCAAGAAAGCAGGTGCGCCAAGTAAAAATTAAAAGTAAATCAAAAAGCGCAATGTTTAACATATCGATACTACGGTAGCGCAATGGAGTCCTGGGTAATGTCATTAGTTAGTATGAAATGACGTTTACAAGGCTTGTTGCCCATCTGTCCTTTAGAATATATTCTTTTGTGGTAGCGACTTCGCTAAAGCGGTGGACGAAAGCGGGGTGTGTGAAGTGCGCGGGTGAAATCTGATATTTTCTTAAGTTTATGCGCGCTCTTAAACACAACCATGTTAGAGGGAATCCAACAGAGCAAACAGGCGCATACAGTGAGAAGTGTGTTTTTAAACACATCGTAACACCATTGTTTTTTTTCCAGCGAAGAGCGCCAGTGGCGACAATGGGCTGACCGTGTACTAGTCCACACTTTATCCCCGAACGTTTATCGAACGTTTGGAGAATCTGTGGAGACCTTCAAGTGGTTTGAAGAGGTCGGCGGATGGAGACAGGCTTTCCCGGGTTGGGAATGCGCCCTTATGGTGTATGTGGGATCCGTCGCCATGTGGATTATTGCCAAAAGACTTAAAGCTAGGTAAACATGTATTTATATACCTACTTCTGTTAAATTTGCCGACGAATTCTTCGGGGTCCGACTCTGGGAGACCTAAGAACCGATCCTGCCTTAGAAAAATAGAGAAACGGGAATGGAGAGATGGGGGATTTACATGGGTGGCACCTGGCGGTTTTCTAGTATATAGCTTTTGGGAATAGGTTTGTAAGGTTACCTGATTTGAATCATATAAAAACAATAGTATTCTTTTTTAAATAAATGATATTTTTGCTTTTTTTCACAGACATAACATCAAAGACGATGTCCGGCAGTCGCTGTACGACGCAGCCAATGAATGGACTAAGGCGTTAAAGAAGAAAGGCACGCGTTTCCTGGGCGGCGAGCAGCCGAACCTCGCCGACGTCAGCGTGTACGGCGTACTCAGCAGCATCGAGGGCTGCGAGGCTTTCCAAGACCTCAGGAACCACACCCAGATAGGTATCTGGTATGATGATATAAAGAACACAATTAACCGGAAAATGGGTAAAGTTATTGCCGCTCATGCATAAATTTATGAGTACTTTCGCGCTGTGAGATTGCTTTAGATACATAGTAGTTGAATATTGATATCGTATCTGGATACCGTGCCTTTGATAAGTTAATTTTTTTTCACGAGAACACCTTTTCGTTTATATGTACAGTGTTAAACTTGCATAATGAGTATTTTAATATTTTAGTCAACGGACCACAACACAGGTTCGGGAGTTAGTATTAGTATATGTAGTAAAATTATGTTATGTGTTGAAGCAAGATTTGTCTAAACCTTAAAACATACGTTGATATTTCCAGTAATTGTAGATTTATTTATTTTAAAATAAAACTGGACATGTTATATAATGGCTATTTATTTAACATCATTCAAAAAGAAAACAACGATACGCGTTCTAAATACACTTACTATCTAATTAGTATCAAAGTCCTCTTTTCAAGTTGCATTTTTACCATTTATTTTCACAAGACACAATTTACACTAAATATTTTTATTTATTACTTATTTCCCAATACAGCTTGTTATTACAGGCTTAACCTAATACAACACAGCTATACATTATTTAACAAACGAGGTATATGTATAAATCCCTCATATGTGAATTTCCCCAACGAAAAGCTAAGCGCGTCAACGTCACTACTGACCAAGGGAATTAAGCAATCTCAAGGCTGGGCACAGGAGCGAACTTAATAAATTCGTGTGTGAAGAAGGCACTTCGAAAAAAGTACATAGTATTTGTAACAATTCAAATGAATCGAGAATCATATAAACCCATTGCCCCAGTAGCATGGTAGCATTAATGGAGCGCTATCAATTGCAATTGCTATAGCTATTTCGTAATAAGGAATGAGACTGTACTAGTCCGTAACGCGGTATTCACTTTATCCATGGCTTAGCATAGCAACGTAGATACGTTTGCTATTTATTCTTCGGGGGCCGCATAACATGTTGTTTCAACATGTTATGCAGAAAAAACATTAGATTCTAGTGGTAAAAGAGGTCTCAGTTAACTTATCATTCAGTTTATTCTTATGATCTGCGAGATTCTTCATTTCACTTCAGATCCGAACATGGTACAGTCAAATATGGTATCTACACGTTCGGTCAACGCACAGTATCCCAGGTTACGATGAGAGCTGCGGCTTAGCAAGCAATTTGCGTGTAAGTCAGTGAGAAGCCGCGGTTGGCTACGTCGGGCGAAGTTGTGGCCGTGGCCCCTTCGTCGCCGTTGGTCACCACGTACAGCACGAATGGTTTCGCGCCAGCTGCGAAAATAATACTTTTATGAAATTGTGAAAATTGAAAAGAGGACAGCCTAGGTTGGCATTGGATTTGTGCTGTTCTTTTGGCTACAAGTTTAGTTTATCTTCAGGAATCATGCTATGGAAGGCATTGTAAGCCATCGGTAATTTCATTCTGACAGAGTATACTCATTTTTAACACTCCAACAGCACGTAGCGCGGGAAAATAAATAAAAAGAATTGTGGCCACACCATTTATGGCAAAACTGATTTTCCAACTTTATTTTTAAGTTTGTTCCACGGAGATGACTAGGTAAAGATTGGACTATATAGATTTATCATGCTTTTAACCACCGACAAAAAGAGGGGTTTATAAGTTTGATGCTTATGTCTGTCTGACTGTCTGTCTGTGTGTTTGTCTGTGGCATTGAAGCGCTCGAGCGGATGGACCGATTTCGGCGCGGTTTTGTTTTACGTGAAGCAAACGCGCCTTAAAAGTTACATCTTCAAAGCCAGGACTGTCAAAAAAAATTATAGATGGCGTTATAATAGCGGAACTACCGATACGATATTAAATCGTATCGGTAGTTCCGCTATTCATCACTATACTTATAACGAATAGAATAACTTTACTTTGAACGGTGACGAAACCAAGGCCACAAAACCTGTCGGTGCCGACGGCCAAGCCCGTAGCAACCACGATCGGGTTGGGTATGACCACGAAGTCGGTGGTGCAGGCCCCGTCGTTACTGGCGCCCAGGGCCGTCCCCAGCACCGTCGTGTCGGCGCCTTCCACGTCACCCGTGACGGTAAACGAGAAGCTTCCGGCCGCCTGTAGCATACATTTTCTGTACAAAACGAGTTGAGAACAAAACGTCACCAAATAGAGAAGATGCATCATGAGTAGATTTTGATGAATGTCTCTGATTTCGTAAACATTTATGTAAACAAGGCCTACAAGCACAATTATATTTTTTATCGATTAATTAACCTTGAGTTTTAGTTGATTGAAAAAGTCAATTTTAGAAGTAATAGAAAGTTTAAACATAATATCACCATAGGATTTTCCTAAAAAATTATAGCTATTTTTGTTATGAGGCCAATCCTGTAAACGCATTATTTGACGATTTACAAGCACAATTATATTTTTTATTGATTCATTAACGCTTTCAGTGCCGCCGACTACGTTAACCTTGATTTTTAGTTAATTGAAAAAGTCAATTTTAGAAGTGATAGAAAGTTTATCGTAGTAGATCGTAGCAAGTGGAGGTCCTTAGTCTCTGCCTACCCCTGTGGGAAACAGGCGTGATAATATGTATGTATATATGTATAGAAAGTTTAAAAGTAATATCACTATAGGTTTTTCCTAAAAAATATAGCTACTTTTGTTATGAGGCCAATCCTGTAAACGCATTATTTGATAAAGCACCCGAACGAATGTTCTTACATCACTCCTGTCCGGTCTTTCTAAGGCGCTTCGAGATGCCCGCCTTCTAGATGTGAATTTGTAACCTTTATATCCTAAAGGGTTTTTGGGTTTGCAAGGTAGTTTTTTCTTGGACGTGCCTATTTTTAGGAATTCTTTCCATAGCACAACGAAAAAAAAGATGCATCTTCCCTATTATGTCACTTGTCATTGATCATCATATCAATTTTCACTTAGATTTTCTACGTGATGAAAAAAGATAAAATTTGCGCGAGCACAATTTGACGTTTGGTGGGTATATCTTCCAAATCACATAGAAATGTTTGTTTTGACGAGGGATCTGACCAGACTTATTGGAAACTAGCGGATTTTATTTACCCATAAACGGGTTGCTCACGTCATGCCTACCGCTACTGCTGTAGGTATTTATTAAAACATTAAAATCTCTTATAAGTAGTACTCTATTAAATATGACTTACATATATAAAATGCAATTAATATTTTTAAAGCATAATCAAAACTTTCTTTGTCACTTTTTGCTAGTCGTGTGTGCTGTCATCTCTGTGTGCCTAGCTGGTACTCCAGTTTTCCTACTTACGGCCCTTCAATAGTTTCAACGGCGCAGCGTATTTGTTACGTTACTAGTTACTTAAATTATCTTTGCTGACGTACAGACTTAGCTACTGGCTGACATGTAAATGGAGAACTGCTGCCTGTGCTCAGCCTACAATACAGGGCAACTAAGTCATTCTTGTTACGTTAGTTTTTATCTGTTAAATCACAACATTGTAATATTTCCCTTAAATAATGTACACTGTGTTTTCAAATATGTACTGGGGCTAGTGTTGCCGACGTGTCGCATACAAGATTCGACTGACTGACCTGCGCATACTGTATGGCACAGTAGCCGGCCTCCATTCTGATGCAGATGCCGTAGTTTAGGTTGACGATCTGCCTCGTGCCGGTTACCAGCGAGGCACTAAGCACGCTGTTCGCCGCTGTCCCGAAGTTGAAGCTGTTTATCGTGCCTGTCGTTCCCGTGTAATACTGCAGGCACCCATTAGGGGCTTAGGGGGGAAATTAACAATACATATAATAAAACAGTAAACAAATGTGTCTGTACATTGAACATATTACAAAATTAGGGCAATGGAGACCTGGTAATAGAGTAAGAATTATAAAACTGTCTGTCTGTTTGTACCGCTAAGTTCCGGAAATACTGGACGGATTTGAATGAAACTTTTTTGTCAATATTAATGTTCCAGTTAGACTATAAGAAATATATAAATAACGCCTTAGCAAAAGTTGTTCAGCCTGATGAGCATTTTTTGTTGAAGTATGAAAATCAAAGATATGGAACACCTGATACGGAACCAATTTAAATTTATTTGTATAAACATCTAGAACACCTGATGCGGAACAAGGTTAATTCATTTATATATCAGGCCACTCAGAAAGTTATGCGAAAAAAGGTTTTATGTATGTGAGACTGTGAGTTACAATCTATTTTGAAAATGTAATTATTTATGGGTGCTAATTGAACAAACTTCTTTTTAATAGCATTATTCGCCTCTAAAAATCTACGTTGCCTTCTAAATTACTAAGTCAGCCACAACCAACGTGCATCTGAATAATACTTTGCTAGCCACTGTAAGTGGAAGATGTAAGCCACTCTAAATACAACTCAGCATGGTGGATATTTTTTAGCACCTAGATTTGTATCATGCGTTCAAGCTATAAACTTCTAAAATGTTAATATATGGCACGAAAAATTAATTACATTACCTTCTTATTTTATAACTCAGTATCTTTATTATGTGACTCATCCTACATTAATTGATAGTCAAACTTTAACTAAAATTGTCATCAAATAGTAAATTATGACCACTAATATAACCTCGGAACTATTGAGGGGAGACAAAAATAAAAACATATAATTTTGGTAAAAAATTCCATTATGGACCGTTGATTTAGGGGTTGAAAGGGAACGGCAAGGAGGGAAAAAGGAAGAAAGGGGAAGGCTAGGTTACCGATGTATGTAACTAAAAACTAGCAAGCCGAGATATTGTTTTATTTCGTGCCAAATTTTCTCTACGGATATTTTGAAACGTAACACCTCCGGCGCTGCGGGAAGTGCAGCCCCTCCGCCCTTGCGTAAGAAAACGCAGGCACTCATGCTCGCCTTCGCAGCTCGCTTCGGCTTGCTGGTCGCCGCTGTTACGGCTCGCATGGTGCTTGTGTTTTCTTACAGCGGGCGGAGGCTGCCCTCCCTCTGCGCTTCCGGCTATAAAAAACACCTCCCTCCGCGCTTCCGGCTATAAAAAAACACTCGAGTATAGAGCAAACAAGACTACGTGAAGTCGGGGTTGGCCAGTTCGAATTTGCCCATAACTTTCATGTGAATAAAATTGGTTTTGTGTTCTGGGACCATTTCTGTCTGTTAAATCCGGGGCTGAGTTAGTAAATTTGGTGGCAATGTATAAGTCAGAAGGACAACTTAAAATAATTGCTGATCTTTATTTGACGCTTTCTTTAGAATATTTAGTTGGCGTCGTACAAAAGACGAATTAGTTTATTAGAGGCTATCTCATTTTCCCGTTGCTTAGTTATAAATTAAGAAGCTTTATCACGTGGCCAAAAAAATATTATGTGGCTTGACTTATTATTTCTCATTATTTATAAGTAAAAATAAGTACGTCCCAATTTTAAAATTTCCCTCCTAATTTTTTGCGGACTACTTCAAATTTTCGTGTCTCATTGAAAAATGGATCTGAGCCGAGAACATTTCAAGTGACGCCTGAAACCCGATGAATCGTATGATAGGCTTCAAATGGCATTTATGGTGAAGGAAGGCCCTTCCAAGGCAACCGTGTATCGTTGGTTTAACGAATTCAAGCGCGGTCGACTAACGTTGGGGGATGAGGAAAGAAGTGGTCGCCCTTTGTCGGCTGTTATGGAAGAAAACGTGCTAGCAGTGAAAAATTTTATCCATTAGAATTCTATTTTTTATTTTTGCAAAACTTTGTGTCCCACGTAAATACGCCAGAGGAGGCGGATCGAAGAAAAGTGACTTACCTATGCCAGGGCAGTCACACCCCAGCTGGATCAGCTTGAGGTTCCATCTCCTGGAGAAAGTAGTCGCCAGGGTGGCGGATATGGTGATGGTTATGGCAGCATTGCCGTTGAAGTCTACGAAGATGGTCTGGCCGGTGAGGTCCCCGCAGAGCGTCGGCACGATGGTGTTCCCGCCGCTCACGACGATGGAGTCCGTCACGCAGTTGCCGTCGCCGTCTGGCTGAGCTAGAACTAGGTCCATGAAGTCTATGCGGAGCTGGAAACGTAGTACATGGTTTAGGTTGGAAGATCTGGCTTTAGGTAAAATAGGTGCAACGGCAAATATTTTATTCGTTTTGTGAATTGCTACCAAAGAAAAATTTCATCGATAAGATGCACGAAGCTACTGAAGAAGTCTTCAGTTCGTGGAACTTAATATTTTTTTTATAATCTATCTGTGGTTAAATGAAAGCCTGACGTTAACCCTCCGTGGTGAAATGTGTTTGTTCAAAAATATTAATATTCAGTACCCTTAACCCCTTGTATGCCGGAGTATCAGATACAATAGTTAAACAATCATTCTCGCGTAGATCTACGCAACGGCATACGAGAGGTTAACACGAATATTTGCGTCTAAGTAAAAGTTCCTTTTTTTTACGATAACCTATAGTGTTGCTGTTCATTTTGGCATACAAAACGTAGACAAGCGATACGAATACTTTGACTCTAATATTCGTGCTTCTTAGGCTCAATTTACATTGCGGCGGAGTCACAATGAGTGGCCGAAATCCTACATAGCATAATGAACTTTAATGTCAATAGCATAATGTTCAAACTATGGCGTTGCCGGCGGCAATGCGCAGAGTCGCACCGAAGTCAAGGGAATCGGCTGCAGTGTAAATTGAGCTTAAGGGCACAGCCCTCCTAGAGTACGGAGTTTTACCACGAGATATTTTTCCCTGCTTAGTTAGAAACAGTCAACATAGCATGAGACCGTATATCTTTGTACTGTTAATAACTCTGACCAGTAAAGATATACCTACAGATCTGTGGTAACGGTGGTTACTGACCTGGCAAATATTGCTGTTGCAGCGGTTGACTATGATGGAGCAGGCAGCGCCACCCGCGTATGCGGCCGGGTACCCCGGACTGGTAAAGTATGTATTGTTTACATTGGTGGTGCTTCCGCAAGATCTTGTTACTGAAAACAAGATTGATTTAAGTTTTAGGCATTGAGTTATATTTAATACTTACTAAAAGTTCAAAATTGATTATGATGCGTGGATATCTCTGCAGATCCAAGAGCCAAGCTAACCCGACACTATACCGAAGATATCCCGGACATCAGTCTGTACGAGATTAGGATGGCCCTCAAACAGCTCAAAAACAACAAGGCGCCGGGTGAGGACGGAATCACAGCAGAGCTTCTGATAGCGGGTGGAACGCCAGTACTGAAAGTCCTTCAGAAGCTCTTTAATTCCGTTCTGCTCGAGGTTGTAACGCCGGAAGCGTGGAAAAGAGGCGTGGTGGTCCTTTTCTTTAAAAAGGGAGACAATATTCTATTAAAGAATTATAGGCCCATTCACGCTTATGAGTCACGTCTATAAGTTGTTTTCGAGGGTCTCTCTAACAGATTTGGTGCCTTCCAACCTCCCGAACAAGCCGGATTCCGAAAAGGCTGCAGTACCATGGACCGCATCCATACTTTGCGGCAGGTTATAGAGAAGATGAGGGAGTATAACCGATATACGATATATACGAAAAAGCCTTCGATTCGATCGAAACGTGGGCCGTGCTTCAGTCTCTCCAGCGGTACCGCATTGACTGTCGGTATATCGAGGTGTTGAAGTGTTTATACAACAAAGCCACTATGTCAGTCCGAGTACAGGAGCGCAGTACGAAGGATATAACATTGAATAGAGGCGTGAGACAGGGAAATGTCATATCTTCAAAACTGTTCACCGCCGCTCTGGAAGATGCCATCAAGCTCCTGGAATGGGAAGGACTGCGCATCAACATTAATGGCGAGTATATCACTCACCTACGATTTGCCGACGATATCGTTGTCATGGCAGAATCGATGGAGGACTCAAGTACTATGCTTGAAAACCTAAATCGAGTCTCCCAACAGGTCGGCCTAAAAATGAATATTGACAAGACGAAGGTCATGTCAAATATGCACGTTGTGCCTTTACCTGTTTCTGTTGGGAGCTCCACCCTCGAAGCTGTAGACCAGGATGTCTACCTGGGTCAATTGATCCAGGCAGGAAGTTCCAGCTTCGAGAAAGAAGTCTTTCGGCGAATCTGACTCGGCTGGGCAGCGTTCGGGAAATTAAGCAGTGTTTTATCGTCTAACTAAAATACCTCAGTGCCTCAAGACGAAAGTGTTTAATCAATGTGTGTTACCAGTGATGACATGGCTCTGAAACGTGGTCCCTTACTATGGGTCTCATAAGAAGGCTCAAGGTCGCTCAACGGGCTATGGAGAGGACTATGCTCGGTGTTTGTCTACGCGATCGAATCAGAAATGAGGAGATTCGTAGGAAAACGAAGGTCACCGACATAGCAAAGCGGATTAGCTCATTGAAGTGGCAGTGGGCGGGGCACAAAGTGCGAAGAACCGATGCCCGATGAGGCAGAAAGGTTCTCGAATGGCGGCCACGTACCGGCAAGTAGGACCCACCTGCTAGATGGTCAGATGACCTAAGCAAGGTTGCAGGGAGGCGCTGGATGCAGGCCGCTTCCGATTGGTCGTTTTGGAAATCTTTGGGGGAGGCCTACATCCAGCAGTGGATATGATGATGACGATGATGATGAAAAGTTTAAAATCAGACCTATAAACAAACCCAGCTTGCAAGGGTTCGCAGACTTCTTTAAATTAGTTTTTTGTTAGCCTATAGTTATGTGTCCCACCGCTGGGCAAAGTCCTCCCTCTATTTTCCCAAGTGTTTATTCTACATTGTCTCGCTTTCCCATTCTTGGCTTACTAGACCGCCTATCTTTTATTATAATATATATCTATTTAATTCCCATATGATATACACATGATTTTAGAGATCCGCGGTCGCATTGACTAGGTATTTCGACATCCCTACTGCCGTATTGGTCGCTGGAAGACGGCAAGTAGAAAAATTAGTTTAAAATAAAATCTATCGCGGTAAGTCTCGTTTAAACATTCGTAATAGATATTGATTCCCATTTGAGCTTTCGAATATGTTTATTTATATTATTTTTTCATATTTTGAAACAACACGAGTATGTTACTTGGGGAAAGCTGTAAAAGCTCTTAAAAATAGATTCGTTGTAAATATTGGGACATCACACAGACTGAGCTACCCCGAAGTAAGTTTGTGTTGTTGTAAACTAACTCATCAATATTATATTTTATGATAAATACATATATTGATAAACACCCAAGACTCAGTAAAACTTGAAACGGCAATTTTTGAACTTGCTTCTACATCGAATCCAGAACCTCCAACTGGTAGACTAGCATTGTTACCAATAAAAGGCCCGTGTTACTCCGCGTTTAGGTATTTATATCTATCTATACATATAATAAAACAGTAAAAATCCCGTGTAGAGTGAGACTTCTGTACGTGAGTACTAGTACTTATTCTGTGCCAATACGCCACGGGAGTGTTCAAGTTTAATGACCTTGCCTGATGAAAAGAATTTTATGTCAATGTAATAAGGTTGAGCTTTGTCTGTGATGAACGCGGCCCCATGGGACCTTTCGGGCTAGGCTAGAGTATTTTGTTAGAGTTTATTAAAGCATATACTTACCGACACAACACCTGCCGCGGCGCGACGCGCAGTTGCCCGTGATGGTTCCATTCAGGTTGTTGCATTCGCGCCGCGCCAGGCAAGTGCCGTTGAAACTGCTCGTCGTCGCGCAGTCCGTGTTCGCGAACCGAACGATGCTCACGAATGGGAACACTGAAATGTTCCTCGAAAAGATTAGATTATGTAAGTACATTATTATATTCCATTATAACAAGCAATTTCTGTCTCAATGTTGGGCAAAGGCATAGAACATAGAAATTAAAACCATGTTTGGGCAACTTCTAGACACTTGGCTAGTGTTCCAAAAAGGTATGGTCGTCAACCAAATTGAAATTTCGACCATGGAAGTAATTTAAGTATGGCTTCAATTAAATAATTGTATACAGCAGGCAAGAAACTTGCACTGTGTAAGTAAATTGATCTGAATTCTGTGTCTGAACTAGGTGGTATGTTGTTTTTATGAGAGTGCTGCGACGCTAAGAGGGATGTGGTGATTAGGCTGTTATTCCATCTGGACTATGAGGTTTGATTAAGACTTACCTACTTAGAGGGAAAAGATACTAGTTCGGTACGTTTATAGAATAACTATTTCCAAATTCATTCGTTTGTACCTAATAGCACAACGAGCTAAGTAATTTATGCGAGGCGGCTGCACCGATTCGGTTGCGGTTTTCACTAATGTATTTTGATAAGCCTCACTTAACATTTAGTGTTTGTTTCATCTAAATCCGTTCATAAATAAAAAAGTTATATTAATTAAAAGAATAAGGTTAAATTTTTGTTTGAAAAATTGCTATAAAATAACTGTTCCGTTACATTGGCTAAAACTTGTGTTATAAAATGATGATTGAAAGTTATCATAAAGTTAATAAAACCTGCCAAGTGCGAGTCGGATTTGCGTACGAAGGGTTCCGTACCATTATGTATAAAAAATCACTTTTGTTATATAGGAGACCCTCTTCATTTTATTAGGTTTTATTTTATTTAGTTTTTGGTATTTGGTGTCATAGCAGCAACAAAAATACATCATCAGTGAAAATTTTGACTGTCTATCTATTACGCTTCATAAGATACAGCCTGGTGACAGACAGAAGGATAGTTAAGTCTTAGTATTAGAACCCCGTTTTTACCCTTTGGGTACGGAACCCTAAAATTTGTCAATTTCGGTAAATTTGTAGCATTCTTACAAAATTGTTTTTTGGTCACCGATAAATGTCGCTGTTCAAAAAGTCAAAAATTTACATTTACAAATTTAAAATTTAAGTGCTTCTCTGGGCTTCTCCAGACAGAGCCGAGGGCGGCAAGACCTACCGCTATTCTTAGCGTGATTTGGGCGGGATAGTGAGGAATCAAAATTGGTAGTGACAGGATAGGTTCCTAGCTGCTGATCACATTTCCACCCAATTACTTGATCGGCTTTAACGATCTGCGTGGAAAGAGTTAGATATTCATTTTTTCTGTTCTCTATCATGGAGACAAAAGCGCGGTGAGTGCCGCGCTGCCTGGTGCTCCTTGACTACGAGACAGATTAGGTTAGGTTAGGTTCCCACCCTGACGGACTGCCCAGCCTGGGCGGAAGACCGCGCTGAACTTTGCACGGTAGTGGAGGACGAACAACCTTCCGCTGTCGACTGTGGTCCGTCACATGAACGTCGTAGAGAGCAGTGCAGGCCTTTGCGGAGAGCGTCATGCTCTGCAAAGAGGTGGCGGAGAGATCGGGAGGCAACAACCGACCTGGCCATCCATCCCCGGCGCACAGGGTGTAGGAGGCGGGCTTTTGACCTGCAACTGATACCTCCATAACGTGGGCCAATCGGGCGATGGAAACTGGATTTCGCTCAACAAACACGGTCCTCCGAGTTGAAAGCGCGTTTGTGCCAACACGCGCCTTTACCCTAGCGGGTACAATTTTTCTTGATTCGTTTCCTCACGTTAAAAAGGTAAGGTTAGGTTCCACCCAACTTCCCGTGGGTGGACGAAACAGTAGGTCTTTTCAACATGAAAAAAAAGTTACGTAAGGTTTGGTTAGGTTAAGGGCTTTTGGAGCAACCATGCCAACATCATTTAGGACTGTTATGTGACCTCTTTCCATGAGCATCTATTTTTCATAGTGATACGCGTAATACACTGACGACATCCCAGTTGCCGGCCACCATCTGTGAAAATTTCAACTGTCTAGCTCTCACGGTTCATTAGATACAGCCTGGTGACAGACAGGTCTTAGTAATAGGGTCCCGTTTTTACCCTTTGGGTACGAAATCCTAAATATTTGCAATTTCTATGGTTTCGGAGCGTTCTTAAAAATTAGTTTTTTTTTTGGCCACCGATAGATGACAGCGCTGTTCAAAAATTTTAAATTTAAATGCGCTTCTTGGCAAATTAATATTTCATAATGAGCATCAGTTCTAACTACAAAAAGTCACCGTCTAATAAAAGGTGCACTATGAACCCTATCTGGTATTGCAACCAAACAATGGAACGGAAAGCGAGTTTTAGAGCCTCTGCAGACAGAGCCTAGGGTTGCAAGACGCCGCCCAACAGCCATTCTCATGAACTTAAGTCCACGCTGACGAAGTCGCGGGCAACAGCTAGTAGGAAATATTACATTTATGAAAAAAGATCGTCAATGTCATGAATTGAATTTGCTGTATAAATTGATTGAGAAGTTAACTCCAAATTATTTTTGGACGAGATTATTACATTTTTTGTAAACATTTAAAAAAAATTATGTTTCATATAACATAAATAAAACTGTTAACATGCTATACTTACTTAAACACATATTTTAGGAGTAAAGTTTACAAAAAATATTATGTGATATTTTTATCCTGCTTGTGTTTTTATTCAATAAAATTATTAATTTCGCGTAGCTAATTTTGCTCTGTAATTAAAAAAATATACCTACTCGTAGTTTCCTCATAAAGTATATGAAAAATCAAATGTGGCAAAGCCTAATTCTTAAGGTCTAGAAATAATTCTAGAATAGTGGGGTCAGACCATAGGGTCTGCAAGTATTTTACACACCTAAATAGTTTGTGATATGTTGAAAGGAAATGTTATAATATAGGTACTTACATAATTTTCCTCTTCTGTCGCTGTGCTCCTCTAGGTCGGTGTCAAATTCGTCCAGATCCATATCATTGCTATTAAATTCGTCGATGCCCATCGACATGGCTGCTACCGCCGCAACGAAGGCGATAGTGATCGTCCAAAAAACTTTGTAAGCCATGGTTAAACTATTGTCAATTGTTTCCAACTACACGTGCATTATGTATGGAACCCGATTCGGCGGAGATTTTCCCCAAAATGAAAGTGGTCGAGTTAGCGTAGTATTTATAAAGTGGGTTAACGGTGCCTTGTTTGCGGAAGCAGTTAGGGGTGTTACCGTTTTCTAATTAGCACCGGTGACATGCCACCTGGTGACCAAGTGGCGTCGATTGAGAACAACATATTTTCAGGATGGTTTAACATGTTACAAGACTAAGATAAATTTTATAGGTACATTGAAGGCTTAAAAGTGTCTAACCCGTTCACGGATCGGATTTATCCAAAAAACATTGTCGTGCCCATTCCGCGAGCGTCGGATATTTCCGACAAAAAAGAAATGCTTGTATTGCACATAACTTAAGTATCCACATCCCTTTTTGGTTGTAGGTATTTATTTTAGATTTACTACCCTTCGCGCTGGGGTCATGCGCCACGTCAACTGATATAAAGTCCTGCGGTGAAAGGGTTAATAAGTAGGTATAGATATAACACAAAATAGATATAGAACTCCGTAAAAAATCTTAAAAGGCTTGCCTACCTACGAAAAACCAAAAGGTATGCTTACAGTTTCAGCAGCCCAATGTACCTATGTTTTATTTAGGTATGATATATTATTCTTACGTGAAAAATAAATAAATGCTCCAGTGGTTCTCTTCCTGCTCAGATTGTTAAAACGATCGAGCGAATGAACGAGAATATGAATCATGTCAATAGGCGATGCGGCTAGCCTTTTTCTGTCTTCATGCTCACCATTACGCAGGCCCTGATTAAGCCTTTGGCTAATTAGGGCGCGCTTCAAGCATCATTTGAAATTTTAAGGCTGAATGTCATGCAGAAGGACAACGTTAGTTTCGCTTGCAGATCGATCTGAAAACTTTTTTAGGTAGTACGAACCATGTTAAAATTTTCACACTACTACTCTACTCACTATTTTTTAGGCCGTCCGTAACACACCTGGCGGGGGCGCGCCCTCATAATTAGCCTAGAGCGGTCACAACTCTTAATCAGTCGCTGCAATTACGCCATTACTGGCTTTTGGGATTGGTATATGGGTATTGTCGAAGGTGCGAATTAAAAAAGGTCTGTACCCGTCTGTTTAAGGAATGAGAGGTATTTTACTTTAAATGTAGTAAATTAAAATATATCGCAAGTGGGTTGGCCAAAAAAAACCTGGCCAGAATATGATTTCATTAAGTTAAAAAAAATTGTTCGTACAAAATTGTTTGCACCCAATTGTTTAACGGCGGCTCCGTGAAATTTTCGGGGTCTACAAAATGCTATAAAAAGCTTCACGTTCTCACTTCTAAATACAAACAGTTGTTCATGAAATAGTTTGAAGGGTTGTCTAGGATTTAATCAAGGCAAAATTTTAAATGATGTCTCCGTTTCCATTCGAATGATTTATTCCAAATGTGGGCAGCTCTGGATCCCGAAAAATTCAGGTAGTTTAATAACGAACGCGATGATATTGGGTTGTCTGCAAAAAAATGATGTCGAATTTTAAATTACACTTTTAAAAATTCGACAACCTTCAAATTTCTAATTCGGATCTTAGACCAGTAAGTATAAATAATAATCCAATATACATGTGACTAAATTTAATTTGTTCTGAAATGTGAAACTTGCATAACTTACATATTGTAAATATGATAAGTGGCAATATTTGCTTACAGAAGCCAGAGACACGAGAACTACATAGTATCGAATAGCATACAGCATTCAAATGTGCAACTTGACTGAAATTGACGCATAACTGCTGACATCTTTTAAGTACCAAAGAGCAAAAAAAAATTAAGTAGGTACTTTCAGTTTTGATTTATCGACCTTTATTTTCACCGTGTGTAGTACATAGGATATAGATTTTTGGTCACGAAGTTGCACTTTTCCGCATTGATTAATTTTTCACAACAGTATCATAAAATCTTAAATAGGCAAGTGCCTACTTACACGTACAATCAGAAATACGTAGTTGTCGATGCGTAGTTTTATATACGAGTATGTATCTTGTACCACTTAATTTTAGGCTTATTTCGCACGAGGATTCTTCAAAAGCTGTTTATTTTAACAAATACCTTGAGACCAAGAGGTGTATTAGGTTTATCATATTCTTGACTTTAAGACATAGGTTTCCTTGGTATGTAAAACTATGATTCATATTTTTGTGCGTTGAATTACAAGACTCTATTAAAAACTAATTCTTTTCATCTCTAACCGAAATAGGAGGTTCTCAATCCATGTAGTCTTACACCAATACTAATGTCGGTCAAATTGAATTTGAATATTTATTTTAGTTATGGTATTTATAGCATGATGATTTGGTCCCATATACATTTCAAAAGAATCGATTAGTTTGATTTTCTATTGCACCTTAATATGGAAGTTAGTGTTTTTGTAAATGAATTATTATTCTGTTAATCTCATTTCAAATTAATTTTGCTGTAACATGCCTTTAATGTCTTATGGACCAAGCGATTAATAAGACATTATAATGAATGCCCGCGCAGTTTAAAAAATGGCCAAAATTAGAGGGAATTGTGATAAAAACTATTAAAATAATCAAGTCAATCAATTATCGTATTGATAATTGATTGACTTGATTCGGGCATTATTATAATGCTTATCACCTATGGAGCAGAATAGCCGCCAACCGCAGACTCGTTCTTGCAGTCATTTAGACCACCTAGGTCATTTAGTAAAGATTGTGGTATGGCGGGGGTGACCTTGGGCCACCCCCTAGGTGCCAACAGTGTTTTTCTAGAGTCATTATACCCAGGTCATGTAGAATAGATTATGGTGCCACACGATAACCTATGTACTTATGACTATAACATTCGTCACTTGGTCGATAGACCTCAGATTAATCAACTGTAGGTGATTCCCCTCGTGCAATGTACCTGTGTATTATCAAATTGACCGAAAACTACATGATAATAATAATAATATCTAGGCAACGTGATAAAATGAAAAATGCCCCAATTTATCACTTGGTCCATATCATATGCATACTTACCTATTAAATATTCCAATGTGTTTCTTTGAACGTAAATGTAACGCTGTATGTTAACTAAATACATTTTACAGCTCACTGGACGTGACGGAATAGGCGGGACCAACATTTGCGAAGTTGGTAGGAGTTGTCCGCGCCGGAAGAGTGACAGCGCAAAGGGCTCCCACATGGTGGGAACGGACCTCAGCTGTGTGCAAAGATGACACTTAAAAGGTTGTGTCGTCGATGGCTGTGGGTGTCACTTGATATCGGCTTTATCAAAGGATCAAGCGAATGAGGGACCAACTAGCAAAACGCGTCTAGGTACCTGTCGGTACCATAAACCCGCCAGTCCTATTCCTGTTTCTGACCTTCACTCGCGGTTTTCATATCTAGCAATGGCACAAGATAACGTATTGGGATACAATAGTTTGGACATTATGGCACAGTCATTTACGCTTATTTATATATTTCGGTGTTCTTAGGTACTTATATGAAAATACGTTGCGGAGAAGGCACTTTGATTCTTTATAGGCTTTGTACTCGTAGCTTTTATAACCTGACTAAGATATAGTATGTTTCCATTGGATATCAATACTTGTTATATATCTATGTAATTAAGCATTCTAGTAAGTAGGGCTACAATAATGAAGATTTGTAGAGTAGGTAGGTAGTAATTTATTTCATATTCTTCGCCAGGTTATAATTACTGATCTACAAGTACTTACTGCAAATGCAGGTATCAGCAACTATATACTATATACTTGAAGGGGTGACTCACCCATTCAATAGGATAACTTTTACTATGAGACAAAGTCGGAATTCAAAAAGACTTTTTCTAAACAAATTGTCTGGTTGAATCTTAGACAAAAAAAAACACTTTTGGCTAAGGCAATTAAGCCTTACAGCCACATTCACAATACACCTTCATTTAAGTGATATATTTTTAGAGATTTAGGTTATTATCTTAATTTAATTACGACATATGTATTACTATCTAAATACAAATTTACGATTAAGCTGGCGTGCATTTACGTAAAAAAAATATATACAAAAAATATTTATGATAACTTGGCATTACGACTCAGACCATAGTCGAACGTCACATGTGAAAAATAAAATAAAAAATAAGAAAAATTGTGTGGCGGTCAGCTAATTATTCGTCAAACAGAACTAGAAACTAGCTAAATTTGTTATTTCCTGGCAATCGAAGTGAAAAGCAGAGTATTAAACTCGAGTATAAAACCCATTTTTTTACCCTCAACGTGGCTATTCACCCTCGCCGTTAAGGGGCTACCTGAATTTTTCGGGGTCCAGTGCTGCCCCCATTTGTAATAAATCATTTGAAAAGAAACGGAGATATCATTTAAAATTTGGTCTTGATCAGACCCTGGATAACCCTTCAAACTATTTTATGAACTACTGTTTACAGTTTAAAGTGAGAACGCGAAGCTTTTCTACGCACAATTGCGACAAACGGCCACTTTTGGCGTATGTTGGTAAAATGGCTCGTTTTATGCTCTTGTTGTACAATCTACTATTTTTTCAATATTTGAGTTGCTGAAAACTGCATTTACCGTACCGTTTATTTATTATGTTACAATTTGGTACTTACATAATATAATTCATGTTAGACGTTCTTAACACTAGAACACAGAGTCTAATACAATGTCTAGTAAAGTCAGAGCGATTCTGAAGAAAAAAAAAACAATGTAAATTAATGTAATAAAATCAGACAATACGCTACGCAGTAGACGAATACATGTAAACAAAAATAAAATCTGTAACATTGCAATAACACAAAATGTTAGTAAATCACACATCTGGCAACTCCTATACTACAATAAGTTTCATAGCTATTTCATCAAAATATATATCTCAAGCTTTTACACTTAACTATATAAGATAGGTACATAATAATTAAAATGTATAAAAAAAGAATTTATAAAATTGTCATTGGTAATAAATTATTTCGTGACTTAGTCAACATACTTAACCAGGTACTAGAGTACCATTACGTGGAATACTAGAAACAATAATAAAATTAAAAATGAAACTATAAGTACAAGGAATAAGCAAGAACGAAGATTGAGTAACAGTACAATGCGGCCCACACAAGTGCGATTGCTTAGAATCTGCATTGAGGAAATAAATGCGAAGCTCATTTGAATCAGTTGTATATACTCGTAAGTACTTTTTTTCTACTTCTCTGTCTTTTAATTAATGGCACCGAACACTATTATAAGGACAAAGATAATATGATATCAAAAAGTCTATATGTATTCTATTCCTAATATAAGCATATGTGTAGTTATTTCGTCAAAAAGATACTCCTAGCCAAAGTCCTAGATTTTTTTCTTTAGATCTATTCACCAGTGCAGATGCACTTAGGTTAAGGTTTTACTCGATCAACACTAACTTAACAAAAAATCACAACTGCCAACTTAAAAACAACTAAATTCATACAGTTCATATTAAAAATAAAACCTTCCGAAATCAATTATTTACTCTCAAAATAAGAAAACCTTTTTTTTAAATATTGACGTTATAAGAAGAAAACGTCAATTTAAAAAAAAATTCGTCTACCATAAGTACCTAGTATCTGCCTAGCAGAATATGTCAATCATTTCCATATTTTTCTTTGCTTATTTTTGTATTTTGTATGCTCGGTGGCGCCTGCTTACGATGCTCGCCAAGGCTCGCATCGTAACCCGCGCCACTCGCATTTTTTGACCCTCCTTATACAACTGTTGCATAAAATACTATAACATGTTTTCATTCGACACATTACAAGACATTTCGTAACAGTTAAAATTTATATATTAAAAGTCAATTTAGTATCTACACGCCATTAATTTCGCCAGTGTTGCATCTAATAAATTTATATTAAAAAATATCATATGTCCTTTTGGTTGAATCCCAAATGGATGCCTAACATGTGCATGATGTAAGATTGCACCGATATGGTGTAAGGACTACACCGATCGACGGCGAGAAGGTGACCAATACGTGTAAATAAGTTTCTTTCTCCGTTTCTTCTCAGGATTGGTCATTGCGGAACGCTAGTATCATAATTAATAATTTAAATAAGTACAAATAAACATAAAGCCTACTGAACATATGTGTATTAATTTTGGGAGAGTAGCGTTTTTATTGCATTGCGGAACTGTGCACGCTAAGAATAGTAACAATCAAACCAGCAAAGTCGCTATTCGCCCTTTACTCTACCCGTTTACATCAGACTTGACACGTAATGTCACAAAACTTATTGAGGTGTAAATGTATTTGTTGTAATGTATTTGGTGTAAGATAATAACTGAAAAATCATTTAAATTTTGATAGAGTCATGTTAGAGTCCATTTCATTTGGTTAATCAATATCAATACATATAATAAAACAGTAGGAACGGCGTGTCTGTACATTTGATAAAATTAACAAAAAATGTGTGTGGGCGATAAAAATAAGAGTAACAGAAAACAAAATTTTTGAAGTGAAAACTTCTTTAGCGGCTTTGTACACTGTTTTTGGTATGGGAAAAAAATGTTAAACTCGCGTCACAACGTCAGGGCGTCAGGACACGTGCCCTGATCGAAAATTCGTAAGACGCTCGGCGCGGCCCTCTCTCTTTCTACGGCGCGGCGAAAATGTATGCAGGCGCCTGCTGTTTCGTTTAGGCGGCGCAGGGCGCTTGCGCTTCATGTGTTCATGTTACAGCTTGCCACGCGCATCCATGGAAATGCACAACGTTAATATTCAAGTTTTCACTTCTGCCGGCACTCCCGGAGTGCAAACCGTCGTTTTTTTTGTCTTGCTGTCTGTCTGTATGTACTCGCTAATCTTTAAAACTACTGAACAGATTTTAACGCGGTTTTCACTAAAAGATAAAGCTTATCCCTGAGCAACATATAGGCTTTGTTTCATCGAAATCTAATGACAGATAAAAAGTTATCGTCATTTAAAGTTTAAAGATTTTTTCTATGGGCGATAATACATATAATAAAACAGTAGGAACCGGGTATCTATAGGTACATTTGATAAAATTAACAAAAAATGTGTGTGGGCGATAAAAAAAGAGTAACAAAACACAAAAAAATTATTGTTTTTTTTGTCTGTCTGTCTGTATGTACTCGCTAATCTATAAAACTAGAGAACAGATTTTTACGCGGCTTTCACTAAAAGATTAAGCTTATCACTGAGCAACATATAGGTTTTGTTTCATCGAAATCTGATGTCAGATAAAAAGTTATCGTCATTTAAAGTTTTAAGATAATTTTTTATAGGTGATTTTATAGTTACATAAAATAGCAACAGATGGCGCCTAAAGAAATTTTAAAACGCGCTATGGTCAAGCTGATTGTTTTGTTCTGTACGTAAGTAAGACCTTTCGATTCTTTTGTGATTTGGTTAGTTAATGTTGTTGAATTGTTGAATTTGTTGATTTTATACTGGTATTTGGCTATAATACTTGGCTTTGAAAAAAAGGACTTCTGATCTTGCTTTGATGTTTTGTGGGTTGGTTAGTTAATATTGTTGATTTATTTATAATTTGACTCTTGGCTATGAAAATACGCACTTCTGATCTTGCTTTGTGGATTGGTTATTTAATATTTCGGATAATATTGTTGATTTATAATTTGACCCTTGGCTATGAAAATACGGACTTTCTGATCTTGCTTTGTGGATTGGTTAGTTAACATTTCGGATAATATTGTTGATTTATAATTTGACACTTGGCTATGAAAATACGGACTTTCTGATCTTGCTTTGTGGATTGGTTAGATATTTCGGATATCTTCAAAAGCTTTTTGGCTTTATAGATTTATTGAACATTTGGCTATAGTAATACGGATTTTGTGATCTTGCTTTGTGGATTGGTTAGATATTTCGGATATTATCTTTAAAAAATTCTTGGCTACATAGATTTATTGAATTAAATATATAAATATATTATTGAATTTTGTGCTTTGCTTTCAAAATTCCTACGAAGAAAGTCAAATCTGTCTCAGAATATTAGACAAACGAAAAGACAGCGGATGAGTAGATCCCGAGAATCCAATGACAAAAGACAGGCACGACTAAGTGTTAATCGGGAACGAAATTCATTGACTCGCGCCTCGATGAGTTCCACTCAAAGGGAGTCTCGACTAAGTGCTGGTCGTAAACTTCATTCGCTATTTCGCGCCTCGGAGACTTTTACAGATAGGGAGTTACGTTTGAGCAGTCAAGACTGATTGAACAATCAAAGACTTCGTCTGCGTACCTATATATTTATACACAAAGGTTATGATTATTATTGTAAGGATTCATTATAATCCATCCATAAGTTGTTGTATGAATGAGTAACTGATATTTATACATCTTTAGATCCTTATAAACTTTCACATTTGCAATGTTTAAAGTATACCGCATCACAATAAAAAAATTGAACTATAAATATACAGACTAATCTGACAAAAAATTTAAAACTGAATTTCACACGGGCGAAGTCGCGGGCACCAAACACAGATAGTAAAGTATGTATTCGTGAGCAAGATATTATAAGGAGTTACAGAACACTAAAAAGTTTTTTAAGATTTTTGTTTGTATGTCATTGTCTGTATGCACACTGTTCACCCGAATGTCCGAAACTGCTGAACGGATTTTCACGCGGACGAAGTCGCGGGCACAGCTAGTGAGATAATAAAATCTTTACTTTTCTGTGGTTTTAAACTAATTGTTGTAGGTTCACTTGTTACGTCACCTCACGGCGCTGCGTCGCCTCGCGGTTGGTCATCTTAATAACCACTTGATAAATCAAAGTCGCTCTTGTGTGGACCACGTTTGTATTTGTTCTATAAAAAGATGTAGGTACTACTACTTATTGACTACGGGCTTTTCGTAAAACTAATTAAATAAAAATATGGCATCTACAGACACGTTATGGCAATTGCTCAGCTTTACGAAACTTTACCGCCTGGCACATCCTCTTTTATTTAAGTTGGAACACAATTCCGTTTTTATCAGTACAGTTTCGCTAATAAGCTTACGTGTGCTTGTTATTACTTATAAATAAATTTTAATGTTTTGTTTCTAGCCTTTGTAGTCACGCTGTTTACAGAACCTAGATCATATTTTTAGTTATCAGGGACATAATACAGTGCAACCTCGATATAACAAATCGGAGGGGAACAAGAAAATATTCGTAATATCAAGTAATTCGTTGAACTGAGGTTTGTTATGTTGAGGTTAGATTGGTCTAAAATTCGTTATAAAGAGGTAAAAGAATAGTTTTATTCACCTCAATATTACGTCCTTATCTTGTTATAGCGAACAACTCCTACTAATAAATGATAACCAATTCTACTGCAAACCGCTGAGCCTTTTCCTGAAGAATAGGGCCTCCGATTGGGATTTTTTTGTCTCTGCACTGTTTTAACCACTTTAACACACATTCCTCTACGTCTTTGAACTCGCATGATTTTAATCTTTTACTGTTTACATTCAAACCACTTTTTTCTGAAAACTTATCTTTAAATTTTAAAATTGTAGCCAATGTACTTGCGGGAATCCCGAACTTATTAGCTATGTCTAATTTTTTCGTCGTGGGATTTTGGTCAACATAATTAATGATGTTTCGCTTTTCTGCGACCGATAAGGAACACCTTTTACGTTTCTGAGCCATTTTAACTTAAATCTTTAACAATAGTGACGAGCAGAGGTGTTTACATTACTTTCCATCAAAACAACAATGATTACTTTACAAACAAAAGCGTGTCGAGACATGAATCACATTACAATAAGATTAAGAGTTATTATTATAGGTAGAAACTTTATATAAAGGTTTTGGGTCGGCAAAATTCGTTAATTAGAGGTATGAATACTTTTTCTTGATAGTTGAAAATTCGTTATAAAGAGGTTGTACGAAAAGAATGTTCGCAATGTAAAGGTATATTTTATATTGACTCTTATGGACAATTCAAGGGGATTACGAAGAATTTGTTAAATCGCGGAAGTCGTTATATTGAGGTACGTTATATTAAGGTTGCACTGTATATAGGTATACTTATTTATTAGAAAGTTCTTTAAAATATCCCTAGGCTTTTCTAGCTGTCAGTCAGAACGTATCAACTTAATGTCTTCACCTCACGTTTTAACCAAATTTCATTTACAGGTAGGTAAGTTTATCAGATATAGAGGATGTACCAGTGCATTCACTCACACCTACTAAAATAGAAAATAAAGAATCTAGCACTCATAGTGTTTTGGCTTAACCTCATTTCGTCTCAAGTAAAATTAAGTAGATAAGTAAGATAACTAAATGCAAGAGAGAGTGGCAAGATCGAGTACGCTAAGTATTACTTACATCATAAAGATCTACTAACTATGTGGAGTGATATTGACTTTTCAATGGCATGGGCATGTTATATAAAATAAAAGGTATTTCAGGTAACATTTTTCAACCATGATTCTCAAAAGATGTAAAGGTAGCCTTAAAGTGCTTATTTTGTTTGCATTTAGTTCTTAATGGTTTTTAGATGCCTACAGTACTGATATACCAAATATAAAATTATTTAGTATCAGTATTAAAAGAATTTAGGATATTAAAAGCAAATGGAAAGTATGGGAGACATTGACGTCCCACTGATTTATATAAAATATGCATTTTTACGGACAAATTTAGAAGTTTTAGTGTTTAGATTATGCTAAAATGTATAATTAATTTGGAGTAACTACATAATAGATATGTATAAACTCACAAAAAATATTAAATCAGGATTTTGTTCCAACATAACTCCCGCATTTTTATTCCAGAATAATGATGAACAGCAGACCTAAGATAATATTTTTGAAAAACTAAGAACAATACTTCTGCGTAGGTATTTTATATAAAGCATAGTTATTAAGGTAGGTAGCACGCGAAACTGTAGTGACTATTATTGGTGGCAATATGTGTATTTAATCAATATACGATTAATCAATCAGTACGTTACACATTGTAATCCCATCTCAATGGAAAACGCCTGTAGGGAGAGTAGTCACATTTTCTTGACAAATCACTTTTCTGTCATACTTACCTAAAAACGTGGTAGACGCAAATTACCCTGGGTGCATATTGTCTTGGCCTCTCAGGAAGAATGGAATAATATCGGAGAGGACGTTAAAGTGACTACGCTTGTGAGAGATTTTTATACTAATAGCACATTTTATCTTGCAAGGCACTGACGTGGAGTCATATTTATTTCACTGGACGGAGGCAATAAGGCTGATTCGCTTTTAAAACCCTAGACTTCATAAGAGTTAAATTAAATACTTATCATTCCTACGTTCTACAAATACATTCATTACATTTGCATCGTATTATAATATAAGGCATTCAGAAATATCGTGAAAATACAAAGATCAGGCTAAGCTTATATGTTGTGTTATTTCGGAATTATAACGACTGTAGTAAATCGAGACTAGAAAGTGTATATTTGGCGTCTGCGGACATACGACCTGCGAGCCACTAGTAAGTTATCAAAAATTATTATTCACTTTTTGTGACATTTACATTACGAATAGATGTGCACAATACACAGAATAAAACACCCGAGGTCGTAAGCTCCGCACCCGCGTCCGTTCATAGACTAACATCTATCGACTACCTATATTATTAAGTTATGAAGGATAACTCTAATATCTTGGATATTCCTCGCTCTCTTACCTTATTATAACTTACAATAAATTAACTGATCATATCTAAAATACTTAGAGCTTACGAGGGTTTCGTGTCGACACCGTTTGCCATTACTCTGAGCAATTTATATGTTACGCTAACCACAGAGAACACAAATTAAGAAAACTATGATTCTTGTGATTTGGACCTACAAACATAAGCTCAGCTAATATAGTTACCATCGCTTGAAATTATCGTGAAAAATTTCGTCATCACATACGAGCAGGACTTAATACATTCAAGGAGGCAGAATTTTTAACCTGTGACGAATTTAAGTTGCATATTGTCTATTTAGATATTTTTATATTAGGAATTATAATTTGAAAATTGAATAAATCTAAAGGGCGCGTTTATAAACATGAAATGTGCATTTTCTGTAAGTATGCCTACTTATTGGCTCGCTCTGCGGTCGAGGCCAGGCGGCGGGCGAAGGCGAATACAGACGTCTCATGAATGCACAATATGTATTGGTCTTCGAAATATCCAGTATTTAGGGCACTCACATGATTTGTCTTTTGCGAAATTTCACTTTTAAACAAAGCTTCACGATTCCGCTTATTCAAATGTCTTTCGTCCTTGTAGCGACTTGTTTTTTGTCCTTCCACTCTACCAATAAATAAATCAGTTAATACTCTTCTAAGCTTAATTTAAATAGCAACGGTGCAGCAATTTCCACGTTTCTCCTCTATTACTTAATTTAAAGTACATAAATAATTAAGTATAAATAATATAGTTTTGGATTACATACGAGGGCACGACTCTGCTCTAGCAATTTAAGTTAATATAATGTGTAAAGCAATTTCCTTGGTAATGCTGTTCAATGTTGTACATGGTTAAGTTTATTTTTATAACAGAAGAGAATATTGCGTTAGATAGAGCGTTAACACACATACCGATGCGGCGCCGTGTACATTCTGTATCACACTCACACGGTCTACATTTTACACGGTTTACATTTGTTCTGACGTCTTACCCCGTCCTTCGTCAGAACAAATGTAAACAAAATTCAAGCGCGCGGAACAGCATCCGAATGTGTGTTAACGCTCTTATGGTTCTTCAAAGAACATGTACCGAAACATGTAAGATAGTTTCAGATATAATTGATGTTTGAGAGTCTTTGTGAACTACATAGTATTTACAAAGCTTACATATTTTTGTTGAAAATCTATTAAGTACAGCGTAATACCTAAAATATCATGGATTATTGAGGATTGAATTAAATTCGACAATTTGAAATACAGACTAGGTAATGTCTGAAATTCAATCAAAACTTATTCGATTAGATTCAAAGGTAATAACTTAAGTATCCGACAGCGAGCGTGTTGGTAGAGCTAAGGAGACTAGCTAGGCTAGGTGAACACGAGCTGGGTACCCTGGGCGCTCCGGAGCCGGGATGCGGGCTCGTTGCTTGCCGCGGTCGGTCACAGCGCGCCGTAGAACGTGTCCATCAGGTTTGTGTCCAGATCGCACTCCAGAAAGATGCTTTCACTGCATTCTTCCTGAAACATTAAATGTTTTATATGACGTACAGCTGAACACTGTCTAATTTGTACGCTGAGACTTTTGTATTTGACGTACCTACACAATGTTTAGATGACCTAAAAAGTAAATTATACGTAGTATACCACAAATTAAATTATGGCATAAAGTCACAGTATACGAGGTGTCTGCAGGTGCAAACCACTCATAACCACTATTGTCCACGCTGTAAAATACATATATTTTTTTGTCTCTCTCGTCTTCGTTTACACTTCTTCAGTAAATTTAGTACTTAGAGCACCAGATGCTTCTCAAATTCTCTCAAAGATCTTGAGTGCGAATTAAATAGGAATTTCCCTTCATCAAGAAACCCCTCACTAAGGATCCTGAAGTCATCAGTACATATAGTACGAGTAGTAAGTGTCCCATTTGTTACTACCGTCCTTTATAACGAAACGATTTCAGTGTTAGATCTATAAACCGCTAAATTAATGTGTTTAATGTTTGTATAAACAAGATCGTCTTACATTCCGGCAATCTGAAACAGTCCTTCTTTAGTGTGCATCTACTATTTGTCACAATGCGTGAATTATTTTGAAGTTCAGACTTGTTTTATATCAACTGTGCGATTGCTGTGTCACATGCCTTCAAAAAGGTAAATTTTTAGAGTAAACCTATTACTGAATTACCTATTGTGTTATTGTAATATTTAAGTAAGATAAAACAAGTTTGACTTTTTATATTAGTTCATGAAAATTACAACATATAGATTCCGCTGACGATCTGCCCGATGAAATCAATATTTTTCCACCGGAAAATCCAAAAAACGAAGTAACAAACGAAGATTCCGCGATGAAGAATTTGAAGCACATTATCTTCTAGTTTTGCCTATTTTTTACCACAGTTATTACATCTGTCATTTCAGTCACACAAATTTTCATTTGTTTTGTGATAACTTTTTTCTTCCGTTCCTCTTTTTCATGAGTTGTGTAATAGAGGATTGAGAGCTATTCGTGAGAAATGTACCTCTGGATGTCAACAACCGGCAAACAAGGTTTAAAAAAAAAAACAGAAATTTAGCCAACACAAGCAGGTATTAGTATGCAAATGGAATGACAATAGTGTTGTAAGTGTTGCGTCTTATGCGGAAACAATTGGTCTTTTTTTTTCAGCTCTTTTTAAAGCCAAACGATTTTCTCAACAAATTTGAAAAGATATGTGCTTATTGATAAACCTACTGTCATAAAAACATATAATGAAAACATGGGCGGAGTCGATAGATCAGATCAAAATATTAGCTTATATAAGTAGAACATCGATTCGAGGTAAAAAATTATATCTTTCATTATTTTGACCAAAGATTTTGACATAGCTTGTTTATGGTTACCCACAATGCCTGGCAATTGTATAAAAGTAACGGTGGAGAATACTACCACTTAGCTTTTCGTAGAGTTGTTGCGAGAGGATTATTGGAAACCTGCAAAAGAACCGAAAAACGTGGACCTTGTCGTACTCCCAGCGACTAAAGAGAAGCCTCTAGAAATAATCGCATTGATCATTTAATTAAATATAAAGATTCTCAAAGCCGTTACACTATTTGTAAGAAAAAAAACTAATTTCATGTGTCGTAAAAGTCAGCTAAATTTACATCCTAAAATGTGATTTATTTCCTATCCCACCAATGTTTAATTTTGAGGTTTTATATATTATTGTAAGCAATATGTGGCGTTTTATTTCATTTCAAAGTAGGTATGGGCAATCAAAGCCTTGGGTTTGTTAGCCGATCTTACTACCAATTTTTTTTTAAATATTTATCCGAGAATACTCTGTCATTATAGTACAACATATTCAAAAATAATCGAAACGAAAAAAGTTTCAGTAATATGTGGGAAAACATACCTGAGTGGATTGTGACGCGGGCGGCTGATCACCGCCCCTCCTTGCGTGTCATTTGGACGTTTTCGGCAAGTGGCGTTTCATATGCAGCGCGAGGTGGTCCGAGCGCGCGAACGAACGTTCGCACACAGCGCATTTGAAGGGCTTCGCACCCGTGTGCTTGCGGTAGTGGCGAGTCAACTCGTCCGACCGCGCGAACCGCCATTCGCACTCCGGCCACTGACACGTGTATGGTTTCTCCCCTATTGGAAAATGTTAATTTTCAATCGCATTTTTTAGGAATAGTCGATGATGAAACAGTATGGAGATTCAGGGATTCAAGTTGATAAAACATATAGATACTTATATAATTAGGTACACAAAAAAGTAATCGCATGTGCCACATTCGCTTAGCAATATCTTCGCTTTGGCTTGGTAAGTAATTAATATTAAAATAAAACTTAGTTACTTATATTTCTAAGTTTACTTAATGCTACTAATATTACCAGTGGAATTGCCCGACCAACACAAGAAAAGCAAATATTCTTTTTATGATGAGATAATTTCATGCGAATAATTCAACTCGTGCGCTTCGCCTTTATTCCTGCCACAAAGTGAGAAATACTCGTACTTAGGTTTTATGGACCTTCAAGTAGGTTTACTGCGACGTTGTAAATTTACAAGTCCACTGATATTATTTTGCAATCGAAAGTGAACCGAAAAAAGTCAAAATTAAGATTTAATTTACCTGTATGTATCCGTTGGTGAGCTTTCAGGTGCGAACTTTTTGTATACACTTTTGTGCAGCCTGCAGATAGAAAGAATTGTTTCAACGTTAGGGTCAGTTTTTACGGGATTAACATGCCCAATTTAATAATAATGAAGTGAATGGTATAAATAAACTAACTACAAAAAAGTTTATAATGGGTAATAGGACTTCATAAAAGAGAGCAAATATTTATTTAATTTTTCGTAGCATAATTGGTAGCGTCTACGACCTTTTATGTCGTGATCGTGAAGCAAGAAAATGATAATTAAGGATAAGACGATTTCGTAGCTGCTACGAGCTACGAAATTTGCTACGAAAACGTGTGAAGAAGCGCAATCGTTATTTTCGTGAGTTGTAGATAACCATCTTATCAAGGTTTCTTTTTCACCGTCTGAAGTTTGATGATACAATTCACGTCTTCTCCTATGAATTTACGCGTAGCTGGTGTATTATATGACATTTGCTCCTTTATTCATGCTTTTCTCTGTATCGATTCGAATCTTTACTCTACTCGCAAAGCACGGAGGGTGCTTTTAATAAAATAAACTCACGTCTATCCTAGCTCTGGCCGCAACTAGTGATACCAAACGTCATTTGTAAAGTCTTGGAGCTCCTCAGGAAGAGGCTTACCTATAAAATCGCAGTGGTGTACTCTCCGCTTCTCCAGCTCAGGATTGTTTCGTCGGTTGTACTTGTTCTGCGGGGGTGAGGCGAGCCGTGAGTGCGGGGCGGGGGGATGGTGCACTTGCGGCTGCGGCGGCGGCGGCTGAGGGCCCATTTGTAACTGCTGCATGGGCTGGAAAGGACATTTTATGTTCATGTAAGTGTATAAACCGTACGTAAAATTTATTTTCTTGTTGAATAGCTATCAAATATTTTTTGTGTAATAATTAAAAAAAAAAAAAAACTTTATTCTGAGTGACTTCTGGCTTTATCATCTGACACTGGATGGAATCTAGGATCAGAGAGCTTGTCTAAACAAATCTTCAGAGTGAATGCTGTTAGCTATATTCAACTTGCATTTGTTTTATTGTAATGTATTTATGTTATTTCTTGACATTTCGTCAAACTCGCAGAAACTTTTTTCTCAAACATGCTCGGAAATGTGAGTATTAATGTAGTAAAAAGAAGATACGAATTTTGTAATTCTTGGCTCACGCATTATTTTACCGGCCTAGACACAGACATAAAGCACACGATAGAAAACTTTCAAAAGAAATAGACGAAAGAGGTAAATTTTAAATGTGTTCGGAACCATTGACAAAATAGTTAAAAGAAAAAATTGTCAGGATATAAGAGGTTATAATACACATTGAGTTAAATTTGCATTAGAATAAAATCTATCATTACGAACAGCAAAACAAGGAGACTGAAAAGAGACATGGATCACAAGCCTTAAAGACGAGACGGGTAAAGCACACCAGAACAGGGTCAAAATTATCAAAATTACCACAAACTGTTTTAAAAACCTTTATAGTGATTCATCAAAACTAGTTCCTATTTCAACTTACACAGCGTCCAAGAATGTAACACCTATTACAGAAGAAGAAGTAATTTACTTCATACGCAGCTTGAAATTTGGTGAAGGTCCCGATGCCGATGGAGTAACTTCAGAAGCATTAAAAATAGGATGGGGCCTTCTGGTCCTTTATTTAACTAAACTCTGCAACTCTAAGTATACTAAATTCAGGACAAATAACAAGCAACATGTGCCACTCTAAATATAAAAAAAGGAAACAGAAATGATGTAACAAATTATTGTCTTATTAGTCTAATTTCTCATATTTATAAAGTGTTCATCACTGTAATAGAAAATCGCATAGCACATAAATTAGATCCCTCCTCCCGAACAAGCTGTTTTTTGTCCATGCTTTTCTACAACGATCATTTACAAGCTATTAACCAAATAATAGAGAAACATTCAAAATATAATAAATCACTGTGTGGGCTTCGTAGATTACTCTAAGTCTTTTGATAGTGTTGTATTATTCGTAGCTTCCACCAATCAATAATACTTTACATACTTAATCAAGAAATAGAGAAATCCTACATAAATATAACCGAAAATATTTTCGGTTATATTTATGTAGGATTTCTCTTTATATCGCTTGTACTGTTGCTATATACCTAGTCTAGCCATAAATATTGTAATAAAGAAAAAAAAATCTATTGCAAAAAACATTTATTACTTTTACAATGTGTTAGTTTAAAACATAAATATAAAAAAAGGTTATTCGAAGTGGTCTCCATTGTCTGCAATACAGTCCTTTAAATGTTGAGGCCAGTTATCAATAGAAGCACGCACTCTTTCCATGGGAAAATTCTTCACTGCCAATCGTATGGATTGTTTTAGGGACTCCAAATTATCATGGAGTTTAGAGCAAGCCGTGCAGAGATTACGGCTTGCTCGCTAAACGCCATGAAAACTGACCATAAATCGTAATCCAGCGGATTAAGATCGGGACTACACGACGGCCAGTCTTCTCTGCTCTGATAAAGTTGGAAACGTTCGATTCCAACCAAGACTGCGTGGACCGAGCTTTGTGACCCGGTGCCGAGTCTTGGTGGAAGGAACATTCTTGGTTATTGAACATGGTGTTGTTAAGGGGCTTAACTACCTTCTCAAGAATGGTATCTTTATACATTTGTGCCGATGTTTTGATACCTTTTTTCACAAAAGTATGGCTCAGTCACTCCTTCATAGCTAACACCCCACTAAACCATCACTGAAGTCGGATGATGCCCACGTTGCACTCTGTCGACTAATTGGGAAGTTTTCTTAGAGATTTGAGCATAATTACGGTCATTTTGTTTGTTAAATTTTTGCTCACTTGTAAACATTTTCTCATTCGTAAACAATTTTTTTCTGTTACCTCACTTTGCGTACCGCTTCAGTAGTTGTTTCGATTTTACCTATCCTTTTTTAAATAAATTATCAGTTAAGAAATGACCGGTACGTCTCTTATAGGCTGCAAGTCCTAAGTCATCTTTTAAAATATGCGACATGGTTCTAGGTGCTATCTTCATCTCCCGTAATAAAATCTTTTGCTTTCATACAGGATTTCTTCGAATTCATTCCCTCACTGCTTTTACCACCTTTTTCGTACGGCCACTACGTGGACGGCCAGATCTTTTTCTGTCACAAACAGAGGAGGTCTCATTGTACCCATTAATAGCCCGGTACACAAACATTTGACTAATACCAAGCGTATGTAGAGTTTTAGAAATTGCATTTGCTCCATATCTACTTTGTGTAATGCAATCTCAGCAATTCGGTTTTTTTATCACCCCACTTTATTTTAATATCGCAAAATATTGTACAATGTATTGGCGCCAAAATAAGAAAAGACAATGAAAAATCATATAAAAATAACGGATTCCAAATTAAAATGTAATATTTTGTTTATTTTTAATTTTAACAGTATTTATGGCCAGACATAGATAGTCTCATTGGAATATCGCCATATATATATATATAGCAACCACTACTTGTATATTGTAAATCTTTGATAACAACGGTACAGGCGATATAAAGCTTCAGTCATCTGGCCCGTCATTTCAGATACAACGAGGCGTGAAGCAGGGTGACCCGCCGCGCTTTCGCCCAAACTCTTTACTGCTACATTAAGTACAGGAAGAATTCTACCAACTTACTGACCTTTGGAAAGAGAAGGGATCTTCTGCGAAAATAGATTGACTAATCTATGTTTCGCTGACGATATTGTCCTATTTGCATTTTCCTCATCCGAACTGATACAGATTCCCCAAGATCTGAGCATGGCAAGCCTGCAGGATGAGCTTCAAATGAATCGATCAAAAACACAAATTATGACCAACAGCACAAAAAGTAGGGTAACGGTAGATGAGCAGATGTACAGTATGTCGATGAGTACACATACTTAGAACAAATAGTCTCATTGGAATATCGCTGGGAAAATCGCCAACGCGTAGAAAAGTTAGTTACTGGTCAATGAAGGAGTTATTTAAAGGCAGCCTTCCAACTTGCCTAAAGAGACAGCTCAGGGACATGTGTATCTTGCCCATCCTAACCTACGGTGCTCAAACTTGGTCGCTGACTAAAAAACAAAAGCTCAAACTGCAAGGGCAATTTAGCGCAGTATGTTGAATGTAAAACGTACAGACCGTGTCAGAAACACTTTGCTACGCTCCATCATCCAAGTGGTCGACGTAGGAAGGAAGAGTGCCAGATTGAAACGGGACAGGGCTGGTCACGTTTGCCGAATGGTGCTGGACAGATGGGCTCACATAACGACCATGTGGATTCCAGGAGACGGTAAACGATCAAGGGGAAGAAGAAATGAGATTAAGTAACGACCTGTCTGCTTTCAACAAGGATTGGAAAGAAGTAGCTAAAGATCGAAATAGCTGGAAACAAAGAGGAGGCCTTTGCCCAAACATGGGACCTGAATGGCTATAAAAAAAAGTACTTATATATTACGTACTTATTTCCGACTATCTTTTTGTGTATCTTCAGATTATTGGCTGTATTGTTTCAGTTATTACCTGCTGGTGGTGATGAGCGTGGGTTACAGGGTGCGGTGGGATGTGTGGAGCCCTGAGCAGCGGCGGCGGGTGGTAGGGCGGCGGTGGCGTTCGGCGAGGCCCGCCCTGCAACCAACACAATTATGTCTTGCCTCGTCTCTAGGTACGGCTGCATACCAACCATAACACATTACTACTACAAAAAAAAAATTCAACGTTTCATTTTATGAACTTTTGTAAAGTTTTCTGCCAACAGTTCTATATGTATCAATATTGAACTGCAGTGGTCGAAATAATATTTTGATTGAACAAAAAATCTCTACTCCTGATTTCTTTAAAACCTGAACATAGCAGAACGTAAAACTATTTAGTGTGGGTTGTGTTGCTTTGGTCGTACTTTAAATAGGTAAAGGATAGCTAAATATGTATGTAGAATAGACCTACCTATTCGCGAAGCCTGTTTGTCAAAGTGCAATAAAATGGTGAAAGACAGACTTCTTTGTTTTTATTAGCCCAATTAAATCGATATTATCAATCATCTCTACCTCTAGTATTGATACAGTGGATTGCCCGCATCTGCCACGAACAGACCACCACCTGCCTCTACAACGTATGACGGAAAGGGGGTATCAACCCGAAAGGGAGTATAAACATACTAATCAACGTGAAAAACTTTTACAATAGGACCATCCCTGAAATCGTAAAAAAGAAAATCTGTGCCTCCATACATTTTGGCACGGTAGGTACCTACCTATTTAATTTTGTACGGAGGTGAAGATTTTTTTTACGATTTCAGGAGTGGTCCCATTGTAAAAGTTGTTCACATTGATTATTAGTATGTTTACTCCCATCGGGTTGATACCTCCTTTCCGATACACGTTGTATATTTATCATTGCGACATGCTCCTGAACCATTGAGCAATGACCTAGTCGCAATTTAATACGGTTTATCCCTATTACGAGTAAGATAGGTCTTACTCGTATTATTTTAGCTACTTGGTATAACCAACTGACGAATGTGCAATTCCGTGGCTTCATTTAAGGGTATATATTATATTTTTATTTTTAAGCAGTTCAATCTATATCACCAGTGAATAAATAACTATTATGACGGTAAATATACCCTTGAAATAATCCATGTCTATACGATACAGATTTTAAATTGAGTGGTTCAGTTCAATTTGATAAACATTTATGCGGGACTGTTTAATATAATACGCTGGACCTACTTGACATCATGAATCATAAGCTGTTCGATGCCCTTTCTTCTTAATGTCATCCTGCTTAAAGATAAACAATTTAAAGTTATGTTAACAAACAATCGCCAAGCAGGAGATGGTACCATCCGCAAGCATTCGCAGAGCGACATGATAAAAAGCGACCTAATTGGTTTAAAATTGTAAAGTATCACGCCATTTGTTTAAGTTCCTACAAACTTGATAAACATAATACCTGTATAGTGTTTCCTGGACTTCCTTGGTCGGAGCCAGGTGGCGTCAACGGGGACATGTAGACTAGCCTCGAGGGCGCATATTTGGCGAAGGACGGCGGCGGCGGCTGTTGCGGCTGGTGCTGCGGCGGCTGCGGATGCGCGTACGTCGGCGGCGCGCACAGCCTCTCCGTCTTGATCTCCAACGGACTGAGCAGCGGCGTAGCGCACTCCTCCAGCAGAGGGTCGTCTGCTTCGAGCTTGACGTGAGTGGTCCCCAGCGACGCGAGCATATTCGCGTTCTCCGGGTCGATGTTCCTGATGGACGACGCGATGTCTTCCCAGAGGGCAGGCGCGGGACGGAGGAAGGCATCGTCACGGGAGGTAGTGCCGCCGTCGAAGAGGTCCATGTGGGCGGGCGCGAGTGCGGCGCTCTCTTGCTTGCAGAGCAACGTCTCTAGCTCTGATGTCTGGAAATTAAAAGAAACATAAGTTTACACTAGTAATATTTTTGTTTAAAAATTAATCAGGGGCTGATCACAATCTAACCTAATTTCAAGTACAAATGTGATCGAAAATAATGTTTTATAGTTTATTGGGAGAACAATAGAATTAAAGATCTATGTATAACCATATATGGTTACCCGCGTAAGCTTTCTTCCAGTAGGTACATATCTTTTATCAATATTTCTCACTCAACTTGCTTCTTTTGCAGGATTACAATGTAACATTATGGAAAGCCAGCTTGAATGCGAACGTTCAAACTTAGATTGCGGCATATCACGTAATTCCTCGAGAAATTTATTATGCTAATCCTTTGATCACAAAGAGCAATCCCAGAGGGCGAGAGGATTCAGACGGACAATGCAATTCATGGCTTTAAATTGACGCTTATGCATTTGATGGTAATGGTGGACAACGCTAATGTGCCTTTGTAAAGCAAATACTTGTTAAAATATCAGGGCAGTCCACGGAGACACAAATAAAATTGAATACGTCCTGAAATTGTTTTACTTTCATTTTCTTTAGATATGATCTATAAATCTGGTAGGGTATTAGAATTATTTTTGTACGCATATAAATAGTAAATTATATAACAAGAGCGTAAACGAGCCATTTGACCCGAGACGTGGTGCCACCCGAGCCAGGTCAGGTGGATAGTCAAGTCGAGGATAAAATGGGTTTTATACTCGAGTTTTACACTCTGCTTTTCACTTCGATTGGAAGGAAACAACACATTTAGCTAGTTTTTAGTTTTGTTTGACGAATAATTAGGTTCCCGCAACACATTTTTTTTAAAATATTTTCATCTATTTGATGTTCGACTATGGTTTGATCCGTAATGCCAAGTTGTTATCAATATTGGCTTTATATTTTTTTTATATAGTAAATGCACGCCCATATTAATCGTAAATTTGTATTTAGATAGTATAATAGCATAATATAATATATATGTCGTAATTAAATTAAGATATTACCTAAATCTCATAAAAATATATCACTTAAATTAATGTGTATAGTGTATATGTGGCTGTAGTGTAAGGCCTAAATGCCTTAGTCTTAAAAGAAAAAAAATAATAAATTACATGCATAAGAGCATAAAAATCCATTTTATATGCAGCCTTCTGTCGACATAAATAACAAATTTGAGCATGAGCATGAGAAGTATTTTTTTTAAATCTAAAACCCGTCTTCTCCACCAAACGACACAACCTCACAAGTATGCCCTTTCAAAAACAGAATTTTCCAAATCTGACCAGGCGTCTTCTAGTAATCGGTGAACATACATAAAAAACAGATTCCAACGAATAGACAACCTCCTCCTTTTTTTATTGCCAGTTAAAAATAAATTAATAGTCACTGAAAACAGGTGAATAATATCAGTTTTCATGAAATGTGTCAGTTAGTCTATTTTATGCTGTTATTAGGTTAAAGCAGACTATAGTCGTATTTTAAGTTTTGATATTGACTTATCCCGAAGAAATTGTAACTTTGTATTCAAAGTGACCTTTTGGTTTTATGGCCATTGGCTCTGTTTACCCCTACGTGCTTAGTATGGATGTATGTATGTACATATGTTATATTAGTCCTGTGGCTTCCCAGTTTTATGGCCACACCAGCCACGTCTTAAGTTGAGCGATTTGTCAAGAGCGACAAATCCCTATGATTGCTAATGATAGCATTAGTCGAGCGACGAGATCGGTCCCTGATATTGTGTGATTTCCAATAATTTCTTCGTGGATCGGGCCCAGGCTCCGGCATTTGCATACAATGCCGCCCCACGCTCGCAGGTGACGACTGACAACCGTGGCCTTTTTGACGACCATTTTATTCACTTTGTTAAGGCACGGATACACTAGGTTTCGCGAACTTAGTGCTCCACATTCAAGTTCTTATAAATAATTGTGATTTATGTTGGTGTGGTGAAATAGGCGAGATGTCCTAAATGGATCGAAATCCATTTGCAAACCAGGAATCAGGTATTTTGAAAGCTCTCTTTTTCTTATGCAAGAGTCAGGTGATATGGGTGTTATTCTTTTTAAACAATAATAATAATAACCCCCCCGAGGGGCAACCTTGTCGTGGTGGGGGGGCTTATGGGGAGGGAAAGCATACTCCACTACAGGAGAATCCCAAAGTACTAACGGACCACCAAGGTACCTTCTCTCCCTTAACCAACGGTCCCAAACCCAATCTAAGGTGTAACCGTGCCGAGAGATGCATGATCAAGGGGGAGCTTGATCGCGAACGGTGGACTCCCGATACCGGGCAACCTCGGGACGTAAGTATGCCTTGCTTCTGCATGCGGGGCTCTGCAGAGTGTGGACGTGTTAATCCCTAGCTACTCGTGGGAACAAAATAGGTGATAATAAAAGATATTTTCTAAGATCTCGCCCAAAACGGTCTCGAGATACATTCAGCAATAATGCTGATACTATTGAAGGAATAGGAAGAGACGAATGCACCTCGCCATCTTCTGTAAGTAGTTTGTTTCCCTCTCTTGCCTCTTCAAGGCACAGTTTTTCACCTTCATCCACTCCAAATACTTCGTCGCCGTCATCATCATTGCCAAGTTCCCCTGTTTTACTATCTTCACCTTTAAATAGTTTGGCAACGGATTTTGTGCGAGAGGCAAATGCCACCAATCTGAAGCCACTATAAAAAGCACGAGACGAAAATGGACAGTTGAAATAAATACTTTCATCTGGCGTGCTTATTTACAAATTACAAAACTTGAAACAGATCCCAGTCCATATCTGGAAAAACTACATGAACAGTTCATAAGACAATTTCCGGCAGTTAATGTATCACGGCAAAGATTAGGCGACCAGAGAAGAGCGATACTAAGAAATCATCGATAGAGGAAATAAGACAACGAGTAGAACAAACCTTATCACTTAACATTACTCAAACACCCTCACAACCACAAAACAGTGTAGGCAATCAAAACCAGACACACATTCCTTCCATAACCCAGACTAACAATAAAACAAGAATGAGGTGGTCTAATGATATAAATGAAAACATTATGAGAATTTATTACCACGTCACAAAACTAGAAACTAATACATCAGCATACCACCAACAATTGTATGCCCAGTTTATTGATCAATATCCAGAACTATCCAGTCTCTCAGAACAAAGAATAGCAGACTAAAGACGTGCTATTGTTCAAAATAAATATATAACTGCAAATAGACTAATAGAAATAAAGGAAGATGTTGCGAAGGAATTAAATAATATACTCCTTATAGATTCTCAGATACAACAAAATCAGCCCACTACTGATGTAGCAATATCACCAGAAAATAATTCACAACAAAGCTCATTATCCCACAACCAACACACACTTTGTAGTCACCAATCAGGCAATCACCAGTCACACAACACTTTTCCCCAGCCACACAACATGTACATGAAAATCACATATCACCGCTTTCTGAAGAAATAAGAAACAAAATAAAACTAACATTTAACGAAACATTAGAAAAATCCTTAGATAGTAATCCAACGAATAGACCTTACCTGCCTAGACAAAAGTCTTCTAGAAAATTAGCACTAATCACACAATATATTAATGACAACATCCTACCAAGTCACCTATCGGTGCCGGATCTCGAATTTAATACATTTCACACTCTTGTTTACTGTTCAGCTTACACAGCTATTGTTTGTAATGGTGCAAAAATTTACAAAAGTCTCACTAGACTCGAACGTGAAAAATCTAAACCAGCGTGGTAAGTAAGATTAGAAAAGAAAATAGTACAATTAAGAAAAGATATCGGAAGAATGATGCAGTACATAAATGGAAATAGAAGCAATAATTTACTCCACCATATTAATGATATAAAAACTAGGTACAGAACTCATTCACAGTACGAAAATCAAAACACTACACCTCATGAATACCTGGACACGCTAAAACAAAAATTAGCTGCAACATCAAGTACACTCAGACGATATAATGCTTGCACCCTAAGAAAAACACAAAATACTCAATTTATTAACAATGAGAAACAGTTCTATAGGTCAATTAATAAAGCACTACAGGAACCTGTACACGATCTGCCATCAGCAGAAAATTTGCATAAATTTTGGTCTAATATCTCGACGAATCCTGCTCAGCATAATGAAAATGCGGAATGGATACAAACAATTAAAAGTAATAACAATGATATCCCAGAAATGAATTTTGAATGTATATCACTTTCTACCGCCGAAGAGATTATTGCTAAAACACAAAACTGGAAGTCCGAAGAGTCTGATCACATCCATAATTATTGGTTCAAAAAATTAATTAGCACTCACACATACATACATAGATTTATCAATAATTTCATCCTATCACCAGACAATCTTCCCACATTTATCACAGACGGTATAACTTTTATGATTCCTAAAGACGGAATATGCCAAACCCTGTAAAATACAGACCTATAACCAGCCTGTAGACATTCTATAAAATCATGACTGCCTGTATAAATAAAGTTATTTACAAACACCTTGATGACAATATAATTTTAACAGAACAACAAAAAGGGTGTCGGAAACAGAGTCAAAGATGCAAAGAGCAGTTAACAATAGACGCAATAGTTATGAAGCAAGCTCAAGTTAAAAAACGTAGTATCTTCACCATTTTCGTTGACTATCGGAAAGCATATGATTCTGTTCCCCACACTTGGCTCATTGAAATATTAAAGATTTATAAAATCAACAATAGCATAATTCATTTTTAGAGGTCCTTATGAAGGGATGGCAAACTAGACTCAAAGTAACCACGGCACATGGTGATGTTACTACGGAACCGATTTCAATCAAAAGAGGCATATTTCAGGGAGACGGATTAAGCCCGCTTTGGTTCTGTTTAGCATTAGACCCGCTTTCATCACTTCTTAATATCAAAAACTTAGGTTACAAACTCATTCATAATAGATTCATCCACAAATTATCGCACGTCATGTACATAGACGATATTAAACTGTACGCTTCTAGCAAAGAAGAATTACTCCAACTCGCTGAAACAACTTAGAATTTTTCCGAGGACATATGTACGCAATTTGGTGTAGATAAATGTAAAATAAATTCCATAGATAAAGGTAAAGTAGAAATAAACACGTACACACTTACAACAGGAGAAACAATAGAAGCATTAGACGAAAACAGTACATATAAATATTTAGAATTCAACCAGTCAAAATTGATTCAACATAAAGAAACCAAACATCACAAATACTAAAAACTCATTTAAACTCTCGTACTATTTGCAAAGCCATAAACACATACGCTATACCAGTGCTCACTTATTCGTTGGGAATAATTAATTGGTCCCGTACTGATTTACTGAAACTGCAATCAAGTATGAATACCCTCCTCACTCAGCACAGGAAACACCATCCTAAATCCTGTATTCAACGACTTACCTTAGCGCGACCCGAAGGAGGCAGAAGCTTGATAGACATATAACTTACATAATAAACAGATATTCACATAACGTCGCTACTTTTACACAAAATCAGAACACTCCGAATTACATAAATACATAACAAATATAGACAAAAAAATTACACCACTCAATTTACACGACACTACAACTCAGCCAAACGAAACACAAACTACAATATTGCAGAAAAAACAAACATGGCAGCATAAATCCCTTCATGGAAGGCATTATAACGATCTTCGTCAAATTCACGTAGATAAGAGTTGGTCTAATGCGTGGCTTAAACGCGGTGATCTTTTTCCTGAAACAGAAGCATTTATGCTGGCTGTGCAGGATCAGGTAATTTACACAAGAAACTATAAAAAGTATATCATAAAAAATCTTAACTTAACAACAGATTTATGTAGACACTGCTGCAGCGCCAGCGACACCTTACAGCATATCATCACTGGAGCTTGTAAGAGTTTAGTACAAAGCGATTATAAACACCGCCATGATCAAATTGCATCACTAATACATCAACATTTAGCCTTTAAATATAAATTAATTGATAATAAGCAGCCATATTATAATTATACGCCCGATAAAATATTAGAAAACAATAATTGTAAAGTTTACTGGGACCGCACAATAATCACTGACAAAACAATCCATTTTGTCAGACCCGATATCAGCATTCACGATAAAGTCAATAATATAATTTCCCTTATAGATATTGCGGTCCCTAATACACACAACTTACAAACTACGCACACAGAAAAAGTTAGTAAATATAAAGATTTAGCTATCGAAATCCAAACTCAATGGCGCGTCGGGACCGTTAAGATAGTACCAATAATTATATCCACAACAGCAGTCATACCATACACATTACACACTAGCTTACAGATCTTAGACATTCCAACACACATAATACATACCTTGCAAAAAGCTGTCGTCTTGAACACTTGCCGTATCGTTCGCAAAGTTTTACAGTAATTAAATACAATAAAACTGTCAACGATTACGTTATTTGTGCACTTGGCCATGGCCCGTGCTATGATTCACCCGTTTCACTTAAGAAAGAGAGAAAAGTATATTTATACGAAACAAATAATAATAATAAAGACGCGTGCCTTCAACGCCTGGGTGATGGCCCTACTCATATACTCCTTCGGCATACTAAGGTGGACTCAGACTGAGCAGGATGCTCTGGACAGGAGGGTCCGCCTACTGCTCACAACATATCGTATGCTACACCCACGATCATCTGTTATGAGACTGTACATCCCGCGGAAGCGTGGAGGTCGAGGCTTTTTAAATGCCAAAAATCTCCATAACCGCGAGGTGTGCAGCCTTAGGGAATATTTCCTTAGCAATGAGTGTGGCTTGCATCGTGATGTTGTGGCAAGAGCCTGACGCCACTCTCCTTGGCAAATGAGAACTGGCGCAAACCAACGGTGTTAAGTACCGAGGATCGCATGAACGTATGGAAGAGCAAGGAGCTCCACGGGCGGTTCTATCGGGTCTTAACAGGGCCCGATGTGAATCAGCTCGCGTCGGTGAACTGGCTACGTTTCGGTGACCTCTTTGGGGAAACTGAAGGTTTTGCCTGTGCAATTGCAGACGAAGTCATGATGACGAACAACTATCGGAGATATATCCTGAGGGACGGTACGGTTGACGTCTGTCGAGCATGTCGACGTCCCGGAGAGTCTATCAGGCATATAATCTCCGGTTGTTCTAATCTGGCTAACGGTGAGTACCTCCACAGACGTAACCTCGTAGCCAGAATTATTCACCAGCAGCTTGCTCTTCGATACGGACTTGTAGAATCTGAGGTACCGTACTATAAGTACACACCGATGCCGGTTCTCGAAAATGGTCGTGCCACGCTCTATTAGGATCGATCTGTCATCACGGATAGGACTATTATCGCCAATAAGCCTGATATCGTGCTGACAGATCGATTGATGCGCCAGACAGTGCTTGTTGACATCACCATCCCGCAAGACGAGAACCTCGTGAAGGCCGAGAAGGACAAGCTTAGTAAGTACCTTGACTTGGCCCACGAGGTGACTGCCATGTGGAACGTAGATTCAACGATCGTTGTCCCGATAGTCGTATCGGCGAACGGTCTTATAGCGAAGAGTCTTGACCAACACCTCAAGACTCTCTCGCTAGATAGCTGGATCAAGGGTCAGATAAAGAAGGCAGTACTCCTGGACACGGCACGTATTGTCAGGAGGTTTCTCTCTCTGCGGCCTAACCGCCGGTAGCTTGGGCCTTAAAGCCCCGCTGCCAGTGGGCAGCTAGATTAGGTTTTTTTATAAAGTGTGTATATTTTGTAGATTTTTTTTAATATTTTACTTTTTATAGATATTGTATAAAAAAATCTAATCTAAGAATATTTAAAATAAATAAAGAGAATAATAATAATAAATAAATATTAATGTTTGTTTATTGTACATTAAACAATTTAATGATCAAACGTAGTGTACAGTGAACTTATGCCTTTACGTCGCTTTACTTAGAAATAGTTCACCCTGGGTCAGATGTCGTATTTGAGCCTCAGGGAGCCCACGTCGTGACATAATCTCTTTATGTGTGATTGATGGCATGGACATCCCCCGAGGGGCTAAGGATCTAGTACAGATCACAATACCCATAAATATTGATGCCTTCGCTAAATGAAAAGTAACTAAGTAAGTTCTAATGAAACATTCTAACCAAAAGCAGAATTGAACACAGTCCAAGTTTAACATTGTTTTTGGTTCTTTGAAGTCTATCATATTAGCTCAATAATGAAGCACTTATACTTAAAACTATTCTCTAAATTACAAATGTTACCATAGAAGAAAAAAATATTGCTAATGAGGATAAAATAGAAAAGAATTTTGAGGTTGGTTTATATGTCCATATCACATTGCGACACTGAGGAGACACCGGAGAGCCGCGTGTAGCCAACTTTGCATCCCAGAATAAGTTTTGCAAGAAAATGTACATAGGTACCTACTATAAAAGATGAAAGATGAACTTGACGTGTCGGAAACTTCGGAGTGGATAACTCTGTCTCCCATTGTTGGCTGTCGCTCAGATTACCTTTCTAATAACGCATATATTTAACACAGAAAGAGGCGATTGATTTTGAATATGTTTTGAATATTTTATCGAGCCATTTGAATATGTCTCGTAAATCCCAAGACTTTACACAAAGCAGAATACTGTTACGGCTTGCGACTGTTACCTACTTCGTTTTGAAAGCATGGATTTTGTACATGTTTAGCATAAATTCACTACGGTTGACAAAGCTTGCTAATATTTTTATGTTACGATGAGTACGGTAGCCAAATGTTGATTCCTGCAGAACTTAGTACATTTATATTAATTTCTAAATGATTTTGTTGTAATATAATACTTACTAAAATTATATTTATTAACCTATTAAAGGATTGTATTACTATCAATGACTAGACATGGGATAAATTTCAATGGTAGTAATGAGAATGAACGCTTATTTTAACAGACTTCAAGAAAGGAGGAATTTATTAATTCGTCTAGATCTTTTTCTTTAATGTAAGTTTACTGATTACTGAACAGATTTGGATTTTTTTGTTGTTTTTAAGGGATTTTTTAAATGAAAATGAAATTTGAAAAATAATTTAAATTCATTAAGAGCCAGATTCTTGTCGGTGCAATGCTTTTCATGTCTCTCTTTCTTGTTCCTAACTTATGCATGTGTCTACTTTTAGATAGACATAATTATAGGTTTTTGAAAGTTTTTACATGTATAGGTACCTAAGTGTGCATACATATTTGTATCAGATACCTATAATTTACACTTATACTCAGCTGTGGGCTATGTATGATCAATAATAACCGTGAAGATAATATAAATAATTGACTTAAAACAAAAGCTTAAAGTAGGTGGTTACCTTTAAGTTTTTGTAACAAAACTAGACAAAAACAAGATGAGTGTGGCTCTACGTAATTTTATGATAAAATGCATTATGACAGCTACGAGTAACACTTGAGGCATTGTCTGCAGCGCGCTTCACGTCTTTCATTGACTTATCAATGGACATTCATCAATCAGTAACTGCGTGGGCGTTTGTTTGTTTGTCTGTATAATTTCAACAAGTCTTCTAACTATTATATTTCTAGGTTGTTGGGAAGAATGGAAAACAAAGAAAAACAATAACGATAGAACAACTGAGCCAAAGCGTGCAACGTGTTCTTAAGAGCGGCCTTTCCATCTTACTTTTCATACAAACGCTCGTACGAGATTATGGCGTTGTATCTGATCTTTCTTAAAAACTTTTAAACTCACAGGTATCTTGGGCGCTATTTCTAGGTTTTTATCGAAATAAAAAATTGAAATTTAGAAAAACAAAGTCAGTATAAGCCTCCAAAAATCTACTTTTATGCACAAATTTTAGCTGAACTTCCACCGTTCATGAAGTACTCATTAATTGTATAAAAGTAAAGAAAATATTTCGATACAAACCTCACAAATATAATGAAAAATTTGTAATACAAAACATTTATTTCACATACTTGTAAGGCTTACTGATAAACACGTATCTCCTGGAACAAGTTTTCTGATATTTCCGCACCCTATGAATAGTTAACATTCGTTCAATAGATAGTTAATAATAATACTAATTTCATTTAACATAATGCAAACCATGCCCTTAGGCGCTATCACTCTTTTTTGATTTGCCTCTTTTTCTAGCATTGCCATGGATGAAACACCAAGCTTTTCAAACTATGCTCGCGTTGAAAACAGAGCGGCCGGGAAGGGCCGCCTTAAGAGCCGAACGCGTTCATCAATGCACAGATAAATGAACTGATATTGTGGTGACCACTTTGATTATGACTAAACATCTAAGCATTTTTTATCATGTTATCTTTTTGCCTGTAAAATATCTGTCGTAGATTTTTCGAAATGAAACCCCAAATATTGTCACAAATAAAAAAAAAAAAACAATTTCTCGACATGCCCCAAGGGTTAACTTGGAGAATAGGCTTAGAATATAGAAATAGGTAATGTTGACCTGTTGGTATCAATCTCTTATAAAATTGTGCGCAATAAATAAGTATAATTCTTACATCTTAAAAGGCTATTTAATCTATTAGCGTGAGCTAACCGACCTTATTGTCAAATCGTACCGATAAATTATACAGTTTGTTATCAGCACGTTTACCCTTCATGAGGCTGGAACCTCTCTGAGCAGGGCGGTGTCGCAAGCCCTAGCGGCCGGTCCGCGCGAATTCCTAGCGTGACCTTTGCTGAGCGACCGATTGCGCAGCGGCTCCTCCGGCGCGGCTAGACGAGCTTAGGCAACCGCCCATAGACTAGCGAAGCGGCGTGCAGAAACGTCACCTGTATAAACCTGTATTTAATATAACACATAGACTAGCGCACAGGACGCAGACACATTATCTCTACAATAATCTATTGTGTTGTAATCTATCTCGGGGTCAAATAGACTGAATCACAGGGCACGGAAACGTTATCCCTAGTATATTATTCGGAGTATAGTATATTATTTATTTTTTGGGGACTCATAGACTAGCGTCCGGGGGGTAGGAACGTCACCTCAAGTTATTTGGGGTCTGGTCTTCTAATTATCTTTAACCAAAATCTTAAAAAGTGCTTTAATTACAGCTATCATCATATTAGGAGTGCGTGTTTTTCTGATTGACCTCCTCATTATACTTAGTTAAAAAAAATAATACCTACCTATTTGCTAACCCGCGTTTAATTCAGGGATTGAAAGAAAAAATTGATACCTAAGTACGTAAAAATATGATTTCACACATCCTCCCCTTCTCTTCAACATCATGGTTAATGATATTCAAAATTGTCTCCATTCATCTCAGCTGCTTTGCTTTGCGGATGATATGAAGATATTCTCTGCTATATCATCTCAAACTGATGCATCTGCACTTCAGACTGATATTTCTCAGTTTGAGCAGTATTGTTCTTTCAGTGGCCTTGATCTCAATCCATTGAAATGTTGTGTAGTTACCTACACAAGAAAACTGAACATTTTACCCACAAGTTACATGCTCAAGCAACAACCGCTTCAGCGTTCCACAACAGTGCGTGATTTGGGAATATATCACGACACTAAATTAATATTTGATACACATGTTGACAAAATAGTCTCGAAAGCCAACAAAGCACTAGGTTTTGTTTTAAGATGTGCGGCATCATTTAAAGATCTAAAAACAATAAAAATATTATATTGTACTTATGTACGTACTCACCTTGAGTATGCCTCTCAAGCTTGGAATTCCATGTACAAGGATTACATAGATCGCATCGAAAACATTCAAAGGAAGTTTGTCAAATACCTTTGCTTTCGTCTAAAACTTGATTATAGTTCCGCAAACTATTTAGATCTATGTAAAAGGCATCACCTGGTCCCATTGAAGGTTCGTCGAGATGTCGCGGATTTAGTCTACTTACTTAAGATAGCTTCTCCTGAACTTTTGGCAAAATTGCAGTTAAATTGCCCATCCAGACCACTAAGATTCAATCCCCTTATATTTGTTCCAGTAGTTTGTACTAACTATCGAAAGAACTCGTTTGCCTTGCGCGTGGGCATTAGCTTTAACAATATATCTCGAACAGTTGACATAGACTTATTTATTACAAGCATAGCGACAGCTAAGCGGTTACTATATGAACATTTGCTTCAGTAGCGTAATGCTGATTTTATGTATTAAGTATATTTGTTTATTTATTTTTATAATTTTATAAGGCTCCTAAATAGGCTAGTTTCATCGTTTATTGGTTAAAGTAGCGTGTGTCTATCCTTTGTTCAATTTTATTGTTAACTTATACAGTATCTATATGCGAGGACCTTTAATTGGCTTCTTAATATCTAAGTTGTTACCTAATTCAATGAATGTGCTGTTGGTCTTCCTATTAAAATAAAATAAAAAACATCTATTCACTTTCTTAGTTATTCTTTGGCGCATGCGACTTGCTAGGTGCTTTATTCGCTTCAGTTTGGCTCATTTACGAAGTCAGCTAAATCAGTCGGCCTATTCCGAGTCAGATTCATTGTGTAACCGGGGACCTGCCGTGGGTGCTCTCGGATGAAGTAAGTACTTACATCTCGCACCAGATTCTATCAAGATTCTTTATTAACTGATAATATCTATTTATTTTGAAATAAAGATGTTAAATTTAAGCCATGCAGTGATGGCAGAATAGAATACATCTTGTTTCCATCTCTTTTTTCTTTCACGGGCGTCGTAAGGAGTATCCCGGTAATAGAACGGGCAGCAGCGTTCTATGTGCAACAAGTTTGGCCCTCTACAATCTAATGCTACCAAACCTCTGCTTAGCTTTGTTATTATGCGCAAATCCTCCCTTTACCAATATTTTTCATACGGATAATTTAAACAGATTAGGCTAGCTATTGAGAGAGATCTTTTGACCAGCAGTAAACTACCCAAACGGTGTTTATTGGCACCGTTAGGGTTCCTTACCCAAACGGTGCCAATAGGACCATGTTACTGAGACTTCGTTGTCTGTCCGTCTGTCACAGGGCTCTATCTCTTGAACCGTATATCTAGACACTTACATTTTCACAGATTAAGTATGTATTAGCGTTGCCGCTGTAAGCGCAAATACAATACAAAAAATAAGATAAAAGTAAAAATAAAAAGGTGTCGTCATATAAGAAACGTGTTTTTTACTGAACAATTTTTAAAATATATACAGAGGTACGGAACTCTCCATATACCAGTTTGACTCGCACTTGACTACCTTTTCTTTTATTTTGATTTATTTAGTCGTTCGCAAGACGTAAAAAATGTAAGTCTATGTTAGTACCGATGTAAACTGACAGATTTTGGCAAGTAGTGACCCAATACTTTGTTTTTAGGCATTTTTCATTAGCTGTGTTCGTTGCGAAATGCTAGGATCAGTCACTTTAAAAAAATATATTAATTAATATATAACTTAATATTACCTATATAATGTATCCTAAACTTATTGACGTGCCTACAAAGACCTTATTACTGAATAAATGGACTCTAAGGGCTGTTAATGAAGAAAGACAGGTTTTTTGAACGGTGAATGGACTATTTGTTGAAGCTATAGGTCAATGACCTGAATTCTCTATCGGTGGATAAGATACCTGCTAAATTGAAATTATTATGAGCGATTATGATGCAGATAATTTAGATTTACCTGTCGAACGTGTAAACTACACCGTATCTAATTTATAATTAGGAAGGTGGGTCGGTACAAGTCATTTGTAATAAATTTATTTTGATGTGACCTATTGATGGTGGGGTATTTGTACTTATTGGGTGTTAACGACAGAGCTTGGCTTAGATTTCGATCTTTGTATCTATGCAATTTGTTGTAAAAAATTATCTTATGTGAGATTAGTGGCATCATCATATAAAAAAAACCACGTAAGTATTATATAGATAATATTTATAACTAACTACCCACAGTTATGATGTTTATTATCTACATATTAAAAAAAAACGTGATGCAAATATATCTATCATATTTCATATTCCTATCAATAAGATGATAATTTCCAAAAAACTTGTAAAACATGATAAAACAACAAACGTTGGTAATAAAATTATACGAATATCGACATACTTTTTGTAGTCATAATGACGAATGCCGAAAGCAGTAGGTACCGAAATGAAAAGAGGCCCGCGCTGTGATTGGTCGCTGGCTAGATAATGAGCGTGACGCACAAAGCGTGCTCTTCAACCACAAATTAGAGAAGGTTGCAGATGCGACTCTTCGTTTTATGTAAGCACAGATAACGCATGTGCTCCGATGCCGACGTGAATCCATTGATACTTGCACATTAGCCGTATTTTTGAAACGACTCTTTTCTCTACAAAAAATATTTCCGGAAGCCCGTATCAATGCTGCTCATCGTTTTTGCTTGTATTCATGAGATTCCCATATTTTCGTCTGTATACGCAGCAAGACTCTATTGCCGATTCAGAATCGGTTGGAGCCGACCGGAAAAGCTTACCGGGATACCTATTTATAAAAAAGGTCAACAAAAATTATTTATAATGTCAATTTGTGTTTAAATATACGAAATCATTTGTTAGTGTTCACCAGGCCTTTTCAATTTATCATATCGAGGAGGTATTTGGCTGCTCATAATTTTATGTGTGTTAGCGCAGAGGTAGCAATGCGTCGCGACGCCGAGCGCGCCGACCAATGGCTGTTAAGTGGTGACGCTCTGAAACTCCATTATGTTTGTGCAATGGCTGTAACCCTTGCTACATTGATCGACAATGTAGTGACGACTCGCGTCCTACATCAAAAATATACATAGATATGAACCTACATATGTACGGTTTCACAGGTTGGACATTATATGCCGATCGATTCCATCGACAATCGGAAATATCGGTTTATTTACAGTAGGCAGTTTACAGAGTTAGGATGATAATGATTCGTAACTTAAGAAGGTTAGACTAGGAATGACATCTCTGTTTCCTTTCAAGTGATTTATTTCAAATCATTGTACGGAATTTGAATACTTGTTATTCAATTTATATAGATAGACCTAGCGCAAGAACCATATAGACCTAGATTTCTTTACTGCGCAAGTACCTAGAAGGATGACTGGGGTTCTATAAAAATGAAACCTATAGTGCGTTTGTTTACTTATTTAAAAGAATGTAAACAATTTTGACATGTCTTTTTATTGAAATATACACTTTATAAATCAATACCTTCGCAAATTACAAATTATTTAGTGTATAAATTATAAATTACATAATTTATTTGTAATTTGCAAAGGTATCGATTTATAAAGTGTATTTTTCAATAAAAAGACATGTCAGGATTGTTTACATTCTTTTAAATTCCTAAACAAATGGACTATAGCTAAGTATTTTATTTAGATCTATTTCTCACCACCAAAATCTCCTACAATATCGTTGGAGTCGCTTCCTAGATCCTAATTATATTTATGCATGAATTGCTCGTTTTAAGTAATAGTGGATAAAATACATTATACTTCGAACAGCGCTCCATACAAAGAAGCAGCTATTTCGGAAAAGCTATCCGTTCTCGGCGGCCATGTTTTCATGCGGCGACCAATCACGGCGCTCGCGTGCCGCCCTGCAATACTGAAGTAATTTTCTCTTGCTTTGTGACATGCTCGCTTCTAGGGTAACTTGCTGCTGGCTATGTATAGTTTACAATATGCTGGAGGCTATGTGGGACGGAAGCTAGGTAACAAACTATAGAATACGCGGCAAAATACAAAATTACTTACAAACATGTATAAAAGCACGAATGCATTACTTTATTACCTACTATCGTCGGTTTTTCAAATCTAACTAAATAAGTACATTAAAGGTATTTTAGTCCATGATACGGAACACTTTTCCCCAAAAACATATTATAAAATATCTAATAGAATAAAACAAAAATAACTTTTGTTCATCAAGTTGAGCTATCAGCTAATCGGTGTTTATGGAAAGTATATTTTTTGACATATTTCGATATGTGTTTTTTGCGGAAAGTTGTTCAGTGTGATTGCCTGAATTTCATATATTTTACAAGAGGTATAATAGTTTTACCAATCTATGATTTTGAAATTTTATTGATTGTTAAATAGTATAATAGAGAGTTCTCTCTTTTCATTCCTCCTTATAAATTAGTACATTATTTTAATTTATGTTATTAATGTAAGTACGTATTTAATGGACAGAAATAATGCACTGAAAAATACTCTAACACATGTCTCGTTCTATCAAAAGGTACAAAACCAAATGTTTGTTTTTCGTGCGTGTGTGTTCAACATAGATTTTTCAGCCGCCTAAAGACTTCTGACATATGTTTGATGATGACAACCGGGTCCAACGGCTTAACGTGTCCGAATCACGAAGAAGCTCGGCAAAATGTGAACCTATGCCACCGATAACCCATCCAAGTGCGGACCACACCCGGAGGTATTTAACTTGCGAAAGCGCAAGTAATGCGAACTCCCACCGGGCCACCGAGCTCCTCAACGAAATCCATTGAATTGTTAACGAAAATAACGGTCACGTTGCTGTTTTAGTCTTAACTTTCCATCTTTTCCTTCTACGATTTCCGGTATGGTCGGTTTTTATTTAAGATTTAACGAAAATTATAGTAGCACGAATAGATCAAGTTGTGGTTATGATAAATGCCTCCGCATCGCATCATTTATTACAGTAAGTTGGAAATGACGTCAAATCGCCCACCGCCTCTAGTCGGGAAATAGCTTGGGAAACTTTGATCAAGAAATATGTAGATACAGCACCGAGATTGGTATAGAAAAAAAGGCACGACATACAAGTGATTTTATTAAGGGTTATTCATTAAGTAACGGAACCCAGTTTCTAGAAATTGCACGCTATGAGCAAAATACACTGAAGTAATTACAATAAAGTTATTACAAACCAACGAACAAACAATTTGAAAGGTGTATCCAGTCCATAATACGAATAATAGTAATTAGCCTCCTTTACAACTTGACCAATCAGCTGATCTGACTTTTAATGGAAATCTTTAAAACATCTTTATTCGATAATGTTCCTTAGAGAAAGTGGTTCAGATCTTGACTGATTTTCAGTATATTTTTCTAGACGTTATATATGCAAAAGTCCATGATACAAGATTCAGCACATTCCCCAAATATATTTTTTGACTTTTATCAATAAGGTATTCCCTAATTTTCTTGAGAGTAAAGTTCTTAATTATGACGACGAAAACTAAAACCTATGCCAAACGTGAAAAACTCAAAGGATTAGAAACAATAGTACTTATTTAATGTAAAACAAGACCACTTTAATAAAAACTTTAAGGAATTTAATAGATATAAACTAAACTCCGACCACTAGTATAATGATTCCAGTTGCCGGGATCAACGCCTACCTACCTACGAAACAGTCACCAGCTCACAGTTACAAGCGAGCTAAGTAGTTATTTTACATTTATTGATTAGCTTAGATTTGTAAACGACATCTTGAAAAAACACTTATAAGGTCATTATAAGTAAAGCATATCGTGGGGAACCGAATGTGAAAGGTCAGGCGGGGTCGCTTGGCACTCGTATGTACGCTGCCTGCCCCGGGGACTGTGTGCTAATTAGCTTTAAGGGGCGGCGTGTGTCACAATTGGTGTAAATATTTGTATGCTTTTAGTCTACATCGTTTTGTTACATATTTTATTAAATTTTAGGAGCAGTAAGATTTGAAAGAGAAAATAAGAAGGTATACCTAGGTTTCTTTGCAGACTATACTTATTGACGCGAGATTTTTAATTTTATGAACTAACCATTTGAAGAAATGTGTAAAATCATATTTATTTTGTCATCAATTCATTTATTGTAAAACATGATGGTGGCCTATATATATATATATATATATATATATATATATATATATATATATATATATTATATATATATATATATATATATATATTTTAGAGTGTACACATAAAAAATATATGTGTGCCACTATAGTAATTCCAACGGATACATTTGTGTATAAGGATATTGCAGCTACAAATTTAGTACCCAAACAAAATGCTTTTTAGCAGATTACCACGTTTTGTCTCATGTAATTTCCTGAACGAATTATATAAAATTTGTAATGGTTACTTGAAAACAATCGCCTTAAACTACCCCCCACTAGACATGACCTTTCGATAATACATTCATACGAAAAGAATTAAAAACGTTCCCATCCCGTTATGGCATTGTTTGAACAGACGCCTTGTGCGCTCTATTTCCATAATGCATAGGACGCCCACGTCCCATTCTTCAATACGGGCACTAAATTACATCAAATCATATATATACGCTTATTACAATGTAATAAAGATCATGTTGTCAATAATGTTCGGTTTGGGCTTGAGGTAGGTGATCGGTATTATTCACGGAATGATCAAATCTCAATAGGAATTTGTAGAGATACTGAATTTAGTTGAGCATTTTGTTTTAAGTAATACATATGCGATTTAATTAAATATATATAGAATGCAATCATTGTCTGACGTATATACGTTACGGTTTCCGTTTTGAGCACTATCATCGACCTGATTGCTCCTCACTTAACTTTAATATTTAATAAATGTATTTCAGAAGGTGCTTTCCCTGATTTAATTAAAGCAAGTAAAATTATACCATTGTTCAAACAGGGATCCAAACATGATCCGAACAATTATAGAACAATTTCAATATTACCGGCATTAAGTAAAATATTGGAAAAAATTATATTAGACCAGCTAGTATTATATTTTAATATTATTAAGTTACTTCACTGTCGCCAATATGCAGCAGCAACCTTAGTTAAAATTATTTACGAATCCTGGGAGAATGGACAAGACGTTATAGGCATCTTTTGTGATCTGTCGAAAGTTTTTGACTGTGTCGATCATACAACGATCATACAATATTAAAAAATAAACTAAAATTTTATGGCGTTACTGATACTTCACTTTCTGTGATTTCATCTTATCTTGATAATAGAACTCAAAGAGTTGAAATCAACAGAGTAGCCTCAAATAGTGCACCTGTAAGCATGTGTTTGGTACAGAACTCAATAATTGGTCCATTTTTGTTTCTGATTTATATTAATGACCTCCCCTGTCTTGCAGAAAAGTTGTGTGTAGTAATATAGTTTGCTGACGACACATTTTTATCTATAAATATTCTTACTGTTACATTTCAATTTATTTACGACAATCTCCTTTTTGTTAAATCAAGGCTAAATAGTTTCAAGAAAAATAGTGATGTTCACAGTTATAACACTTGCGACAAAAATATGCTTCATACGCCTAAATTTCGACTTGCTAAAACCAGTAAGTCATTCTTGGGTCTATGTATAACATTATTTAATAAACTCCCTAAAACAGTCGTAAACCTACCCATGTCAAAATTTAAAATACATGTTAAAAAGTTTTATTAAATAATGAGTACTATACTATTAATGATTATTTAAAAGATAAAAACGCGTGGACACTTCATAAATTTTCTATTACACTCCACACATAAAACATAAGAACTGTATTCTCTGTAACATAATTAGCTTACTGTAAAACATGTGTAACGTTGTTACAATAAACCTCATCCTTCATGTTCCCGTTTACCTCTTTTCTCCATTTCACACTGTCCACCTTTCTAAGAAATAATTTCATTTTCAAATACAATTTTTAAATTTTAGGTTCCTTCCTCATCTTTCCTCATGATTCCACTAACATCTCTCGAGCTGATTACATCTATATCAGTATTGTAAATTTATATATATCAGTATTGTGAAGTTATAATAAATAAAATAACTCTACTGACTATTCTCTCAAGCTCTTCACTACGTACCTTACCTACCTCTTCATGTAGGAGCTCCAACTGCCCCAGCTAGTCCGTGGCTACCTACCTACTAGGAGTTCCTACACATGTTAATGCTCTGCGATCAATAGGTGACCACCATAAAACTAATATTTCCTCTTAAGGGGATATCTGAATTTTCCGGGGTCCAGTGCTGCCCCCATTTGAAATAAATCATTTAAAAGGAAACGGAGATATCATTAAAAATTTGGCCTTGATCAGACCCTAGATAACCCTTTGAACTATTTTATGAACTACTGTTTACAGTTTAAAGTGAGAACGTGAAGCTTTTCTACGCACATACGCCAAAAGTGGCCGTTTTTCGCAATTGTGCGGAGAAAAGCTTCACTAAGTGCCATTTCTGAAAAGTGGAGTCACATAAACGAATGTTTTTCATACAAAAAAAAACCGTTTGTTCAGTGACTCCAAGTTTGAAAAATGGCACCATATGTTTAAATATCGCTTTTATTATGTTGGCAGTATGGTAGATCTAAAGAAAAAAAGTTATAGGTCTATGGCTAGGAGTATCGTTTTGGCGAAATAACGACACATGTGCTATTATATTAGAAATAGACTATAGACTTTTCTGAAATCATACTTATAATCTATGTTCTTATATTAGTGTTTGGGACCATTTAAAAGACAGATAACAGTACAGGAATAGAAAAAAGTATTTATTTAAAAAAAAAGACAATAATTAAATATGACAAAGCCCTTCTGGCGAGTAGGCGACTAATACTGTGAAAATGAGTTTCTTTCGGCGTTTCTTCTCAGCAGTGCTCGTTACGAAGAGCTGGTATCGGTAGCTTTTTTATAAAATAAATTTTTGAATATAAACTACACGTAATGTAAATTATATTTATTGACGTGTAAAAGTGCCTGTAAAGGTCTAATTACTGAATTAACATTTGAATTCTGAATTTGAAATTTGAATTTTATGAATTATTTCGTAAAAAGCATGCAGCTTATATACGCTATACTTATATATAATAATAACGTTTATCTAAATATTTTAAGGATGTAGGTATACGATGTATGTATAGGTACTTGGTTTTTATGGAGAAACTTTTCTATTTTAAAACTAAATTAACGGACGAGGAGGGTAATCGTCAATATATTTGTTGTTTTTCTTTCACGTATAATATATTATTGATTACCTATTGGAAAAGATATAAAATTCGATGTTCGAAACATTGGTTCGAACATTCAGGGTGACATAATGATTTTACTACAATTGATTCCATTAAAAAACCAATAAAATTAAAGTGATTTATTTGCCGTTATTCTCAGCCTTATCCTTCCGTTAATAAAACCTAGTGCCTATGTACTTTCTAATGATTTCATCAAAGATTACGATGATCTGATCTAGAAAACATTGCCTGTCTTACTGGACTGGAGAACTGTAATAGATTAACAATTAGCACATTTTTTAAATATACATTTGGATATAACAAGTTGTCATTATTTGCGATTCCTAATTATAATGATAATTTACTAGCTGGATTTGGCATGCAATGCAGTACCACGTGAACCCCCCGGCGTCCTCAGGAGAAAGTATCTGATCAACAGTTAACGAACGAGAAGACAAACGAACAAACATTCATTTTTGATTAACAACAGAGCGTATTCTATTTGTTGACCAGATTGCCTATTTCTTCTTGATGTCGTTTGGTCTTTGGCATCCTTGGGTTGACATGCATAATTCATTTTGGGGAAGAAATAGCGGAATAGCGCATCTCGGTCTCTGAAGCCAAGCTGAGGATGGTAACGGGATCGTGCTAAGATAAAGATAGAAGTAAGCGCGTTATACTTGGTTCGACTCACTCCGAAAGAGATAATAAATATTAATATACGGGCAAATCACACAGATTGAGCTAGCCCCAAAGTAAGTTTAAGCTTGTGTTATGAGATACTAACCCAAAGTTATCTACTATATTTTATGATAAATACATATATACCTAGATAAGCACCCAAGACCCAGGACAATTTGAAAAAGGCCATTTTCCAACTTGCCCTGGCTGGGGATCGAACCCGGAACCTCCAGATCGACGGTCTAGCGTGTTGACTATTACGCCACGGAGACTATCTCGCTCACAAAATGATAACAATCATTTAACCCAGAGGGCTAACGATGTTTTAACTATTTAACACCCTAAAGCATTGCATGGGGTGGCTGACATCTGCCGTAACAATTTAAACAATGAAAACCAAAAATTACTACCAGAAATTAATCAATTGATTGAAAGTAACATGTACAGTTTACAAAAGACGTATTTGTTTATTAAGTGGTAGCATAGAATATTGTCATAAAAAAGGTATACGTAAATAAAACTAATACCCGGCTACGGGAGCTATATACGGCTAACAATGTATATATTTTTGAAATGTGCTCATCAAGACTTTTCATTTGATACCCCATTCGATAAAGTAACAAAAAAAATATTTTACCCTTACTTTTTTGTATAAAACATTCGTGATATAATTTTTTGCATACAATTGGGTATTTTACTGGATTAAAATAAATTATTTTGTACTGATAAGAAAAAAAAAACGTCGCAAAATAATGTCACTTGTCTTTGAACATATCGATTTGAACTTGATTTTAGATTTTCTATTGCAGAAAAACTAATAATAAGAGCGCTATTTGACTCCAAGAAACTATGACGTCATCTGCCTGTATTGTATACAAATTACAGAGAATATTATTGTTTTGACATTTAGAAAAAAGTATCTGATTTGAATTGTTGCAAAATAGCGGATTGGAGCTTATGTCATTCGGACAATAAAGATGAATCGATTGACATTATGGAGGGTAAATGGAAGGAGAACTATCTTATATGGGGGATATTTGAAAAAGTGTCCAGCTGTACGCAGTAAATAACAGTTGAAAAATCCTCCAAGAGTGGCGCTAGCTGCAGCAAAGGGTATGGAATGAATGTAGCCGTTGGTGACAAATTGAAGTTAGCCGAGTCACAGAATTACTGGGTTAAATAATTTTTGTGGCTAAATTAGTCAGCTAGTAAAAGTTAAATTTAATAAACGTTTCTTGTTTACGTTGTCCAATATATTTTGAAAAATATAACCTAAAATAGTAATTATGGCGCTTGATTTAAAATTTACCCTGTTGCTACTGTAGCGCCACCCTAATTTAACACATTTCAGCGGACACTTTTTACATACAGAGACAGTTCTCCTTCCATTTACCCTCCATAATTGACATATATCTTTTGCGAAAATCCACTTGTTTCAAACAAGTCAAATCAGATACTTTTTTCTAAAAATCAAAACAAACATTGTCTATAGAATTTGTATGAGATAGCACGTCGTGACGTCATAGTTTCTTGAAGTCAAATAGCGGTCCCATTATCAGTTTTTCTGCATAAATACATAAATTTAAAATGACGTTGAAAATTGATATAATCAATGACAAGTGACATTATTTTGTGTGATGTTTTATTCTCTTATCAGTAAAAAATAATTTATATTTGACCCTGGCTACTACCCAATTGGACAAGTGGTTCGGATGCTACAGTGGAACAACATATATACCCACATAAATACAACATACATAGACTCCTAACATCAGTACCATTTCTCTTGGATTTGCCGTGGACAGGTAAAAAAGAGGGTTTAGATCAACTTTTTTGATGGGATTAACTTTGACACAGTATAATCGAGAAGAGTTAGCGCTTTGTGTTTTTTAATTTTTATTACAGTTTATTATTAAAGAGGTAGTCGTTGAGTCTATATATTAATCATTATCATCTGCAGCTTTCGACTAGAGAATAAGCCTCTCTCAATGAATTAAAAGTCCCTTCCGAGAAAAAATAACATAAATTATATTTATGTTATTTTTTATTGTTGTGACTCAAGTATTTCGCAGTTTTTGCATCAATATACTGGTACTCTGTAGTTAGGTCCTTGACTATTTACCTAGTGCAATTTCAATGTATCTAAATTATAATAAAACTAGCTGATGCCCGCGACTTCGTTCACGTGGACTTTATGACTCCGGCGTATTAATATAAATAAAAACTAATGAGAGAGAGAGAGAGAGAAAGAGAGAAAGAGAGAGAGAGAGATAAGAAAGTACTTGTAACAGTGTTAGGAGTTAAAAGTCAATATTATTTTAATTCTTTCCTTCGGGAGCCAATATGAAAAGAGCTGAAGTGTTACTAACCCTAAAGAAAGCCACATTAAGTTGTCCATGCGAAAAACCAGTCCTTAGATCGACATCAGCAGCTTTAAGCCTCTAAAACTGTGACTTATTTTCATAGAAAAGCAAGTAAACACATGGAACTGTGTATTTTCAAAAGGAAAATTGTTGGGGATGAGTGGCACTTGCGGAATAAATACAGTATCACTGGCACCACTCACAGTAAACTTTAAGTGTCTCAGCAGACTATGCCGAAGTTTAGCGGCTAATGTTCAGCCGCTGAAGTTCGGTGGGGATGACACACTAAATAAGCTGAAGTACAGCCGCTGAAGTTCGGTGGAAACGCCGGACAGTAGTGATGTGCCGATATGAGAATTTAATCTTCCGTCTTTGGCGCGTTTGCGGCGAACGGAAACGGGAGCGGAAGAGGAAGCGGAAGCGGCAGCGGCGGCGGCAGCGGCGGCGGTGGAGGCGTCGGCGGCGGCGGTGGCGGCGGCGGCGGCGGCGGCGGCGGCGGCGGCAGAGGCAGAACCGGCAGCGGCGGCGTCGGCGGAAGCGGCGGCTGCAGCGGCGGCGGCAGCGGCGGCGGCGGAAGCGGCGGCGGCGGCGTCGGCGGAAGCGGCGGCTGCAGCGGCGGCGGCAGCGGCGGCGGCGGCGGCAGCGGGAGCGGCGGCGGGAGCAGCGGCGGGAGCGGCGGCGGGAGCAGCGGCGGGAGCGGCGGCGGGAGCGGGAGCGGGAGCGGGAGCGGGAGCGGGAGCGGGAGCGGGAGCGGGAGCGGGAGCGGGAGCGGAACGGGAACGGGAACGGGTACGGGTACGGGTGCGGGTACGGGTCCGATTCAGGCAAAAGCATCGAAAGTTCGGCATTATGTGTTGCTAGTAATGCAAATAAACAATAATTTGCGTCATAAGTTGTTTATTAATTGATTTGTATTGTTAATTTTTTGGTGTCAATATGGCGCGTTCACATAACCAAGAATTTTTCTGGTGTGTTATGCTCTGAAGGTCCGCAAATACTGAACTTATAAGTTCTTCTTCGGACGAAACAACTTTTGTTTTGGAAAAATTTTCAATGTACAGACACATTTTTTTTACTCCTTTATTATAGTATAGATTAAGTATGTTTTTGTTCAGCGGCAACAAAGAAACATCATCTATAAAAATTTCAACTGTCTAGCTATAATGGTTCACGAGATACAGCCTGGTGACAGACAGACAGACAAACAGTCGGACGGTCTAAGTAATAGGGTCCCGTTTCTACCCATTTGGGTAAGGAACCCTAATTATCGAATAAAATAAGTATTTATGGGGGGCTTCCATACTACAAACGTGATTTTTCATAGATTATGGTACGGAACCCTTCGCGCGCGTCCGACTCGCGCTTGGCCAGTTGTATTATAACTCATCAGACTTAACAACTATTGCTAAGACGGCATTTTAATATTTCTTATAGTTTAGCTGGACCATTATAGTTCTGCATCATGTGTTCCATTTTCCAAAATCAATTATAGCCTATATGTTGCCCAGGCTTCACAGCTATATAACAAAAAAAGTTTCATTCGAATCCGTCCAGTATTTCCGGAGATTAGCGTGTACAAACAGACAAACAGACAGACATTTTTTTTTTCTTACTCTATTACTATATCCCCATCGCCCCAAATATTTTTTTTTGAAAAATTTTCAATGTACGGACACATTTTTTTACTCTTTTATTATAGTATAGATGTCATCGATATATGAATTTATAAACTTTCAACTTATAGTATGTGGATTTTTCTCTTTGAGTTTTTTTTTTATTTTATATTGATGGTACTTTCGATAATTGTCGAATATGTTAAAAGTATTAAGCAAAATACTTACACTTAGAAAGCTTATATTCCTTTACGCTAAAAGGTAATGTATATTTCAGATTATTAATTAATAATCTGAAATATTAATTATCTTTTATCTATTATCAAATTCAACCATCAGGACTTATTTTATTTCATCACCAAATACCGTAAAAAGTTACGACAATAACTAATAGCAATAACATTTTATAGGTGGCCACACGGTCGGGAGCCAGTCATACCGTATCTCCGTAGGGCGGGCGGCGTAGGGCGGTCGGCTCGATCGATACATCGCCGCCCACCGAGAGTGGGCCACCTCGCACCATTTACGCGATACCGGCTTTTGACCATTATTTATCTAGTTCTGTGATTATATATTTTATACTTAAACTTATCTAGGAAGAAGAAGAATTTACATGAATTTCTTCATACAATCCACCAAATAACGCTGTGGGTACTATGGGGAATCTGCAATTCACCGTCGATTCATTGATTAACTGGTGGTTACATGATTAGTTTGCAATAAATTTGTAATAAAATGAATAAAAGCGTCTATACATCCTTATCTCCTGGTTTCGTGTAAGTAACTAAGTATGTAATTAACGTCTAAAATTGTTAAATAGTTTCAGAAGAACTAAAACTTTACTTAGCTTATTTGTTATCTCTTCATTGCAATAATTAGAATTAGTACAACAAAGAGCGCTTTTTATCCGCCAGAGGCTTATCTTCTTGCTCAACACCAGAATCAAGAATCCCAAGACCTTATAAACATGGTAAGCCAATAGGCAATGAGCTGGCAACCTGTCAAAATTTTCCATTGAAAATATATTTTCCGAAAAAACATAACACGGTCCCACGGTGTCGGGAATCGATAAATGAGCGTAATTCGAGTAATGTTTACATTTCCCATAATTTTTGGTGATGTGGGGAGGCGAGGGTGGCAGTCGTTTGTCTACAAAAAATACTTTACGAATTGTTGGTTCTGGGCGACTAACATTTTTCATTCGTTACCCAGTATCATATTCTTTGCAAATTACCTAACTATGCTATGCGGGTTTTGGAAACAGCTTCTTCATTTATAGGACCTCAGCTCTTAAACACAAAGTTTACGCCGATTTCTTAAAAGTGAATCGGTTTCATCATTTTTTAATAACATTGACTTATAAAAAGTATGCCTTTAATGAACACAGAGCCTTTTTCTAATATGTCCAACTATGTTTTAATCAATATAGCAAAAAAGTGATACGGAGCTCGGATTATACATGCCCTCGATGGAAAAATGATAATCTCAATATTTTGCTTATATAATTTTACCTAAGTATGTCCAGATATGTAAATAAAGTCGGTTTTCAGTTTTTAACCGACTTCCAAAAAGGAGGAGGTTATCAATTCCTAGCGATCTTTTTTTTTGTATGTTCACCGATTATTTGAAGACGACTGGACCGTTCTGGAAAATTTTTTTTTGTTTGAACGGGTAATTTTTTTTAAATTAATTGTTTTACAGCTCTGGATACTAGTCCTTTAGAGCCTATCTTTATTTTATCACTTCTGTATTCCTAACCCTAACCCTAACTATGCAATCAAAGGTTGGTGTAGGTCTTTTGATTGCTTCAAGGGAGCTTCTGGCGACAAATCTATACGAGTTCACTGGTTTTCATAGCCGATTGAATGGCGGACGGCGTCTAAAGACGCCCACCACAGCCCGCAAATAAATATAACTACAGCCGCACTTTGATTGTCCACTTTAACCATTTCACATATTGTCCATGAGCATGAGCATTTATAACACTAAACTATACCAATTTCATATTATAAAATTCACTAGAATCAATTTGCAAAACAATTTAAAGTAAACTCCAATTGAACCCCTTGACTTCCCGCCAAAAACTCCAATTTGAATGGGTATACTTTTCAGGTTGTCTATATAAAATTTATTTAAATCGGTTGTATAGTTTAGGGGATAAAACGGTTTTGATTTTTAAAAAAATATGTAGTTAAAAATATCTAATATATAAAATTCTCGTGTCACAGTTTTCGTTGCCATACTCCTCCGAAACGGCTTGACCGATTTTGATGAAATTTTTTGTGCTTATCTGGTATCTATGAGAATCGGCCAACATCTATTTTTCATCCCCCTAAATGTTAGGGGTAGTCCACCCCTAAATTTAATTTTTATTTTTTAGACAAAATTTTTAATTTATATTTTTTTATGATACAACATACAAAAATACATACAATCCTCAATTTTGGCAAAACGACGTTTGCCGGGTCAGCTAGTAATATATATTTTTTTCTCATACATTATTAGCTTACACAATTATTTTAGAAAAATATATACGTAGGTATACCTACGAGTAAATGGAAGTTTTTTTTTTCACTTTCTTAACGTACCTATATACTGTTCAATAAGTACGCTAATATTATTACAATCTAGCCTATTCATCTAAGACTAATTAGTAATTTTACATTGACCTAGTTTTATAAGCAATAGTATAAGAATGTGTCCATCGGCACTTTTCTTACTGTCTCTATTAAGGGGAAGGCACTTTGTTCGTGTGTCTTTAATTATTGCACTATGACCGCACTAAGTATTATTTTTTTTTTATTGTCACTACACTACACTAATTCGAACGGTTTAGTTCGTTTAAGTCTTCTCACTGTGTCCGTGTTGTCGAGGAGCTGGATTGCCTCAACGTTCACATGATGAAGCAATCGATACTCGTGTGCTTCTGCATATTTTTTAATAACTTTATCGACGAACTGCATGTTAAGGTCCCGGTGCAGGTCAGCATTTCTAATGTACCAGGGTGCATTGACAATGCTCCTGAGTACTTTGTTCTGGAATGTTTGGATCATACTGATATTGCTCTGTTTGGTACAGCCCCACAGCTGTATACCATAAGTCCATACTGGCATCAGGACTTGTTTATACAAAAGTATTTTGTTGTGCACTGACAAGGCAGAGTTTCTCCCAAGCAGCCAGTGCATCTTTTGAAACCGTATTTCGAGCTCTTCTCTTTTCTTTTTGACGTGCGCTTTCCAGCGCAGCTTTGTATCCAGAGTCATACCTAAGTATTTGGCTGTATTTTCAAATGGAACTTGCTTTCCATTTATATACACGGGACATAATTGTTCTTGCTTATACGTAAAGTTAACATGAGTTGACTTTGATTCATTTAGCTTGATTCGCCACTTCTTTGTCCATTCAATAATTTTATTAATTGCTATTTGAACCTTTTCTGCTGCTTCTTCATGAGTACTTCCGACAGCCATTATAGCAGTGTCGTCAGCAAAGGTCGCCATAGTATTGTCATCTATATCAGGAATGTCCGAGGTGTATAGTAGGTACAGGACCGGACCTAAAACACTTCCCTGAGGCACTCCAGCTTTTATTTCTTTAATTTTAGAATACGCATTTTCTTGTCGCACTCTAAAAGCTCTATTGGTTATATATGATGTAATTATATCTACGTAGTTAGTGGGTAACATGTTTCTAAGTTTTATGATGAGTCCTTCATGCCACACTTTATCGAAAGCTTGCGCTACATCTAGAAAGATAGTAGAACAGACTTTTTCATTTTCGAGGGTATTTTCAATTATATTTGTTATTCTGTGAACTTGATCTATAGTTGAATGCTTTTCTCTGAAGCCGAACTGATGTGGTGGAATAAGGTTTTTGGTTTCGATGATAGGTTTTAGTCTTTTTAGTAATATTTTTTCAAATAACTTTGACATAATGGGTAACAATGAAATTGGCCTGTACGACGTCGTCTCATTTGGCGGTTTTCCCGGTTTTGGAATCATTATTACTTCAGCTACTTTCCATAAATCGGGCACGTATTTAAGTCTCAAAGCAGCGTTTATGAGATTAGTTAATTTGACTAAAGCCTTTCTCGGGAGATTGTGTAGCAGTTCTCCTGGTATAAGATCAAAGCCAGGAGATTTCCTGGGGTTGATATGCTGTTTTATTTCCCTCATAACTTCTTTTGGAGTTACAAGCTTTATATTTATTTCTTCATCATAATTTTCGCTGAGTTCCTCAGTGATATCTTCAACGATGCCTTCTGATCTGTCATTTGGTTTGAAGATCCCTTCGAGGTGTTCGGCAAACAAAGCAGCTTTTTGTTCGTTGCTAGCCGCCCACTTTCCAAATCCTAGTTTCAAGGGAGGAATTTGGTTTATTGGCCGTTTCATGTTCTTCGTAGCTTTCCAGAGAGAATAATCTGTACTACGGTCACTGGATAGTTTTTGGAGATACGTATTTGTGCACTCATCGTTATGTTTTTGGATTGCCCTTTTAAGCTTTTTTGTGAGGTTATTTAACTTTTTTTTATCGTCTGGCGACCTAGTTTGGTGCCATAGTTTTCTTTGTCTTCTTTTTTCTTTTACCAGGTCTTTTATCTCTAATGGGTATGTGTTTTTCACTGTCCTTTTCTTACTCTTAGGTGTATTATTCCAAGCAGTATGTTGTATTAAGCTGACAAATTTTTCTAAATCTATATTTAGTTGCTCTGGAGTCTTTAGTGGTACTCTAAGGTCTACATGGCTGTCTAATTCTATTTTAAAACTATCTCAGTCTGTATATTTATTGACTAGAGTTAAATTATCTTCCTTAAATATAACTTTTTCGTTTATTTCTAAATAAATGGCTGAGTGATCGGAGTTCATATCATAACTTTGATTAGTTTGCATGTAGTTAGACGACATGTTTTTATAAATAAAAAAGTCTATGAGATCAGGGGTTTTTGATGGGTCCGTTGGCCAGTATGTAGGTGAACCTGTTGATGCAACACCACATTTCATTTCTGTGATGGCGCACATAAGTTTTCTTCCTTTTGTGTTCGTAAGTCGGGAACCCCAATACGTGTTCTTAGCATTGAAGTCACCTCCCAATAAAAAATTATCACCAAGTGTGTAAAGTACGTTCTTACACAAGTCTTTCTGTATTTTATGTCTTGGTGGGCAGTATATTGCAGCCACAGTAAGAGGACAACTTTTTGTATTCAATCTGACTGCAGCACATTGCACCTGAGGAATTTCATGTTTAACATGTTCTTGATGTTGAATAGTTTCTTTGATGATAACAGCACTGCCACCTCTACCTTTGTTTGCTGGGTGCAATGCATTATATACTTTGTAACCTTTTAATTTTATGTAAGATTGTTTTGTAAAGTGTGTTTCAGATACCAGGCACACATCAATATTTTCTATATCTAGGATTACTTGTAACTCATTTTTGTGGTTAAGTAGCCCATTGCAGTTCCATGCCATGATCTTCAGTTGTTTCATCATTTTTTATTCTTGGTAGTAATAGGGGGTTTGGTGCTATTTTCTAGTTTTTTCAAGCGCTCGTCTAATGATGACATAAGCTTTAGTATTTCATCTAACTTTTTCTCTTGTGGGTTTTGAGTGCTTTCATCTTTGCGTTGGGGTTGGCTTATAGAATTTTTCGCAACCGTCTGAGCGTAAGAGATATTTGTGGTTACTTTTGATACGGGCTTATTGGTAGGTTTCTGCAGTTTGCTCTGAGCAGTATTTTCATGACTGACTACATTTTTTTTAGCAGACTTGTTTCTTATCTTCTGCATCTCTTTAGCTATCATGCAACCTCTATAGTTCGCAGGATGACTTTCTCCGCAGTGCACACACTTCGGTTTTTCTGTACTTGGTTTTTTACAGTCCACGGTCAGATGTTTTCCAGTGCACTTTACGCATCTTGGCTCTTTGGCACAATACATTTGTGTATGGCCATAAGCCTGACATCTCTTGCATTGCGGGATAAGTTTGGAAGATTTGAGAGGTTGTATATCAACCACATGTAAATGGAAGTGATGATAATTTACTAGTTGTCGTTAAATTTGTAATGTGCAAAACGCTGAATGCAGGCCGCTTCCAATCGGTCGTTTTTGAAAACCTTGGGGGTGTTGGGGGTGGCCTATACGCCCAGCTGTGGACTTCCTGTCAAAGAAGTGCTAATATTATTTGTCAAGTCTGCACTTGTTATTTTGATAACTCTTTATATATATTTTTTTTACTATGTTGGGTACCTTACTCGCTTTATATCTATTACAGATTTTTTATGTTATGTGACAGGATATAAATATATTACTGCAAATCCTAGTCTTAACATAAGTTGCCTTGCGTTGATAGCACAATCTCTAACATCGCCTCGTTAAAATACGAGTAGGAAGGGTACTTTCCCGATAGCAACATAAAGATAAGTCGACACATTAGGAAAGCAGTAAACTTGGCAGTGCAAGCGCATGTCATTCTCGATACGTCGACAGGCTTGAAGTCTGTCCCTAATATTTTTTATTGTTTTGATTTGATGATTAGTAGATTCCGTGGCTTAAATAATGATGATAACAAATAAACTCTAAATTGTGAATAAATAAATTTACATTTGCGTTTTTTTTTTAATAATTGTTGGTGTTCGCTGGCTTGACCGGCCAGCACTTGGATTAGTAACTCGAAGTGGCATACAATTTCTCAAGCTCTTCTGTGCTTCAGAAAGCGTGTTAAGTAGTTCGATTCGGCTGTCATAGATATGCAGTCGGATGTTGGTCGGTGGCATATTTCATAAGAATGGAGTAGGTTTTGAGGAACATGTACGAAGGAAAGTGTTACATGATACTACGAGTAGGTACCTATCCTCAACAATGACGGATAGTTTCGGAGAAAACGTCTGAATCACCAGCTTTAAGGTTTTATTTCACCATTTGCATTGCAGCTACATTGGTAAAACATCCTCAATTATTTTTTCTTTGCTTACTTATGTAATATACCAATACCTAAGTTTTGTTAAATGTATGTACTTGTTAATATGACGTTATTTCAAATGAGCTTATTTTTACGTGCTACTATTTTTTACGAATATATTAGTAGACGACTGTCGATTCGAAACGTTGTGTGAATAAAGATCAAAGTTTCCTATGTGTATCTACCAGCCAGTTGTCTAGTATCTAATAAGAGTGCTTACAGACGAGCGACCGTACATGCCCGCGACACCTCTCGGCGACCGTCGCCGACCTGTGTCGCGGGGATAGTGTCGCTCGTTTCTTTTTTGAAATGTCATACCTAGGTTGCCTCGGACGGCATTTCCTACTTCACCGGACAAACTGTCGCTCGTCTGTAAGCGCTCTTATTATACGTATGAAAATTTTATACTAAAAACGCCATTATAATTCGTTAAACATTGTTATTCGTTTGCAGTTTAACAATAACAAGTACAATATATTTTATGTATTTGTTATTTACCTTACGAAATATAAAAAAAAAATCTTTATAAAATTCACAATATATGTAATAAATCAATGCATCTATAAAATTCGTGACATTGGCGCCTTTTGATTTTACAAAATACTTACACTTTCAAATTTGTACCTTCCATTCAAAGCGAACTAATTAAAAGGCACTTCCATAATTAACAGAACACCTCCATATCTCCTGCTTTAAATACATTTGCATAAATTGGAACAGACCAGGCCGCACGCCATTATCAATAATTACTTAATTATTCATTAGTTTGTTAATATTTGTAAATCGAAGATTTTTATATTTTGTTTATAATAACAAGTGAAGAGCACTTGTGTAGGCTCGCGGGTTTTGATTTATTTTAGCTAATTGGGTGAATCTTTGATTTCATGCATGTCACGCGGCGGAAGCTAAATGATATATTAAATTTTACTTTGGCTGTCTGTTTTAGGGTTTAAAAATGTAGGTATATGGACGGCCATCATATTTTGTAATTGAAAAAAAACTGATAGATCTGCTTTAGTTAAAAGTTATAAGCAATCAAAGAGCCAATATCTTATTAACGGTGGTGTCCCATTCCCCAGATTTCAACATATTTATTTATTAAATAGACTATTATCTGCCATCTAAATACAACTGCACAAAGATCATGAATTAGTTAGTTTTGAAGGCTCGGAAAAATGCCACAGGGTGTAGTTATCATTACCATTCGAAGACTTGGTCACACTATTTTTATAGCGAATATAGCTTACTCAATCTTTATTCATCGAGTTGCGTGACGTGGTTGTTTAATCATGGTGCAGTGTGTATGTGTCAAAGACCATCGTAGGAAATACGAAATTGGATAGTTCCGTGCTAGCAAGTCATGGGAAATATTTTTTCATCTCATCTACTCAAAAAACGATGTTTTCATCCCAAAACATTTGGAGCTAAAGTAACTGGTTATTCTCTCGGGACTAAAACGTGAAACAGAAGATCTCTAGGGATTAAAATCAATTTGAAAACAGAACATGAGTTTAATCTATGTAGAATCAAAAATAATGTTGGCAGTCCAGCAAAAAAATAAAGAAAAATTTTGTTTTAAAGTAAAAAATATATGGCACAGACTTCGTGAATTTTAAATTTGGAATACATATCGTCTCCAACATGGTTGAATGTAAGTTAAAATTTTTAATGGTCTTTGCTTCGGAAAAAGAAGTAAGTATAATTAAAAAGCGCAATTTTTCCCTTTAATTCAAGTAATTACAAAAGTTTTCGGTTATTTGTATTGAAATGTAATTATTTATGTAAATGTGAATATTTACCACCACGCAAACAAAGTTATGAGTGAAATTTTAATCGTAGGTTAGTGGTCTTCGAAAAAAAATATTATTATTATTTATTGTATGAAAACGGCATCAAACAAAGGTTAGTATTAAATTGTCGGTTGAAGTCTGTTAGGTATTGTAGGTGTTCTACTGTTTTTTATATTCTGTTTTGTATGTGCTAGTTTTTCTCATAGATGGAGATGAAAAGTAGAGTGTGCTACTCGGGTACGGTAATATTTTTATCTCGGGCGATATTCATGAATCCCTCGCTACACTCAGGATTCCACCGTAGAATCACTCGCTCCGCTCGTGATTCAACTGTGGAATCCTTCGTTTTGCTCTGGATTCAAAGTAGCGCCCTCGCCTTCAAAATATTACCTTAGCCCCTTGTAGCACAATCTACTATTCTCTTTACCATTTGGGATTGTGTGGTACAATTAATTATTTTATGGATTGTTGTAATAACATGATTGATAAAAGAGAGTAGTTTAAGATGAGTAACTGGATCTGGATTCTGATATTTTTCCTTTATGAGGTGAAAATATGTACAAAAAACGCAAGCTCGAATCATAATGAAACTGGTACACTACTAACAAATCACTCAAATCATCGCATGAATATTCATAGAGCATCCCCCGCGAGCGTGGGGCAAATGTATACCTTTAATATGTTATATTAGGAGCATCGCATGTCGCTGGTTCCGTGACCGGGCAGTTTTACACCTGGCGAGGGGCGTCGGGAGTCGGGGGGGTTAGGGGATAATGGGGTAAAGGGGGGGGGTCAAAAGCACCATTTGACGGTGGTCAGCTACTAATGAATGCGCCCATAATGTTTATTGTGCCCGCTGAGCGGTTCGGTAATGCTTGTTACTCATCGTTTTTAAATTATCCGCTGGACCCCCTGTTCCAGTCTACAGTTACATTTTTTAAAAACTCATTCATTTGTTTTTTGTAGATATCTGTAGAGACATAGAAGATAATATAATATACCAATTTTTATACTCGTCTATGCCAGAAGAAGGGTTATGATTTTCCAGAGTACGTATGTATATCTTTTGGCACGTTCTGCAGCGAATCCAATGATACCTCTCAAGCTAATATCAATTAGGAATTTTAAGCTGCAAAGCGCGCCAAAGAAATAAAAAAACCTAATTTACACTTTAAAAACATAACGCTCCTCCTGACGCACTCGGAAAAATATATGATTGCATAGTAAAAATAATAAAATAGATCTAGGCCATAAGGCCATAAGAAAAAAATTTATAAAATCAATCACAGAAAGTCAGTGTACGTTTTTCTAAGAAAAACCATTATGGGAATTTAGGGGTACTTTCACCGCAGTGGCCGGTCACTGCAACGGGGTGCCGTAGCTGGCCGTGGGGAACGGGGGTCACAATTATCACGTGCCATCGTTTACACATTTGACTCTGTTTTATTATAATAATGAAATTATTACAAACACGGCGGTCGCGTGCCGACGGCCCGGCAGCCCGCCACCCCACTCGCAGGATCACCATTACCTCATTAGATGCTCGTGATCATCGTGGGGTCGCTTTTACTTTTTAATTTAATAGCGCAATGTTTAGAATTGTAAAAGGGTGTGATTTTTACGAGCGAAATGAAAACTATCACGTTTTAACTTTTAATTTTTTTTTGCTGCCCAGGTTTCGCTGGCTCGTTTAATCTTTTCCAAATATAATATGTATGTCACTGGTCACCCAAGGGTGCCAAACCTTACGAAGTGGAAAAGAATTATCCGAAGTGATTTTGGCTAAAGTTTTACTCCTGGCCGCCTGCCTGACGTCAATCCTCTTTGGAAATGCATTTGAAATATGTATACTGATGAGATTATTCTATAGCACGCACTCGTCCATACAAAAAGAGAAAACGTTTTTCCACTCCTAAATGTTATCGGATCTCAATGATTTCTTTACACAATAAAACAATAGGTTAACAGGTTTTTTTTTTCATAATATGCTAAACTTAATATAAAAAAATATAATAATTTAGCAAATTTTGATAAAAGGAAAACCTCAACCTGGTTTTTTGTTGTTTCAACAACAAACTAACCAACCTAATCATTGAGATCACATAACACACAGAAGTGGAAAAAGGTTTTCTTCATATTCATTTTTTTTTTTTGGATGGACGGTAGTCGTTCTATACACCTTTTTTTTTTTGTCGCGGAGACAATCCCTTCGGATACCTTACCAGTCACGGGAAACCGGTAAGGTTATGTGGTGTTACCACTAAAAACTCCGCGGTGTCACCTCTCAGCCGCTATGTGCCGGGGCCGTGTGCTATTCTCGCTCCATAGCCCCGGCGCAAGGCGTTCTATACACCTACCTTAACGTCGACTGTTAAATAATGGATACTTTAATTAGCCAATCATCAGTTCGTTGACGTTTTTAGGGTGAAAAGATTTATCGATCGTAATTTATATTGCCAAATGCTACGTACGAGATGCATAAATTTATTTATAATTAATTATTATTATACGGAAAATTACAATATAATTACGCATAACATATCTCGACTGAGACATTCATATAATACTTTATTAATTGACAAAAGTAATAATTAATTAGAAAATTATTACTGAAAATATTACTTTTTCCCTAACCGATTCTTTACCTAATCCAAAAGATTTCATTTTATTAAAGAAATAATTGTGCAGATACCTCTTTCTTAATCGGTCAGTTCTTTTTACAGTGTGCTTTATTAAAAAAAAAAACTATAATTATGACTATCAAATAATGACAATGATTGATTACTTTCCTCAAGAAACTTTATTGTGGGACCAAAGTTATATTGTGTTTTACCACATGTAAGTAGGTACTAGACAAGCCTAATACAAGTTTGCGGTATTACAAATAATCAACTCTTAAAAATGTATCTGGCTAGACTTAAATTAAAATCAAAGAAAATATCCAACAAGACACTTGTAACCCTGAATAGAATGATATTACAATGCCAATTAAGAAGCTCTGGTCGGCACCAATCTGGCAAGAAGGGGGTTGGTGGGGTACCGCTAATTAGCTAATGGAAGCTATGTCTCCCCCCTCCCTGCGCTGGTTACCCCTCACTCGTCTGTAATGGATTGGAGCACGCTCGCCGGCTCGTCTCGGATCCGAGTGCCTCTGCGATTGTCTTTTTATTCTAATTCCTTATTTTTAAATGGTTGACGTCATGATTTCCTGCTTGCATGATGGCGTAATTAATTTTCTTTAAAAAAATATGTACTACACAAATAAAATTATCGATGTTATACTTAAAACTATACTTAGAGCTTTTAATTAGAAAATTACCTATAGTATCAATTACTTGATGTTTGTGTATCGCCTGATTTTTCCAGTTAGATAAGGATGTTCTATCTCATTTACCTATTTGTTCATTTAACCAATACGTGGGTTTTGTTTTATAAGTCGTTGCAATTTCACGTCAACATTTTATAGAAAGTCGCGGAGAAAGGAGAGGCATTAAATCACGTAGGTAGGTTCTCGCAATGTCTATTAATTTTAGAATGATTATTAGGTAAGTATACTTTCCGATTGTAGGGAAATGGACGCCAATACTTGAAATATATATAAGTGAAAAGGTACTTACTTAAGGAATTATTTTGATTTTAGGTTTTTTATTTTATTTCGTCTACGTCGGTGACCGTCGCCGATAGGTGTCATTTCTGTCGCTGACTTTTTATAAGCAGTTTAATTTTAGAACCCACATCTATTAAAAATATATCATCCAAGTTCCTAAACAAAATTGCGTATGCAGTCAGATTTTTTTTCGTTAAAAAATAACAATATTTGTCTGTATAAGTAATTTCAATACATTATGATTGAATGATTGTCTGTGACCAAAATAACCAATTGAACGACTAATACCTATAGGTACACGCTCGAAACAAATCAGAAGCCAGTCGTGGAGGTCCAGGATATTGACCTTTTGGCTATTACTGTTTTACAACATAAGATATAGTTGAGATATTATCTAAAATAAGTCCTCGTAATCGAACGGACAGTCTTATAGTAGACTGCAATAAAAAACGCATAACTTGTCTGGCGCAAATTGAATGGGCTAAGAGAGTAGGTGAGAGGTGGGAATCCGATAAGATAAAATAGCCACTAACTCGATGAGATTTGATCCATTTTTGTGTGGTTGAAGGAGAGGTCGTAAAGCGACATGGGGTAGTGAGTGACATTACAAGTGTCGATGGAGGGATCGCTATGGCATGCCGATGCAATAATAACCAATATTCAATAAACGCTAGTTATCAATAAGTATTACTGTAACGCAAAATAATCAGGGTCATAATCCAATCATACTAATCATAAGTTTAACCCTTCCAGAGTAGATATAGGGCCATAAGACCCAAAAGCCACCTTCAATATAATGAGGTCAGTCCATAATATTGACAGATTAGAGGCGGTTCAATATCGCCTCTGATCTGTCTGTAAATTTTATTCTTTATAAACAAACACAAGCTTGAGAAGAGAATTTTAGCAATGGGTAAGGGATATACCTCATAATACTTACTTTATCATCGACTCGGGTAAACTAATTTGAAAGCCTACTAAAATATTCAGTTCATTAACCTTATAATTGGAGAACCTCAATTAATTTCAGAATGACTTGTGTCGCAGACTATATTAATTCAAATTAGTAGAGTAGTAGATATCATTAGATACCATCGACGGCCCGGCTGGCGAAACGTACTGATAACTGAAATAAATGTTAATAAGACCGGTTAATGAGATGAGTCACGCGCTCGCGTCCGTCCGCACTATTCCGCAATTTACTTTTGTTTTCATAGACGAGCAAAATGAGGCGGGCCTTTCTGGGCGGAACGCATCGTAATAAAAATTGCTTCCAGAATTGCGTCCAGAACTCTTATAGACGAGCGATAGTGTGCCACTGACACCTGCCGGTGATCGTCACCAACCAGTGGTGTGGCTTAAAGACGGTCGCCGACGATAGTGCCGGTTGGCGACACAGTCGGCATCACTCGTCTGTCTGAGCCCTTAATTCGTATAGTTCACAACTGGTATGTTATTAATTAGCCCGTCGATTTGCGTTGTATTCTGCAACCCGCTCAAATATAGGTACATAACAACAACAACAATTATATGTCACAAATGAACTCGCCGCATTCTAAAAATGATTCGAATTTAGAAAATGCCTATTGAGGAAAAATATAAGATTGTGGATTCCTTGTGTACATCCCAGTTTTATTATTTTTACAGCTTAAACCATGTACAGTGACAAGCAAAATAGCTTTGGATACCCTTGTCTTAGCCCTCCGGTACCGAATCAGACGTACATATAAGGTAAATATGTATGTACAGTAATAATATTTGTACATATGACAAAGAAAAGAATGCGCGCGCACATTGACAAGTTTCTTCGGAGCTACCCTAGGGCTCCCCAAGCGAGGGCCACCCTCACTGAGTTGTGATTGGCGTAAGGAAATGCGTGAATAATTATTAATGTGTAATATGAAGGTGCATGTGTTTCTTAGGTACTTATATGGAACACTGAGTCTTCCAGATTGCCAGGTTAAATCTCACAATCGGAAACAGAGGATTTAGAGGCCATTTTTCTCAAATTTGCTGCTTTTTGTTATTAACATTTATGTAAATATCAATTTTTGTCTAGAGTTAATAAAACTGCAAACACATTGAATAATTTTTTATAGTTTATATTGTTTGATATTAGTTTAAATACAATATTTCATAAACAAATGTGTTGAATATAGGGTTAAAGGCAGAAATTCTGACCAGACTCTGTAATGGTAAATGTGTTGATCATATTGAACGTGAAAATGTTAAGTGGTAGCGGTGGACGGGTTGTGGCGGCGCACGTTGGCAGCTCGCTGCCGCTGCAGGATGCCGGCCTGCAGGTGGTGCTGCCGGTACATGTACTCTTTGGTCATCGCCTGCGCCGTGAACATCGCTCTGCTGCGCTTCAGGATCAGATTCTTGGGGCCCCACGACGGGTCCAGTGCAAACACCTCTTTAAAACATTTTTTGTAAGCTGCTATCAAAATTTTTATCACAAACACCCCTAACAAAAATGCCATGAGTGAAAATAAATAATACAGTGCGAAGATGTCATAAGTAGATGTTCTGTCTATTTTTCTTAACATAAAGCGCAATTCACAACAAAACACATAGGCTAGTATGACGCTTGACAGGGCCCAGATCGTTTTCATGCAGCATCCCGGCTTCAGCCCCTGCATGAAGTGAACGTCTTCGGAAAATTTTCCTAAACCGTACCAAACGACAAATACCAGACTTTCTATAGTAGCTATAAATAAAGTTATCAGAAAGAAAATTTTTCTAAAAGTTGCAATTGTCATTAACCCGATAGCTCCTAACATAGGTATTGTGAATAAAAACAACACAGTTAAACCGATGAGTCGAACCAAACCTGGATATTTTGCCACCACTTTTTGTCTGCTTATGAGCACATCCGTCAAGTGCGATATCAGAACTATATTCGTTCCCATGCCTAACATTGTTGAGCAACCGTAAGAAAGAATTAGCCAAAACTTACTATTATCGTATAGATACAATAGTCGTGGCATTATCTCAAACATAGTAGACATTTCGTCGCTCATGACAAGTTTGGCAGAGATGGCGTAGCTGTCGGCGTAAGGGCAAAACATCATAGCGGTGGTGCAAATACCGACGATCAGCAGCGCGAGGCATGCCGCCACCACAAGCACGGTGTTGGCGTAGCACGGCGAGTGGAAGGCCGCCAGCGAGCCCAGGTTTAGCGGGATGCCAGAGCCGATCCGCAACGCCGCCATCACCTGCTCCACGATGTGCGAGGGTCGGTACGCCGCAAGGAATGTGCTGAAATTCAGGTCCAGAACTTCGTGGTAATACTTCACAACTCCAGTTTGCACCATAGACCCTAACAGTAGTAATCCGTATCCGAAAAGCGGCAAGAATGTAAAAATTTCCGCGGACTTTTGTGCAGACCTTCTATTTTTTAAATTACTTATATACATAATAATACATATTATAACAGAAGATAATATCGTTCGCCAAGCTACATTGTAAGTTCTCTTAGGCATGCCCATTACGTAGAATCTGAAGTACTGAACTTCCGGAAACGTGATTTGGAAATTGTCGCAGTACGGTGCCGGTTCCTGTCTTCGCAGGCAATGTTCTCTCACTGTATAGTTGTGTAAAATTAAATCGCAGTTTTTGTCATTCCACTGTCCTCTGCAGGAATAGAAGGGTACGGGTATCTCAAAGCTGACCAGCAAGAAATGAAGCAGGAAAGTGTTGTATATATGGTTGTTGACGACAATGCAGATTTGAATTAATAGCATGGCGTAACCAAAGTGAGATAGGCAGGGTCTGACCTTCCAAACGTCGATACAGTCTCTCTTCGTGAACTGACTGATCACGAACTCCATGTATAAAAGAGGGATTCCCATAAATATGTACACGATGGTGAACCCAAGCATGTAACCCATAGTCCCGTTGTACACAGCGATGCTCGGCATGGAGATGAAGGTGGCGGCGCCCAGCGACTGGCACAGCCCCATCATCACGAAACCTCGTCTCGAGATCACCGGGGGTGGGGGCTCGTACTCCATGTTGTTGTTTTGTTCACTTATTGAATTAAAATGAAACTTAAGCAATGTCATGTTCGTTTCTTAGCCTACTAGACTCTTTCAGGTAGGTCAGTAGCTACCAGACCTTATATCCATATTTTGATACATGGATAAAAAGAGTGTCCCTACAAAAAATGTATATAGGTATCACGACCCAAAAAATATGTTTTTCCTGACATCACACAACCTGACACCTAAGAATACTTTTGCGTTGCCGAGGAAAAGCTAAATAAAAAGCATAGATAAAAGGCTCGAGCCATGTAGGTACGTATGAATGACTACGTGGAGGAATGTGCCGCACGCGACCACTCACACACGCAACTTTAGTGTGCATACGAAAAAGCAGACGCACACATCGCCCGCCAAAAACAAGTTACTCCATACATAAACAATCAAAACGTCTGCAGTCACGCACACATCAAAATAGTATGATCAGCATCAAAAGATTTTCGACACGTTTGCAAAAAGCTTAAATTTAAGAGCTTGTTAGTGGCTTATAGTTACTCACCTTAGTTACTTGGACTTTTCCTGAAGCTGATAAAATTGTATTAGCTGTTCACGTTCCCTAGCTGCATGCATGTATTTAATACGCAGCATAAATAATATGTTCTTTCTTTAGAAATTAAAGCTAAATGAAAGATGTAAAAGTCTGATAAAAATCTACAAAAATTTCGAAACTTAAGCATATCTGTAGGAGAAAGAGATTAGATGGTCCATAATTAATAACTAGGCAAGTGCGAGTTGAACTCGCGTGGAGAGGGATCCGTACAATATCATGGGTTGTCCGTAATTGAACGTATTATATTGGGCTTACCAGTTTATTTTTAATGGGTATAATTCTTATATTATTTTTCCTGTAATTTACAAGCAATGAACTACATTTTGCATTTTTTCCGAAATTTTCGGCTTAGTAGTTTCGGAGGTCAGGGAGGGGGAACGGTCAATTTTGCCTCTTTCATGAATAAAATCAAAACTTTTTATTATATATTAATAACAAAAATATATTTGAGATCCTCAAAACGAGCCCTTTTATTTGATATATAACACAATATCGCTTGCAAAACGTTTTTTTAAATATTCCTCAAAAATGACCGTTATTATAAAAAAAAATTATTTACTTTGCACATCTGTGTTTGGGTCATAGGATTACACCATCCTACCAAATTTCACCTGATTTGATCCAGAAGTTTCGGAGGAAATTGGCTGTGACAGACAGATGGAGAGACAGATGCACGAGTAATCCTATAAGGGTTCTGTTTTTTCATTTTTTGTACGGAACCCTAAAAACGAGTGTTTTCAAATGAAAATTAATTGTTTATTACTGGTATATACTAAGCGTACACCTACTCAATGGTAGTGGAAAAGAAAAAAACAGCAATATTACATTAGGGACACCTAAATAAAAACCACATAAACATTTTGGTATCGACAGTCCGCGCTCTCTTGAATGGCGTAGCCTAGACGCGAGGTTACTATTACCCGTTACTTGTCTCAATGAGTGGTGCCTCTCGGTGTAATGCCCAAAAAGCCTAAAATGAGACGTGCTTTTGTTTGAAATTATGCTACGTTTCTTTTGACATAAAGATCAAATTTGATAGGGGAATGATTGCCAAAAAGGCACAGTTGATGGACGGAATGATAGAGCTTGTCAAAAGGAAGCGAGGTGCGCAAGAGTGTGCGAAATGAGTCGAGGAGTTAGGCTCTGAAACCAGCCGCCGCCCACGCGCCGGATGTGGAGATGCTATCAGGTTTGTCGAGTGAGGCTGGCCACGATTCCGTCATTAGGACGAATTGTACATTTTTGCCTTTCCAGAAAGGAAGTTTAGATTTGATAAGGTCACAGAGCTTATAAAGGGTCGTTGACATAATATCTTCTATTAATCTTTTGTTACGATCTCGTTTACAAAGTTATTTTCTTAGTCAACGAATAAAACTCTTAATTGTATTTTTCTCTAACTATTTAAAGTAAAATTTTTCTCTTCATAAATTTTAATGTAGTGGAAGAAGCCTCCGTAAATGCTTTCTACTTTAATTTCACTAGGCTTTCGCCGGTAGCGCCACACATATTTCTTACTAGTGCTTGTTTCGTGCTTATATCAGTGTTATTAGGTATGTCGGCATTAATTTGCCAGCTATGTTAAATATGTCATATTAACAGAGAAGCAAGGAAACAATGGCCGTCGGCATTCATACTGGTGCTGTGACAGACTCGTGCGCGGCTGTCCGTCTGTGCCTGTCACGAACGCGCAAACTGATCGCTCAATCACGACCACCATGATGTAATCCTTCATAAAAATATATTACCAACAGATGGATATTTGGTTATCTTTAGTATAAAAAATTAAAAGTAGTTCTTACACTTTATTTATTTCGTGTGTTACCGTACCGTTTAATAATGTCGGTTACGAAACCTGGGAGAAAACGATCGGCGTTAGGATTGCACACTTCAGAAGATTTAATCAATAAAATACATAATTTGTAGGGGTCCATCCATACACATAACAAGTACATATATACTAGTTTGTTTCTGAAAACAAAGGCATGAGAAGTTTTATTTAAATATCCATAAATAGTAGGTAATAAATGAAACTTTAGACAGGTTTATTTGTCAGGTAAATTATTACTAAACTTTCTTGCACGTAAAAAAACCACTTCAAAATCGGTCCAACCCTTAGAGAGCTACGATGCCACGGAAAGACATACAGACATACAGACATCTAGACATACAGGCGAACATTGGCATCAAACTTTAACGACCCTCTTTTTTGTCGGGGGTTAAAAATAATGCTCAACTTTCTTGAAGTTCAACATTGTTCATCTTTCAATTTTGCACCGGTCAGTTGGGTCCGGGATCGTCGATTATTGTCAACATAGTGGTAGATCAAACATGTAACTATAAATTATTTTTCTGCTTTTTCGAAGGTTTAGTTTAGGTTTGTGTTGATTCCGGTGAAGGAAACTTGTACGTCAGTGGGGTCTAACAGACGAGCGACACCTGTCAGTGATCGTCGCCGACTGTCACTCCAGTCACGAATTGTCCAGAATTGTTGCGCGACGACGGTCGCCGACGGTCACTTACTGACGCCGCGCCGACAGGTGTCGCCAGTATATACTGTCGCTCGTTTGTGAGAGGAGAGCCCTTGTCAGAATGTCAGTTTATTATTTCTCTTTTTGTCCAAGAGCCGTAAAAGAGCCAGAACTTCCTTATCTACTCACTAATTGATCCGTGTGCGATTGAGTAGGGTTAGCGTGTACTTTCAGTTTTCACATACTCGCTAGTTAAAAAACAGCGCCGATTTACTGGTACAGTAGGGGCTCAAATGTAGGTTCAAACAGTAGCAACTTTTTATATTCTCAGACTTTTATTTTTTTATATGTGAAACTCAGACAACTATTTTAATAACTTCTGCAAGCAGCCAGACCAATTGGACGGGTCAAACATCCCGCCAGACACGTAACATAATGAATAAGTACCTATGAATAAATAATTTAAAAAAATGACAATGAAGAATAAAATTGCGAAAAATAACTACACCTCTTTAATTTTTGGAACGCGACAAAATGACGTTGCGGCTTCCACAACTGGTATTTGTACTTCGTGGAAACATACGAGCTCAAAAACGCTGAAGCTTGTACGGCATTAAGTATACTTTTATTAGTTGACTCGAAATAATTTTACTCCTGTCAAATCTAAAAGTTTAATATGTATGTATATATGCGGGTGTATCTATTGTATTTACTTTGTTATTTAGCCTATTTAAATTTTTGATTATAAAGCATTTGAAGGTAGTTCCGGATCTTTTAAATAAACATACGAGTACCTTACTCCCACAATCAGTTTAGGTTTCTAACTATGACGACAAACTTGTGTATTACATAGGCACGTTAGGTATATTATGCTCCAAGCCCAAGCTTGCCCGCAAAACACGACTCTACTTCGTCAATCTGGTAAATGCTGGTGTGATTTGGTACCCGCGTAGCATTTTTATGAATGGAACAGAGCGAGTCATAACGGGACATCTGTTGATACCTTATTAGCATGTCTTCATAAATTACACACCGACTTTACACTCGCCGTCATTCGGTTTCGAGCAATAATTCTAATTCCTCAATAAGTATAATAATATATAAGCTTTAAAATTGTCTCTTCGAATGTTAATTAGGTAATGTTTGAAAATTGTTTTGTGACTGAAGTAGATTTGAGAAGAAATGAGGGTTTCTATTTAACTTAGTGATGCTTTGAATTGGATTTTATTACCTATAAGTATTATTGTTACAAAAGGCGAATAACGAATATGGATAAGTAGGAACTTATTATGTACAAATTACAATTACAATGAACAATAGTACAAAGAACAATCAATACATATAATAAAATCGTAACCGATCGAAAAATTTCGGCTTTTATCAACGCAATAGAACACAAAACAATTTGAATTTTTGTCTGGTGTCTGTGCGTTTGTGCACGCTTATTTCAGAAACGGCTACACTGATTCAGTTGCGGTTTTCACTAATGTATTGTTATAAGCTTTACTAAAAATTTTCACATATAAAAATGTTATATCAATTTAAAAAATCTGGTCAAAAATATTTGTTTGAGAAATTGATATAAAATAACTGTTTCGTTGCATTGGCTAAAACTGTTGTTTAAAATCAAATTTAATAAAACCGGACAAGTGCGAGTTGGACTCGCGCACGAAGCATTCGGTACTATTATCTATAAAAAAATCACGTTTGTTGTATGGTAGTATTTATTTTGTTTTTAGTACTTGTCGTTTAAGCGACAACAAAAATACATCATTTGTGAAAATTTTAACTGTCTAGCTATCACGGTTCATGAGATACAGCCTGGTGACAGACAGACGGACAGACAGACAGTACAGCGGAGTCTTAGTAATAGGGCCCTGTTTTTACCCTTTGGGAACGGAACCCTAGAAGTTGTCAACTTCGATGTTTTAGGAGTGTCCTTAAAAATTAGTTTTTTTTTGGTCACCAATAGATGTCGCTGTTCAAAAATTTTAAATTTTGATCAGCGGCTCTCTCTACGGAGACCAGGGCCGTAAGACGTAGCGTGATGGTGAACATTAAGATGAAAAGGGTAATCCAAATAGTGATGGCTTATTAGCCGCATCACCTAGCTATTATCGTAATTCAAATCTCGCCCATTCTCTCGACCGGCTTTTACAATCTGCGTAGGAAGAGAAGCAACTGGTAGGTATATTAAAGTTTTTTCTTTCTTACCGAAATAAAACAAAGTACTAAAACTAAATAATAAAATTAATTCATTGATTTGAACTCTAAATCAGCATTCGCATCTACGGAACCATTCACTGAGCGCGGCCCGACAGGCACTTGGCCGGTTTTATTGAAAATACCAAAATGACGGTGCGCATTAACTAAAGTCCACGCTGACGAAGTCGCGGGCAGCAGCTATAAGTCACTAAATAAAACTTTAATCAAGCCATACTTATCGCGAACTTTTTTGGGTACTTACATGGGTCAAAAACGAATTATTGGTACTGTTGAGAAAATAAAACGACACAAAAAATTACACGTCTTGTCATGATCATATCCTTTTTCAATATGATTTAAGATTTATAATTGCAGAAAAACTAATATTTGGAGCGTTATTAATTATATTAACATTATAATACATTTACATTAGTTTATATTTCATAAAAATTCTATAGAAAATGTTTGTTTTGACGTTTAGAAAAAGTATCTGATTTCAGTTTTTAGCAAAATAGCAAAACTGTGAAATTATTAAATCTGCAAAGAAAAAAGTATTATCTGGTTGTAGTATGTACCAAAGATATGTATCGTACCATATCAATATAATTATGTACATCTATCTATATAAACCCTATACAAATGTTGTAATCAATTTGAAAACAAGCTTAAAGCTAAGTGAACGCTGGGCACCGTCGACGACACGATAGCTCATATTTATCAAAATGCATGCACATGTAGCAAGTTTTCGTTTTCTTTTATTTAAAAAAGTAAATGTTTTTCCGTGTTTGCCCCATACAGGCGGAGTCAAAAATCCAAAATCCAAAGGTCATTAGGTGGGCTTTAGATGGAAAACGGGAATCAGAAATAGTGACGGGTTGCTCATCCATCGCCTATATGCTAACTTTCCAGGTTTACGATCAATACTCTGATCGACTTCCACGACTCACGAGCAGCGATATATATGTACCTGTACATACAAGTAATAACTCTACGTTTTCTCTCTGTGCCGTGAGGTTTAGGAATAGGACCGCTCCATCTCTTCTTGTGAATGTTCTAAGAGGCGGCAAAGAGATACTAAGCACAAACAACGGTGCTACAACTGCATTTCTAAAAGAAGTTGACTTCGGGCAGCGCGGCCGGTTGTAAAACTCTTGCCCAAATGCATAACCAAGTAAGGTTGACGTCAGTCAGACGGCCGGTCGTAAACTAAAGTCAAATATTTTAAAACTGTTCCGGCTAAGTTGTATGGTCTTCGGCATCTTTGGGTGACCTGGCATGCATATTATATTTGCAGCAGAAGTGGAAAAGTGCATCCCGGGCTTCGAAGCAGCACAGCTGCGGATGCAACCGGGAACTAAGATGAAGAAAATATCCTACGTTTTCTCTTACCTCCCAAAGTCCCAAACTGAGCGATAAGTACTCGTGATAGGTAGGAAATCGACCAAGTACAGAAATGTATATAAAATCAGCCTTTGAGGCTGATTTTATATACATTGCTGGTTTTGTAATGATACGTAGGACACTCAGAAAGTTTTGCGACATGAAAAATAGGTTTCTAATGGTATTTTTTTATTAAATCTTTTTAAAGTACTCTTCACCAGTCTCTATACAAAGTTTCATGCGTCTGAACCAATTTTCGAAACACTTTTTCCAGTTCGTAACGTAAAAAACCAATTAAAGATCCTATTAGAACCATTTTCGACTTCTACGTGGACGAAGTCGCGGGTTACAGCTATTATAATTATATTTTCAAAATAGATTATAACTGGCCAGTCTCACATACATAAAAACTTTTCGCAATACTTTCTGAGTGGCCTGGTACAATTTTGATAATTCTTTGCAAAACAGGCAATGTATATAGAATCATCATCTTAAATTCAGCATAGTGGATTTCCAGCACTAGACGCTAAACAACAATGAACTAAGATGGTTTACTCGCAGTCGACTGTACGAAAACAGTGTAGTATCGAGCTCAGAATTAGCGTGACTGCGCGATGATGTCACCACGGCTAACGGACGGACCTGTGCTCTCGCAGACATTCACCGGCTATTTTCCACTAGGCCAGACGCGTACCTGCTAACGTTGCTCGTATATGGATGTGGAAACTTTCCGAAGAACAAGTAAGTATTTTAAATTATATACCACCTCGACGAAGCTGACTTGGTATATAAAATTACTCTGTGCATTTACATGAAACGTTTCATTATCTTCAAAAATTAGGGACGAGAAGAAAGCTCCGCGTTTTCTCCGCGATCAAAATTTCACGTTTTTATGTCTATTTCATGTACATTACGAGTATTTTGAATAAAGCTTGCCGAAGATACTTATGCCTTTTGCATTTTTATGCATATTTTCGGCAACATGAAAAATTGCAGCAAATGCAGATCGCATATCAACTGTTTTATTAGCTAGTTAAGGATATCAAGCAGATGCTCACGTCAATGAGCAAGTCTAGCCGCTAGTTACATGCAACTTGTCGTCGATTTATCTCCGGTCCTTTGAAATTGAAGGTCTAGATACAGTAAGTTTAACTACGGAGTTAATTTTATTAGTTGTGTTAGTAACTATCAATTTTAGTCTGCGCCCAACGATGTTCGAGTAGCTTGGTTTCTCTTTGCCTTTTGCAGTCTTTGTTTTTTTTAGTCTACCAATAAGGAGTCTCTGAACATATAACAAACTAGCATTTTTACAAGACAAGTTGTCATTATCACCCTTGCCTTATGCCAGAATCTGGGATCAGAGCAGTAAGTATTCTTTATTTTTCCATAATCCTATTTTATATACGGTAACAGTTCAGTCATACTAAATTCCAATTCAATTTAACTGAAGCTGCAAAAAAAAAATGAAAAGGTATTCATTGATCAAAAATGCTCTTCAAAAGATATTACAATGATGTCAAGAAATAAAATCGTTACCAAATATGATTAATAAAGAATTAATGCTAAGAGCAGAAACCTGTAGCTGATACATCTTATATTATAATAATAAAGATCATCGGTGAGTCACTCCATTCGAGTCGTAAAAAGTGTGTTGAACTACAATTTTTGTCTTTTCTTGTTTGTTCAGTTATATCTACATATATTTAAATAACTCAACTTCTTTATTTTGATGTTATTTAAAGATAATTCTAATGCATATCTATAAATCGTTAGGACGTAGGTACTTATCCAGAAAACAATAAAAGGTCAACAGTCTGTAATTTTGTAACTGAAGAAAAAATATGTTATGTCATTGTTTGTTGGCTTGAGCTTGGCGCGGGTCCCTCTGAAAGGTTGGAATAATCACAAATGTCATAATTTGGTATATTAGTTACATACTGAAATTACAACTTGAGTAGACATTATTTTAAATAATTGAGTAACAGTAAACTTAGCTCTAAGTAACTTTTTGACGTCAAAAATTGTGCAACAAAACAAAGTGACGATTATTAAGAGATTTACAAATATATATATATATATATATATATATTTGTTTTTTATGAATTGTTAAAAAGCTGACAAGACATTGCGAAAGAAATAAATAAAAGAAAAAAAAATACTTGTATAAAGAACTTTAAATAATTTTATATAAATTTATTAATTTTAATTAAAGTTTTATACTTACATATTACTAAATTGTGAACATGACGTGAGTGGTGTCGGTGTGCGCCAAACAATATTTTTCGTCAATTTAAAAACAGTGCAAGTTACAGAGCCTCGAGTAAAGCCTCTCAACAAACACGGCCTCAAGTACGAGTTAAGGACCCTTGAGCTCTCTCTCCTGTCAATTGAAAAACGAACTGATTCTCACGGCGCACATTACAAAATCTGTCATCATCACGACTTCAAACTCTTCATAAAGACGAAAAAGTAGCACCCAAATAACAAACCAGAATGAAATTGGGGGTCAGCCTTACAAAATCGCTTTCTTTTGTTTAAAAATATGCAATTGGGTACTTTCCAGGGTTAAAATTAATTATTTGGCATTGTTAAGGAAATAAAAAGTCACAAAATAAAACATATCCATTTTCAACGTGATTTTAAACTTATTACTGAATAAAAATTGATATTACACGAACTATGACGTCATTAGTCTATATTTCATACAAATCCCAAAGAAAACGTTTGTTTTGACGTTAAGTAAAAAGTATCTGTTTTGAGTTGTTGGAAAGTGGCGAATTATCTTGTATCGTATCTGTGAATGAGATTGCTTTTAAACAGCAATTATGAGGAAAATTGCATTATTTAAGAATCTGAAGAGTTCGCGGTAGATCCACTCTGGTCTTGATTTTTCATCCTCGTTTTTGAGAAAATTATAATTCAAGAGAACAACATTTTTGTTCATGTACAGTGGTGCTCTTTTGTAGGTAATTTAAATTGAATAAGTACGAAGATCTAGTAATTTATTAGAGAGTGAAAGTGGAAATGCAGTTATAAGCTCTATTTTCTCATTAAGAACTAGATTATTATGATTTATACTGAATACCTCGCATGTTTTCTAAACAAGTTCCTTTATTCTACTACATCTACCTACGAGCACATACTATTTACACAGGTACATATTACACTCTTACATATTTTCTGGTTTCAAGGAAATAACTTTAGTTAATAGTACTGGATACGAGTAGTAGTAATACTACTCGTATCCAGTACTATTACTCTTAATAGTAAATAAATAAGAACAAATCACACTAATTAAGCAGCCCCAAAGTAAGTTTTTTAAACTTGTATCATGGATTACGGGATACCATTTCAACGACACTATATTTAAAAAAAATACTCATAGATATACACTCAAGACCAGCACAATTTGAAAAAGGCCATTTCCGAACTTGCCCTGGCTGGATCGAACCCAGAACGGAGTTTGTCACGCTCTTAATACTTCTTTTTAGATTATCTGAGTTAGTTAGCCACACATTCAACAGAAAGAAATCTTTTCTGAACAGGTTCCTTTACAAAGTATTGTGTAAAGAATGATAAGTAGGTTAGCCAAAAAGTAAATGATAAATTCCAGTTAAGATCTCAGACCTTTTAACCTTTGTTTCTGAATGTGGCGAAATTGCTATCCGCTGCTGCGAAATGCAAATGAAAGGGATCTGGTTTTAACCTTCTGTCTGCGGATTAGTGGATTATAGAATAATATTCACTATACACAGTGCCGACAATAGCATTGGTTGCGTCAATTGCAGAATCTTTTATATTCACAATCTTTTATATTCACAATCACTTCAAAATCATGACTGATGGATAGCACTGAATAACACAAAACTTGTTAAATACTTCGTTTATTTTGATAGGTTTACATAAAAATAGTTCTTTGGCTTAGCGCTAAAGTACCTAAAGCTTGAAATTATCATACTAGCTTCATGACCGACTCCTTCGCTTTTCAAACCATACGGCTTTGGAATACATTGCTCGAGGACATCAGACAAATCTTCAGCAGACATGTAATACGAAAAGAAAGTGCATGATTTACTTTTTGAAAGCATTATCAATTAGCGGAATTCATCGTGTCTTACTATTTTCCATATAAAATGTGGAAGGGACACACCCGTTAAAAATTGAACCACATTTAATTTTTTAATGTAACATGTATTTCTTGTATTTATAATAATATTAAAGTAATTATGTTATCTGGCTTTATATCTTTTATCTGTTATTTAGACACCAACTTTCTTATCTATTTTTCTTTTCCTAAAGGTTGACAGGGAGAAAATACTTTAACATTAAGTTCACCTATTGTAGCTTTTCAAAAATAATACCTTGTGTTTTCATGCGAAGGCCAAGTCATTCTATTTATTAAAAACATTTAAGATTTTTAATATTGATATGGTCACTATAGATGATGTTAGGTTAGCTAATTACGTAATAAATCAGAAAGTCCTTTAAGTATGGGACTGAATAAATTAACCCACTTTGTATTACATGAAGCTTACAATTTTTTACGGTTGAAGAACTTGAGTTGCGAGACTTGTGAGTTTTTTTTTGAAGTTTTGTGTTTCATGGCATCTGTTTTCTTTGGCTGAAGGTTGCCAGGGAGAATATGCTTTAGCATTATCTTATTATTACCTTTGCAGCTTTTAGCTCAAAAAAGATTCTTAATAAACTCCTTGCAAGCATAAAATTCAATATCATTATAAACAAAGTTATATTTTCCTTTTACCATAACTTCTCGGTTAATTGAGCTCAAAATCGTAAATCACGTAACTTGAGAGTGCTTTGTAAGTAGGTATGTAAATTTTGAGAAACATATTACATATAACATTTACGTTGGGAGCTAAGTTTGATTTTTTTTATTATAAGTATATTTATTGACAATTTAACAATACTCACTTAAATAATATGAACAAAACAAAAAAGAAACTAAAACTAAACTAATTACTTAAATTACTTACTTAATAAATAAATAAAGCTGTTGAAAAATTAATTTACCAAACGTTCGTCCGTAAAGCGCCGTACCTATAGATAAAGGAGGTAATGCTGTTTCCGGTCTGCGGAAAAGGTACCTTCGATTTTTACACACCACGATTGGGTGACTGATATAGAAAGCCTCTGGTCGCATATTTATCATAATAATTACTGCCATCCAGGTATTATTTTTTCACTACCAATTTCGATGTGTGTTCGGCAGGACGAAACTTTATATAATTTCGAAAAACGCCTCGGATATGAAGTGAGAAAATACAATACAAGTACTGTTTAGTCTAGGTTAGTCTACCAGCAATAACCTATTACGATTGGCCTTTCAAAACTGTTTATTTCAAAGACAAGTTTGTTTGCTAGTCAAATTAAAACACCCCGACTTTCAAACGTTCAGCTCCAATAACTTTTGAACTTTAGAATCTATTTTTATCAAACGTAGCTAAGAACCATCCCAAAGAAACTTGCTTTTAGGTAAAAAAAAGCCCACAACGAAATCGGCACATCCGTTAGAGAGCTACGATGCCACAGACAGAAATTGGCGTCAAACTTATAACACCTCCCTTTTTGCGTCGAGGGTAAAAACTCTAGCCACAGCTATTTAAAGGAAGACTATTTCAATGGAAAACTACATTTAATATATTTTTGCAGCAACAAAACAAAACAATAGACTATGCCGAAGGCTGGCACACGTATGCGGAGTCGTCAACATATTGATATAACTGTCGGGCGGGACATGGGAAAACGGCGGACGCCCACGCGCCAGACGACCGGTGCGCGGTACACTCGGGCACATGAGTCTTTACTATAAACTGAAGTAATATTATTTTAACCTGCTTATTAGTTGTGCACGTCGTGTGTGCACCCGCAGCCTTACATCTAATTGCTTCGTAACGAACGCCGAATTATCTAACGAGTACTTATTCAAAATGTATTTACATACTAGCTGTAACCCGCGACTTCGTCCGCGTAGAAGTCGAAAATGGTTTACGTTTTTACCCCCGTCCCTGTCCCCGTCCCCGTCCCCGTCCCCGTCCCCGTCCCCGTCCCCGTCCCCGTCCCCGTCCCCGTCCCCGTCCCCGTTCCCGTCCCCGTCCCCATACAAACTGGCAACCCCTATTTCACCCCCTTAGGGATGGAATTCCAAAAATCCTTTCTTAGCGGACGTCTCCTAGTCACAATCTACCTTCCTGCCAAATTTCATCTTCATTGGCTAAGTAGTTTTCGAGATTTCGCGATGAGTGAGTGAGTGATTTTCGCTTTTATATATACAATGTCCTTTTTACATACTACATGATTTGAATTACTTTGTGCAATTCCGCCACCAGTTAGTTCATGCAAACTATTGCCGGCCGGCGCCCACCCACTACTGTTAGTCCCAGCATACCTGCCACCAACAGCCCGTGTGCACCCGCCACCAACAGCTGATGCATGCTCCCTCCGATACTGCTGCATCCGCTGCGGCTGCAGCAATATCGGACACCGCATACGCGACACGTGTTTCGCCTCTCCACGAGGCATCTTCAGGCACCAAACAAGTTGTTGATCGTTCGGCAGTCAAGCGTCGAATGATAAAACTACACCGTATTGCCATCCTTTTATACTGTTAGAGAAGAGGGTGGGGGAGCGGAGTTGCCCGAACTTTCTATAGTAAAAATATTTAATAAAGGGGAATTATTTACCTCAAGCTGTTTATTTATTAATTGAATATTAGATTTTTTAAATTTATTTATTTCTAGTTGCTCCCAAATACTCAATTTTAACCCTTTTTCTTCGGTGTGTAATATTTTGTAGGTATTATTTGATGATAAATTATGATTTTTGTCAAGAAGGTGTTCTGCAAAATTTGACCTTTCTGGGTGTTTGTTCTTATACGCATTTATGTGTTCATTATATCGAGTTTTAAAATTACGGCCGGTTTGTCCAATATAAACTTGTTGACAATCATCGCAAGTTAATTTGTATATACCAGATTTTTTGTCTGACTCAATTTTATCTTTTACGTTTTTATTAGAGAAAAGATAGATTTTAGACCAAATCATAGCCTGAAGAATAGCTTACAATTGATTGAAAATATCAAAGAAGTCAAGCTTCCCATCAACGCGAAATTAGTTTCTTTAGATGTAGAAAGTTTGTTTACAAATGTTCCATATAAAGACTGTTTATTTATTTTAAAATCTGAACTTGAAAAGAAAAAGGTCCACCCGGGTGAAATAAATGATATACTAAAATTAACAGAATTATGTATGGTCCAAAACTACTTTCAATTCGATGGCAAATATTATATTCAAAAAGAAGGTTTAGCAATGGGATCTCCTTTGAGTCCTCTTATGGCTGACATATTTATGGATAGTTATGAAAGAGAAAATATTATTGGGAAATCAAATAATATTTTTTATTATTATAGATACGTTGATGACATAATTATTTGTTGGACAGGTACAAATCGTCAGTTAGATATATTTGTTTCAAAATTAAACAAAATTCATCCCAAAATTAAATTCACAGTAGAATTTGAACAAAACAACTCTCTTCATTTCTTAGATTTGAATATAACAAGAAATAAGACAAAACATGATTTTGAGATTTATCGTAAGCCAACACATACAGATACAACAATCCCTGCGTCATCTAATCATCCATGGCAACATAAACTAGCTGCATACCAGTCAATGATACATAGATTAATGACGGTTCCTCTAAGCAAAAGTAATTATAATAAAGAACTGAACATTATATATCAAATAGCTAAGTCGAATGGTTACAATACACAATTAATAGATAACATTATACGTAAGAAAAGACAGAATATGATTAAACCACTTTTATATGCAATACCACAAAATATAAAATCTAAATATACAGCAAGTTTAACATATTTAGGTAAAATTACAGATAAAGTGTCTAAAATATTCAGAAATAATAAGGTATTCGTAGCCTTAAAAACAAAAAATTCTTTAAGATCTCTTAAAATGTAACGTAAAAGATAAAATTGAGTCAGACAAAAAATCTGGTATATACAAATTAACTTGCGATGATTGTCAACAAGTTTATATTGGACAAACCGGCCGTAATTTTAAAACTCGATATAATGAACACATAAATGCGTATAAGAACAAACACCCAGAAAGGTCAAATTTTGCAGAACACCTTCTTGACAAAAATCATAATTTATCATCAAATAATACCTACAAAATATTACACACCGAAGAAAAAGGGTTAAAATTGAGTATTTGGGAGCAACTAGAAATAAATAAATTTAAAAAATCTAATATTCAATTAATAAATAAACAGCTTGAGGTAAATAATTCCCCTTTATTAAATATTTTTACTAAAGAAAGTTCGGGCAACTCCGCTCCCCCACCCTCTTCTCTAACAGTATAAAAGGATGGCAATACGGTGTAGTTTTATCATTCGACGCTTGACTGCCGAACGATCAACAACTTGTTTGGTGCCTGAAGATGCCTCGTGGAGAGGCGAAACACGTGTCGCGTATGCGGTGTCCGATATTGCTGCAGCCGCAGCGGATGCAGCAGTATCGGAGGGAGCATGCATCAGCTGTTGGTGGCGGGTGCACACGGGCTGTTGGTGGCAGGTATGCTGGGACTAACAGTAGTGGGTGGGCGCCGGCCGGCAATAGTTTGCATGAACTAACTGGTGGCGGAATTGCACAAAGTAATTCAAATCATGTAGTATGTAACTTTGACTTCCGCAAAGTAACACCTGAATCTATTAACTAATGTCCTTTTTAATTAAGTACAAATATTTTAAGAGGTGATTCAGTCCATCATTTTGAACAACTTTTCCCAATAAATATATTTCGAAATACGAAAAAATTTTTTGCAGTTTTCATAGTAACGATATCACGTGACTACTTCGATCTGTATGAGAACCTAATTTTTTTTTTCGTGTTTCGATATACATTTATTGGGAAAAGTTTTTTCAAAATGATGGACTGAATAACCCCTTAAAATATTTGTACTTAATGAAAAGGACATTGTATAGAAGATGTGCTTACGTAAAATACAAAGCGTCTTTAGTTATGAACTATGTGATTTACGTCGTACAATTCTGTATAGAGGTCTTAATAGACCATAAACTTTTTTATTTAAAAATGAAATAAATCGAATCATACCATGTTGCCATGTTGAGTATAAAATAAAAGGGTTAAATTAACACACATGCTTAAAATGCGTAACTAATATATATATATATATATATATATATATATATAGCTTTAAGGAATAAGGAATTGTAGTAATTAAGGAATTGTTCAAAAGTGGATCACAAAAGAAGGCATCGACGAATTTTGTGGGCGACTGTACATGACATCATCTGGGGTATAAGCGCAAATTAAAATACTAGTTTCCTGTTTATATTACTTTTTATTTTGTGTTTATTTTATTTTTAAGCAAATTATTAAGAGGCATCATATTACTAGTATTTTTTTCCTTTGGGATGCTCATTTAATTGATATCCCTATGACCTCTGATCAGCAGTGATCTTGATGTGGGCTCATAACGATAATGTTTAAGTAAGTAGCCTTTTCGCGTGTATTTTGCTGTCTATTTTTTATAAAATAGTTTTCAAGGTTCCGTACCCAAAGGGTAAAAACAGGACCCTATAACTAAGACTGTCCGTCTGTTTGTTTGTCTATCTGTCTGTAATCAGGCTATATTTTATGAACCGTGAAAGCTAGTCAGTTGTTATTTTTGCTGCCGCTATAACAACAATTACTAAAAACTGAATAAAACAAAGGCTCCCATATAACAAACGATTTTTTTTATATATATTGGTATGGAACCCTTCGTTCGCGAGCGTGATTCGCACTTAGCCTGTTTTATTTTTTATTCGGCAGCTCAATAAAATTATTACAAAACAAATTGTTTTGACAACCATGAAAGTTTGAGGATGAATTTCCTGTCGACGGCATAAGGTGCGATAACCAACATGAAACGGCAAAGGCATTCAAAATGAAAAGAGCTTTCAGCCTTGGTATATATTTTCATACGACTTTGCAATCATCTCTTACTTTGAAAGTCTTAATATTGAAATGTTAATTACCTTTAGGTATCATGTAGATCGTAGACGCCGCCGATAAAGCGACCTGGAAAATCTAGTTTTCCATGAGACTAGTTCACTTTTTCCCTTTTCTAAGTTATTGGAGAGGCACCTGTGTAAACAAAAAGTTGCTCCGCACTAAGTGCTCAAGAAACCAGGTATTTATTACGTTTACGACGTCCATTTATGTGGCAACAATTTATTATATGTACCTACGATTGAGAGACGTCAAAAAGTAAGACAATACATCAAGAGTAGGTTGAGCGGGTCGCTTTCTGCTGGGGTTCGTTAATAAGGGCCGACTAAATCCTTTTTGGTCGACTTTAATGACGGCCCGCAGTCAGTCTGCAACCCGTTTGATAGATAGCCGCTAGTGATGTTTTGTTGCGGAGATATCTCGGGAAACATCCATCGATGGGATGTCGAGGCGTTGCTGACTGCTTCAATGCGACACAGTTAAGGAGATCATATCTATTAGGAATCATACAGAGACTTTCTTAAATTGTGTTGATATGTAAAAAATACATACAGTATTGACCTCGAAAAGGCATTTGAAATTCTTTGTGAACAAAGCACTTTAATAGATTTTAAATTAAGTACCTATGATTACAGTTTACTTACTTAAATACTTAGGTCTTCATCTTAAAAAAGTTTCAAGAAAAGGGTCCTAAATCTTTTTATCAGATTTGTCTTGATCTTTAGAATGTCAAAGGTTTATACGTAAAACTAACTAAAAAATACTTACCAACATCGTATTTAGTTAAAATACGCAGATTCTTGTAATATATTTATACTTATTATTCAATGGATGCGTAATCTATGCTGATGACACAGTTTTGTTTGTTTACAAAGTTAGCACAGCCTGTGAGATAAAGCCATTATCCCGCAGAAAACGACTTAGGACTTACGTATATAAGCATCACGTTTAGGAGTGTATATATTTGAAAATTCTAGCATCACAGATACTATCAGCAATTGCGAATTTAGTCTAAGAAGCGGTAGGAATCACATCGCTGCTATTACGTTTGTAAAGCCTCCCGCATAACAAAACTTAAAGTAGGGTAGTATTTAATTTATCAAACTGCGCGTTCAATAGCTTAAAGGCTCAGTTCAGAGGTACTAGGGTTCTGAATACTCGAAGGGTGCCCTACGCTGCGAGGAGTATGCAGGCGAAGTGATGATATATAAAGGGGCTTTCAATAGGGACTTTCGAACTTTGACAGTTGATAGCGGCCTTCTCGTTGTAGCTACATCTCTCAAATTGGCTGTTATTCATTCAGTCGGTTTTGCCAAATCACCGTGGACGGTTATAGCGCTCAACAACACGTCCAAATGATAAAACTGTTTTATCAAAATGGGTGTTCTTTTCGAGCAAAGTTTTATCAATTTTCATTGAAAAATCATCTTCAGCGATAAGGCCAATTTCTGCATGGGTTCGTGATCAAACAAAATTGGAATTTGGTACGATTGCAATCCACGTGAGAGAATCAAAGAGCATCCAATGCATTCTAAAAAAGACAGTTTTGTGTGCATTTAGGGCTGGCGGTGTCATCGGTCCATATTTCTTTGAGAACGATGTTGGCCAGGCTGTCACCGTCAACGGCGAGTGCTTTACTTCGATGATTACCAAGTTATTTTGGCCTTAATTGGATGATATGTATGATATGGACACCGACGACATCTTATTTCAACAGGACAGCGCTACGTACCACATAGCTCATACCACATTAAACTCAACGTGAGATGACCATTCATCTCACGTGAAGGTGATGTGTACTGGCCACCGAGATCGTGCGATTTGACCCCAGTAGAGTTTTTTTTTGTGGGGTTTTCTTAAGTTGCAGGTCTATGCGAATAAGCCACTAATCACGGCGGTCCTCAAAGCCAACATAACAAATGCCATCGGTCAAACTCATCCTGATTTATGCGCTAGAGTCATGGAAAATTTGACAATTTGGATGCGCTCCACCCAGAGCAGCCGCGGCGGATATTTGAACGACGATATATTCCGCATTTAATGGCATCGATAGGCCTTTCAAACATATTTTTTTTTTTTGTTGATAACTCACACATACTTTTTATTAATAAGTCGGAATTGATCAAATTAAATCAGATTAATGAATGAATGATACTTTTAGTTTTAGATTTTTTTAGTTTTCTAATTTGTCATCCAAAAATTACAAGTATTAAAAAAAATTACTTTGCACATCTTACCAAACACCGGATTTGGTCTAGTAGATTCGGAAAAAATGATTGTGACAGACGGATGGACAGACAGACGCACGAGTGATCCTTTAAGGGTTACGATTTTCATTTTTGTACGGGACCCTAAAAAAGATTTGTTTCTTTGTTAGAGTATGATTCACACAGCCAAGAAGAAAGTTGTAAATTTTTTTGGAATTGTCGTTGTTATTTGGTCATTTGACGTGGGCCCTTAAATATCGAATGAGGTATATATACCTCATTCGATATTTAAGGGCCCACGTCAAGATCCCTCTACATCTGCTTTGCTTTTGTCCATTTAAAAGCAAAACTACTTTTGTTAACCGCAGTGCATAGAGTCTGAGTGTACGGTACGCGCTCTGTTACGAGGAGACAAAATATAACAAGTTCTAAAAAAATTTGACCAGACGACAACTTAACTCTTCGATTTTGCTTGGCCAATTTGAACCATGGCTTAGAAGATTCGCTGCCCAACAGGTGCTTCGATTGATCAGATAACATCTGTATGCTGATCGCGGACTGGTTTACTTTTTGGAATGCTATTGTAGCGTTTGCACCCATTCCTATCCTAGTCAAAGAAGAAAGAGGAATTATTTTCAAATAGCGATGTTTTTTCGGAATGATTGTATCTTTGACAGTAGCCTCTTTTTTGTACATGTTGTTATCGATTTTTGATATACTTGTAATCGATTTCGACTAACGATTTCGAAGAAGTAAAAGTATATATACCTAGTCGATTGTAGATAGAACCAACAGGTACGTTTTATACATCATTTGTATGAACTTAATTTTCAATGAAACCTAAGACTTTTGAAAAAGCTTTTAAAACTACATTTACTTTTACCATTAGGAATTTTTTTTATTCTAATTTTCCTAGTATGCGAGACCTCACCACCTCTTTGACCACATCTCATTGCATCTCTCATATCTGTCAAACTGAGGAATTCTTCTCCAGGAATGTGAATTGTGAACGCGAGCATAATATTTAAATTTAGAATTAGCATCACGCGCGTTCTATCTGTTTGATCTAAATCGGCTTAACCATTCACTTCAACGAAGCGCGTGGTATTCTCGATTGCACCTCATACATCACAGTCTTGCTACCACAGCTATTCATGCAAGACATAGGCAGGCTTCGATGGATGTGTTACTTGTAAACGAGTTCTGCTCGTGGCTGTGTGTGTGGGTTTCAATGATACGCCGAGTTTTGAGCTCATTTGTCATCGGAAAGATAATAGTCAATGCTGGTTGGATCGACAATGGGTCATATTTTCTTCTTGTTATGTTATGCACAAATGTTGTTTGGATTATTTTTTGACTTGGTACCTTTTTATTACGGAGAGACTGTGGCCGTCTTGACTGAACCGATCAGCTGTCTTCGTGATTGTAATGTTGGGGGCTATTTAAATATAATCTGATAAGAGTTGTACTTGTAACGTTTGCAGTTTTATAATGTGCATGTTACACTCGTCTTGACTGAAGGCCAATTGCACAACGACAAATTTTGAAACCTCGGATACCATAGAAAATATAAAAATGAAGTCTACTTCACTCTAGTCCACATTTTATATTTTATTTGGCAGAAGTGTTGGATTTATGCCCACACTGCTTTTGTAAATATATTGTGCTGCATTGTATTTATAAATATAATGCAGAATTCCCACTGGCCAGTGTAAAACCAATTTTATTTTATTGTACGACAAACCGAGCAAAACTTCTAAATTAGAAAAATAAACAGACTTTAAACATATACTGAAATGTTGGCACTCAAAATATTGTGAAATATACCCATGAGCTCTGTTTGAATGGTTGTAATTATTTTTCCATGAATTTATGAATGGCGATTTCAAAGTAATCGTCCCAGGCATCGAATTCACGATCCTGTCGCGCAATAACCATATGTCATTGTTATGGGACATAAACCGAGTACTATAGACTACCAGTGTTTAGCGAGACCTATAAACATCCCATTTTATATGCTCCCGCAGTGCTTCCGATTTGACGAAATTGCTCCTAAAAATTTAAACCAATGCTGCTCATCCACCATTTTTGAAACAACGTACTATAATATCTCATTTATTAGAAATAGTTAATCGAGTAGAAGAAATACAAGCTCCATCGGAAACACGTCAGAAGGAGTGTCTGTCTGTAATATGTAACTATTGTTCATTAATCTGCTAAGAAAGTAAGCGACATAAAATATTGGGTCCAGATTTTGCAAAGGATATGTTTACATATATATGACTCAATATAGCATGACAGGTATATAAGTTACCAAGTAGTCCTACTATCATAAAATTTTCTGTAGATCTGTAATAAGAAAATATCAAACGAATTTGTAAATTTTAAAAATCATGTCAAGATTTCGTATAACTCGGTTCGGACAGGTCACTAACCTAGTAAAATTCTTTCGTCATTTTGCCTTCATTGTCAGATATTCCCTTGATCGATGCATGCTGCCAGTACATACAAATTTTATCTTTATTGCATTTTGTTTGGTTGTAAAAGTAGGTCCCAATATGAATGAATTCATCCGGTGAAGGTGCGAAATACTTTATGTGCCGTATTGTGTAGGAATGATTTTACTTTCTTATTTAGCTATAATTGAATTTGACATAAAAAGCAATGTACAAAATAGCGGTGAAATTTTTGCTGATAGTCAATTTAAGTACAGATCAAGAGAATTGTGCATTGATTCAAAAGTAATAACCGGCCAAGTGTGAATCAGACTCGCGCACGAAGTGTTCATACCACAATCTCACAAAATCATTAAATATTTATTTTATTCTGTTTTTAGTATTTTTTGTTATAACGTCAACAGAAATACATCATCTGTGAAAATTTCAACTGTCTAGCTATCACGGTTCATGAGATGCAGTCTGGTGACAACCAGACGGACGGACGGATGGATGGACAGCGGAGTCTTAGTAAAAGGTTCCGATTTTACCCTTTGGGTTCGGAACCCCATAAACATACAGTACACTAAAGAAGAGCTAAAGATAATTAAGCTGGGGTCATGTTGTCTTAAGAAGTGTGCATTTCCCCAGCGGAAAAGAGTCGAATATTAATGTTGACTAAATAGATCATAAGTTGACAGCTGCCTTGAAATGTTTATCGATGAATGAAATTTGTATATTCATTATTTTTTTGAGAAATTCGTCAAGAACATATTCCGCTAGGGAAACTAGGGAAAAGACGCACAGACGGACAGTGGAGTTTTAGTAATAAATTAGAGTTCCACTCAATATTTTTTCTTTGCCTCTACTGTTATCTGTCTTTTAAATAGTCACGAACAATAAAGACACTGATAAATATATGAGTTCAGAAAAGTCTATAATAGTCTATTCCCCATAACAACGCATGTGTCATTTGCCCAAAAAGATACGCCTAGCCATAGACCTACAACTTTTTTAAAACGTCAATTAGAAAAATAAAATTATACCGTAGATACCTAGTATCTACTAAACATTTTTATTAAATATAGTCGTAGAAAAAGTATTGTATGCAACGTTGTATAAATACGCCAAAAATGCTCGATGGCGTCTCCTACGATGCTCGCCAAGGCTCGCATCGTAACCTGCACCACAGGCATTTTTTGACCCTCCTTATACAACTGTTGCACAAAATACTATAATTTCTATGTACAATTAGATTTTACAGCCTCGTTCAAACCCAAAAAAGTAATAAAACTTGAATGTATTTGAATGTTACAAAAAGTATGTATAATATTATTGTATATTAAAGTTTGTAACCATTATAATTTTTGAGTTCTTTTTAATATAGATCGTACTCGTATGTGTGCAGTTTACGAAACAATGATAAAATTTGTAGAATTGTCAACACGATGCAGAACATTTATTTATTTATTTATTTAAAAACTTTATTGAGCCAAAAGCTACAATAGGTGGACTTAATGCTAAAGCATTCTCTCCCTGTCAACCTTTAGGAAAAGATAAACAGATAAGAAAGTTGGCGTCTTAACAGTAGATACTTAAAATATATAAAGCCAGATATCTTAATTACTTTTATTATCATAAATATAATAAATACATATTTAATACATAATATATAAATATATAACTAAAATATAATATATACGTACATACATACATACACTTATACATATATGGAAAATAGTAAGTAACGATAAATTCTGCTAATTGATTATGCTTTCAAAAAGTAAACCATGCACTTTTTTCTTAAATACATGTCTGCTAGAGATTTGCCTGATGTTCTCGGGCAATGCATTCCAAAGCCGTATGGCTTGAGAAGTAAAGGAGTCGGTCATGAAGCTAGTATGATATACGGGAATTACAAGTTTAAGCGTGCCACTAGAGCGAAGTTGCCGGTCATGCGTGTCCGCGAGGTACTGAAACTTACATTTCAAGTATTCGGGAGAAAAGGGATTTTTAAGAATGGAGAAAAGAGAACAGAGAAGTCTTTGATGCCTGCGTAGACGAATGGGTAGCCAATTAAGTTTGGATCGGAAAACAGAAATATGATCATACTTACGCAAGCAGAAAATGAAACGGATGCAGTTGTTTAGAAGGCGATCCAGTTTATTAAGAAGATCTTCATTTAGATCTGGATCTACATTTTTATCTACATCAGTCGCGCCAAATTTTCTCATAGATAATTATTTTATTCTTTGGCAGAATTTTAAACTATTTTGAGAAATACATGAGGATTTCCGTTTAAGAAGCCCTGACCTCATCCTGATTAAGATATTTTCCGCAACAGTGCCATTTTGACATAGAGCAATTACCACTAGCTGCTAATCGGCTCTAATTTGTGGTAAAATAAAAAACGTTGACTGCGAACTGCGATAGATTTACGCTAACGCCATCAATTGCGACGACCGCAGCTCTACTTGTTTACACAGATCACGCTCACGACAGACTCTACGTCTCGTATAGGTCACCGTAGAGCTTACGATTTTTAACCGACTTCTGATAATAATTTTTGTTGAACTGGTATACTTTTCTTGTGGTCCCGTATAATTTTTTTCGGTCGTGTAGATTGGGGGTGAAGTCGGTTTTTAATTTGTAAAATTATAGCATATACATTTCTGACGTTCGTAATTTGATTTTGAATTATTTTCAGTTTATCATTTTGTTTTTTGTTTTTACTATAAATAATGTTCTTATTAAAATCAATGAAGTTGTACCAAAAGAAATTTCTTAATAGATAAAAATCTTGTATTTTTTTAAATTACTTCTACTACGACTAATTTTTTTCCTTACAATTTATATTTTTTAAAGGAAAAAATTTGTAAGTAACTTTAACATATTGTGTTCGTTAGAACAATGAACGCCACTAGTTAAATGATTGAATGACTGATCCAGCTCATGCCCAGTGTTCGATCGCAGATTGCGCCGTGTGTCAATACAAAACAAAAAGCCCATTTAAAATAAATAAGCGCGCCGCGTATCATTAATTAAGTGAAACATAACAATGCCCACCTCTGATAGATCATGAAAAATCATCTAAGCCGCGCTATCGGAACGACTGTATCGCCATTAGCTATTCGTTCTTGCTACTTTAGATAATTAATTGATTCGCTAAGCGAGTCGACCACATTCACCACAATAGATTCTTAGGTCATAGGTCGCAGTCACGGTAAACAGGGACAGACATACTCTGCTCAGCTACTCTGCGGCTCAAATAGCGAATCACGCCTCCGACGTGGGACAGAGACAGTCGCAGATAGGAAAATGTTGCGAGATAAGGCTTCGATGTAAATGAGACCTACGATAATTTGGCCTAAGGTTTCATTTGGCGGCGAGCGCGCTCGGTCACGATTTCAATATTCTCTGCAAAGGCAATCGGTATTTCACTTCATTGTGTTTGTTATTATCATTTATGTAGATACCTACGTATTGTAATGATAATAGAATACCTAGTTTCATAAAGTATTTGCTCAGCCCGGACAGCTGTCCGCTGTTGTGATATGATACTGCATGATTTACTAAACATTCAATAGAGATCGAGATTGAAGAGCTTACTACTTGATATGGAGCTATGGTAGTGCATTCGCCAAGTCCAGCTTAAAAAGGCACAACCGTACCTACCATACTTTTTTTGAAACTATTCGAGGCACTCTTGGCAACCTTGTATCTTCCTCGTGGCAGAAGCTAAAAGACTTATAGAAGCAAATTTTTTCATTAAAACTGACTTCTATAATCAGACGCTTTTTCACATCAAGGAGATATATAAGCGAAACTAAATTAAGGCTGGGGTGGACATAGATATACATATTGAATGCCTAAGGAAACCTGGCTAAAAGAGGACTCTGCTAATGCTTAGGTATAGTAAGTCAACATGATACCTAGGCCGGCCCTTTATCTATATTTTGAATTTTCTCTTGAACTCAAAATAATATTGACATGAAAATGAATATAATTTTTCTTGTTAATATTAAAGTTTTCATAAATAAATAATAAGTTCGTCCACCTTTTGGTTTCGTATTAGTACTAACTTGTTCTTATTCATTTACATGGTACGGCGTTACCAGTTTAAAAAATATTTCTGATTTCGATTCCGTACAAGACCTCAGTTCAAAATTTCCAAGTGCTTGCCATATCGGTATTTATCTTTAAGGCACTGCGACTCCATATCAGTCAAAATCAATAGCTGTCGTGGCCCGAGCTGGTCTGTTTGAACAAGATACGCTGCGTGATAACTCCACACGACCGCGGCTTATAAGGTCTTCTTGTAGCTGCTTATCTACCATTTCATAATTGTTACTTAAACATAATTAACATATTTTCACGACTGAATAACTCTTTCTGTGAAAAATGTACTGCCGTTTTGGCGATACGGCAGTACTCGAATTATTAACTTTATAAAAAAAAAAACTACATATGTGATCTCTTCTGGCGATTACCAACCAACACTGTCTTAATGAGTTTCTTCGGCATTTCTTCTCAGCAATGAAGGTTGCGAAACGCTAGTTTCAACAGCATTTGCAATTATGTAGGTATATACATACATTTATATAAACATAATACGTAAGGTAAAAGTAGGTAGGTACTAAACTTGTTTACGGGTAAATGTGCCTGCTAATGGCTAATTACTCAGTAAAAGTGCTGAAATAATATTAGAGCAGAACCATGTCCATAATATTAAACACCTTTCCCAAGGTACATACCTGCATACAGCGGAACACCAATCCTGCGGATCTGATTATCCACGACTTAGGACGTAAAATATTTTTGTCTTTTCACTTACCATCTATACCATTGGGATGTTTATATGTCCCGAGGGAAAGTAATTCAACAATTTGGATTAAAAATCTACTCGTAAAATACTGAGACTCGTGTATTTTGTTAAACGTTATTAAATTTTTCGTTTCACTAATCTCAATGAATAAGTATTAAAAACTAGCTTTTGCACACTGCTTTCTCGACGGCACGCAATACCTATTTACATATAACTATCACGCGGGATCCTATAATCCCACATAAAATATAGCCTACACAATACGGAAACAGATAGGTACAAACAAACAAACTTACTTTCAAAATAATATGATGACGAATACCTCCCTATTTTCACGTATAACTTAAATTACATAACATTTTATTGATTCATTCAACTCATTCAACTGCTAATATTACGCAAGTGTGTACGTAGGTCCAAGATATTTATAAGATACGAGTATACCTACCTAAAGATTCAGTGATATAATAAATATAGCTATATCTGTTACGTCATCATTTACGTTAGGAATTCCGCAGATACACATGCAAAAACTTAAGCGTTAAGCCTCCGGGTATAAAATGAACAAATTAATTTAAAAAATATATATACATATAGGTATATATTTTTTAATTAATTTATTTTGTCGTATCAATGCTAGTGGCCTTTCACAACAAAGGGAGGATTAACTTACAAGCTAAGATAACACCCCAGCTTGTATCACAACGGCCTCAGACCAGGGCCGTGGCTGGTAAAGGTCAGGCAATTTTGGCCTTCTCTATAGGGATAGAACGTGGTATACATTTATAAATTTATGTGAATATAAAATATTTACATATATGTAAATATCCTTCTCCTCCTCCTTGTGTGGACACGCATTACAAGCATGTATGTTATCGTTGAATAGGTCTTTCAAAAATATTACAAGCTTGTTAACACAGTTTTTCAATTTATCAATTTAGGGATCCGTTTTTAAAATATTTGGTTTTAAAGTGAACATTTTCGTTAAGAGTCACGTATCCCCCCCCCCATCTATCTGCTAAACGGTTATATATATGGACACGTGAAAAAATTCACCGCTATAGTATATATAACGAACTTTAAAGGAAAACTATCAGAGCTAAGCAGGATTTACAAATTAAAAAGTTATAGGCGATCATCTTATAAACTGTACCCGAAAAAGGAAAATTTCGTACAAATTCAATAGTTTTTAGACGTTTTCAGTGGCATGAATTCAAAGTTGGAATTCGTAACTACGGAACCCTACACAGCGCGTGGCCCGACACGCACTTGGCATTATTATTTTTATTATTATAGTGTCACGAATCAAAAGCTAGTCAAAGTGTGAAATAATCACACATGATAAGTTCTTTATTCCCCCACCTCACCCCCACTCGTTCTCCCTTTATCTTTAGGTCTTGAATCGGGGTTAGGATATTCAAAACAATGGCTTCAGTTTTGGTTTTGCCATTGAGATAGTATTGAATTAATAAAAGCGGTCCGTAAACTATCAAATAAATATTTAAAAAGGCATGGATCTCCACTTGCATTAGTTTTGTCATTCATAGTGTCTTACATAAACGTGTCGTTAAAAATTTCGAAAGGAATTAATCATGTATGAATGATCATCATTTTCACACTGATAAGATGCAGAACATTTTTTTCAAGTCCGAACTACGCCGCCGTGATGCAGAAAAGTAAAAGGAACTTCTTTATAGACGGAATCTTGGGACCAATTTTTTTTAAGCACAACACAGGCTTTTTCACTGCACTTAGCGCTCTTACAGCCGAGCGACAGTATGCCTGCGACACCTGTCGGCGACCATCGTGCGACAATTTGTGACAGGTTGACCTCTGTCACGCGACCGTCTGCGACAGTCGGTGACGCTCGCCGTCAGGTGTCGCGGTATAGATAGACAGACGTCAAACTTAGTTTTTAAACATGAAAAAAGAAACGTATTCGCAATATAGTACAATAATTACGTAGGAACGATACGAGTCACTTATATAAAAGATGAATGTGCATATCCACGAATAGCTGTAAAGAAAATTAGTACCTACCCGTACCTTTCTATCTTCTGCAAAAATCATAATGTGAGGACATTCTGATAAGTCAACGATACGCAAATTTCTCCAATCTTGAATTTACGCCGCGGGTTTCATGTAGAATGATAGCCCATCTGACTAGCGCTAAGGTTTTGACATGTCATCCGCATTCAAGTTAAAACCAACCAAAGCCTACCCCAAAAAAATTTTTACAGCGTAAAATCTACGCAAATCACAATAATACAGGTATTGGCTGTTCCTATCGCACCTTCCGTCGTGTGGTTCCCGGCCTAGAATAGAACCACTCAATTTCCTCCTGTGCATGTCGTAAAAGGCGACAAAAGGATATTTCCGTCTCTGAACATGAACAGACTTCCGATGGGCAGCAGCGTCGGAAGTACGATAGTGAGCCTCACTGCGTTTGCTAACCCGCCTGCTAAGCGGTACGAGTATAGCAATATAAAAACAAAGCGTAAGTACCCGGCAGCCCTGCTAGTCCTGACTTCTATAGCGGCCTTGGTAACAGATGGGATCTGGCTACCACCCCAAGCTAAAACTGGCCTTGGTAACACACAATGTCCGCACATTGAGAACTGACGATAAAACTAGCTGAGGTGGAAGACGAAATGAGTAGGTTACTATGGGGCATTGTAGAATATCTGAATTCCGAAGAGAGGGCGAGAGCACAACAACCTTAGAGTCTGGTAATCTACTTTATCCCCGGGAAGGAGTCAAAAAGAAGTCCCAGCATTGTGTCAGGTTTCTCGTCCAAAAGTCCCTCATTATCAACGTCACAACCAGCAAAAGTGTTTCTAGCAGGATAATTATACCTGATACTCAGAGTATCTAAAAGATATTCGCAGTAGGTCATACAGGTATATATGCCACTGGGAATCACTCCGATGAAGAGGTGGATGAAGTGTATGAGGGACATACATACATACATACATACATACATACTTCTGACACCTATTAACTTGGAAATTAATGTATGAGATTCTTATCTTTTAGAACGAAATAATGGAGTACTTTATGAATAACCCTTTAGGAAACGCCATAGATTCGTTATAGGTACGTGAAATACCACGACTCGACTATAATATGTGCAGAAAATGTGATCGTCATCATTTTAGTTTATGACCTTACTCTTGTTGACCTTCATACTTGGTCTTTTATCGCCAATAATATTTTAGGACCAAGATAAAAACATAGAATATGTATGCTGTGTGTTCTCCTGCAAAAGTTATCTTCTTTCCTAGTTAAAAACTGCCAGCTTGGATATCATATACTACAAATAGCTATGTAAATACAAAATTTCGTCCATCTTGATATTTGTTAGTAAGTACCATAAATCCAATAAGAAATTCTTGAAATGAAATTTAAAAAAATATATTTATACCGTAAAAATAAAAAAATTGTAAATAACTTGACATAGTGCTTTTTGTCAAAAAGTAATCACTTAAAATAATACTAATACCAATGGTGTAAACAAACAAAGGTGGGGTTCGCAAAAACTCACAGGTTTTGGTATTTATCTATACTTTGGTACGTTGCAGAAACATCGATTAGATAAAGGTGTCGATAAAATGGCTAGAGTAAACAAAACATGCATATTCTTTACTGATAGCGTCTTAACCCACTTGCTGTGTGACTTTTGCATTTCCTTGACTATGATTTAATAATAAATGATAAGTTATCCACTTTTTTAGTGTGTTCATATACTTACCAAGGTGAATAACGGTCTAAAAATTACAGGCTAAAGTTATTAATCACAAAGTACTTTCATATCGTATCGTACAGTAAAACCTACTGTAGACAGCAGCTTTGGTTCAAGTAGCTGTTTTAGTTTTGAATAAGGTACTTAAAGTATTAGCATTGAACATCACTGACAATTCATAAAAAAAACAAGTAGATATAAGGTATTTATTACCTTAGATACATGTATACGTATTTTGTTAAAGACTTGCCAAAAACCACGCTTGTACCTACTTCTATCGTATACAGATAATACAAAAGGCAAGCTTTGGTTATAAAAGGTAGTAAACTTGTACAAAGAGGTAGTTATATCTATGATCGTGCATATTAAAAATACCAACAGCTCACGCCAATTTATCACTAAAACATGAAAAATAGTTGCTATTTTATTATTGGTAAGACAGTTAGTTGCCCTTCTTTATTGTTCGAGTTAAGCTAAGCTGTAAACGTTTTTTTCGTTTATAAGCCAGTAAAATATGTTATATAGGTATAACTTCTCATGCAGTACAATATTTTTTAGTATTTAATCGCATCGAAGACATAATTTTTACCGTTTAATATTAGGATCATGATATCAGGTGATTTGATGTCGGGTCATACTGAGACTTAAACAAGAAAGCCTTGTGGAAGTTACCTACGATACAAGTGGAACAGGTCCACCTAGTACCTATCGGAACATATAAAGTGAAACTGCGAGCTGTTTATCAATTGCAGTTTCATTATCTAGCAGACACCTGCCCGGGGTCCTATTCCGGGCTCCACACGATACGATTCAAACGTCGTTATTAACGACATTAAATGTATGAAGTTTCGCAGCAGGGCCACCCGGCACTCGAGTGATTTTAGAATTGCAAACTTGCATTCAAATATTTTTAAGGCCCACGCTTGTAATTAGTGATACCTAAGGATGACATTAGGCATATTTTATAGTTGTATTTTAACTTGCTATTTTAAAAGTATAAGTGAGTTGTAAGCATTTTTCTTAATATTATAAAATATTTGGCATATACCAATACAAATAATGTCCTAATGTGTCTTTTTAGAGTTTCGTACCCAAAGGGTAAAACAGGACCATATTACTAAGATTCCGCTGTCCGTCTGTCTGTCATCTGATAGTGATATCTAGACAGTTGTAATTTTGTCAGTTTTTGACAGATGATGTATTTCTGTTGCCGCTATAACAAAAAATACTAAAAACAGAATAAAATAAATATTTACAGCTCCCCTACAACAAACGTGTTTTTTGCCGTTTTTTTGCTATTAAATTATTATTTTTTTTATTAAATTAGTATTTAGAGGGGAATGGAAAAGACTCACATGCTGTCCCGACCCCACGTAAAGTGGGATGAGGTGAGGAGGAAAAAAAAATTAATAACGGCAACTACCTGTTGCCGTTAATAATATTTTTTGACGCTTGAAATATTCACAGAATATTTAGTTGTATATTCACTTTAAAAATAAATAATGCAATTACATTAAAATAAATATTTAAGGGGGCTCACATACAACAAACGATGTTTTAGGTAATGGTACGGAACCCTGCGTGCGCGAGTCCGACTCGCAGTTGGCCGGTTATTTACAAACATATGCTGCCTTATTGCTCTGCTATGCATCTTTCCCCACTCCTTTCTTATGTACCTTTACGTCTCGATTAGCACTTACAATTATGATTTAAAATCTGTATTAACAGTAAGTAATACTAATACTACTTGTAATTTGTTCTGACTCATGAATTTTCAGGTCAGTTAGTACAATAAACCAAATCGATCTTCATAATTTTGCATACTTTGTAATAAATTAAATAAATTTTACGAATAGGCAATATTGTGCTCGAACAAAGCTGCGAGCGATATAGCCAGTATAGTATACGTTTGCTAAAAATGGCATATTTTTTGCGATGGCACGTGTGGCATTATTATGAGTCACATTTATTGCCTATAGCTATATACTTTGTTTAAAAAACTAGTATGGGCTATTACGTAATATGTTAAGATGAGAGTGACTCACCACTAAAAATATTAAAATATTTTATGTACTTTAATATTTAAATAATTGTTTTAATATTCATACATTATCATCTATGATTTGAATTTGTGACTCATCTCGACTATTTGGAATCATGCAAATCGATATAAACAGATGCAAAACTTTTTATTTTTGGAACGAAGTTCCTTACGGCAGGCTTGGAGGAGATAGGGATATTGCTGCGCGACCGAACTGAAAAAAATGTGATAGTAAAACCGTAAGGATGACCTCGTTAAATGAGACGTGCGCAGGCGCGACAGTCGATTCTACATTAGCCGAAGGAACTTCGTTCCTACCTGGTGTCCCACGACACCACATTTCTTTTTTTTATTTTCTATAGCTTAAACATATGTAAATATTAACTAAAGTACTTTTTTCCCTATCTTTTCTGTAGGGAATAAACTTTCGGGAAAAGTAGTTCGGTGCAAGAAGTGGCGTTCTCGTTTTGATATTTATTAAAACTTAAATAATAGTTACCTACCTATATCTACTTAACTAACAACAACAAATAATTCACATTTAAACAAGGTTTTTGGTGCATTGAAACTAAAAGCTGTTTATTACTGAACTCAGTATGTATAATACGAACCCAGTACAAAAATATGCGCAACAGCTCTCAATTTTATGATATTTGATGTAGAAAACTGCAAATTTTATAATTCAGACAATTACTACCTCAACTTTAAAAAAATTGTTTATTATCTCAGTTTCATAAATACGCGTGTGATATAGTAAAAGCCTTGCTTTTTGCTACAGCGTTTCAATCTTTAGTAAATTTAATGTCAGTACGGAAATAAAGAAGATTTTGCTGAAGACTGATTTTCCCCATACTATTTGCATTTTAATTTTTGTATTGAAAATGGTATGGTAAATTCAACTTCACATTTCTTTGAAAAAAAAAGGTAGGAACATGAATCAAATTACGTTTTTAAACAAACGTGGAACTTAATTTTGCAATATAAAAATGACTATTTACAATTTTTTAAATAAATAACACTCCTTCAAAATAAATTTTCAGTTTTAAAAAAGAATATTTCATCATACAAAAGTCTACTGGAAATACCAATTTCATTTAATGCAACATAAAACATATAAATTTTTGTTGCCCTGATTTAGGTATTATATCAGCTGCTGAGGGACAGGCAAGTTAAAAATATTTCGGGTATAAGTTACAATTCTGCTATTTTATTTGTAAATTTGAGATAGTATTGGCGACCGACCGGTAAAGTTATTTTGGTTGAACCATTAATAGTACCAATATAAATAATAAAGATTTGATTTTCTTAATACGTGTAGTTTGATAAACAATTCAATAAAAAATTACGATAAAATCATGGAAAATGTGGGACATTGTTCAGGTCAACCTACGTGTAACCCTAGAAACTTATATCAACTTAATTTAGCATCATGACAGCTATAGCGTCTAATTTATTACATTCTCAAAGGCCATAAAAAAGAAAGTAAGCATGAAGTGCCCTGCCCCGCCCGCCCCGCCCACAGCTGGGCAACTTTGTAGGTAACTTTTGAGAAGTCGCCTCGAGACACGGCGGTAAAAATGTGGCGCGCCATGCTGTCTGCAACCGACGCCAGCAGCCGACCAGCGCGACGCTCATCCACTACCGCACATCCGATGACACTCCAACACAACACACTTCATAGCCAACACGCATCAAAACATCGATGTAAATCGACCTATTGCTGCAGCGATCTCGTCGTGAGAAACCACAGCGTTCGCAGTCTACCATGAATACATGGAAATTATGGTAACCAAATTAATAGTTTATATTAGTTTTCATTTGTGTCTGTCTGACCTTTCATTTATGAGTCATTGTTTAGCATTTATGAATGTGAAATTGTATTTTATGCAGAAGCTTTTTTACCCGTTACTTAAAATTTACGTTTTAATATTCCAGCAAATAAAGTTTTCGGTTTGATTTTTGCTAATAGTAGGTACTTAGTAAAGTATAGAATAAAAATTTAAGGGTCTAATAAATTCTCTGCATGGGCCTTCAAAACTGAACCGAGCGTCGTAGTACTTCTCTCTCGAATTGTGTCGGCATTTCAACACAGCCATTGGACAGATATTCCGAAAGGTAATTTCAATTAAGTCATAGACACACATGCGCGAGTGGCGGTGAGACGAGTGCAAATCCAGTTCGAGGTACATTGCGTCATCCAAATGGAACATTTAGAATGTTTGACCCGGCGTCATGACAAGACCGACTGGTAGCTGCGCCGCCGCCGACGACTCCGCTGACTTCTGCCATTGTCACGACTCACTACAACACTAGCCTATCAGTACACCCACTACCCGCGCTCTCGATGCCCGATCGAATGAGATACGTTCAAAAGCTGCAAACCACTTGTTTGTCACTTTATCACGATATTGCGAAACCTCAGCGTTTGGGTTGCGCTCACGAACCAGCGCTATCAATTTGCTTTTTATTAGCCTTCGTCTGCTTCAGATACTTTTCGAGTTCCGTTGTGCAACTACCTTCAATTGTAGATTATTTATTTACAATAAAAACACGACCTGTGGCCTATGTCGTAACACTTGTAACCAACAACATAGATCTTTGATTAGCCGTATGAAGTCAGTTTTAGTGGTTTGTGAAAATAATTAATGACCCCGGTTGTTTCGAAACCTAATCACCAAATACACTTGAAGTTGGAAAAGCATCAGCGTACGTCTGCGCTATCGCGGCCGACACCTACACTTAGCACGAGGTGTCGCAATTGCACAACTTATTTAGATGCTTTTCGAAAAAGCGTATCGGGTCTTTAAGTTATTGGTCTCGCGTCGATGTTTAAAAAGGCTGTTAAGACCTGAATGACATTACGAGCGGGCTTTTATCAGGCATGTTAACCTGTCACTGCGACTGGAGGTGACTCACGACATATGTTGCCGCTGCTATGACTACGACCTATGACCACTGTATTTCAAAAAGAAAGCAAGTATGTTCGTTCTTATTTCAGAAGGTAAATATATCTTAAATTCCCAGACTCTACAATATATAAACGTAATGTAGGTACAATTTTCAGCAAGATCTACTCGACCCCGATCAGCCTGCTTGGTCCATGCCACGCCTTGGCAATTTACGCTCTAAAATTTGAGGATTTCATAACGACAGACCTTTGTATTTAACGATAAAGTAATACCTTAAAAAGTCGCCACACCTGAACCCCCAGTAACAGTATGGGCACCTCGGCCAGTACCCTGAGACCCGCATGTCGTTGCAGGCGGCGGCAGCAAACCGCTGAAGAGGGCCATTGCCTAAGCAGCAACCCCGCTTCAGCCGCTTCAGCTTTCAGCTGAAAGGTGGAAGTCGAGAAGAAGAACAAACTGGCCGAAAACCTTAAGAAGACATAGGTATAGTCGTTGTAGTTTTGTTTTCGATTGCATTACGAGTATAATCTTCATGCAAATCATATTTTGACATCTCTTTCTTATTAGATAGATGCTACATGCTGCAGTCAATACCTGACGTGAATGATCCTTTCCTTTTTTAGGGTTTCGTAGTAAACAAGGAATCCTTATAGTTTCGCCATGTCTGTCTGTCTGTTTTTAGGATAGCTCTCATACAGTAAAGTGAAAAGTCTTTTTTTCTCGACCAACCAATTATGTTGGATATCGTTGAATAGGTTTTTCAAAAATATTATGAGTTTGTGAACACGGTTTTTTTGATTTAAGGATCCGTTTCGGAAATATTTGGTTTTAAGGTGAAAATTTATGTTTGAGTCAAGTGTCCTACCCCCCCCCCCCTCTATCTGCTAAGTGGTTATATATAAACACGTGAAAAAATTTACAGCTATAGTATATGTAATAAAATTTAAAGGAAAACTATACGAGTTAAAAGTTATACGCGATCAACTTATAAAATGTACACGGAAAAGAAAAATTTCATACAAAAATTAGGTTTTAGACATTTTTAGTGGCATGAACTCAAAGTTGGCATTCGTAACTACGAAACCCTACACTACGCGTGGCCCGACACGCACTTGGCCAATTATTAATAGTGGATACTGAACCTGTGATGTAACTTAAGATAATCGGGCGCCCGCTGCATCGTAACAAACAATCGGTGCACCAGAAGACGTTTTTATTTGCTTTGGGTGTAACGGTGCGTTTTATTCAAGGTAATGCTCGTATTTAAGATCTCGAACATTGTATACGATTGCAATAAAACTGAACTTCTCATCAATAAGGGCGCTTACAGACGAGCGACAGAATGCCCGCGACACCTGTCGGCGATCGTCGCCGATAGTCGCGCGACAGTTTGTGACCGATTGACATGTGTCACGCGACAGTCGGGACGGTTGCCGACAGGTGTCGAGGGCTTACTGTCGCTCATCTATAAGAAGGCTTAGCCCTCAAGAACCGTCTTAGAGCATTTAACCAATTCAACCATTCACTTACGCAACGATCACACGAAATCTGGACCAAGATCAACGCAGTATAATTCTGAACGACATATTTTTGACATGACCTACAAAAATATTTTTGTACTGAAAAATACAATTAATAATTTCTAGATTTTTTTTCCATTATGACATTTTATAGCCTTTTCTACATTTTTATATAGGTTTTAAATACATTAGTAAAATTAGACTATCAAGGTAGAACTTAAGCTGAAAAGATGCAAAAAGGGAATTAAAAGAGAACTGATTTGCCGCCTCACCTGAAACGAGCATGGCATGGTTTAAATGGCATCTCGTAGCGTGGTTCAAATTCTCGACCATTCTCTGGATTGGCTTTTAAGATCTGCCCGGCGGGTAAAGAAGCTGATATAGAATGCATCAGCTTCTTTACCTCCCGCTATTTTCCCAGACCAGCATAAATAGAAAATCAAAAGACGTAGTACTAAAGTACTCAAGCTTAATAAGAAAATAATATTCTCGTACCTACGAGTAAACTTACTAAAAACCTTAATATATTAAAAACCTTAATAAATTAAAGAAATTCTTCTAAACTGAAATACCTAAGTTATTTGAGAACAAAATATTTTCCGAAAACGGCATTTCACAAATTGATGCTTTTATGACTACTTGCAGTTTTGACCAATAATAATATTTTACCTATGACCAATGTAGACGTAGATATTTCGTGGATATGGCAAGGGTCTAGTTTTTAACATTTTAGAGATAAGTATAAATATAACGTCAGCAAAAGAAAAGATACTTTTTGCGTTAATTATCTCATTTCCCGTGTACAACATTGATAACAAAATGATACGTATGTGGTATTGAACTTTTTTTCTTCCATATATAGCTTTTTCATGTAATAAATGATCTTAGATGTATAGTTAGTTGGACTGATTACTTAAATAATCAAAATAACAAATGTAAGAGCGCAAAATCACCGATAGCGTAATTTTTTGCACATTGATACGAGGAAATAACAAGTTGGAATATTAAGTATAGGGAGTTTTTGAGTATTCCAACCTGTATACCTAATTCAACAAAGACGTTGTATTATATTTTTTTACTAAATCACGTTATTAGGTTAGTCCCTACTGTTTGCATTCCCCAATAAGGAACTTAAAAGTTAGCTATCATTTCTTTCCAAAATGTAAAATGAAAAATGTTTTACAGTATGATGCACTGAAATGACTCCAATAAGTGCGCTAAAATCCTCCTGATACGCCCAAGCGGCCAATGTCGACTAAATCACGCACAGTTTAACTGCTAATCAAGTGGCGGAATTTATATGTCGAATCTTGCGCAATGAATCGCGAATACTTTAGTTCTAGTATACAGACAGCATTAAATCGATCATTTGATGAAATTGCATAATTATGTAAATTGCTAAATGAACGAGCTCAATCAAATATGTAGTTATTTATCGCACTTTTAATTTAATAGTTTAATGTACGGTAAATATGGGATATAAACGTACGACTATATTTTTAATTATTTAAACTGTTATAATTAAGTGCCAGAAGTGTATAATGTCAATATTTACAAGCGTAGAGTAAATATAATTCCGGCATATACATGAGTTGGTGATTTAGTCCGTCAATATGAACAACTTTTCCGATGTAACCAACTTTAGGATCCTAAAAATCTAGACTTTGTCATTTAAATTTTCCGGTCGGCTGAAGCTTAGTTTTTGTCGAGCTCCTGGCGTCGGTCCCGAAAACAAAGTTGTTAATTTGACAAACTATACTTTGTACCTAGTAGGTACAGACGTCTTTACGTCTATTGTAATGTATGTTACTTGTTACATAAACATGGAGAAAGCACTTTCGTATAAAATTAAGTAAATTAAAAAACTTGAATTGTTTTCCATTTAGGCACATGCATTACCTTTGTCTATTAATCATACACGTCGATGAGGAGTCAAACCTGGGACAATTTGGGTGTTGTATAAATAGGGCTTTCTGAGGATAGCTCTATCCTCCGAAATCCCTATTTGTACAAAACCCATCTCTGTTATACCGCTTCCAAGCGTATATTTATACTGATTTTCAAACTGTATGTAATTGTTTGGTGGTACATAACTGAAGGGAGGACGCGGCCAGTCGATATTAATTTTCTTTTTCAATGGGACTCACGTTGAGGTCAAGTAAACAAATTTGTATTTGAAGCCTGAAATAGCCATGGTCACAAGAACCCAATAAAGACATAACGAACACAACAACGCGCGTAAACCAAAAGGTATGTAGCTAGCCACTAATAAAAATACGTGAACTTGAAAATCAACTTACAATCAATTAGTCTTGACACCAATGCTAGGTCCATTGGTACATAATGCTAAGCTATATATAGGTAAATCTGTACACTTTAAACTAACTACTGGGCCGATTTTCATGATCTTACATACAAAACCATTTCTCCGGGCTGTTAGTATAGTTTATAATCTAAAATCTTTGTTTTATAGATATCCAATAATATTTACAGTTATTTAGAAACAGAAAAATTTATCTCATAATCGATCTTTTTTAGTTGTACATTTGGAGAGAGGACTTGAGAATCAAAGAATCCTTTGGTCAGCCTTTGCAGGCGTTTCTAGATGTCAATAAATTTAAATATCTACTTGTAAAGTGAATTATTTTTGTTTTTTAAAGAAAAACTACCGATACTAAGTAACTTTTTGGTAAGTTGAGAAGAAACAGAAAGACAAGAGAACGAAATATAAAAGTAGTGCTCAATCACTACAATACTCGTAATTTGTAGGCTGTAAAAAAGAATAAACTAACAAATTAGGCGACAAAGGCAAAGGCGGTTCAGGCCAGCATTTTTAAGTCTTGACTTGACCGACTGATAAGTCGTTTGAACGAGTCAACAAGCCAGATAACGGCCAACGCAAATAATAGTGTAAATGTAGAGTCGATGACACTATAACTGGGCCGCCCGGTGCGGGACGCCCAGTGTTCATACGACGTTCTAAAACAAATTTCGGGATTTTTGTACCTACTTACCTTAAATTTAGTATCTCGGCGTAATTTAATTATTTATTAATCCAAGTTTTTGCTTGGGTCTTGTAGGAGGCCGACTATGGGTCTTAGGACTCTTACAGACGAGCGACAGTATGACCGCGACACGTGCAATGTCGGCGACTATCGGTGATTGTCGCCGACATGTGTTGCGCGTCGGTCGACGACAGTCACCTACGGTCCCAGGAAGGGCCTTTACATGAGATACCGGTATAAAGAATGGGCGGCGACGTCTATATAACAGAAATTATGCCTAACGTGGTGATAGTTAAAGATTCAAAGATTAAAAATGATTCAGAGATTCAAAGATTTAAATTACACTTTTACACGTCAATGGGTATAATTTACGTTAAATAAAGTATATTAAAATTTAATTCATATTTAAAGAAAAGCTACCGATACTAGCGCTTCGTAACGACCACTTCTGAGAAGAAACGCCGAAAGAAACTCATTTTCACAGTATTGGTCGCCTTACGCCTACTCTCCAGAAGGGCTTTGTCATATTATGTTAGTACGCTTTTCAGCCTCGGGGCCATGGAGACCAGGTCCTCTATTATTGTCTTTATTATCATTGACAGAGGGCAGTTCCTCCCTCCCTTATTGCCTAACACTGGACTGATAGAAGCTTCAAAGGAGAGAGTCGAGTATACGATAACTGAGCCAACCAATGCGGGATTCCTGTTTTAATAAAATTGCCATTTTATTTACTCGTAGCTACCTTAAATATTCGTTGTACCAAGTATAAAGTGAAACAAAAACACTTCTTCTTCACTCATTTCAAAGTGAACGTCCTGTAACCTTTCTATTTTCATCTCATACAATTATTTTATTTATTTACCACATAAATTGGTAAACACGGAAAATTTATACAGAGAATACATCAAATAAAAGTTGTACAAAGTTTAACAACATTAGTATTGGTTTTATTTAGAGTCTGATATGTTACCTTTTTAATATTTTTCCGAGATGTAAAAAGTTTAAAAGTATGGAAAATCATACAAAAAATAAAACAGATTTGAAAAAAAAATTGTCACATATTTTGTAGAACTCAATATGCTAGCAAGAACTTGCGTTACCATGACAAAGATACAAACTGAATTGCAACGAGCGAATGAACTGTGCAGTTCATATCTATGTACTTGTTATGTAAAAAATAACCGTATATTTTTTTCGACTGGTGAACCTCAGCAAGCCTGTATGATATTTCTTACATAATATCCATGTCCGGCTCATCACCATAGATTCTCTAATTTAGAGGATTAAATAAAGACTTAGTTTTTATTTAGTTATCCGCCATACATTTCAAGAAGGAATACGCAACGTTGCTACGAAGGCGGTTGTGTTGCATTACTCGTATGCAATGGTGTGCTCCTGTCCGAAAGCATTCAAGGGTAAGGCAAAGGTTCATAATCAATTTATTTTATTTTGCTTGCTATAATCAATTCATTGCATTGTACCTACTCAATAATATCTATATCTATCATTACTACCTATAGGTACCTTCAAAATTGGGTATTATCCTAGGTCGAAATTAAATTATTTTGTTCTGATAAAAAAAAACTTGTCTTTGAACATATCCATTTTGACGCGATTTTAGATTTATTATTGCAGAAAAACTGGTACATAATAAGAGCACTAATTGACTCAAAGAAACTGTGACGTCATTACCCAGTATTTTATACCAATCCCATAGAAACTGTTTGCTTTGGCGTTTTGAAAAAGTATCTAATTTGACTTGTTGGAAAATGGCGGATTGTTTTTCTACGTGAGCACGAAATAACATTTTTTTAAGGTTCCATACCCAAAGGATAAAAATGGGACCTTTTAACTAAGACTCCGATGTCCATCTGCCCGTCTGTTCGTCTGTCCGTCTGTCCGTCTGTCCGTCTGTCCGTCTGTCCGTCTGTCCGTCTGTCCGTCTGTCCGTCTGTCCGTCTGTCCGTCTGTCCGTCTGTCCGTCTGTCCGTCTGTCCGTCTGTCCGTCTGTCCGTCTGTCCGTCTTTCCGTCTGTCCGTCTGTCCGTCTGTCCGTCTGTCCGTCTGTCCGTCTGTCCGTCTGTCCGTCTGTCCGTCTGTCCGTCTGTCCGTCTGTCCGTCTGTCCGTCTGTCCGTCGCCAGGCTGTATCTTATGAACCGTGACAGCTAGACAGTTGAAAATTTAAACAAATGATTGTTTTTGTGGCTTTTTTAACAACAAATACTAAAAACAGAATAAAATAAATATTAAGGTGTAGCTCTAATTTAAGAAACGTTATTTTTATTAGATAATGGTACGCAACCCTTCATGCGCGAGTCCAACTCGCACTTGACTGGTTATTTGATTTGATTTGCACCCCCTCTGTGTAACTCGTAAGAATAAAGACGTGTTTTAAAATATCTAAGTCTAGAGTAATAGTCAAAGGAACCATCTATACTTACTTATTTAACGCAACCATATTTTTTAATGATACTTAAGTACATATTTATAATTAAGCCAAAAAGTAATTTAGTAGTATTTGCGCTACAGCGGTGTCAGGTCAGCAAAAACCATTACATGTTCAAATCTAGCGCATTCCACATCAGGCCAAGCAGTCGGCAGGCTCATCGCACGGGCGCAAGTCACAAAATATTATATTACACAGTATAATAGTAAGATATTATTAAATTGGCAGGAAGGCTACATTAAATCAACATCTCCAAAGGGCCTCTATGTATAGTGTAGGGTCTGTATCCTTAAGCAAGCCTTGCCTCGAAGTAGCTTTAAATTTATAAGTTAAATATGTTTTTTAATTTAAGTTTAAGATTTTTTATTTTTTTTAATTTTTGTTCTACTTTATCGTTATAACAAGATTATTTGCCAGTCAAAAAAACCCGTCTTTTAAGCGTTCACTCCTCATAACTTTTAAACCGCTAAACCGGTTCTCATTAAACATAGTTAAAAACCACAAACCATCGAAATCAAACCGCATCGAAATCGGTCCATCCGTTCGAGAGCTACGATGCCACAGATACATGACATTGGAGTGAAACTTATAACACCCCTCTATTTTGTCGGGGGGTTAAAAAATGAAATAGAAGGTGAAAGATGTCCGCTACCGCTACCGCGGACGCTAGCCGCGGCCGCGGCACGCATGACCCGCGGGCGTGGAATGTGGCGAGTGGCGGGCACAGCCGCGGGGTAGAAAGCCGAGCGCGACGGCTTCTGCGGCAAATGGGACGGCCCTTTGACTACCGCGGCCCAATCTAAGTGTGCCAATCCGGACCCAAAATCGGGGTTAATAACTGGATATGCTATCACTAAGGCCATATTTTCCCACGATAATTTTCAAAGCGTCGCGTTTTTCAGAGCATAATAAGTTCTTAGTCAATTTTAGTATGGAGCAGTCTAACTATGGAGTCCAAGGCCCGCCTGGCTTTTGATAGCTATGTGGGAACTCCACCTGTCCCAGCTAGTAGGTGTGCTCCCATATGATTTATGCAGATTCAAAACAGTCGGAGAGCAAAAGAGAGACTCGACAAGAGTTAATACTTTTCTTGTCACCACTGATAAAATTATAATTCAAGTTACTTGTATTACTTATAGGTAATGGAGGAATGCGTCAGAATCGTGAGGATGGAAAGAACGTGTCAAAAATTTAGAAATTGAAATTAAAAATGAAATTTGAACAGGTGGACAGATTGAAATGATGGAGAAAGTAGGTGTGTAGGGACATGAAGGATAGGGTTTATTGCAACATCGTTACAGCTAGTAATATATTTATAGGCCCGAATGCCGATAGCTTTGAAGTCCTAGGTCCGCTGGCTTTTGAAAGCTGATAGCTACACAGACATACAGATAAGTTACATCATGCCGATATCCGTAGCTTTTGGTGTTTCACGCAAGTATATGTCATTCAAGGAAAACGTTCGTGGAAGCATATTGTCGTCGTATTTAGAAAAATATTTTTTAGTTATGAAAAATTTAACTATAAATTTGTATTCAACAGGCTTTCGATATTTGCACTTGAATTGATATAATTAAATAACACGCCTTTAGTTACTGAATTGTTTAAAAATACTGTTATTATTTATTCGTTTATTTAATTTAATAGTCAATAAGTTACAATTGCTGCCTTAGCTGGATGTTGCTGTAGCGACATCTTTTGTGTGACTAACGTCCGAATTCTTCTAATGTGATGACTGATGACATTCCGTAAGTGAAAATGGCTGTTTTTTTTTTTGAGAAAAAAAAGTAACAGCTGGACGTACTTTGGCGATAATTGATATTTTTAAAATCCACCAAGCATATATGTCAGACCCTTGAGTTATGAAAACCGTAAATTCACCAAGAAACAGAAAGGAATCCCAACGGTTCGCGAAGTAAACGTAGAGCTTTCCATTGAATGGAAAAATGCACCGCGAAGCCGGTTTCTTCATACCTTCCGGATTCCCAACCTGCTACTCTAGGTCAGCCTCCGCTGTCTCGCTCGTTCGTATAAGGCATGAGAGAGATAGCGAGACCGATTTGGGGTCGCGTCGCCCTAACCCAGATTGTCTGCCGAGGCAGACTTTGTAGCATAGGTACGGGTCCAGGGCCGCTATATGTGCACTTCTTAGAGCCTTCTCACTTAAGAAATGGGAGTAGCTTAGTCTGATGGTGAAAAAAGCCCAGATGATTGAACTTTGTTAAAATATCATGGATGCCATGAAAATCTTTGAGTTGAGAATGTCCAATGCATAAAAACTTAAAGCATTATTTATTTCGACGATGGCAAAAAGAATAGGTAGATAAGTACAATGTGTAAATATATACTTAAAAATTAAAAGACTGGACTTTAGATTTTTTATGTAGATTGTTGGTATGTAAGATCGACTCGTCTTGTTATTTATGAACAGCGATTAAGTGATTATTTTCAAACATAGCTATTATTTCATGTAATTACTTAAGTAAAATTATTTATATATATATATATATATATATATATATATATATATATATATATATATATACTATAATATCATACCTATATATAAGCTATCTATAAATAATCAACAATTAATAAAAAGACATTTTACGCATGACAAAGTTAGGTAATTAAATTAATTAAAATTATTTAAAAAATCTGAAATATGTACCTAATTCATCATATATTTAAATTAGGAGTGTAATATAAAATAGCTCAATTTGAACGAAATAGTTTCTTTCAAGTACAACAACAAGAGTTTGACGCGACCATAAATACCGCATACTCGTATAGTACAATAGAAATAATATACATTCTAAGTATCCGAGGCTAACTTAAGTTTACTTATTGATATCTGCGATAAGTCCAGCGACATACTTAGCTTTAGCCGGATTTACGTATCTGTTCCTATATTTGAACACATAACTCAGATATAGGAACGTGCGGATTTTCATTATCCGATAACAAATAATAGGTCTAACCAAATATACTGAAACTTTTTTTAAAGCATACTCGTAATACTTACGATACTGAAAAACGTTCACAAGGAACACAGTGGTTTTAATGAATTACAGTAAAACTATTATGAGGACATAACAAATTTGCCTTAATATTTTTTCAAGAATACTTCCAGTAAATTTTATTAAAACCAGTTTATTTTTAATTTAGTTTAAAAAATATGCATCCATCCAAAAGACGCCAGAATGAAAAGTAGATCTGTAGCCTGCTTTGACGAAATGATAAGTTATCACTTGATGTGATGAATTCACCAGAGAGATCATTTTGGAGCACAGTATCATTTTCATTTTCGATTCAAGGAGAAAATTTGTTAGTTTACCCAGCGAATCGCGTACCAAATAGTACTTACATATAATGGCATAATCGATCACGTATTGAACGCGATCATTGTATTCGCTAGTTGGACCGTGAATCCTGTCACTATATCCCCCCCCCCTCTTCGCCCCCACTTGATCCCCCTCCCCCCCATATGAATCTCATTACGTTGCGCTTACGCAACTGAGTAAAACCAGTGGAGTGTGTAATGTTGATTAGCTAAGGGTGAGCAGGAGTATTAATGGAAATTAGTTCACTCCCAAATTGCTGTGATTGCTATGGTAATGATTTTTTCACTTTGTTATTCATCACTAGCCTTTGTTAGTGCCTTATTTGGCTCTTTGATTTTTTCTTTCTTTTTCATGGCTTCAGAATTATCAAGCAGCAAGGTTTGGGATCATACAGGTTAATCATTTCTCTTAGGTTAACAACTGCCATCACAGGAAGGCAACCATAACCAATAGCTATGTTGAGCAATATGCTTTTAAAATCTTGTCCACTCGTTTGTAGGGCTCTTTTTGCGTTACTTTTAAAATATATAAATAAAAATTTATTGGTAAGATATCAAAGATTCAAATATTAATATTTATAGACCTTTATAGGCACTTTTACACGTCAATAAGTATAATTTACGTTACGTGTAAAGTATATTGAAATATATTTTATTTTTAAAGAAAAGCTACCGATACCAGCGCTTCGCAACGCCACCGCTGAGAAGAAACGCCGAAAGAAACTAATTTTCACAGTATTGGTCGCCTACTCGCCAGAAGGGCTTGGTCATATTATTATTATTGTCTTTTAATTAATAAATACTTATAATATAATACAATGTTGAGACATTATAACATGTAATGCTTGCGAATAAGTATCTTGTACTGAAGGCCACTGTCCCAACTTTTTGTATGCAAAGGTTACATACTACATTTTGGATCGACCACTGCCAAGACCCTGTCATCGCCGCGGCCGCAATGGAAATGGTCGATCAACAAAAATAGGAAAGAGAACAATGGACAATGTCACAGTGCTCGCGGCTCTAATGGTGCGTTTAATATTATTTTACACGTTGTACCGACAGCACAAAAAACTATATTTTTTGATTAAGCGTTGCACTCATGTACATTCATGCGCAATCCATAAGCAGTTTTTGTAATTACTGAATGGATAGCAAAACTACTGAAGTGATTTCATTAGGGGTAGGTAAAGAAAGGGCAATAAAAAGAGATCATACTTAATAATGAACCGTGGTAATATCACTTATGCACTGTAGTTTTGCTCGTAGATATACCTACAGTTGGCACATGATGTAATCTGTGAAAGATGTTTTGGTGTTGTCAGAAACTAAAATGAGATCAAAAATGAAATGCATTTGTGTACCAAAAAGAAAACATACTTTTCCGCGCCGTATGTGATATAATTCCATTTTCATTCAGTATTTTCTATAAAAAATAGCAAATGAAGCGTCCAATGCGGCGCGTATTCGGATACTCTTTTTGTAGTACAGCTTCACCGTCATCATGGGACCACTATACAGAAAAATCTAAGACTAAGCTACCTACTTACCGAAATTTAAGTTTCATACAAAAATTACTTAATAAGAGTAATTGACATTAAATTTGTACTTCATTTCTTAATAAATATGTACTTATAAAATATCCTAATAATTTACTAAGCAGGGCCTATTTTTGTCGCCGCTACATGGGCGTTTTTCCGGAACTGGCTGCAACCAGTGGAAATCGCACCGCACGCGGCGAGATCGCTCGTCGTCCAGCTGCCAGCAGGATGCTCCGCGTTTAGCAATTAGCCACGAAATCAAACTCATTATAAAATTTGCCAAAAGTTTCCTATATTTTTTTGTAATTGGAATTGTAATATATAGAAATTCTAATGACGTGGCGTGAAGGAAAACATGTTAGCCCGACAAAGTGCCTTGTGGGTTCGATCCTCGTAGGACAATTTTACAAATTATCCTGGATCTTGAGTGTTTGTCTGTAATTTCTGTAAAACACTAAGGGTTTTTACAGACGACAGAGAGTATGCCCGTGACCTATAGCCGATGGTCCCGTGGCAGTTTTTGACATTTTGCGATCGATTGACATGTGTCTACGCGACCGTTTGCAACAATCGCGCGGCAAGACGACGGCAACGGTCGCCGACAGGTGTGGCGGGCATACTGTCGCTAGTCTGAGCGCTAAGTATCTAATTTGAAATATGACACAGTTCATTTTGTATTCCATAATACAAGCTTAAACTTTTTTTGGAGCTAGCTCTAGCTAGTTGTTCAAAAAACTATTTTACCAAAGGAATAATTGAAATACGAGAGTTATGTGGGCTCAATGTATTTTTACGTAAACCATGCACGCCCGCCATGGCGTCACATGCACCAGTGCGCCGGCCTAATAACGACAAAACTTGTGACTTCCTTCGCACACTCCATTGGATTTTGGTGTTCACTCATTCAATGGGAATATTTTACGATATGAAAATGAAAATAATCACTGCTCTTACTATGCATTACAATAGATTATAAACTTTTTGTAAATTGGATTAATTGATAGCCATTTGATTCTTTGAAGACTAAGTTTCAACAACTCTTTAAAAATCATATTCATAAAAATTTTGCTCTCCTAGTAAGTTTATCGCTGATGTTTCTATGCAATGGACAGTAAAAAGTGCTAATAAAGTCTAACAAAGTATACTGAAACTATTTTAAGTGTAGATTCAGTCTATGATACTGAACAATTTTTTCCAAGGAACATATTTCAAAATATGAAAAAAAAATTGTTCTTCCATACTAGTTGAGCGATCAGCTGATCTGAGTTTGTATGGAAAGCTAAAAAAAAATGTTATATTTCAATACATATTCCTTGATGGACTGAATCTATTAAAATAGTTTCAGTATCTTATGTTAGACCTTATAATGTATCTGATAAAGGAGTGCATTTTTCTTATAAATAAAACGGGACGAAATAAAATTGCAACCGGTGAAATCAACACCGCATGATGGAAAGAAATAAAATCGTCCTAGTTTTTAGTAACAATAAAATTTACTATAATAGGTACTTATTACTTGTATGTCTCTGATCCATAGTTGTATAGACCTAATCTAGACAACGTTAAAATACGTAATGATGAATATCCTAATGGAAACTCTAATAAAAATCAAGGACTTACAAATACTCCTTATCGTTTAGGAAGGTTAATTGAAGTAATTTCAATTACAATTCATATATACATTCAATTTTTTAGCTATCTCAGTATGACAAATGATTGACGTGATGATCACACATCATGATTAAAGCAAATTAAAACTCTGCAGGAATTAAAACGAGGCTCACTAGGCATCATGTTGGGGTGTCATTGAGCCCATATGCAATGCACCCCTCGCGTGCTGATAACAAACGTCACGGCCACTCGGCCCATTAAATCGCCTGTTCTTATCAAACAGAACCACACCCAATAATGAGCTCTACAATACAGACTTTAAAATCTAGAATTCTAGAGTATCATTTCGACTACGTTCGAAAACTTTTTTTATTCAATTTACTTGCATTTATGATAGCGTGCGATTTACACAATGCCGTTTTTGTATTTCAATATTAACCATACGCTGCACTAAATATGCAAGTATGCATCCCCGAGCATCGAATTAAAAGCAGTGATAACGTTTCTAATCAATCGTTGTGCTATATGGCTAGAAAATGGCGATGTTGCGTTGTCTTCGTGAAATGGAACATTTAAGAGAAAACGTTATTAGAAAAAAAAATAAGATTCCTCAATATAACCTAATCTCAATTACAAAAACGACGTTTCCCCTCTTCCATTTATAAAAAATACCAACCTTTGCTTAACTCAGTTTAACTAAACTAGCCAGGCGACCGAGTTTTATTCTGTTAGATACTTTTTTTATGAAAATCATTCACATTAGGTATAGTAAACGTTTGTATTTTATATGTATACTCGTATTTCGCCAATGGAGTTTGGCCAAAAAATTACAATTTTATGTATATCTTTATGTGAAAAGTAATTCTGATATTATACTGTCTGCTTTTGACAAGGATTAAAAGAATTAGCTAATGGTAGGTTGTGTTACAAGGTTCTTTGACTCCAGAGCGAAACGAAGGATTTCCCAGTTGAATCACGAGCGTAGGGAGTGATTCAATGGTGGAATCCTGAGTGAAGCGAGAGATTAATGTATATCGTCAGAGATAAAAATATTACCGTACCCGAGTAGCACACTTTAACTTTTTATCTCCATCTATGAGAAACTACCAAATACGAAACAAATATAAAGAAAAATTGAACACCTACAATATATAATCAGAGTTCAACCGACAGATATTAACCATTATTTGGTGTCGTTTTCATTCAATAAAAACATATATTCGTAGACAAATATTGCACTTTTAATAAAATTATACTAGTGTTTTTTTTTCATTCATCCATGTTGACGACGATATATTATGTATTACAAGTTTAAAAAATTACTATGTCTGTGCCAATAAATTGTCCCTATACGTATACGTATACGTACTTTTCAGTACCGAGAGAATCAGCAGTAACTTTAGCTCTAAATGTTTTGGGATAAAAACATTGTTTTTCGAGTAGGTGAGATAAAAAGATTGAAATAGTTGGAAACAACAAGGGGAGGCATTTACCCAACTATGTTCTAAACGGCTAGAAAAAAAAGGGATTTTTTCAACTCTACCTCGGCAAAAATGGGTTCATCCCCATTTTTACTAATTAAGCGAAAAAATTATTTTTACTCATTGGTATTTCTCCATCTTCAGTAGCTAAAAAACTCACTTCTTATAATCATATCTGATTTAATAAAACCCCATGTTTCTCCAACTCCATGTAAGCCAAAATACGCGCTTCCCATGCGATCTGCGGCTGCGACACGGTCTACTACGCTCAGTCACAATGCGATCCTCCTACTCGCGTTCCGTGGATAATGTATGAACTCGCTTTCATACCAATCGGACTTGAAATGGATAAATTTAACTATGAAATTGACAATCAATAAGGTTTAATAGACTGAAAATGAAACATCCCGGCATAATATAGCAAAACAGTTGGGAAGTTTGCGATTCTTTTACTACCAGAACAAAAGTTAGTGTTGTTATCTTACTTTTGTTGTTTCTAGATTCAGCTCTTAGTACTTAAATCAAATTATATAAGTAAAAATATAGGTATTTTACTTGTGTGATGAACGAGTAAAATATATAGGTGTTTATATAATAAAATGCCTTATAAGATATTTTAAACAATGAAGTAAGGTAAGCTCATCGTACTTCAACACAGTACCTACAGAACGTCGTCACTATTGTTTCAGACGCTAAAAATAAGATCTTAAATTAATGGGTGACTATATTCAGGTCAGAGCGGCCCTCCAAATCCCCGCTTGATAAGAACTGCTTTGTAGTAAGGGGCGCTTTAGTTGATAACCTAAGGTTGGCGGTCAAACTTCCTAAGCTTATTACGAGTAAATAATAAGTCCATTTCAAAATATACTTTTTACGGTGTGTTCTGTATACCTTGACAGTAAATTAGGCATGGACAAACATTTTATAATTTTTTTTTTGGATTGCAAAAACCGCGTCACGAAATAACGTACACTGTAAATTACGAGTGTTTGCTACTACGCGATACTGCCGAATTAGTAACTTTTGGGTTTGTTTTATTTGCTTTAAATAAATTACGGAAATAAAGATTTTTCAAATAAAGTTCAGGTATCAGTTAATGTTTACCTAACCTAAATTCGACATATATTTTGTTCAGTGGAAAGTTACCTAAAATTCAATTTTAGTATGAAAGTATGGGCATTAGTATTTACAATTCACTATTGTTCGGTGTATTTTTTCTAAATGTGATCGATTAATATATTTTGGTATAGAGGAAAAACAAAGATTATTACGAGGAGCTAAGTGGCCCGGTGGAAGTACGCATTACTAGCGCTTTCGCAAGTTAAGTGATATTGGGTGTGGTCTGGTCTTTGATGGCTGACCAATAATTTTATCCAGCAAGTTCAAATATTGATTTCGTTCGGTGTACAAGATTTTATTTTTATTGGACAAGCAGTTTTTTATTACAAAAAAATATTTTTATTTATAGTGCTAACCATAAATGACCATTGTGCACAAACACTCACGTACAGTCTCAACAGTAAATTCAAGAATTTATAAATATCGCCAAAGTTTATGACGAATTAAAGTGCAAACAGGATATTTCCATATATTTTCATTAAAAACTTAATACGATCAAAAAAATATAATTAATCGTAAATAGGGAAATACCCATATGTATGTAAAAAATTATTTAGAAGCAGTATCTTACTTACATTTTTTATTTAAAGTCAAATTCGTTCCATCCTTAAACTCACGAAAAATAATGCTCTTACCTATTTATTAAAATATCTTCAAATTAAAATAAAACTATTTCTTAATAGAAGAGGTACGTTGGTATCTCAAACATAAAAAGAAGACTTGATCGTAAAACCGCAACATTATAATTATTGTATTTAAAGTTTACGTTAAATAGATACACAGGCGTGTCTTTTGTACGTGACAATGTCAATTCTGTACGTCGCATACAGATTGAGAGTCTCATAACAAGGCAATGTTTTATGAAGTCTACTCCCAACCATGTGGTCAGGCTTAAGGTTGAGTATACCATATACTGGTGGTCACCGGGTTTTTACACCTACCATATTTTATTCAATCAGAGTACGAATATCACTCATCGCCGTACGTTTAGATTTTTTCTGTTGATAATAATAGTGGATTAGGTCGGCTTCTAGCTGTTTTAAATCGCAAAAGGACTGTAGTTAAAAAAATCGATATATAGGTAAGTAGTAAGGTGAGAAGGTATACTATGTATTACATTACTTATATGTAGGTCCTATAAAAAGTCAGTGTTTAACTAAAAATCTCTCGATATAATAAATATGAATTCAATGAAACAAATTTGAATAAAAAAAGTACTCAAGCTGTACGAAGCGTTTCAAAGTTGCTTTTTGCACAATGCGTCTTTCTGGCACAACAACACATAGCCTCAGATGGTATATTTATTGTCCTTACCTCTAATTTCTGAGATCTGAGCATCCAGATCCGAAAGTCCATTCATTCCACCGACTTGGGTGTGTAGTGTAATTATAATCTTTATGTTTATTGAGAATACGGAACTGTCGAAGAGTATTTATAGGTTCAAAGAATAACTAACTGACTGTGAGTATGCAGTAAGCTGATATAAGAATTCAATGCAAGGTTTGGTAATAATTTATATGATGAAGAATCCTTCATTAAAATCGCTCTTCCTTCCGTTCCTTCCATTCCTGTCGGTCTTTTGCCAGCCTTTTGACGTCTTGGTAATGGTAACTATACCTTCTAGTACATTTCTAGTATGTGAGTGTGCTAAGAATTTGGTAGAGTTTATCACATGGACATAATAAACATCCAATATTGCTTAGAAACGGTACTTGAAGCGGAATGCCAGGAATTGTGCTGAATTCACAAGCTCGCATATAAAACATGGGGATAAGTACATTTCCTTAGTGAACATTTTATGTGAATGAGCTTTACTTTTAATTCAGAAATAATCATGTCTGGCTAACTGGCAACTGGAGAAGATATTGATAAATATTGCATTTGAAATGAAACTCCAAAATATTTTGGTGAAGGTAATAGTTAGGAATAAAAGAATATTGTTTGTCCCATTCTGACTTGACTGCATATAAAATTAGGTTATACTACCTAAATACAATAACCCAATAAGAACCTGTTAATACACTGCATCTGAAATAGTCCTAAAGGGGCTCTGAAATGGGACAGTTAAGAATACAACCGTGAGGGAACGCGCTAAGATAAGAAGGACAGAATTATTTGCCTCGTTCTACGAATTAACTAACTAATGTACGTACCTGCATCTGAAACCACGAGTCGATGAACGCGCCACTGGGTGGAGCGCCCCAGTGGCCGCCGCCCGGGACAATCTGAAAGGTACAAACTCGCATGAAAATTTAGAAAAAGACCGAGTTACTAACTCGTTCCAGCTGCCTAAACATAACGAGGGATACGTCATAAATTGTCTTAACTCTTCTTATTATAAAAACAGGACTAACTTTGTTTCTAAGTTTAAACCATTATCCGCCCAAATCAAATTGACATTGACAGGTGAGATAGTGTGTGACACTAGATGTCAACTTGGTTTCGGCGGATAATGGATTTAAACCTAGTAACAAAGTTAGTCTGGGTTTTATAATAAGACGGAACGAGTTTAAACACATAACCGCGTTGCGGCGGCGGCGCCACGACGCTTTACAACGCGCCGCAATGCCAACGTTGCGGGGCGCAGAAACGCTTGGCACTCTTACTGTCCTTCCCAGTATCACGGAAGTCTACAGGTACCTACTCTTTCGTCTTTGTACAAAAAGATATAATCACAGATTACTAATAAGTTACCACAGTGCGTCTAATATATTGATGTCACTCATCAATCATCGCTTTTCATACAATTCCAATTGATTCCGACGATTACCGAGTGATATCAAGATATTAGACGCAGTGTACGTATAATAAAGACGCTTTAAATAAAAAAGACACGGTTAGCAAAACTGTTATAGATACAGGTTGCTAGAGAGCTAACCTATCGCTTCTACTTACAATATTTCCTCAAATCTGATGTTAGTTAGTGATACAGCTCTACTTCTAAGTATGATTAAAGTATCAGTTAGTTTTCATTGTCTATAAAATGTTTCTCTACGTAAGGACTTAACAACAAATGAGTCCTTTCCATTTAGTTACTAATCCATCTATAAATATTCAAAAATAGATTGGCTTCTTAAAAAATATTAAAAACTACTTTCATATATTGTTTTATGGGGAAGTTGTTTTTATGTCTTGTACTACGCCTTTCAAAGATTATTTCTCCCCGTCGTATTAATGATTGGTATTAGCACATTCGCAAGTACGTTGATAAAAATAAAGTATGTAAAATTAACTAGCGTTTCGGAATCGGAACGACCAACTAAAACACACGAATAATTCTCAGTCAGTTCACATTATTTTTATATTATCAGTGGCAGTGTCTACTTGCTTATGCATTATGCCTTGAAAATTATACTAAGATCGATTTCCTATCACAACGCAATATATGAATAATACAGTTTTACGACGGATTGCTAACAATAATTGTAATTTCGAGTGAAGAGGAAATGAAATGCGTCCAATAAACGTAATAATCCAATAACGTATAAAAATAAATAAATGTATCCAATAAACGTATTATTATATTATAACTATAGAAGAACGTACATTTTAACATTTTTCTTTGTTATTATGAATAATTAATAATATATTATTAATTATTCATAATAATTGTGGCGAGAATCTCAGATATATATATATAAAGGTAGTAAAGTTATTATTTAAGAATAATAGGTAAATGTTTACTACCACCCATTATCTTCAAAACAATTACTTCTAACATTTTCGAAATAAAAAATACAATTGATGCGGGGAAATTTCATTTAACGTCTTATTTATATTAATTCACAAATGAATAGTGCGGAAACGTCGGTGAGCCAGTTTGCACATATTTATGTAATCTATGTAAAATAATGTTGAGAGTCCAGCAAAAAAGTAATTTAGTTTTAAAACAAGACATTATTGGCACAGACGTAGAAAATATTTTAAACTTGGAATACATATCTACCATCATATCAACATAGATGAATGTAGGTAAACATTTTACAATTCTCTAAACGAAGATATAAGTTAAGATGATTCTATGTCTTTATATCTATTTAGAATGTAAATAGTTTATCTCACTAATATTGAAGCTTTTCTACGCACAATTGCGAAAAACGGCCACTATTGGCGTATGTGCGTAGAAAATCTTCACTCTTAACTGTAAACAGTAGTTCATATAATAGTTTGAAGGGTTATCTAGAGTCTGGTGAAGACAAAATTTTAAATGATATCTCCGTTTCCTATCAGATGATTTATTTAAAATGAGGGCAGCACTTGACCCCGGAAAATTATGTTTTTTTTTATGTTATAGAGCGGCAAACGAACAAGCGGGTTACCAGATTGTAAGTGATCACCGCTGCCCATGGACAACTGCAACACCAGGGGTGTAACAGAAGCTTTGCCGGCCTTTCAAGAAGATATAGACTCGTTTTTTTAAGGTTTCAATGTCGTATCTGTCCGGGAACACTGCTGTAGGAAGTTGATTCCACAGTTGGGTCGTACGTAGTTAAAAATTTATTTTAAAACGTACGGTTGATTGGCAACTATCCAAGTGGTGTGGATAAAATTTTAATTTCAGGCTGGTGGTGCGGTGGTGAAATTTTGCAGCTGGTATTAAGTCGAAAAATTATTTCAAGCATTCCTCATGATAAATGCGATAAAAAATGCACAAGGATGCAACATCCCTACGGAGAGCCAGAGGATAGAGACGTCCGACGAGAGTCACATCGTCGTTTATACGAGTTGCGCGATTTTGAATACGGTCAAAAGGTAAAAAAAATTGTAGGTCTATGGTCAAAAGGAAGAAGTTGGTATTTAGGATTTAGGTGCCCCGGCCCAGAGATGGGAGCAATATTCAGATATAGCTCGCAAAGGCTGCACGTGGACGGAGTTGCAGTTATTTATTTATTTGTATATTGTCGGTGATATGTGTGCATTTGTAATTGTAACTAAAGCACTTATGTGTTTTCTTCTTTTTTTATACAGGGTGTAACGAAATATACTGAAACTATTTTAAGGGTGAATTCAGTCCATGATACTGAACAACTTTCCCCAAGGAACATAATAGAAATATGAAAAATAATTTTTGACCTCCCATACCAGTTGACCGATCAGCTGCTCAGACTATGTATGAAAAGCATTAAAAAATATTCATCATATTTCGATACATGTTCCTTGGAGAAAGTTCTACAGTATCAAGGGCTGGAGTCACCTTTATAGTTTCAGTATATTGCGTTAAACGTTATATATTAGGGACAAATCACACTGATTGAGCTGGCCCCAAAGTAAGTTTTTAACTATTGTTATATTCGAGTTTAACTCTCCTTCACCTTTCGATACACACAAAGCGTATTTAGTTCCTAATAATTGACAAGGGCACAGATTCTGCGTTTGACAGGTGAAGGGTTTAACTTACTCTTGAAGCGCCATAATGCGCTTTCTACGCGATACTGTAATAGACACACAAACTTTCGTAATGTTTGTTTTAAATTTTTTTAAGTTTATTTTCGCGTTTATAAAATCCACTACGCGGATTTAAAAACGTATTACGAATAAAGATTAAAGGCAGGACAGAAAGACCAACACCGACTAAATGCCTGGGTGAACTCGTATCATCGAGAAGTTTATCTCATACTCCACTGACAAGAAGCACTTAAAAATAAAAAGAAGATATCACCATGCTTTGAATAATTATATGTGATGTACATAGTCCTCCATGTCGATGTCAACAAGAGCGACCTCAGACAAGAATCCTTGGTTGGTAGCACTGTTTCTACTGTAATCCCCTAGCTAGACCAAATTTAGTTTAAATAAATAAAAAGAGAAGATACATGAACGACGAAGCTTTTGCATCAACTTATAGCACACGCTTATCCGACGGGCTTTCTGTTAGTGATCTTACAGGACGTATCATAATAGCTTAAGTCCAAAAGTCCACATTTTAACTATTGATATGACTAAAAGCTTTCGTTTGATATCAGTCGGACAAGTGTAAAAAGGGATTCTCTGAATCATACTTAATTAGTTGTAAGTACGAGTAGTATATTTATAATTAACTTTTTCCTTGGAACATGAAGAGCCTTTTCTATATGATTTTATTTTTTATTCATATTGTTTTACGCCTTATTTAATTATTCTAAAGTAGGCTCCCATAAAATTCAAGCAATGCAGTTAATAGCAATCAGTTTTGTAAAATTGATGTGAATTTAACTAACAAGCGATGATAAATTTAAATGGTGCCTGGCCTCACCTCCTAAAGTGTAATAAATATCTAAATTTTTCAATAATTTTATATAAATGTATTATTTTTTTTACGGAAATGGAACAAAAAGATAATTATTGCTACAAGGGATACAGGTAATATATTACTTAGAAGGCGAAGGCGCTACTTAAAATTCAGAGTAAAACGTAAAACTCCTACCCTCATATTCATAAAAAAATAATAACCATTTGCTAAACCTGTTTTAGTTAAAACATGTTTTGTCTCTTTCCCTCTTTTCAATATTTGCCATTGCAAGAACGAGACAAAACATATTTTAACTAAAGTAGGTTTAGCAAACGTTTGTAATTTTTTATGAATAAGTGGGCTAAAGTGTAATAAATATCTTAATTTTTTAATAATTTTATATAAATGTATTATTTTATTTACGGAAATGGAACAAAAAGATAATTATTGTTAATGACAATCAACAACAAACGTCGTTAGACTTGTTTGAAAGCGTTGATGTCTTTTCCTCTGCGAAATGTCGTTGCAGTATTTTTATCGTTCTTTTATTTATAGTGACTTGATTTACGCTTAATTTTATATATAATAAAACTTAAAAATATAAATAAAGTATTTGACTAATATATTCTGAAAAAGTAAAAGCTTTATACTGGTAAAGTGGAGGAAAGGCTGCGTAAATATATTTGTACGCAAAAACGCGCGGCGGCCGTCGCGTCCCGCCTCCGCCTGCGCCTTGCCTACTTTCAGTGTACCTACCAGATGTAAACAATAGTAAAACAAGTGAAATAATATTGATATCACTACCAATATAAATATAAATAAGATAAGAACCTTGTTGTCTTCGAATGTGATGTAATATATATGTATTTACACTTGATATTGTTTTATTAGTTTCTTACAACGAAGTACCTATTTAAATATATTTTATGTCAGTAAAATATGGATTTCAATAGAGCATTTAAATAAGTTTGTATTTTTAAACTTTCGACTAAACACATTTCTTTTACTTAAGTACTTAATTTATTTAACAGGACAAGTTATCTCAGTTTGCTAAACATATAAGCATATAAACCCTAAAATATTCATTTTATTATTGTTATAAGAGGGAAAGATATCATAAAATAATACGTTTATATGTTGACAAAATCTAGTCTTCGTACAAATTTTGATCCATTTTACTTTAAAGGATTTGGTTTTAAACGGAACTCAAATATGAGAAGTCCACCGATAGATCGCAAAGTGAGCTGAACACCAACCGCATCGCTTATCTGGACTGGCACCATTTAGCACCAGGGCAAGAATCCGAGGGCACTTAAAAATCACAGTCGTAACACTTGCGACAATTTGCAACAATATGGGCACTGGGGTGGTGGTAGACACGGGCGGTGCTGCGGCGTACCTGGTCGCCCACAAGGTCCTCGGCAGCTGAGATCGCACAGCAGGCCTCCATTCCCGGCTTGGCCGGGTGCCGTACACTGGCCGCGGCTGGCGTGGCGTGCGATGGAGCCCTGCACGGTACGCGTGCGCGCACCCACTGCGCGACACCGACTGTGCGTGATACCAGCGGCACCGCCTCGCGACCTCTTTGCGGGGTTGCAATGAAAGTGATTACGAGTACCTACCAGCGCTGATACTGATAACGAGGGTTTCCGTTTTCTTTGTATGGTGCACCGTGTTTTCTTTACCGATTTAAACTTACAAGAGTGGATCGCGTTTGCGATATTAATTGGAAGGAGTCAGTGCAACTAATAAAGTGTCATTGAGTACCTTTATCTATATTGGAAAATCTGGCTCATGATGTTGGCCGAAAAAATATAAACCAAAAAATATTTCTTTTATTTCTCATATTTTATATTTAATGTCTAACAAAATATACTGAAACTTTTTTAAGTGTGAATTCAGTCCGTGATACTTAACAACGTTCTCCAAGGAAAAGGCCCACGCGGAACATTTTTGATAATCTCTCGGGAACCTCACATTTTCCCGTGATAAAAAGTAAAGTAATAAGCTATCTACACTACATGTCATATTTCATTCCAATCCGTACAGCCGTTTTTCCGTGAAAGAGTAACAAACATCCATGCATACATACAAACTCTCTCGTTTATAACATTATTAGTAATTAGTATTAGTATAGTATATTAGTAAGATGGAAAATATATTTTTTTGCTTTCTAAAAAGACTCGGATCAGCTGAACGGTGCCAAATAGATTATGCTACACGGGATACAGGTAATATTTCGAAGGCGAGGGCGCTACTTAAAATTCAAAATAAAAATAAGGATTTCACCGTTTTATCACGAGCGTATTATTTATTAATCATGAATATCGCCCGAGATAAAAATATTACCGTACCCGAGTAGCGAGCACACTCTACTTTTATCTCCATCTATGAGAAAAACTAGCAAATACAAAACAAACTATAAAGAAAAGTAGAACATCTGCAATACATAATCACATAATCAGAGTTTAACCGACAGATACTAACTTATATTTGGTGTCGTTTTCATTCAATAAATACTTATAGATATTTTCTCGAAGAGCACCAACTTCTGATAAAATGTTCACTCAGAACTTTGTTTGCGTGGTCCTTTCTATCTTTTTATATTTATAAGTAAACTTGATATTCACTCTTGGCTTGTACTTACCAAAAAGTATTCAAATAGAAATAATTATAATTTGAATACAATATAATCTAAAACTTCTGTAATTACTTTGAATTCAAGACAAAAATTGCGCCTTTTTAAATTATAATTGTTTTGTTTTCCGAAGCGAAGAAAATAAAAAGGTTTACCTACATTCATCCATGTTGACGACGATTATGTATTCCTTTATAAATATTTCAAGGATTCAAATGTTTTTTCAGTTAATTAGACCTTTACAGGCACTTTTACACGTCAATAAATATAACTTACGTTACGTGTAAAGTATATTAATAATTAATTTATTTTTAAAGAAATGCTACCGATACCAGCGCTTCGTAACGACCAATGCTGAACCAAGAAGAAACACCGAAAGAAACTCATTTTCACAGTATTGGTCGCCTACTCGGCAGAAGGGCTTTGTCATATTATTATTGTTGACTTTTAATTATAACATGCAATGCTTGCGAACAAGTAAACAAACATAAATTACGTAATAAAAGAGATATTTCAGAGAATGAAATAGTAGATTATTAACCAAGGGGTTAAAGCAGTGTCTTCTGTCGCGGGTGACAACTTAAATCGCGAGCGCAACGAAGGATTCGAGGTTTACTCCCGAGCGGAGCGAGGGTGTTAAATACTTAAACCACGAGCGAAGCGAGGGATTTAGGACGAGTCCAGAGTGCGAAGGATTTAAGTTCACCCAAGACTAAGACAGCTTTATCACCGAGGAAAATACTCTACTTTTCGTACCATTTGTGAAAAAATAAAGACAAATAATAACTAGAGCATTTATTGAAGATATATAATACTTTAATTAATTTTTATCCAGTTACACAAAAAGATACAAAATGTTTTACGCTGTAAATAAATATAGGTACGCAGAAAACTTGGCTGTATGTGTGAGACGCAAATGACCCTTTGCTTTTACTTTTTGGAAAACTAAACACCTGGTGTAAACAAACAATGACGTGATTTGATTTAAAATTTTATGAAATTTAAGTGGTTTTGTGGATTTTGCAGTTACATGTTGTCGATTCAAAATCGTTATTTTTTTACGCTTAGCAATATAGAAATGATTTGAGTTCAGTATAAATTTCGGTAAGTATTCCAAACTTAAACCACATTCTCCCTCTAGAGGATGAATGAAATTCAGTACAACTTTCTTTCCCTATTTTCATTCTTGGCTAGAGGCTGAATGAAATTCAGTACATTTTTTCTTTCCCTGTTTTTAACAGATTAAAAATGACTATTGTTATGTTCGCTTTTTGTGCCATAGAATTTGCCTTTTTTGAGCAAGTGGTACGAAACAGTAGATTGTGCTACAAGGGGCTAAGGTAATATTTTGAAGGCGAGGGCGCTACTTTGAATCCATAGCGAAACGAAGGATTCCACAGTTGAATCACGAGCGGAGCGAGTGATTATACGGTGGAATCCTGAGTGTAGCGAGGTATTCATGTATATCGCCCGAGAAAAATATTACCGTACCCGAGTAGCACACTCTACTTTTCATCTCCATCTATGAGAAAAACTAGCACATACAAAACAAAATATAAAGAACAGTAGAACACCTACTGTTCTCGTGACTTTAACCGACAATTTAATACTAACCTTTGTTTGGTGTCGTTTTCATACAATAAATACTTAGAAATATTTTTTAGCTGACCACCTACTTAAGATAAAATGTTCACTCATAACTTTGTTTGCGTGGTCCTTCATATCTTTTTATTTTTATACGTAAACTTGATAACTATTCACTATTTGCTTAAACTTACGAAAAAGTATTCACATTTATATAAATAATAACATTTCAATACAAATAACCTAAAACTTCTGCAATTACTTGAATCAAAGGGAAAAAATGCGCTTTTTTATTATACTTATTTCTTTTTCCGAAGCAAAGAACATTAAAAATTTTAACCTACATTCATCCATGTTGAAGACGATATGTATTCCAAATTTAAAAAATCACGAAGTCTGAGCCAATTATTTTTTATTTTAAAACAAAATTCTTCTTTTTTTCTGCTGGACTGTCAACATTATTTTTGATTATACATAGATTAAACTCGTGTTCTGTTTTCAACTTGGTTTTAATCCCTAGAAATCTTTTTTTTTTCTCGTTTTAGTCCCAAGAGAATAACCATAACTTTAGCTCCAAATGTTTTGGGATGATGACATCGTTTTTTGAGTAGATGAGGTGAAAAAATATTTTTCATCTCATCTACTCGAAAAACGATGTTTTGATCCCAAAACATTTGGAGCTAAAGTCACTGCTTATTTTCATTTTCATTTACCCCGAAACTTCTAAATAATCTAGGCATAAAAAATAAAAAAATCTGATCCATATATTATATACTGAGTAGTTTTGAAAGAATCAATATTTTTTTACAAAAACTTATAGAGTATAAAATAGTATCTTTAGAATTTTATTTCATTTAGTTTTAATGCTTCCTCTTTCTTTCTTATCGAGTATGTTATGATCATAACAACTCGTGTCAGATTTCGGAGCTGCGTACAGGCATCTGGCATAGCTTAATGATTGTCATCTAGGAACAATAATTTATTATTATTACACAGGAGTAAAGAAAAACGTAGTAAGGAAACTTGGACACTATGCAAGTTTCCTTACTATGTTTTTCTTCAACGAAAGCAAGTGGACAATCTCAGACGTACCCGTACCGTCGCTCTTGGTTTGGACCAAGAGCGACGGTAAGGCTCGTGCCTCACAGACGCAGAGCCAGTCTCTAAACCGCTTAGCCGCTTCGCGTTTGTTGTACTTACTATTTTTTCCATATTCAGCTGTCAATTGTTTGACAATGTTGTTTCCTATCGTGAAGGAAATAAACACTGAACATATTCTGAAGCTCTAAGTTATTTAATTCTATTGTCTAGAAAAACCAACACATGTTATATAATAAATACAAAGGTAAATGGTACTACTGCGAACTTAGCAGCAGCAATGGTACTAGTGAGAATGAACTGTAACTAGCAGTGAATTGCCACATAAAAATGATAAACGAGTAAGTGCTAAGCGAGCCTTTTTATTTTCTCATTAGTCCTGATCCCTGGCTCGATGCACTTGCGTCTGCGCAGAGAGCTGCAGGGCGCCCCGCGCTGCAGTGAAAGTGGTACATAGCGATGCAAAACGCGGAGCCTACGGAAGAGGACAGACAAGAGTTCGGTAGCCCAACGGGGATGAATTTTACAAATTCAGTGTAGCAATCATATCTTCTTTACAGCTTATGATCAGTTAGTTCACTACGCGAGTAAAGTCTTCTCTCAATAAAGATATGATTTACCCATACTGACTATGCTGTACAGGCGGGTTTGTGATCACAGTAAATGGCATAAAATTGTTGCTCAGAGCACGCTACTATCCATTCTCTCTTACCTATACCTTCCTTAATCGCCTCTTAAGACACTCTCAGGAGAGAAAAAGGAACATACTTAACAAAATTATATAAGAATTAGAACATTTTCAGCTTTTCTAAGCTTTGGCGGGGATATGCTGGTGCTTGTTTACAGTAGACGATACACGTCAGCTTCCTATCAGGTGTTTGAATAAGTAAAACTGGTGTCAGATTTTTCGAACTGCCTAAAGGCATCCTTTTTTTTACATGTGGGTAAATCATCGGCATGCAAAATGTTTTACCAGGTGAATATCATTATACTTTTATATTGATGTGATTAAGTTACCTAATTTATATTGATAAATTTGTAATGTTTCGTGAGAGTGAACATGAGTTCACAAATTATATATATGTCGCAGTAAGATAGAAAAGACCGTAATATAATTACCGTAACCGTAACATAGATATACGAAATGGATTCATTACTATCTTTCTAGGAATATAATTATAACGATTGAGTTTTAGTGATATAATCATATTACTAGATCAAGTTTAGTGAAATAATTGTAGGAGTGTAGTGCGGGATGCAGCGGAGGCGGCGGCAGGGGCTTCGGGGAGTTCGTTCACCCCGCATGTCGCCCGCCCCCAGTCAGTCGTTCGGCATCAGTTGTACGGTGTTCACGACTACATTTTCGTCCATATTCATAAAATTTTCGCTGCTTTTTCTTTAATATCGTTAAATTTAAGTTCTTCTAGCTATGGATAATGATGAAGAAAATAGTTCAAGACGACAATTCGAACAGAAACTACTTATATTATGCAACGAGAGGAACAAAAAACCGGAGTGGACGCGGAAGAGAATAAGAGAAGTTATAAATTATATTGAAGAGAATGAAGCAGCGCCTCGGCTTAACGTGAAGAGAAACCCTAACCACCATTTCTACGCAAACCATTATGACGTAATGCAGGTATCAGGACAAAAGTATTGAGTTTTGAAACCAAAATCTGCTACTGACGCTAATATAAAAATTTTGGCCTCTGAAGAATATTATGACGCTCTGTCAAGAATTCACAAAAGCACAGGACATGGTGGTCGCGACAAAATGTTGCATACTTAAAAGTCTCAGTATTTTATACCTACGCCGGTGGTTGTCAGTTTCGTTAAACAGTGCGTCACGTGCCAAAGTAAGAAGTCGTTTCCGAAGAAAGGTACACGTTGCGGCACGTAAGTTTAGCGCTGAGCGACATGTGGAGGGGATACTGCGCACGGGTACGGTATTAATTTTTTGACTTCTGCGCAGGCAAGGTTAGTGCTAGAGTTTCGTGCCGCTACCTGTATTGTTGTGCGCCCTATACTTTCGAATTCATTTAACAACAGAGGGCATGTTGATTTAATAGACCTTCAATCAACACCAGATAGAGAATATAAATCAATACTTTATTACCAAGACCACACAACAAAGTTCTCATTTCTTCGACCTTTAACATCCAAACGCGCAGCAGAGGTTGCATTTGAATTATTAAAAATAGTTTTGGACATTGGATGTCCTGAGATACTGCAGAGTGACAACGGCCGAGAATTTACAGCGTCTATTATAAAGGAATTGGTCGAAATGTGGCCAAGCTGTAAAATTATTAACAGTAGACCTAGACATCCAGCTAGTCAGGGATCTGTAGAGCGAGCAAACCAAGACGTAGAGAACATGCTACAGGCTTGGCTACATGATAATAATTCTACTGATTGGTCGATTGGAATACGCTTTGTACAGTATCAAAAAAACTGCTCTTTTCACCGAACTATAAAAAGAACACCATACAAAGCTCTTTTTGGAGTGGATCCCCAAATTGGTTTGTCGTTACAGTTGCCTGCCGATTGACTTAGTAGACTAAGAACTGAACAAGACCTCGAGAAGTTAATAAATGAACAATCATCTTCAGCGGAAACACCTGCAGATAATGAAAAATTACCTATTGAGTCTATAAGCTTACAGCAGCTGCAAAAAACTGTAATCGCGACTTGCCTGTTGATTGTGGAAGCTGGCAGCAACCATCATGTTCATCAACAGTGGTAGCGCCTATAGAAAACTGCGACCTTGATTTGCGTGCTGGGTCTGTTAACTTGGATCAAGGGACATGTTTATCTACAGTGGTAGCGCCTACATCAACCTGCAACAGTGACTTGCCTCCTGTTGAGTCATCGGCAGTGCCTCTAGAAAGCAGACATTCGGAAGAACCAATTTTATTTGCATGTGCAATGTTCACGTAATTTGTGGAACATCGTGTGATAAATGGTACGGGTCGCAGTTATTATGTTGTTTGTGCAGTAGCGAAAAAATTATTCAGGACCAAAGAAATAAAGCTGCCGAAAACTTGAAAATAGCAGCCCAAAAAATGAAAACGCACTCATCAAACAAATTTCCAGATATTGACGTTGGATCTTCAGTTTTGATAGAGATTCCAAAGGTAGATCGCGGCCCATTGGATCAAAAAAATGTACTGGGAAAAGTTTTAGAAAAGCGAAATGAAAATTGGAACTTCAATTGGTATTCTGAAAGATTGGTTACCCAGAAATGCAATACAGCTTACAAATGTTACTTTGAATGATCCTATACCAAATGAAGAGTTGTCGCTGCGAGAAATATGCCAAAAGTTATCGCTGTTTGGTGGCCAAGGTTATTTTAAATGTTCCTGTAAAAAATCGAAAACGCAATGTTCTACTAAAAGGTGCGCTTGTAAGAAGCATTCAGTACTCTGTAATTCTAGATGTCATGATTCGGCGTCTTGTAAAAACAAAAATTAAAAAAATATTGTTAAATTTAGAAGATTGTCTAATAACTGTTCTTTTTAATTTTTTCAGTGTTTCACATGTACCAAGTTTTTTGAGTATTCTTTATTGAAATTGTTTGTTATTGCTTAACAACAAAATACGATCGTTTTTTGATTTATTAATAATTGTACTTCATTACTTTTTTGTGTTACTCGTGTCTCCACGTCTCTGGCTTCTACAGTTCGTGAAGATCTAATTCTCTTGGGGTTTGGTTGGAGCAAAGAAAATAGTGGCTCGCCTCTTACAATTTCCTTTATTCGTCTCCGAGTACATACATTCGCTGAGTAAAGTACAGTGTTCGGCACACTAGTGCCATCTTTCTAAATATGTATGAACTAAAGTAGTATACTTGTGGAGGTTGGAAAAGTGTTTGCTAAGCGAGCCGCGTGTTAGTGTAGGCACAACGCCTATACTAAATGAATATCGTAATATTTATATTAAAATTGATAAATGTGTTTTAGGCACCTCCACGTTTACGTATTTTTTGTTTTTGGTGTTTTACACCACAGAGAAAAATAAATGAACTAAATTATAATTATTTCTTAGTCTTGGTCAGTCAACTTAAAGGGCTGATACGTCAAGTTGTTAAATTATAGTTTAATTTACTATCGGCCTAGGCATCTATTTGGATGCCTTATTATTGGATAACAGGGTATTAAATTTTATACTTACATCGTAATAATTTAGCATAATAATTTCACAGCTTTTAAACATTTTATATTTATTTACTAAAGACTTTATTGTACCAAAGCAAAAATATACTTTTCATCTAACTATTCATTAAACTATGTATGCCATTAATTGACGCGTCTGAGTTAGAAATTAGTGAAAAATGTATAAATAGCGAAAATAGCTGTTGCTACTCAAAGAATTGTTCAAAATTCTTAGTATTTTTTTACTAAAAATGAAGCCAAATAAAGTTTAGTAACTGCCTGTTAAACTCTGGTTAGGTACGAGTATATGTATGTATAGGTGTTCTACTTAGATAAACATATTTGCTAATTGTATAACTATTTGCAAATTTTTTATAGATGGAAATGAAAGTAGATTACATTACTGGATTACACGGACAAAAGATAAATTTTTACTTCTGGCGATACACACGAATCCCGTGTTTCAATCGGGATATTCGGGATCTTTCAACTATCTCAAACTGAACTCACTTTAAAATGTATTACTCAACAAATACCGTAATAGGGAAGAACTGTATTTGTGAGCTCTATAGTTTGCGCTGGTGTCTGGGTGTTGCTGCGCACACGCATTGTTTGTGGTCGGCTTTAAAGACCACTTTCATAGTCAGATCAAAGTATTACCTGTGAAATATATATGTGAAGTATACTACAGTCAATCCTTTAAGTAATGATTAAGCCAGTTAATTTTAACAACTTTTCTATGGTAAGAAATCTGTGAGCTCGAATTTTCTTTTACATAACTATTCAGCTGACTGGAAATGATTTTATTTACAGTCCCAGCATCCCAGCTTTAATCTCATAATAGAGAATAAAAATAGATTATGTACACCATACATTTACACTAGCACTAGGTATTTCTAAGCCCCGCGGAAAAATAGGGTTTTACGCTAATGTCTGTCAGTCTGTCGGCCTGTCGGTCTGTCGGTCTGTCGGTCTGTCGGTCTGTCGGTCTGTCGGCCTGTCGGTCTGTCGGTCTGTCGGCCTGTCGGTCTGTCGGCCTGTCGGTCTGACGGTCTGTCGGTCTGTCGGCCTGTCGGTCTGTCGGTCTGTCGGTCTGTCGGTCTGTCGGTCTGTCGGCCTGTCAGTCTGTCGGTCTGTCGGCCTGTCGGTCTGTCGGCCTGTCGGTCTGTCGGTCTGTCGGCCTGTCGGTCTGTCGGCCTGTCGGTCTGTCGGCCTGTCGGTCTGTCGGCCTGTCGGTCTGTCGGTCTGTCGGTCTGTCGGTCTGTCGGTCTGTCGGTCTGTCGGTCTGTCGGTCTGTCGGTCTGTTGGTCTGTCGGCCTGTCGGCCTGTCGGTCTGTCGGTCTGTCGGTCTGTCGGTCTGTCGGTCTGTCGGCCTGTCGGTCTGTCGGCCTGTCGGTCTGTCGGTCTGTCGGTCTGTCGGTCTGTCGGTCTGTCGGCCTGTCGGCCTGTCGGCCTGTCGGCCTGTCGCACTGTCGGTCTGTCGGTCTGTCTGTCTATCAGTCTCTCAGTCTGTCGGTCTGTCGGTCTGTCTGTCTATCAGTCTCTCAGTCTGTCAGTCGGCCTGTCGGCCTGTCGGTCTGTCGGTCTGTCTGTCTATCAGTCTCTCAGTCTGTCGGTCTGTCGATCTGTCTGTCTATCAGTCTCTCAGTCTGTCAGTCTGTCTGTCTGTAGCATCGTAGCACAACGGATAGACCGATTTCGATGCGATTTTTTTCGTGAAAGCCAATAATGATTATACAATGTTTGATGAAAATCATTAGAGCCGTTTAAAAGTTATTGGAGATTAACGCTTGAAATTCAGGGCTCTTTCTAGCAAATAATAGATGGCGCTACGGATGTCTATCAAAATCCTATCAGTAGTTCCGCTCCTCATCACTAGATGATGTTCTTGACAATCGGTTTATTTTTTAATTTGCTAGCAAATAAACTATTTTGTGTGTGTACTGGGTGTACACATAAAATATTTCTTTTGTTGGTAAATTCAGTTGTTTGTCTCAAAGATCTCGTCCCTTTTACATCTGTCCAATGTCAATACATATAATAAAATTGAACCGCTCGCTGTCTGTACATGGAAGATTAATGGGAAAAAATATTGTTGGGGGGATTTATCAAATGGAACACAAAACAATAATTATTATAATTTTTGTCTGTTAGTCAGTATATCTGTGCGTTTGTTGCCGCTAAACTCAAACGGCTGCATTGATTCGGTCGCGGTTTTCACTAATGTATTGTTCATAAGCTTCACTTAAAATGGAGCGTCTGTTTTTTTTTTATCCTTTCATTAATAAAATAGTACTTAATTATATCAATTTAACGAATCAGGTCAAACATTTTGATTAAAAAATTGCTATAAAATATGTAACTGTTCCGTTGCTTTGGCTAAAACTTTTTTTATAAAATGATGATTGAAAGTTAATAAAACCGGCCAAGTGCAAGTCGGACTCGCGCACGAAGGATTCCGTTCCATTAGCTATAAAAATGACGTTTGTTGTATGAAGCCCCACTTTAATATTAATTATTTTTTAATTTTGTTTTAAATATTTGTTGTTATAGCGGCAATAGAAAAAGATCATCTATCAAAGGTTAAACTATCTAGCTATTACGGTTCATGAGATACAGTCTGATGAGAGACAGATATACGGACGGACTAATAGAAGGACAGTGGATTCTTAGTAATAGGGTCCCGTTTTTGGGTCAATATTGGTATCCCATTTTTTTATATTTCTAATATAGAGATGGCGTACAAACTTTTTCATTAATCTGAATTTAGTATAGTCTATTTAATTTTCGCTTAATTTTTTTACACCGTATATTTATTTCCCAAAATTTTCATTGATTCTAACTTCTAATATTCTTAATACCTAATTGAAATTTCGCAAAAAACGAAAACGCACTAAGCTGTTCCGCCTAATATAAAATCATTTTCGTGCAGCAAAATAACTTCACAAACGATTGCTATTTATTTGTTACGGGTTGATTTTATAACTAGGATGGTAATATTTGGCATATCAATTTAAAGCATAACTATTACAAATCAAATACATTTTGTGAGTAGGTATATATGTTGTGCGGCTTGGGGTGGCCCAAGGCCCACCCCGCCGCAACCTGAACCTAACTATAGCGCTTTGTCATAAGATTATATAATGTTTCTTTTTACAAAAAATACATCATACACACAAATTACTTTTTGTGTGTATGCGCCATGGGGTGGCCTAAGGCCATAAAATTTTTATATGTTTGTTGTTCCAAAAAATACATCAAACACACAAATTACTTTTTGTGTGTATTTATGTTGTGGCCCTTCCACCTGAAGCCGCACAACATAAATAACATCGCAACTTGAACCGATCTATAGCACTTTGTCACAAGATTTTTATTTTTCCCAAACCAGCATGGAAGAACCTAAAAGCGCGGTGAGTGCCGTGCTGCCTCGTACTCATTGACTATGAGAAGTCTTGCGATTTAGATTTAGGTTATGATTAGGTTAGGTTAGGCTGCACACTGACAGACTGACCAGGGGGCGGAAGACTGCGACGACGACCTTTCGCTGTCGAGTGTGGTCCGTCACATGGTCGACAGAGAAACGTCCTGGACAACAGTGTAGGTATTTGCGAAGAGCGTCATGTCCCGCAAAGAGGCGGCGGAGAGAGACCGAAGGCAACAATCGACCTGGCCATCCACCCCAGCGCACAGGGCGTAGGAGGCGGGCCAATGACCTGCAACTGCTGCCTCCATAACGTGGGCCAGTCGGGCGATGGAAACTGGATGGACAAATACGGTCCTCCCGGTTGAAAGGCACGTTTATGATAACTCGCGCTTTTACCCTAACGGGTACAATTTTTCTTCAGCCTGATTCGTTTTCTCACGTTAAAAAAAGGTTTCACCCGGCTTCCCGTGGCTGGGTGGACGAGATGGCAGGTCTCTTCCACACGGAAAAATAAAGGTTAGGTTAGGTTAGGGGCTTTTGAAACACTCATGCCAAGACTACAAAGGACTGTGGCCTCCTTCCACAAAGATGAGTTGCTGTTCTCCACGGTGATACTCGTAGTACTTCGAAGACGTACTAAAGGTACTTACATAATATAGGTACGTAGTATAGGCAGCACTCCGCTGAAGAGAGTTACAACAGTGCTGTGGAAATTCCCACCGAAAGACGGAGGGTGAATGAAATACTAGCAAAGTCACTGCCTATTGCATATGGATTCAGTTTTTGAGAAACCCACGCCGCAATAGTAACATTCGGTTAAAGTGTTTACATTTTGTTTGCAATGTTAAAATTCCGGTTGACTTAGACCACACAAAGAGCTAGGTATATAGGTATTAGAAAGCTTTAGTTTGGCATGGGTATGTAATATTATGTATATAATCACATAAGTTTTGAAAAAAAAATTGTTCGGGTTTCTCCCATATATGTAAAGTGAATTTATTTTTTCTTTGCCATTGTCGTAAGACCCAAAGGCCACGCTTGGCGTGATGCAGGACGCTAAGATGATAAAGAATCAAAATAGTGATGGGTTGCTAGCCGCATCACCTATTAACATGATTCAAGTCTCACCCATTCTCTCGAACTATTTTTATGATCTGCGTGGGAAGAGAAGCAGCGGCTACATTCTTAGATTTTTTCTTTTCTCCAAGACCAGCATAGAAGACAAATGTCTACGTAAAATGATAAAGTACTAAGGTAAGTTATATTTTATGTAAAATATTTTCATATCTACAGAACCTTACTACGAACGCCTTGGGAACCATACGCAACAGATCGTTTAAAGCATTGGTAGGTAAGATTAGTTACCAAAAACAGCTAGGCGTTAAAGAAAACGAGTGAAAGCTTTATATCTAGTAATTTACCAAGCAGTTTCCACTTGCTGTCAAATAGAGCGTATACTTAACTTTATTGTTTAAAGTCATACATAGTTCCTTTTTAAGGTAAAAACTATTGAATGAAAGGAGTTCTCAGCGTCTACTTATTTGGACAGTCAGGCATTTATATGAATATGTAGAAAATGTTTGTACCTTTGTTCAACATGAATTCGAGTTTCTTCGGAGTCTTTTTCTGTAGTTTCGATAATACCAGGCATACATGAACATTTATCCATACATACGACATACATATGTACATACCTATATAGCGATGAAAATCATAGTCCTCCTTTTGGCTTCGCCGTGGTCGGGTAGAAATAGCATGTAGGAAATTTTGAGTGATAATAACCCATGTGATAACCCATCGGAGTGATTTTTTGTATACATAGGTATTGTAATGCTAAGTGTGTTTGGTTATACATTTTATTGCTGAATGATTCCTTAAAAAGGAAATAAGATGTCCATGAGGTTATTAGTACCTATTATGATATCTTGGCACACGAGATGCTGTTTCTGCAACGGCGACTTCTGATCCATTTAACAGGAAACACATAAACATATATCCATAAATACATACATGTATTGTATGTTATCAAATCGTGGAAACAAAATCATAAAACTACTTTTGGCTTCGCCCACGTCAGGTAAAAATAGCAACAACCCCACTCAGTCATGTTTTATAATTACATTATATTACTAGGTGAAACCCATTGCATTACCCGCGTGGTAAAAGTTTTGACAAGCAACCGCACATTTTTCCGTTGTTCAGCCAGCGTTTTGTGCTGTATTTCAAATACAATTCATCCTATAATATACCCTCTCAAAGAAAGAATATTCATAACAAAATGACAGTTAACTTTTGTTTCAAACCTAAAGCACATATATATTGATTTACATTTATAACTTAAAACAAGTAACTATTAAAAAAACAAGCTTTTATCTAAAACAATCAACTTAAAAGTTTAAAGTGCGCTTAAAGAGGAATCAAACAAGCGAAACCCTAACTCGAAGGGGATGCATATCCTTTCATTACAGAATTCCTGTTGCCACCTTCCGGCTCCATCATCAGATCAGCTTGCATTGTCACGCCATATATCGTTTGCGCGAAAAATTTCAGCTCAGTCGGAAATCGGGAAGGGGGTCAAATTTATTTTACATACAAGATTTGATTACAGACACAGACAGACAGAAAACGGGACAGGTGAATCTAAATAAAAGCTTGTGAAATAACAAATTTTCATACAAACTTTCACCCCCTATTCTTTTTTTTTTATGTTGCATGGAACTTGGTCAACTGCGAAATTGACCAAGTTCCATCCAAACTTTCAACACTCATTTGGTATAAAGGGAGATGAATTTCTAAAAATTCCTTTTTCTTCATTTAAGGTTTCTTCATTTAAGACTTTTTCCCCAACCTTTTATTAACATTTTTGCACAAACGGTGCAAAAATGTTAATAAAAGGTTGGGGAAAAAGTCTTTTCGCATTTTATATGACAATTCAAAACATTTTTTAATATAGTTTATTTACATTTAACTAAACAATGTAGGTACCATTTTGTTCGACATAATCCCATTGCTATAGAAATTTTGGGACTTCTGATCAAAAAACTGCGTCAAGTAGTTTTGGCAGTCCTCTCTTGATGTTAACCTGACACTGCCTAAAGAATTCTGAAGAGACTGAAACAGGTGGAAATCTGAAGGTGCCAGGTCAGGACTATACGGCGGATGCGTTATCATGATGAAAAACCACACCCCTTCTGTTGATTAATTTCGGCCGGTTTCTCTCAACTTCTTGCTTTAATCTTATCAGTTGTTCGCAGTAGAGTTCTAAATAGATGGTCCTGCCTGATGGTAACAGCTCATAATGAATAATGCCCTTCCAATCCCACCACACACACAGCATCACCTTGTTGCGAGTTAACCAGGGTTTCGCCACAGTCTGTGAAGCCTTTGGCCGGCCTTTGACCATGACCTTTGCCGCACGTTCTTGTCGTACGTGATCCACTTTTCTTCAAAAATGTTTCGGTCTCATTACGTCGTAATAACGAATCACAAATGAGTACACGGTTCATTAGGTTTCTTTCAGAGAGCTCGTGAGGTACCCAAATATCGAGCTTTTTTGTGTATCCATTTTTTTTTTCAAATGCGCCAAAACTGTTTTGTGGTCAATTCCCAGTTCTTCAGCTACGTCTTAACTACTGATATGCCGATCTTGCTCCACTTTTTCAAAAATAGCATCCATTTTATCCGTAACAGGGCGACCAGAGCGACGTGCATCTTTGACATCAAAATTTCCGGATTGAAAACGCTTAAACCAAATTTGTGCTACTCTCACAGACATTGCACTAGGTCCATAAACATCGCAAAGTTTTTTTGCGGGTTGCGTTGCATTTTTACCTTTTTGGTAGTAAAACTTTAAAATGTATCTAATTTCTTCATTAGATTCACTCATCTTGACGGTAAGAAAAACAAATGAAAATCACGCATTTTCCTAATTTGAATTTGGAATTATCTTTTTAAAATTTAAACTTTTAAATGATACCAAAACCAGCCAGGTACAAATAGTATAGCCAAAGTGGTTTTATTACAAGTTCATACATACTATATGCGAAAAGACTTTTTCCCAAACCTAATATATAGATATGTCAGCCAATCAGTTACAATAGTTCTTTTTTACATATATACTAGAAAACTAGCCTTACCCCGCGACTTCATACGCGTAAATGTTGGAAATGTTTTGATAGGATTTTTAATAGGCTTTTTACAATATTCATTTTGTTATAACATAAAAATTATTGTAATAATAGAACTTGTAATAATACCAATAAAATAGAACAATCTTTATTAAAGTGTAGGGATTTATTTTATTTCCCTTCGCCTTCGCCCTCGCCTTCGCCTTTGCCTTCGACTTCGCCTTTGCCTTCGACTTCGCCTTCGCCTTCGCCTTTGCCTTCGCCTTCGCCTTCGACTTCGCCTTCGCCTTCGCCTTCGCCTTCGCCTTCGCCTTCGCCTTCGCCTTCGCCTTCGCCTTCGCCTTCGCCTTCGCCTTCGACTTCGCCTTCGCCTTCGCCTTCGCCTTCGCCTTCGCCTTCGCCTTCGCCTTCGCCTTCGCCTTCGCCTTCGCCTTCGCCTTCGCCTTCGCCTTCGCCTTCGCCTTTGCCTTCGCTTTCTCCTTCGTCTTCGCTTTCGCCTTCGCTTTCGCTTTCGCTTTCCCTTTCCCGTCAGGAATACGCTTGCGAAGTTTTGATATCAATGTCTAATCTTGTTTCTCCATACAAACTTCGGACCTCCTTCTCACACCCTTAGTTGTTGAGCTTCGAAAAATCCTTTGTTAGTTAATTGCGATTATTGCAGCTCCATGTTATGGATGTATATTTCGCCTGGAAAAAGGGTAAAAAGTCCACGAGGTTCCAAGCATTTAAATCTGAAACAAATACTTACACCTATTCGTGGAGAGCACGAGATACTGTTTCCGCGACGGTGACTTCTAATCCTTTTATGGTTCATTTGACGATTTTACTGTACTTGATAATGTGTATGTCGCATCAAGTCGCGTGTTCCTTATCAAAAGTATTAGACCATAGCAGTAAAACCTATTTTATGATTCAAATGGAACTTGTCATGAATCATCAAAAATCGTAGTCTATGTATATATTTGTATATGTATATTATTTTTTAGGATCTTGGAAACAGCTCTAACGAATTCAATAAATTTAGTATGTATGGGGTTTCGGGGCCAAAAATTGATCTAGGCAGATCACATTAGATAACCTCGATTTCTAGAGGATTTCATCGATTGAAACACGGTCACCCAGGTTCTATCTTTCCTAGTGGAGGGTAAAGAATGTTCATTTCTGTTTCTAATTTTATTTAGGCAAGTAGTTAAATGGTATGCTGCCAGCCTTCTGGGCACGTTGCCGTGGGCTAAAGAATTATTTGTAAATATCAGTGTGCAATAAGTGTATTGTAGTGAGTAGTATTTTTATCTTTATTTAAGTTTTTAACATAATTAAGTACTTATGAACATATATTTTTAGGTAACGTACAAAAATTAAAAAATCGAACCCATAATAGGATCACTTGTGCGTCTGACCGTCCGTCCGTCTGTCACAGCCAATTTTCTCCGAATCTATTGGACCAAATCAGGTAACATTTCGTAGGATGGTGTAATTCTATGACTCAAACACAGACGAGCTAAGTAAGTATATTTTTTTTTAAATGTAAGTCGTTTTTGGGTGATCAATTAGGCAAATTAAAAAAGTTTTGCATACCCTAACTACCTATGTCATATATCAAATGAAAGGGCTCATGATGATCTCAAATATATTTTTCATCTCATCTACTCAAAAAACGATGTTTTCATCCCAAACATTTGGAGTTAAAGTTACTGGTTATTCTCTTGGGACTAAAACGAGAAAAAGAAGATCTCTAGGGATTAAAACCAACTTGAAAACAGAACACGAGTTTAATCTATGTAGAATCATAAATAATGTTAACAGTCCAGCAGAAAAAAAAGAAGAATTTTGTTTTAAAATAAAAAATAATTGGCTCAGACTTTGTGATTTTTTAAATTTGGAATACATATCGTCTTCAACATGGATGAATGTAGGGTAAAATTTTTATGCTTCGGAAAAAGAAATAAGTATAATTAAAAAGCGCAATTTTTCCTTTGATTCAAGTAATTACCGAAGTTTTAAGTTATTTGTATTGAAATATAATTATTTATGTAAATGTGAATAATTTTTCGTGAGTTTAAGCCAATAGTGAATGGTTATTAAGTTTACGTATTAAAATGAAAAGATATGAACAACCGCGCAAACAAAGTTATGAGTGAACATTTTATCTTAAGTTGGTGGTCTTCAAAAAAATATTTCTTAGTATTTATTGTATGAAAACGACATCAAACAAAGGTTAGTATTAAATTGTCGGTTGAAGTCTGTTAGGTATTGTAGGTGTTCTACTGTTCTTTATATTCTGTTTTGTATGTGCTAGTTTTTCTCATAGATGGAGATGGAAAGTAGAGTGTGCTAATCGGGTAAGATCAAATTTTTATCCCGTGCGATATACATGAATCCCTCGCTACACTCAGGATTCTACCGTAGAATCACTCGCTCCGCTCGTGATTCAACTGTGGAATCCTTCGTTTCGCTCTGGATTCAAAGTATGTAGCGCTCTCGCCTTCAAAATATTACCTTAGCCCCTTGTAGCACAATCTACTATTTTAAAACCTATAACAAATCTATCAATTGAAAATGAAAATAAAGTGGTAAACTCAATAAAATACGCTCACTTACGGGAAATAGTTCACTAAAACACCACTAGATAGCGCTATTCATAGATAACTCGCGTCTTATTATGACAATTTCAAATCTTTTATCAGATATTTGTGTTTAATGTTATTGCTGAGCTGATGTGACGGAAGAGACAACTCCTCAACGGTTAGATGATATTTCTTTAATTATTATGGGGGCGTACAGACAACTAATTGTATACTTAGAAGTTATTTAAGTAAGCTGATGATGAGATCAGGGACCGGACTGCTTTACCCTTCAAGGGTTTTTGAGGAGTTTTTAGTAAGATTTCACCGTTAAGGATGCAACCGGGAATACGCCCGGATGATGATGATGAGATGTTACAAAGATTATTATTTGAATACGTCGGATGGCGTAGGCGACGACGCGCGGCTGCCTTTGGCGAGGCTGTCGTCCCGGCGAGGTCAGGTCGACGGCAGCAACAGGCGCAGTTGCGGACGTCGTCATTGCGCCCGACCGTTACCTACCAATCTCTTGTATTAGTGTAGGGTTTGTGAGATGTAGGTATTTAGGCTGTATATTGTAACAATGTAGTTTTACAACTTACGTAACAAATGGGTCATCCTTTGTTTTCTATAAACATTTTCAAATTTCTCTTCAAAACAATGTACTATTTAATTTAGTCATTAATAATTTTCGGAAATGAATTCATACAACATAAATGTTTGGATACATATTCTAACTGAACGACGTTTAATGACTTTGACAGATAGTCAAAATGTCATTGCCGTTCCTAGATTTTAAAAAATAGTTAGTTTTATTGGAAATCATACACGTTGTTGATAAAAAAATCCCTATTAACTACATAATGCATAAAATTTAAGCATTTTATTTACTATTGTCTATGATCTTCTAGAATATTTGATCATAGACAAAATGAGGAATATTTTTCGAACCGGGTAAGTAAAATTTTTGTTTTCGGTATCTACCCACATTGAATAGAGATGAACTAATTCCAAAGTCTGAGAGTACTATCACAGACTAGAGAGCAGATACTATACTAGTATAGGACTATTCATTTCGAGATCGGGTGGCATTTGATGCACACAATCTACTTATTTACTGAACTTTTATGGTCGTGAAAAACTTGTCAGTTTTATCTGGATTATTTTAAATAATTTGTTTAAATTCTGTGTTTGTATTCCCTGTTAAAAGGGAACACCTTTACCCTTGAAAACTTCTCCGTGGGTAATTAGCGGTGAAGAATTGCGGCTGGGCGTGGACCCCGGGGCTTGAATAATTATTGTTATTTGAATTCTTATAATTTGAATAAATCATTGTTATTTTTAATTCCTATTTTTCCTCATACGGGCTGCACCTTTACTTGGGCTAGCCATTGTTATAATAAATAAAATAACGGTAAGATAAGAAAGAAAGTAAGCTTAATATATATATATATATATATATATATATATATACAACAAATATAACAACTAAGAATTCGAAAGGGCGACCAGTTCAGCTATGTGCTGATGACGGTTTGCCACAGCGCTAAATTTCAGCTGATGCCAAAATAAGTATCGCGTAATTTATTGAGTAAATATATAACACTAAAAAGAAACAAATAAAATAATTTAAAAAAAAAGAACCAACTTCAAATACATAAGGAACTCACTGAAAAGTGAAAAATAATCAAACTTAGATTTTTAACACAAAAAAATAGATTTAAAATAAAATATGTACATAATAATCGTTATAATAACTTAATAAAAATAAACAAAAACCTTATTTTATCTATCTACTACACGAATTCTATATTCTATTATATACACACAATTAAGCATATTACCTACCAAACCTATTCATCTATTTACAATATTATTTTAACTACTACCAACTGATCAGATTGAAGTCGGTGCCGAGCTAAATAGAATAGGTACCTACTCGTATAATAATCTCGCAAATTGACTGCCGCTCGCCAACATACTATCTATCGAGGTACCAGTAGCACAGTCGGGCTCTGCACCGACTTTAAACTGATCAGTTGGTAGTAGTTAAAATAATAATGTAAATAGATTTTTTAGGTATTATGCTAAATTGTGTGTATATAGTAGAATATAAAACTCGTATAGTAGATAGGTAAAATAAGGTTTTTGTTTATTTTTATTTAGTTATTGCAACGATTATTATGTACACATTTTATTATAAAACTTTTTTTTTTGTTATTTCAAATCTAAGTTTGACTATTTTTTACTTTTTACTGAGTTCCTTATGTATTTGAAGTCGGTCACATTTTTTTTTTCTAAAAAATTGTATCTTCAGACTTAAAAATAATCCGCAGCAAAACCTAGTCAACAACTAAATCAAAGATGATTAGAATGTAAATACGAGTTTGGTCAGTTTTATATAACACGTAAACTTACATTTCTTGTTAGGTAATCAAAGCTTAGAAAATTTTAGTTGGTCCCGGATATGAATCCCGAACGTTATGCGTATGAATACGTGACACAATCTCGACAGCGAATTGATATGACCTAGCTAGCTGTTATAGGAATCAATTTGCTAAGCAGCTCGTTTCTGACGACGACCCTTGTCACGAAACAATGTCGGGAAATAATGTTTTTTAATAAGGTACACACACACGTCTTTATCCCTAACGGGGTAAGCCCAAAGGGTCACGTTTAGCGTGATGATGGTCATGCAGGTGACAAAAGGAAATAAGAATAGGTTTGCTATTTGCATCATCTTTTGACATGATTTTGATCCTCGCCCATTAATTCGGTCAGCTTTTATAAACTGCGCGGGAAAAGAAACAGCTAGTACAGTCTACTTTTTTTTTCTTTAGAGTGGCATGAATGAATAAAATGGAAGAAGTGCAATGACGTTTCCAAACACAGATCTGAATATCTTGCTCCTGATTATCTTGACTAAATTGCTCAAAACGATCTCTATTGTTTCAACAGTAAACTGTTGTTCGCAGTTTACACAGTCGGATAATATGCGAAAGGCATGTCTATTGCACCCAATTTTATCACCAATCCTTTCCAATGTGGATGTTGTACTGATATTAAAGATATACCTATATACATATATAAATGACGTTCTGTTTGCGTATTTGTTTCTAATTCAAGCTATACAAAACTTATATTTAAATATCACTGACACCTTCCTAACCCCTTTGGCCAGCGTGGAGAATGGCCAAATCTCCCTCTGGCTGCTCTAGCTATCCTCTAGCCAAGTATGGCTTTGAAAGCAAGTCTGACCTGCGTCTAGAATAAAAATGCTAGGCAATAGCCCATACCACATGGCCGTTAAAATATTTAATGAATTACCCGCCTCTACACGACAAGAAAAACCATTAAAAAAAATTTCGAATGCTCTAAAATCCTACCTTTTTTCAAAATGCTATTACACTGTCAAAGACTATTTGATGTAAATAAATATATAAAATTTTATTTAATTTCATTGTTGAAATTGACATATTACGAGTATGCATGAAATTTTTATACTTAATATTATTTTAATTGTGTTTAGTTTATTAAATTAATTGACTGACATCTACCTATTTGCAGTACTCCTTGAGTTGCTATGATTAGAACATCAATATACCTAAGAACTGTATGTATTATTACTCATAGTTAGCAAGTAAATGTTTGAATCTTTGAACTAATCTCTGCTGTCCGTCTGTCTGTCTGTCTTTCTGTCACCAGGATGTTGTATCTCATGAACCATTACAGCTAGACAGTTGAAATTTTTGAAGATGACGTATTTCTGTTGCCGCTAAAAAAAAACATACTAAATACAGAATAAAATAAATATTTAAGGGGTCATTTGATAACTGGTGATTTTTCATAGATTATGGTACGGAACCCTTCGTGCGCGTGTCCGACTCGCACTACAGACAAACAGACAGACATTATATTTTTAATTCTTACTCCATCACTATGTCTCCATCGCCCCAATTTTTTGTTTTGGAAAAATATTTAATATACAGACACATTTTTTTTACTACTCTATTATATATACATAAGTTTTAGCCAATAGGTTGCATTGGTTATTTTAAAATAAATTTTTCGAATAAAAATGTAGGCCGTGATTCTTTAAATTGATATAACTTTTTTATTTATGAACGGATTTAAATGAAATAAACACTAAATGTTAAGTGAAGCTTATCAAAATACTTACATTAGTGAAAACCGCAACGCAATCAGTGCAGCCGTTTCTGAGTTTAGCGCGTACAAACGCACTGACAAACAGACAAACAGACAAACAGACAAACAGACAAACAGACAAACAGACAAACAGACAAACAGACAACCAGACAACCAGACAACAAGACAAAAATTCTAAAAATCATTGTTGTGTGTTCTATTGCGTTGATAAAAGCCCCCAACAATATTTTTTCTCATCTCTTCCCCGTACAGACAGCGATCGGTATCGATTTTATTATATGTATATATATCGTATACAATAGTAGAGACTCAAACGGCGGTCTAAATGAAGGGTACGGTACATCATCTTAAATTTAAACTTGCCTGTGTAAAATAGTTGATAGATTTTTTGATTTTAAAAAATGTTTTAAACTTAAACCGGCCAACTGCAAGTCATACTCGCGTATGAAGGGTTCTGTACCATTATCTAAAAAAATCACGTTTGTTGTATAGGACTCTCACCACAGAATTAATAAAAGTAGTAGGTACATACCCCGACTTAAATCGCTATTTTCCAACAAGTTAGATTCTTTTTTCCTTAACGTCAAAACAAATGTTTTTTATTGGATTTGTAAGAAATACAGGTAGATGACGTCATAGTTTCTTGGAGTCAATTAACGCTCTTGTTATCAGTTTTTCTGCAATAATAAATCTAAAATTATGTCAAAACCCAATGGCAATATTTCGCGACGTTTTATTTTCTTATCAGTACAAAACAATTTATTTTTGACCAATGAAAATACCCAATTCTGTTTTTTGTAAAAAGGCAGCAGAATTAAATCATGTGTGAAAATTTCAACTGTCTAGCTGTCACGTTTCATGAGTTACAGCCTGGTGACACACAGACAGACGGACATTAAGGTCTTAGTACTAGGGTCCCGTTTTACACTTTGGGTACGGAACCCTAAAAACGTGGTAATATCTACTAATGTAAATTAAAAAAGTTTTAATCTTTTGTCACGAATTCTTCTTGTTGACTCTACACAAGTGTAAACATGCAAAAGCGCTAATAATACACAAGGCTACACAAGCTACACAAGGCTAGACGTTAGCTTTACAAGAGAGTCCAAATTTCTTTAGTCTAACCTTCCATCCCTCTGACACCTTTTCGAAAATGTCATCCAAGGCATTTGGCGAAAAGCAAGGAAACTATTCTACAAATATAGACGATTTCCTAGCAATCTGTAATTATTTATTTTGCTGTTTTAATATTATTTGTACTTAGGAATATGAAAAGCAAGTGCCAATTGAGGCAAGCGCGACACTGTCGCCATTCAATTGACTCTTGTAACTATATGTCCTTGTACATATGACAATGATTTGCAATTCCTATTAAAACCGTTCCTTTATTACTTTACGCAGACATTATCTTCCGCAATCAGTGGATTAGAGAGCTGTAACGAAGTGTTTACGGCACTAAATAGCATAATGTGTTTATTTACGTTCCTACCCGGAAAAAGTCCCATAGGTGTTATTTCCGTTAGTTTACGAATGAAGAAGATCATTTCCCTAAAGATATTGGTAAATGATCACCTTTGAGGTCGAAAAGTATAAGTAGTTAGTTATAAGTTTAAGTAGTCCGTATGCAAAGGGACGTACCCAATTTTTCGATCGCCACAATACAAAGAGATTATAGTATAGGTATTAGAAATACTTGCTATTAGGTAGGTATACAATATGTTACAAAAACCCTGTCCGATCCTTGTAGGAGCAACTTGGACCGTCAATACTAAGCAAAAATCCGACATTTACATACAAATTGCCGGGCCGGCCGAACACTTTTGTATGAAAATGTCGATTTTCTTTCCGAGTTTCAAGCATTGGTCCCGTAGGAAAAGTTGTTCATATTGACGGTCTGAGTTGCTTCTACAAGCATCGGACAGGGTTTTTGTTACATATTGTATATTCTCAAGTCGTAGAAATTATCTACAATGTAAAAAAAAATCTCGGTCAGGGAAGTGGCTTCTTTTATCCGTATGTATATGCATACTATATAGTTAGCAATAAAATATTGAGTATTCAGTACTAACACGGCTTTATACCTAATGGGCCATCTGGCGGCTCTAAGCAGATGTAACCCAGGGCCGCAAGACCTGACTTCAAGGCCTCTTTTAGTGTGATGGTCGGCGGGAAGGTGGTAAAGGAATCAAAATAGTGATGGCTGGCTATCCGCATCGCGTATTCCCATTTTCACCCATTCCTCGATCGGCTTCTACGATTTGCTCGGGAAGAGAAGTAGCTGGTACATTCTAAGATTTTTTTCTTTTATCCCAGACTAAGTATTAACATTTAACATGCAAACATTATGTTACCGATTGTTACTGCTATGCCGTGGGTCTTTCAAAAACTGAATGCTTATGCAATAGGCTTGCGACTTTAGGCAGAAATTCCCACAGCAATGTTTTAGCTCTCTTTAGCGGAGTGCTGTCGCCGCTTATACAACTCAAGTATCTTTTATTATGTGGCAGCAATTGGCTATATGACAAGTTATGGATTGTCATCTGAAACGTCAATGTCACTATCTTGTCATTCTGAATACACTTTATTCGTCTTTTTGTTTTGAGCAGCGGCCAGGAATGAATTTTCATACTACTTTCCTGACCTAGTCCAGCAAAGTAATGCACGAGCCAAGAATTATAAACTTCGTGTCTTCTTTTTACTACAATAATGCCTACATTTCCGAGCATGTTTGAGAAAAACTATTTTACTTAAAAATAATTATTGCTAATGAAAAAAAAATATTTGTTCCCCCGCAGAAGACCGTTTTTTTTTACAATATATTGGTTTAGGCATTTGTCCTCAATCTCACCTGATGGTAAGCGACGATGAAGACTAGGATGAAGCATGCCTATCCAAAAGATACCCATTCAATCTACTTTTGAATGTCCCGGGACTGTACTTCTCTGGGAATATAGGCGTTACTTTTAAGTATGTAATCTGTGCTTCGGCTGAGCTGTGATTTTTATGGGAGTTTTGGGAGCTGTTAAATATTTTTTGGTTTATTTTGAATCCTTTGCAATGTAATTTAGTATCATCGACGAAACTTGCCCCAAAACTTTGACTGTTGGATAAAATAGTAAAATGTCACCCTGTCTGCATACACGCGTAGGCGTGTCCGCCCAGTCTAAACTGGATTTGATATGATTTATTAGTATGTGGATGAATCAAAATCTCCTAAATCGACGCTTTATAAAGGAGACACTGCACTGGATTTCAAATTTTGTTTTGAGTAGTAATATTAAGTAGTTCAATTAAGATAAAAGACAAACAGATAAACAAACAGAAAAAAAAATCATGGTGTTGTGTTAAAAGTCCACAACAATATTTTTTCTTCCATGTACAGACAATGATCGGTTACGATTTTATATTATATGTATTAATGATGATTGTTGATTGATTATTTTTTATGTATGTTCACCGATTATCCAAAGACGCGTAGACCAATTCGGATTTTAAAAATATCCAAATTGGTCCACGCGTCTTTGGATACTTTCCCGTGGTCCCATAGAATTTTTTTCGAAGTCGGATGTGCACTTGTGGGCTGGGGTTGAAGTCGTTTTTTAGTTTTGACAAATTATGTTACTTCTAATATATTATTCAAAATATTACTTATAACTTGATGCCTAGTAGGTATGTCAAGTGTTTTATCAGTCAGACTAATATTACTTATTGTGTGTTGTCAACATGTTTGATATACCAACAAGATTAGGTAATACCGTCGTTATCCCTTGTATTCATAAAAATAGCAATTTTACTAAAAAGATTGAACTAAATATCACTAGGTACTTATACTGTTAGAATATACCTTTTTCCCAAATGTTTGTTGTTTGTTACGAATACATAACAGCGGTTATTGATATAATTTTTCAAAACTACAAACTTTTTTTTTTTGATAATATTTCTATGGGCCCACTTGACAAATATGTCCTTCCAAACAAAAAATAATTTCCTATAACGATCCAGTCGTCTTCGAACAATTATAAAATGAAAAAAAAACAGACGAATTGATAACTTTTTCCTTTTTGGAACTCTGTTAAAAATACCTATCACGCACTCACATATACTAGTAGCGGTCTGCCCAGCTTTGCTTAATCTTTTCAAAGCAACCTTGTTGATGTTTCAAATCCTGAAAAGATTATACAAAAATATGTATAATAGGAGGATATGATGTATACGAGGAGATTTTCTGTGGTTTTTTTTACAACTAGTCAAAGGACAAGAAAGACAAGCATGCAGTTACTAAAAGTAACAGAATCTATTTAAAACATTGCAATGATGTTGACACCCCGGCACCACACCAATTAAGAGATTTTAACGTTTATGTGTTTTATGACGCTCAACATGTGTGTTGTGCAATAGGGTGTACATATACTTACCCATGTGTCTCACAAGATTCAGATGTGTAAGAGACGTTGCACGAATCAGGATGTGTAAAGCCCGCTCCTAGAATAAACACTGAAAGATTGAAACGTTCAGGCGTCCGCCAATCTTCCAGTCGCCTCCAGCGGGGGCACACGCTTCAGCGAAGTCGGAGGAGTACATAGATCAGTATGGGAGCGAAGAAAAAGTCTGAAAAGTAAGTAACCTGTATTCCTTGATTTCAAAGCTAAGCGAGATTATGTATTTAAAAGATAGACTGGCTACCGCGACTTTTCACAAACGATTTTTGTGTGTCAATTACGTATAATAAATAATTCTAAAATCATTTTTATTGGTCTAAGCCAGACGGGGGTCTATTAGTTAGAAATTTTGTATGTAGATTTTTTTAGATACTTTGTTATATTTACGTAACATAACATTAGAAAATTAGCGAAACACAAAATTCACGAAGTATGTAAGTGCCATTGAAACTGATTCAAGTTTCAATGGCACTTACTTCTTGATTGTGTATGATGGTCTTGAATCTTTAATATTATTTCAGCATATGTTATTAAATCATATAATGAACATGATGGAGCTTAGTTCTTTATATAAAGTTTATTTTTATTATTTTATTTAGTGTATATTTAAAGCGAGTTTGAGAAAATTTTACTATTAACATTCCCCTAAAAACATTAATTCCATTTGTAAACGCGCGATCAGATGTCCAAATATTTCTTTCGTATTACACGTCTTACTTTGCTTGTTTGAGTAGATAGGAAGTATATTTACTTAGGTACTTCATAACAAATATTAAAGATTTACTATATTGTTACGATAAATACAAAGTAAAGGTAATATGTGTACTAGTAGTAGAAATTGTATCAAAATCGCTTCAGTAGTTTTTAAACCAAAATAACTGAAAAAGAAATGATGGCATTTCTTTTTCAGCATTTTTTTTTATTTGGTTTTTCTGAGATCATTCTTTACCTTATTTTTATTTTTATTCGTTATTTTACAACGTACGAGTAACTTTGAAACTAAAGTTCACTAACATATTACAAGTACCCATGGGCGTACCGAAGGAGGAGGGGCAGGATTAGATAATACTTAGGGACGTAACTAAAATCCAGGCCCCCCTGGATTTTAGTTACGTCCCTATGTATTATCTAATGTTGTCGATAAAAGTTAAGAAAAAGAACGATTTGCTATACAATATGCAATTTTTAACAAGTTAATTTGCCAGGCAATTTAAAAACAAAGAATTTTAAGCGTTCATCCCCTATAACTTTTGAACGACAGAACCGATTTCCTTCAAACATATAAACAAACTAACAACCACCAACGGGAGGAAACTTGCTTGCACGTTAAAAAACAGCATTGAAATCGGTTAATCCGTATGGGCTTTGTATATGCTCAGTGTACATAGAAAAATTGTTACGGTTTACGCGGTTCTTTCACGGAAGACGTCATAAACTTTTTGCTGAAGACCCTTGAAAGTTAATTTTTAAATAGCTATTGTTTAAGAAATTGTTAAAGAAGTTATATAAAAAATACGTATTTTAATTTATGTTTATTTATTTGATAAGATGCTTATAAAAAATCTGATTTCCTTCTGGCCCAGAACCTGGGTACGCACATGCAATTACCTAAATGTGTTTATTTCAAATTCTAGTGTAGAGGTAAAAGGTCAGAAGAGCGACCGACTAAGTACCTACTTAGTCGGTTTATTCTTAAAATATTTGGAATGCACACAATTTTCGGTAAAATAATATATCCATGAGAAAGTATATAAATTTGCAAATTTGTACACTTTTTGAGTATGCATCGACTTACGAAGCTTCCGTATTTTACTTTATCAGCCTATAACAGTCTACAGCTGGACTGAAGACACGTCTTAATTAAAGGAGGATCATATAAACAAATAAATAAATATAATGGCGAATACAGGGCAGAAGTAGCACCCTCATCAATACATATCAATACATATAATAAAACAGTAGGAACCGCGTGTCTGTACATTTAATAAAATTAACAAAAAATGGGTGTGGGCGATAAAAAAAGAGTATCGGAACACAAAAAAGATTTTTTGATTTTTTTGTCTGTCTGTCTGTCTGTCTGTATGTACTCGCTAATCTTTAAAACTACTGAACAGATTTTTACGTGGTTTTCACTAAAAGATTAAGCCCATCCCTGACCAATATTAGGCTTTCTTTCATCGAAATCTGTTGTCAGATAAAAAAGTTATCGTCATTTAAAGTTTAAAGATAAGTTTTCTATGGACGACTTTATAGTTACATTAAATTACAACAGATGGCGCCTCAAGAAACATTAACGCGCTATGGTTGTTTTTGTAAAAAAGTATAAATACAAGCTGATTGTTTAGCCCTGTACGTCCTAAATAGGCTTTTCTGGCGCCGTAGCTTCGGCCCTTCCGGCTAAACATGGGTGTTGCAGCACCCCAAAATTTGCCATAGTCCCTGACTCGCTTCTCAAACCTTGTCCGGTGAAGTAGGAAATGCCGTCCGAGGCAACCTATGTATGTCATCTATAAACAAATTGCTCTGTACGTAAGACCTTTTGATTCTTTTGTGATTTGGTTAGTTACTGTTGTTGAATTTGTTGATTTTATACTGATATTTGGCTATGAAAATACGAACTTCATTTGATGCTTTTTGGGTTGGTTAGTTAATATTTCGGATATCTAATATTGTTGATTTATTTCTAATTTGATACTTGGCTATGAAAATATGGACTTCTGATCTTGCTTTGTGGATTGGTAAGTTAATATTTCGGATAATATTGTTGATTTATAATTTGACACTTTGCTATGAAAATACGGACTTTTTGATCTTGCTTTGTGGATTTGTAATTAATAATTCGGATAATATTGTTGATTTATAATTTGACACTTGGCTATGAAAATACGGACTTTCTTATCTTGCTTTGTGGATTGGTTAGATATTTCGGATATCTTCAAAAGCTTCTTGGCTTTATAGATTTATTGAACTAAGTTTGACATTTGGCTATAGCAATACGGATTTTGTGATCTTGCTTTGTGGATTGGTTAGGTATTTCGGATATTATATTATTGTATTTTGTGCTTTGCTTTCAAAAATGCTACGAAGAAAGTCAAATCTGTCTCAGAATATTAGACAAGCGAAAAGAAAGCGGATGAGTAGATCCCCAGAATCCAATGACAAAAGACAGGCACGACTAAGTGTTAATCGAGAACGAGGAGCTCGGTGGCCCGGCGGGAGTGCGCATTGCTAACGCTTTCGCAAGTTAAGCGACAGCGGGCGTGGTCCGCACTTGGATGGGTGACCACAAGTGGCACAAAAATTTCTCGAGCTCCTCCGTGCTTCGAAAGGCACGTATAAGCCGTTGTTCTCTGTCTGTCATCATTGTATGGCAGTTGTCAAGCTACGTCGGATGCCTTTAGGCAGCTTGAAAAATCTGACACCAGTGTTGGCCACTTACATACACAAAAAACAAACAATCGAGAACGAAATTCATTGACTCGCGCCTAAGAGAGTTCCACTCAAAGGGTGTCTCGACTAAGTGCTGATCGTGAACGTCATTCGCTATCTCGCACCTCGGAGACTTTTACAGATAGGGAGTTACGTTTGACTGCTGATCGAGAACGTCACACACTATCTCGCGCCTTGGAGACTTTTACAGATAGGGAGTTACGTTTGACTGCTGACTTCGCCTGCGTATCTACATATATATTTATACACAAAGGTTATGATTATTATTGTAAGGGTTCATTATAATCCATTCATAAGTTGTATGTATGAGTAACTGATATCCATACATCTATAGATCCTTATAAACTGTCACATTTGCAATATTAAAAGTATACCGCTTCACCGTAAATATACAGACTTATCTGACAAAATCTTTAAATTTGTCATGTCATCAACAAGGGAGTGTAAGAAAACTGAATTTCACACAGACGAAGTCGCGGGCACCAAATACAGATATTAAAGTATGTATTCGTGAGCAAGATATATTACAGAAGGAGTTACAGAACACTAAAAAGATTTTTGTTTGTATGTCAGTGCCTGTATACACACTGTACACCCGAATGTCCGAAACTGCTGAACGGATTTTCACGCGGACGAAGTCGCGGGGACAACGAGTTTAAAATAAATTGTTTTATCATAAATATGGTGATAATTACCATTTTGTAAACCTTCAGGCATTAGATAGACCTTTAAAGTATTTTTTACGAACTACCGTTGAAAGTAAAATAAACCGAACATATGTTTTTTGGTTCATAGATTATTAAGGGGCTACCTGAATTTTCCGGGGTCCAGTGCGGCCCCCATTTGAAATAAATCATTTGAAAGGAAACGGAGATATAATTTAAAATTTTGTCTTGATCAGACCCTAGATAATTTTTGAACTACTGATGATGATGATGATATCCGACCGGTTTCGGTCATGGCGACTGCTTCATAATTTGTGGAACTCGCTCATGTGACGCATGCGACTTATGTAGCCAATCTTATAGGTGAAAGTCCTCGAATAAAGATCTCGGAAACGGCTCCAACGATTTTTATGAAACTTGGTATATAGAGATTTTTCTAATATGTATTAAAAGGCTTAGGTATATATACCTTTCAAATCTGGTGAAAGGGAGCATTGTCATGTAACAGAAAAGGAATGCACATACAACCGCGTGAAGTCACTTCACGTAGTAAAAAAAAATAGGTCTTTGGTTACTGCTATAGGTTTCGCGCGAAGAAATAAAATAATTTACCGTATTATAGAATTATACAATTTTTTTTTGCAGGACATCAGCCACACAGGAACCAAGATTGTCTTATATCCAAATAGTAAGTTGAACTCTTTTTAAAAGCCAATGCTTAGGTTGTAAAAGTCGATTGATAAATGGCCAAAAATGCAAACAACCAACGCGAATCGCGACTAACATTTCGGCCCTAGGTTCTGTCTGCCATGGATAAAGACGATAGTGTATAGTATACCAAATATAATGTTTACTTTTGTGTGATAAAAAGTTTTAGCAATGTATGAAACGGTAGTGGTATAGTGGCAATCTGCAGGCAACCTAAACGTGAAGGGTTCGTTCGATCCCCGCCCGGTCTCACTTGTACCTCTGAGTTTGTAGTGCAATTTGATTCATGCAGGCTGCAGATATGATAATGTTCATAGACCACAACTTCCGGTAAAGGAAAATATCGTGAGGAAACCTGCACACTAGTCAACTTGTATGTTAAAATGACTGTTGTGTTGTCACAAGATAACAGTCACTGAGCTACGAATATGTATTTATTCTACATCAAAAGATTCAGAAGAAAGAAAGCAGTCAGCAATCTGCACTTTCTTTTCTTTCAAGATCTGAACATTTCACATAGTTATCGTAATGTAAAATGTGACCAGAAATGAATTGTCTATATTTTTTGGGATTATTTCCTTTTGCTGTATCACAATAAGTAATACAGCACATTACAACCCGGTTTGAAAAATCTAATTTTTGTGTGACGCCTTAGAGGTATAAATGACGTACAGCGTACTCCTTCAAAGAAAACTTACCATATGTCACTTCGATCGCTTTCTTTTTCGCTCATGTAAGGGCCACCATCATGTGAAAATATGCTACGTTTATGAAGTATACTGAGGTTTTGTCTTCTACATATCTTTCTCAGTACCGATATGCCACGTGCTTGGAAATTTTCGCGACCATCTTGGGCATCGTGTTCGGTATTCTGAGTGGAGGAGGCGTGGTCTACAACCTGGTCCAGTTTGGAGAACTCAGCACAGCGTTTGTGGAGAGGACCAAATATCAAAACAGAACGTCCAGCAGACTACCGCTTACGTCTTTATTCGGAGGAGGACGAATATTGTAAGTGAAAACAACATTGGTGATCTTGACAGCCTTTAACACACGTAATTTTATCATTAATTTCAATGGAATGTAGTTTTATGTTCTTTAGCAAATATCTTTAAAGAAATAATAAATAAATAAATAAATATAAAGAGACAAATTACACTGATTGAGCTAACCCCAAAGTTAGTTCGAGACTTGTGTTATGGGATACTAACTCAACGATAATATATTTTATCTATACTATAATAAAAGAGTAAAAAAAATGTGTCTGTACATTGAAAATTTTTCAAAAAAAAATATTTGTGGCGATGGAGATATAGTAATAGAGTAAGAAAATAAAAAAAATTTCTGTCTGTTTGTCTGTTTGTCTGTTTGTACACGCTAATCTCCGGACATACTGGACGGATTCGAATGAAACTTTTTTTGTTATATAGCTGTGAAGCCTGGGCAACATATAGGCTATAATTGATTTTGGAAAATGGAACACATGATGCAGAACTATAATGGTCCAGCTAAACTATAAAAAATATTTAAATGCCGCCTTAGCAAAAGTTGTTAAGTCTGATGAGAACTTTTTGTTGAGTTATAATACAACTGGCCAAGCGCGAGTCGGACGCGCGCTAAGGGTTCCGTACCATAATCTGTGAAAAATCACGTTTGTAGTATGGGAGCCCCCCATAAATACTTATTTTATTCGATTTTTAGGGTTCCTTACCCAAATGGGTAGAAACGGGACCCTATTCCTTAAACCGTCCGACTGTTAGTCTGTCTGTCTGTCTGTCACCAGGCTGTATCTCATGAACCATTATAGCTAGACAGTTGAAATTTTTAAAGATGATGTTTTTTGTTGCCGCTGAACAAAAACATACTAAATGTATACTATAATAAAAGAGTAAAAAAATGTGTCTGTACACTGAAATTTTTTCAAAAAAAAAGTTGTTTCGTCCGAAGAAGAACTTATAAGTTCAGAATTTGCGGACCTTCAGAGCATAACACACCAGAAAAATTCTTGGATATGTGAACGCGCCATATTGACACCAAAAAATTAAATATCAATTATTATAGAACTTATGACGCAAATTATTGTTAATTTCTTGGATAGAGTTGTTGACGACACCACCAATTATCCAGTTGAGTTTCTTAATTCACTTGCAGCAAATGGACTTTCGGCTCACAAAATAAGTCTTAATGTCGGAGGGCCAATAATGCGAATGCGCAATTTGACTCCGCCGAAACTGTGTAACGGAACCCAACTTAGTGTCTCAGCACTGTATGTCGAAGTTCAGCGGCTGAATTTCAGCCAATGCATGCCTGCAATGTTATTTGCATTACTAGCAACACATAATGCCGAACTTCCGATGCTTTTGCCTGAATCGGACCCGTACCCGTACCCGTACCCGTACCCGTACCCATTCCCGTACCCGTACCCGTACCCGTACCCGTACCCGTACCCGTACCCGTACCCGTACCCGTACCCGTACCCGTACCCGTACCCGTACCCGTACCTGTATCCGTACCCGTACCTGTACCCGTACTCCCTCTTCCGCTCCCGCCGCCGCTCTCGCCGCTGCCGCCGCTGCCGCCGCCGCCGCCGCTCCCACCGCCGCCGCCGCCGCCGCTCCCGCCGCCGCCGCCGCCGCCGCCACTGCCGCCGCTGCTCCCGCTCTCGCCGCCGCCGCTACCGCCACTGCCACCGCCGCTACCGCCGCTGCCACCGCCGCCGCCACTGCCGCCGCCGCTTCTGCCGCCACCGCCGCTGCCGCCGCCGCTGCCGTTTCTGCTCCCGCTCCCGTTCCCTCTTCCACGTACCCGTTCCCGTACCCGTTCCGCTCTCACTCCCACTCCTGCTCCTGCTCCCGCTCCCACTCCCGCTCCCGCCGCCGCTTCCGCCGCTGCCGCCGCCGACGCCGCCGCTGCTGCTGCCGCCGCTCCCGCCGCCGCCGCTGCCACCGCTCCCGCCGCCGCCGCTGCCGCCGCTCCCGCCGCCGCCTTCACCGCCGCTGCCGCCGCCGCCGCCACTGCCGCCGCCACTGCCGCCGCCACTGCCGCCGCCGCCGCCACTGCCACCGCCGCTTCCGCCACCGTCACCGCCGCTGCCGCCGCCGCCGCCACTGCCACCGCCGCTTCCGCCGCCGCCGACGCCTCCGCCGCCGCCGCCGCCGCCGCCGCCGCCGACGCCTCCGCCGCCGCTGCCACTTCCGCTCCCGCTCCCGCTTCCGCTTCCGCTTCCGTTCCCTTTTCCACTTCCGTTCCCTCTTCTGTTCCCGTGTCCGTTCGCCGCAGACGCGCCAAAGACGGAAGATTAAATTCTCATATCGGCACATCACTACAGTCCGGCGTTTCCATCGAACTTCAGCGGCTGAACTTCTGCTTATTTAGTGTGTCATCCCCACCGAACTTTAGACACTGAACTTAGCCGCTAAACTTCGGCATATTTTGCTGAGACACTTAAAGTTTACTGTGAGTGGTGCCAGTGAAACTGTATTTATTCCGCGTATAACAATTTTCCTTTTGAAAATACACAGTTTTACAAATACACAGTGTTTACTTGCTTTCCTATGAAAATAAGTCACAGTTTTAGAGGCTTAAAGCTGCTGATGTCGATCTAAGGACTGCTTTTTCGCATGGCCAACTTAGTGTGGCTTTCTCCAGGGTTAGTAACACTTCAGCTCTTTTCATATTGGCTTCCGAAGGAAAGAATTAAAATAATATTGACTTTTAACTCCTAACACTGTTACCAGTACTTTCTTATCTCTCTCTATCTTTCTCTCTCATTAGTTGTTATTTATATTAATACGCCGGAGTCATAAAGTCCACGCGAACGAAGTCGCGGGCATCAGCTAGTAACAAAAACATATATAGATAAACATCCAAGACCCAGGACAATTTGAAAAGACCATTTTCCAACTTGCCCTGACCGAGGATCGAACCCGGGACCTCTGGGTGGCGGACTAGCATGGTGAACACTACGCCACGGAGGTCGTCTATCGCGAACGGGGTAGTTTTTCACTTACGCTCTCTTTAATGATTATCAAATAATTTTAAAAAATACCTTTTTAATCTTTGATTGTTTTGTATAAAGTACCGTTTTGTGTCAAGTAGTTTTAATTGAGGACAAATGCCTAAACCAATAAATTGTAAAAAAAAAAAAAAAAAATTATTTTACATGACTGCCCCAAATAAAGGCGTGAATTTTTTTTGGGTTAATGTATATAACGTCTATCAAAATATACTGAAACTATTTTATAGGTAGATAATTTCCATCAGAAACTTATACTGAGATATAGACAATATTTTTTGCTTGCTATTAAACTCTGTTCAGCTGATCAGTCAACTTGTATGGGAGGCCAATTTTTTTTATATATTACGCTTTATACATATGTAGCTCTATTTATTGAGGAAAGTTATTCATTATCGTTGACTTAATTCTCAAATAGTTCAGTAAGTATATTTTGTTACACCCTAGTTATATATGTTTGTTTCTTTATTCCGTCATTACTTCGAAATGCCTGATCAGGTATGGAAATGCTTCTAACGAAGAGAATTTGGACGCTTTGGTGGAAGACGGCAAGGCAATGTGTGTCGGCATGTTCATCAGCATCTTCATCTCGCTGGTGCTGTGCATGCTGTCCACCGCGCTCGTCAGCTGGAGTGCACTGCGGCAGGTGAGTCTAGCATAGCTCTACAACCTTACAAACTTTCTGTACACACGTGTCCGTGAGTGAGTAAAATATTAATCTGTTCAAGGTCGTTATAATTATAGTAAAGTTCATCTGAACGGCACCGCTAAATGGCTTCTAAACTGTATGCAACTGTATGATGCGTCCTTCTGAAATCGTATTTTTTTTTATTAACTCTATTCCATTAGCCACATTTTGTTTGTGACTCTTGCGACCTTGCTAAGGTCGTCTAACCACATAGCAGTCAGGTTGTCCTACGTTGCACTAGCTAGTCTCTTCTTGCAGCTTACATAAATGAAGTGTCAGTGATTCAAGAGAAAATGAATTTTGTTTTAACCCGACGCACATTCTAGAATATTTCCCGTCAGAATTGTTCTAGAACCCGCATACTATAAAAATTCGGACACGTCCGATAGCTGGGGAGCCGACGAGATGTCGTAGAAATGCGACATGTAGGCGAAAACAGACTGGCAGACGGACAAAAGGATTTTTGCCAAGCTCGAGATGCTTCGCTCGCTCGGTGATATTATATTACGTAGTCTACTTCCACGTGAGCTCAAACAACGTTGTAAATGGAGTTAATAACTCGATAAAAGCTGATTATTACTTGGATTGCACAGCTAATCGTAATTGTATTTACCAATTCAATGCAAATAAACTCGTACTGTACTTAAGTTCTATTGACTTGCGAGTAAATATAGTATAATGTAAAATTTTCTTCGTTTTAATGTCAGTAATATGTATAAATGAGTAAGTACTCACGTGGTTCTTGTTATTTACCATTTTACTTTTCACCTAAGTAAAAAAACTCTGTTGATGCGAATAGTGCTGGTAGAGTAATAAAGACAAAAATATGAGGTTTTTTTTTTAGGAAATGATAATATAGCAGTATATCGATGATTAGCAAAAGTTTTTTGTAAAAAATTTATATATTGCTGTTTTTTTTTTAAGATATCTAGTCTACTACTACTAACATTTATAAACAGAATGTCACTTTCTTAGAGAAGGCAAATATTTTTTCTTTCGATTTTAATAAGAAGTAAGTAGCATAGTTTTTGGTAAAACCTATTAAACTTCTCTTTTGAAAATGTATGAAAATTAGTGGTACACCTAATAAGTGGTATTTATTATAAATGTGAACACAATATAACAGGTACCTTATTATTATCTTAATTTTTAACATAGACAGGGCCCCTATTTTTTTGCTAGACTTATTAAATAAATAAATAAAAATATACCTATACGGACAAATCACACAAATTGAACTAGCCCCAAAGTAAGCTCGAGACTTGTTTAATGGGATACTTACTCAACGATACTATTAAAAATTTTATAACAAATACATATTTAGATAAGTACCTAAGACCCGGGTCAATCTGAAAAATATCATTTTCCATCTTGACCTGACCGGGGATCTAACCCGAGACCTCCGGTGTGACAGCGTAATGACCACTAGGCCACAGAGGTCGGCATTAACCATACGACTTATTAGCCGGCGGCTATACTAGAATTGTCTAAATAGCGATGATTGGCTGATACCTACATATACTTTCTTCAACATCGACAAGGAACAACTAAATCAATGAAAGATTTGCGCAACAATAAACAAAATCAATTGCCTTGATTGAAAGACTTGCTACTTATTGAATAGCCGATTCAATAAGTAGCAAGGCTTTCAATCAAGGCAATTGATTTTGTTTATTCACGCTTGACACAAAAACAATATTTTTATAAACTATGCCTAGTTCATGGGCAATGTGCTTACGGATATTTCCTGAAGTAATTATTTATTTAAGGAGTCTGAAACGAATCTAATTTGAACACAGGGGCTTTATTTCAAAAGCAACACTACATTCACACACTTTCCCATGTTGCAGCATCAATTAACACTGAGCGGAGCGCTACAATAAAAAATGATGAAGAAGCATTATTTGGTATTACATTGTTTGTATTATAGAATACTAGAGGAAGACTTGTTATTTTGAGAGCTCGATCCGAAATTTCTTGCGTCTTTTAGTTAAAGATAAGTGGGACATAGCCGAGAACACTGTGACGATATCACGTTCAGAAAAATTTTAGTAAAGAAAGAACGTAATTATTTTATCAGTGATTGATAACTATGCAAGTAATATATATTTTATGGCTTTGCGCAGACAAAGCCGTATTTATACTGTTACGAATGCATAGTGCTTAAGTTAATTTACTTTATTGCGTAGCTTGCCTTTTTTCTGTAGTCTTGTATCATCTTAAATAGGTAATAAAATGGAAGTACGTGTTCGTTAAACCTAACTAAATAAATATAGGTATATTCCCACGAATTTATTTATTTAGGTTCAATTCTATGTACAATGCTATCAATTTACATGGAAACGCAAATCCATCATGACATTGGGAAATAGGAACACACAAAAAGTACCACTCATAGACAAGCTTTTTATTGTGTGGCCGTAGTACTTGTCAAGATACATAATCCCAAAATGACAAGTTTTCATTGTTTCAAATCAAGCAATATTCAACCTGACCTGTTTTTAGACACACAATTGTCAGACCATTCATTATTGTCATACACTCGATACGAGTTAAATCTCGAAGGAGGACGTGCATGTCGAAAAACCTCGCAGTTCTTATTTCTGTAAAACATCTTATTTTTCAGATAACCAGGATTCGAATGCTCTTTTTAAACGCTGTGTTCCGTCAAGACATGGAATGGTTCGACACTGACACCGGATTCAACCTAGCTACCAAAATGACGGAGTAAGCTTTTTTTTACGAATCTGTCTGTAATTTATAAAGTTTGTTTTTGCCGGTGGGGTACTTTTCTATGTTTCCCTATTCAATTCCATGCATCTCCTATACATAATTTTGACTTTCCTTTTCTTTCTGTTGAACAAAAATGAAGAGCAAAAATTGGGACTATCAGATGTCTGATAATGAAATACTCTCCTACTCTCTTACTTCTACTAGGTAATTCCTGCAGTAGGTACTTAATATTTTATGCAATTTAGAGTCTGTCAATCAGTCCAAAGAAAACCCGCAAAAACCGCGGCAAATTAAAAAATACACAATTTTATTTTATTTGAATCCTTATTTACATTATTAATTAGAAAGTACATTACAAAACAATTTTAAATAATAATATAAAATAAAAGGTATAAATCCGTTCATGGAGAGAGAAAAATATAAAAAAAATTGATTATATTTTTAGGGTTTGCTTTAGTTAGCCAGACTCTAGCAACTAAACAAAATTGACGTTTCTTTTAACATTCTTTCGTGATATACAGGGCTAACCCTGCATATAACCTACTTGTTTATATACTGTATATAACCTAACCTAAGTTAGATACATGCAATCCATATAAGATATTTTTCATTACTTGCTAGCAACATGATGAAGCTGAAGGAAGGCATGGGTGACAAGGTGTCGGTGGTCTCCAACCTGGTGGGCACGTCCATCCTGTGCGTGTGCACCGCGCTGCCGCTCGGCTGGGAGCTGGCTTTGGCATGCTTCACTGTCATGCCCTTCTCTGTCACGGCGTCGGTGCTGCTGTCTAATGTGCGTAAGCTCCCTTATGAATCTAGTTAAAGCCTACGGCCTTGCCCTCATGGCAATTGAGCTGAGTTTCATACAAATAAAAAAAAAATCAAACCTTATTTCTTAAATAGTGATACAGTAAACTATTGTTTTAAAAAACTGAAGCTCAAATGTCATTCAAAATTGACTAAGTTTCATTCAAACTTCAACAATCCCTTCAAGGGGTGAATTTCCTAAAATCACTTCTTCGCATTAAAGAAACATTCGTGCAAAATTTTATGCTTCTCGACCCAACCCAATGGTTTTAGCTGTGCGTAGATCGATCAGTAAATATATATGTCAGTCAGTCAGTATCTTCTTTTTAACCGACTTCCGAAAAGGAGGAGGTTATCAATTCATCGCTATCTTATTTTATGTATGTTTAACGATTATTCGAAGACTCCCTGACCGCTTTGGAAAATTCTTTTTTTATTTGAAAGGGTATACTTGTCAGGTGGTTCCAAATGCTTGGAAATTTTATTAAAATGGGTTGTGTATTTTGGGGGTGAAGCGGGTTTTTAGTTTTGGAAAATTATATAGGTGCATATTAGCTGGGTGACAAAGCATTGCTCGGTTGCGTTTTTTATGGAAATCACTTTTTGCCTCGTCCCTCCCTAAATACCGGGTTTTATCAAAATCGTTGTTGTTTCCGAGCAGTTGGATTGTATAACCGTTTGACAAAACCTCAGCTGTTGGGCATTACAGGTCGATTTTGTATGTAAAATGATAAATAAAACTGTAGCAATCCAACAAATGTATTATGGGGCAATATATATGCAAGAATTGCTCGTTTAAAGTAAAGGATAGATATTGAATAGATGCAGGCTGGTTAATCCCATGCCCTAGAGTTGTCCATACAAACATAATCTAGATTTATTTTAAAACGACATAGGTATCTATTAGATTTCAGCAAAATTTTCAACGATCAATATATGAACTTGGAAGTAAAATATAAATGTTAATATTTCAGTATCAAACCAGCTCGACGATCAGAGAGATGGAGTCGTACAGCCAGGCCGGCAAGCAGGCGGAAGAGGTGCTCAAGTCGGTTCGAACCATCGTCGCTTTTGCTGGGGAGACTAAGGAGGTAGACAGGTAACTAACGATAAACCTCTTCATGCGTTACGGGTAGACAAAGCCTAAACATATAGACCTAAAAGCGACGCTCAGCATGTTGGGCGAGTGCGGATAAGGTTATCAAAATAGTGACATTTTCAGTTTTTACGATCTGCGCAAAAAGATACCCAGCTTGTAATTTCCATTTTTTTTTTCTTATTTCCCCAACCAGCATGGGGAAATCCAAACTTGTTAAAAAATGCGTAAAAATTTTTTTGCAATTTGCAAGTTTATTTCCCAAGACCAAAAGACACCAGGTGCGTAGCATGGCACCGTTTATAAGCCGAGGTAAAGTTTATATCGCGCGACTGACTAGTGCCATCGCTCGTTATTGATAGTGATAGCGCTCGATAATTACGAGAGACAGGGTAATAGTAACACCTCTTCCTTGTTGTTAATTTCTTTGATAATGATAAGCTATGACAACAAGATTACGGTATTTGCTGACATAATACTAGTTCGTCCTGGAAAGTCACTATTCGAGTTAGAACGTGGCACAGGCTAGGCAAGTGATACATTTATATCAATTTTTCTAGCCTTAAAGTCTCGTTTCCCATAATTGGTCAAAGGCCTCCAAGTGGGAGGCCTTTGCCACCACACTTCCCTGTCTAAGTCCGCCGGTGGTGCGTATATTAGTCTGTCTATTATCTATACTCATCTTTAAAACCACTAAGTTGATTTAAATGGGTATTTTTACTAAACTATGGGGCATTTTCCCGGGAAAATTCATATTCGTTAGTATTTATATAATAAAACTAGTCCAAAGCCGGAACTGCTAGTACCATAATAAAAGTACTTTATGTTGGTACCTAATTTCCCAGCACTCTTTTCGCCTAAGTATTTTAATAAGACTGCCTTTTGCGCATTACCTAGTTATTAAGATTCGTTTTTTTTTTGGGTAATAAAGAATATTGTGTTGTATATTGTAACATTAGTAACGCAACTAAAACAAAAATGAGTTGCTTGTTCCGTACGCCACCCCATGGCTCCCAGTTTCTTACAAAACAAGAAGGTTTGGAAAGAAATGGGCTGTAAAGACCAAGGATAGATATACTATTAGCAGGAAAGAGGGGTGGCTTTTGCCCAGCAGTGAAATATAAGTACTACGAGTATGTAGCTCATAAAAATAAAAAAAACTGGCATTAGCTTGGACTACTTATGTCACGTTTAATTACAAGTACGTATTGTTTGCAAATAATTGCTGAGTCAACTGTAAAACCTTATCTGCTACATCCGAATGCTTCAGACAACGTAGTATATTTGAATTTCAACGTTATATTTAAGTACTAGCTGTTGCCCGCGATTTCGTCAGCGTGGACTTTAGTTTATAAGCACCGTCATTTTAATATTTTCAATAAAACCGGCCTAGTGTGACGTAGTGAAGGGTTTCGTAGTAGCGAATGCCGATTATAGTAAAAATTAATTGATTTATTTTTATTTAGTTTAAGTACTAATAGGAACTGCACTTATCCCGGGCGGCGAAATCAGAGGGGCGGCAAAGTCGTCGTATATTTCCATCCCTCCCATGCTACCGATACCTTAGGATCAAGACGTACCGAGACACGACGTGCTGTTCAGAATGCAAGTTACTGGTAATCAAGTAGGTGGCAAAACCAACTGGGACGGCATATTCACATATTTTAGATTCGGTACTGCTCAAAAACTGAATGCTTATGCAATAGGCATTGACTTTGTTAGTACTTCATTCACCCTCCGTCATTCGGCAAGAGCCCCCACAGCTCTGTTTTAGCTGTCTTTAGCGGAGTGCTGCCACGGTGGCAGTGCCACCGCCTATAGGGACTACTTTGGTATCATCTCCCCCGCCCTCCTTATGTGGCGGTGCGACGGTGGGTCTTGTCATACATGTCCTCCGCTAGGAGGGAGATAAAAGTCAAGAAATTAGCGTTCCTACTTTAAGTCCCAATGGATGACGGCGTTCCTCAAGTAACGCGGAGCCCCATCGGCCTCTAAAACATAGGTTTTTTTTATGTGAGACTTCATCCGAACCGCGTCCATAGCGGGAAGCGAGAGAAAAGTACTGGGTAGAGCTTCCACCGGGTCATTTTTGCTATCGCCACCACCTTGTTGACGTTCACTAAGAACCTCCATTTGAAAGCCTGTCAAGCAGGGCGCCTAGGACTGTCTGGAGGCGTACTTTGAGTTCAAACTAACTGCAAAAAGCGCCGTGTCGTCGGCGAAGAGTGCCAACTGAGCCTGGCCGGCAACTGGGATGTCGTCGGTGTATTACGCGTATCACCATGGAAAGCAGATGCTCATGGAAAGAGACCACATAACAGTCCTAAATGATGTTGGCATGGGTGCTCTAAAAGCCCCTAACCTAACCAAACCTTACGTAACTTTTTTTCATTTGGAACAGACCTACCTTTTCGTCCACCCACGGGAAGTTGGGTGGAACCTAACCTTACCTTTTTTTACGTGAGAAAACGAATCAAGAAAAATTGTACCCGTTAGGGTAAAGGCGCGTGTTGGCACAAACGCCCCTTTAACTCGGAGGACCGTATTTGTTGAGCGAAATCCAGTTTCCATCGCCCGATTAGCCCACGTTATGGAGGCAGCAGTTGCAGGTCAAAACCCCGCCTCCTGCGCCCCGTGCGCCGAGGATGGATGGCCAGGTCGATTGTTGCCTCCCGGTCTCTCCCCGTCACCTGCACTGGTCAAGGCCTGCACTGCTCTCCACGACGTTCATGTGACGAACCACAGTCGACAGCGGAGGGTCGTCCGTTCCCCACTACCGTGCACAGTTCAGCGCGGTCTTCCGCCCAGGCTGGGCAGTCCATCAGGGTGGGAACCTAACCTAACCTAATCCGTCTCGAAGTCGAGGAGTACCAGGCAGCGCGGCACTCACCACGCTTTTGTCTTCATGATGGTTTAGGAGAAGAGAAAAAATTAATATTGACACAGATCGTTAAAGCCGATCAAGTGAATGGATGGAAATGTGATCAGCAGCTAGGAACCTATTCTGTCACTACCAATTTAGATTCTTTTTTTTTTCATTATCCCGCCCACAATCACGCTAAGAATGGCGGTGGGGCGTCGTTAGGTCTTGCGGCCCTAAGCTCTGCCTGCAGAGGCCTAGAGACGCACTTAAATTTTAAGTTTTTAAATATACATTTTTGAAATTTTGAACAGCGACATCTATCGGTGACCAAAAAACATTTTTTTAAGAATGCTCCAAATCCACCGAAATTGTCAATTTTTAGGGTTCCGTACCCAAAGGGCCCTAATACTAAGACTTAACTATCCTTCTGTCCTTCTGTTTGTCATCAGGCTGTATCTCATGAACTGTGTTAGATAGACAGTTAAAATTTTCACTGATGATGTATTTTTGTTGCTGCTATAACACCAAATACCTAAAATAAAATAAAATTAATATTTAAGAGCGGTCCCATACAACAAAAGTGATTTTTAATACATAATGGTACGAAACCCTTCGTACGCAAGTCCAACTCGCACTTGCCAGGTTTTATTAACTTTATATTAACTTTCAATTATCATTTTATAACACAAGTTTTAGCCAATGTAACGGAACAGTTATTTTATAGCAATTGCAAATACGTACTTACAAAACATTCTGCTCCACAGCTAGGTAAAGCTCTCTCGTGATCAGATCATGTTTAAATTGAAAAAACAGGTACAATAAACTTCTGGAGCCAGCGGAGCGCCATGGCCGTCGGCGGGGCCTGTTCACTGGGCTGGGCAATGGCTTCAACTGGGTGCTGACGTACTCGCTCAACGCCATCGGGCTCACCTACGGCACCAGACTCGTGCTGGAGGACCTCGACAAGGCGCCCGAAGACAGGAAGTACCTAGTCGGCGTAGTGTTTAGTGTGAGTTTGCAATTCACCGCTTGATGAGAGCACTGTCACCATCTCTGTTTTCCCTCATGGGTTTTGAAAGAGCCCACTAAAGGAGGTAATTGAACGAGAAATTCTCCGTGACTACTTGAACATTCCGACGATTGTACAAATGTATGTAAGTATGTATGTGGAATGATAGCTCGAGTATCATTGATCGAATATTTGGCGAATAGAATTTTTGAAGTTCAAACTTTAACCAAATCGGTTATGGGGTTGCCGAGATTTGGGGTTCGCGAGTTGACAGCTCGGGGCGAACTACTAGTAGATAATATGGTTAAAGAGACATTTATTCTCATAAAAGAATCTACAAAATTCACTTATAATGAGAACTTATTTTACATTTAGTGGACGCGTACAAGGTCGGTGGGTAGTTAAACAATACATAGGGCGCACTATAAGTTTCCGGAACTGGCCACTTGCATAAACAATATTTAAAAATTTATTGCAACATTTGAAAATAGAACACTTTGGCTGTAGAATGCAGTTTGTTTCATCTGACTGTCTTTTGTTTTTACCTTGTGGCGCCATTTAAAAAATTGTGTGTCTGCATCAACATAGATTTAACTCGGGAAAATTTTCGTAGTATGATTTTCTACGATTTTAAGTGTAATTTGACAGCTCAACAGAGCATTGCTCGGCTTAAAACAGCTTTTGGCAATGAAGCACCATGCAAGACAACTGTTTATAGCTGGTTTGCAGAATTCAAGCGTGGTCGTATCAATCTCAGTGACGAATCTCGCGATGGTCGGCCGTCCACCGCTGTGACCAACAAAAACATCGATGCTGTGCGCCGTATGATTGAAACAGACAGGCATGTGACCTACCATGAAATTCGCGCATCCTTAGAAATAGTCATGAGTGAAATACAATTAATCCTACACAAACATTTGGGTGTGATAAAGCTGTGCTCGCGGTGGATCCCACACAACTTGACCGAGGCTCAAAAAACGGACCGCGTCACTTGGTGCAGTGCCATGCTTACCGGATTCAACGAAGGTGCGTCAAATTTGGTGTGGGACATAGTAACAGGTGACGAAACATGGATTTATTGCTACGATCCCAAAACAAAGCAGCAATCGAGCGTATGGGTCTTTCAAGATGAGCCGAAACCAACCAAAGTGGCGCGCGTGAAAAGTGCATCTAAGCGGATGATTGCTTCTTTTTTTAATAAAACTGGACACGTGGCTACTGTTGTTTTAGAGAATCGTCGTACAGTGAATAGTGACTGGTACACGACCATTTGTTTGCCGGAAGTTATTGACGAACTCCGTAAAAATAACCGTAAACGCCGTATCATCCTGCACCACGACAATGCTAGTTCTCACACGGCCAGACAGACAAACGACTTTTTGAAGGCGAAAAAAGTCCCGACCTGGCACCTTGTGACTTTTTTCTGTTCCCAAAAATTAAGAACCAATTACGCGGTCAACGATTTTCATCACCAGAAGAGGCTGTCGAGGAGTATGAAAAACACGTTTCAGAGGTCACCACAGAGGAGTGGCACAAAAGTTTTCAAAACTGGTTTCATCGAATGAAAAAGTGCATAGACGCCAAGGGAGATTATTTTGAAAAACAATAAATTAATTTTGTACCTTTAATAGTATTTTTTCATATTCATTCCGGAAACTTATAGTGCGCCCCACGTATTCGTTCCGTGCGGCTGGCCACGGGTTCTCAGTGTGTGCACGGAACTAGTTTGTCATATCTGCATGTTCGATGCACAGCGATGATGTGCCAATGTGTGTGTACTGTACTGTCTATTGTGAAACGGAATAAACGCAACTAGATGTGTCTTGCGATACGAACATCATTATCATTAATTTTAAACTGTTTTATTATTTGTTTATTCTTTTTCTTTCCAATGTGCGTGTTGATGGTATGTATGTTTCAGTGATTGGTGTACATATTATGTAGTTTAGTTTTCACAGTTGATTTTGAATTATACACACACATATATATACACATACATACACACACATACACATACATACATACACACACATGCGCACACATTATACATATACATTCACACACACATACATATACATACACGTGTACACATACATACATACATACACACACACACACATCACATACACATATATATATATTTTAACAGATAAGTATTTTAAATAATAGTATTTATTTTATTTATTACATAGTGCTTTAGTGATTTTTTAAAAGTACTTAAGGTTTTGCAGTCCTTTATATCTTTAGGTAGTTTATTATATAGCTGAGCGCCTTCATACAAGATGTTCGCTTTACCATAGTTTGTTCTGGGTATGTGAAGGTTGATGTCACTGGCACGCCGAAGTTTAATTTTTTGATATTCTTTCTTTTTTGTGAAAGTTATTTGTGAGTGGATATCTTTGTTGAGTATTTTTCGTACTAATAAACATGTGTAGTAAACATATGTTTGTTTGATATGCATAATTTTTGTTTTTCTGTAAACTGTTTGGCTAGGTGTCAAGTAGTCTAAATGAAACAGAGATTTAATAAGTTTGTTCTGAGCAATTTGTAATATTTTTAAGTTGGTTTTGGCTGCGTTACCCCAGACTTCAATTAGGTAGTCTATGTGTGGCTTTATAAGGGTGTTATAGATAGTGTATCGAATTTGGAGTGGAATAAATTTAGAAATACTCCTTACTAGTCCTGATAGTGACACAAGTTTTGATTTGATTTTCTCTATATGAGGTTTCCAGGTAATATGCGAATCCAGTACTAAACCCAGATATTTTTCTATTTTAACTTTTTGGACTTTTTCGTTATTTATGCTCAACGTTGGAATATCTTGAATTTTTTTGTTTTTTGGAGCGAATATCATAAAATTCGTTTTAGAAACATTAATAGTTAGGAGATTGGATTCAAACCAAGTATTAAGTAAAGTTAGGTCGCTCTGTGCATCGGACATTAAATCATCTATGGAAGATCCAAAATAAAATAAACAGGTATCATCGGCATACATTGTGACATCACCTTTTAGACCTATTTTATGTACGCAATTCATATAAATCAAGAATAATAAGGGCCCCAAAATGGATCCCTGCGGGACCCCGCAAGTAATAGGTTTTGGAGTACTCTGACTCGTACCAATTTTCACTACTTGAAGTCTATCTGTTAAATATGACTTAAACATATCATATGCTATACCCGAAATACCAATATCTCGTAATTTTTGGAGTAATAGATTGTGGCTTATTGTGTCGAACGCCTTTTTGAGGTCGATAAATATCCCAAGTACTAAATTTTTAGCATCAATGTTTATTTTGATTTTAGTTACAAAATCAATCGTGGCACTGGTAGTGTTTGATTTTCCTAGAAAACCATACTGCTGTTTGTAGAGAAAGTTTTGTGTAGCCAGGAACTGTTCTAATCTATCGTAAAGCACTCTCTCGAAAATTTTTGACATAATCGGCAGTACGGATATTGGGCGATTATTTGAATCTATTTTGTTTCCAGATTTGAAAATTGGTGTAACTCTTGCAGTTTTTAGACTATCAGGGAATTCTCCTAATTCAAGACATTTATTGATACAGTCAGTGAGTTCATTTATGAATAGTTCTTTTAAACATTTTATACTTTTTGTGCTTATACCGTCAAGACCGGAGCTAGTATTTGTTTTTAAGTTATTTATTATTTTATTTATTTCGTCTGTAGTGGCAGGAGTAAAATATTTTAATGTGTAAGTGTTGCTGACATCAGAACTAGTGGAAAAGTGTGTTATATTTGATGATTTTGGAATTCGACTAGCCAGCACAGTGCCAATAGTAGAAAAGAACGTATTAAACTCTTCACAGATTTCTTCTTCATTAGTGGTAATATTTCCTTTTGCAGTTTGGAGCTTACAGGGTGCAGATGCGTTACTTGACTTGTTTTGTGTAAGACTATTAATCAGAGTCCACATTTTTGATGGTTTTTTCTTACACTCTCCAAATTTTTTCTTAGTTTCTCGGATATTTTCTGATACTTCACTTTTCTTCATGTTAAATGCTTCAGATAATTTTTCGTCTTTTGGATTATTTGTAATTATGGTATAATATATTTCTTGTATTTATTTCATTTAATATCTGTTTGTTTATCCAATCTTGCCTTGGCGGGTTACATATTTTACTTTTTGATATTTTACTGTTATTAATACATTTTGTTAGTTTTTGTTCCAGTACTGCATACTCAGAGTCAATATTTGCCGACGTATTTTTAGAAAAAGTTTTGTACAATGTGTTGAAATCAATCGCGTCATATTTTACTTTTTCCGGGGTTCTGGTTGGAAATGTTTTATTTCACAATATATCTGCTTGTGATCGGACATCGAGGATTCAATTAAGCAAATGTGGCAATTGTTTTCTTCCAAATTGGTACATACATGATCAGGTATGGTCTTTTTATCGCCTTCGTGGCAATGACTTTTAGCTATTTTATTGAGAATTTTATATCCATTTTCTTTAACACAATGCTTGTATTTATTTACTGGTGACTTTGAACTCAATAAGTTAAAGTTGAAATCCCCTACTATCAGTGCTCTGTTAGCTTTATTTAAGAAATGTGTGTAAGTTTCCAGAAAGATATTAGTGTTTTTCTCAGTAGGCGGTCTGTATACGGCTCCGATGTCAAGTGAGTATTTGTTGATATGGATCCAAAGGAAGTGAATATCATCAATAGTATGTTTTTCTACAAAATTATGTTTCAGATTGTCACTAGCAAAGATCGATACACCACCTCCCCTACTTGGTCTGTAGTTGTAGTAGTGGGTATAGCCAGGTAACTGTATTCTTTTTGCGTCATCTTCTGTCTTGATCCAGGTTTCAGTCAGAATTATTATTTCGATGTGAGCTTGAAATGATGGTATGATTAGCCTTAGTTCATCAAGCTTGCCCTTTTTCATAATGCCCCTTGTATTAGCATAAAAAACTTTTAATGATTTTTTTGTTACAGTTATATCTTTATAATTGTTGGTAATTTCATAAGTTACTTTTTTAGTGGTACATATTGTTTTTTGTGATTCTGTAGATTCTGGTATTAGATAATAGAGTTTTAGCCTACTGTGGTCACCAGTCGTGCCCGACGTATTGAGTACGGGTAAATGCTTTAGTCCACCGGTGGCTTGATATTCGGTAGATATGAATAAAAGAAGTCACTAGTATGTCATATTAAACAAGTTAGATATACAAATAACGGAGCGGTCGGATTAATAGAAATACTTAAACAAATGTTTTTTATTTACTAGAAAAATAAATGTGCACAATTTATCTTATCCTACATCGCATGTAGTATTGTAAATATACAAAATAAATTTCATGTTGCAGTTACTTGTGTCAGTCGTATCGTATACCATTGTTCACAAGTACTTTATCTACTGTCACATTGCTAGGCAAAGGTCTCCCCCATATCGACAAATATTTGATAATATTTTTAGGATACCGTACAAAAATGAAAATTTTTGTCCGGAAATACTGGACTAAATAATGTGAAATTTGGTAGGATTGTGTAATCCTATAACCAAAACACAGATGTGCAAAGTAATTTTTTTTTTTTAGTAAGCGTCGTTTATTGTGTAGATACAAATTAGGAAATTACAAACCTTACTGTGCCATATATTAAATGAAAGTAATCGTTGTGAGGATCTCAAATATATTTTTGTTATTATTGTAAAATAAATAGTTTTGATTTTATACATGAAACAAGACGAAAATTGACCATTTACCATTGTGCGGAACCCTCTCCATGCGATTTCAACTCGCACTTGGCCGGTTTTTTTCTATATAAGCAAGGTTACCTGGAAGAAATTGCTTAGCGATAAGGCCGTCTTTTGCGTATTTTCTAGTTTTTAAGAGCATGTCCAGTATTTATTTACTCTTTGTGCAATAAAAGGGTGTTGTATTGTAATTTAACAGATATTGTTCAGCGCGTACATGGCAACCCAGTCGATCACTCTGTGTGTGCCGCACATGGAGGTGTTTGCCTCCGCGCGGGGCGCCGCCGCCAGCATCTTCTTGCTGCTAGAGCGCGTGCCCAAGATCAACAGCATGTCCAAAGAGGGCCTCTCTCCGAGGAGGGTCATCGGAGAGATCACCATCGATAACGTGCATTTCAGCTACCCTTCAAGGCCTGACGTTAAGGTATGTCCATCGGTACTTACGATTTCTTTAAAAGTCATACTTTAAAAATGCCCGGCTAACTCCTTTCAGTCCTGCATTGAGGAACCTTGTAGAGAAATGGACACCACTCTGGCGCAGTGGTCAGCATATAATATTTAAGTAAGATTTTTAATAGTTCGTAAAACAGTCATACATGACCAGTAACTCCAGAATTGGTCACTTACGCAAAAGGCGATAATACTTGTATGATAACTTCGGAGTTTCTGGATTCAATCCCGAGCCTGGGCAACTAGGAAAACGGTCGTTTTCAAATTGTTTTGTGTATTTAGTAACTCAACGATACTATATTTATCATAAAAATAGTTTCGTTGAGTTTGTACACCATAACACAAGATTCAAAAAACTTCATTAATTCAGATACTTTTAAAACTAGCCATATGATTTTCAAGTCTGCGCAATACATCAAGTTACAACTACTCGGACTTTTCAAATTCTTAGTGTTTTATTTGTTTTCAGGTATTAAAAGGTTTCTCCATCCATATAAAGCCTGGAGAGTGCGTGGCCTTGGTGGGCTCCTCTGGGTGCGGCAAGTCGACTATCTTGCAGCTGCTCCAGAGAATGTACGACCCGCACTCCGGGTCAGTTAAGCTCGATGGAAAAGACTTGAAGAACCTTAATCTGGGCTGGCTCCGGTCTTCTTTAGGTTGGTATCATAAATTGCTTATGATAGCGGTAGTTGTACTTTTAGTAGTGACGGTCAAAACATTTATTATTTAATTGAATGGTTGCGTATAGCTAAATAAGTATTTTTTCTAAGAGCAAACAAAAAGTTATGTGGAGATTGAAAAAGCATTTCTCTGTCGGGGCAAAAAATCCCGGATTAACTTGATAAACCTAATGAAACAAGCTTATTTCAGTATATGTCATGACCGTTTAAGTCATGGGTCTTGCTGGGAGATGTCCTTTAAAAGTAATAATGTTCTAGGGGTGGTGGGCCAGGAGCCAGTGCTGTTCCGCGGCACCATCCACGAAAACATCGCCATCAGCTGCCCAGAAGCCACGCGCGAGGAAGTTCAGCGAGTGGCGGAGATGGCCTTTGCTCACGACTTCATCATACTGTTGCCAAACGTTAGTATTCACATACATACAGGTTAAAGGATAGTGAAGTAAACGATTCGGAATCTTTTTGCCAATATTGGAAAAAAGCGAAAACTGAAATGGGATTGAGCTATAATTAATGGTTAAACAAACTTACCTTAAGCGAAGTTTGACCATAATTTTATAAGATCTTGTATCCGAAGTTATTTGTATACCACGTAGTCTCACTGTTCATTGTATTGGGCAGATAACACAGTCTTCAGAGATCTTCAATTTAAAATAAACAACGTCTGACCTGTCTCTGTCAAACCGGCCGCATTCTTCATTATTTTAGAGACAAATTTTGCAAATTTCGCTTTGGGGCAAGTATAATCTTATACATATTAGGGTGTGGCGGGTTACAAATAACTTCGGATACAAGATCTTATAAAATTATGGTCAAACTTTGCTTAAGGTAAGTTTGTTTAACCATTAATTTTACTACGATCGTTGTATCACTCGTTATTTGTATACCACGTAGGATGTTTAGAGCTAATTTGCAAAATTTGGGAATGCACGATCCATACTTAACCATATTAAAACTTTTTGACTTTACATTGACTAACAATTAAAATGATCTGGTGAATGAATCGAAAAATTCATTTACGTTCAAATAATTTGAATTTAAAGTTATTTTGTACCTTAATATTGATAACAATATTAAAATAGATAAGGTATTAAAGAGACGAACAAGTTTTAAGTTTTTTACTGTCTCAAAAGTTTGTCAGTCACAGTAAAACTGATCGCCGATATCTTTGATTAGGATTATTTATCATACAGAAATATTTTATGTGTTGATCAAAGCAAATTTTATATAGTATAATCTTGTTACGTATACGATAATGAATTAAATTATTATTAATGTGAACTTAACTGGTACGAAGTCATCCACTTCATTTTTTTGTTATCATAGGTATCATTCATAAAAAAAGAAACTATATTATAATAAATCCGGAGCACAGCGAAAGTTATTTATATAGGTTATAAATATTGATTTTAGTATTACTTGACAGTAGCAAGCATTATGTGATTAAGAACTAAATGACAACCGTGTAATGAGAAAAGTTCACACGTTAAAAAACTTATTTTCAGAAATAATCTTATTCGGCTTGGATAAGATGAAAATAGTATTTCATACAAAACTGATTTGTTAAAAATGTTTCATATTAGTTAGATAACAGTATTAGTATACACAGAATAACGATTTAGTTCCTTATATGTTATAGAGAAATTCTCTAAAAGAAAACGTGAAGGATAATTATTTAAGCAAAATATCTGTTTACAAATTGGGAAAATCACATTCTCACATTTTGGACAACATTTTTTGGTATGGATAACATAGATCATTTTTATAGATAGAGCATGACTTTCTTCTTCGATGCAGTGTGACATTTGTGTCGAGGACACTTTTGTCACATTTAATCATGATTAAATAAACGCATTTAGAAAACACATTTGAATGTAATGGTATCTGAAATTACGATAATTCAAATCAATCAAATAGGGAAGAGGCTAAGAAGATGATGACAGGAATTCGAAACAATCTGAGTAACAAAAGTCTTGTTCGATTTGACGTCCTTACCACATTTCCCTAGTGACTGGTTCTGGTCTACCTTTTCCGTTGCGGAGGTCCGACAGCCGTCACTCTGTGTAAGCAGAACCAAACCAGTTACCTTGTCAAATTAACTAGATTAGGTAGCGGATCCAGGGCTCCAAAGCCTCACCGCTGAGGATGCGCTTATATTATTTCCTGTGTAGCGTAAATTAATCCATAGTGAAAATAAATCAATAGTCTTTTTAGAAACGTTCCAAAGGTTTTTTTTTTTTATAGAGACCGCTTAGCGTCAAGAGATATCCATTGTACATAAATCCTATAGATATAAGTGCAATAAATTAAATAAATAGATTTGGTAAAATATTTAGAAGACCAGGATATTTCTGCAAGTACCTATAGTATGTTGTCAATTATTTAAATTGTTATAACTAGCCTATAGTTAATATAGCCAATCTTTATTTCTTAGTATATGAAAATGTATAAGCGTTTTCTCAAAGCGTGACTTATAGTTATAGCTTAAGACTAAAGGTTTGAACAAGATAGTCTTTAACCATATTAAAAAAGAGTCACAATTATCAACTTCAAATTTTGTATGTTATTGTAGAAACTGTTTAGATTGCAGGCAGTTTTATAACCTCTGCAATAAAATGTACCGAATTTTAATTTTCACATATTTAATGTATTAATAAGGCTGGTGTCTATAAAACCAGGTTATAAATTAAAAGTTCATTTACTTTGACATTTATCTAAATCAATTTACTGCATTTTTTCTATTCAACAACATCTTAGATGAGATCTCTATGTAGATATTAGATAGTGTCATTACGCGTAAAACAATATACCTGTAATTTGTATCCAACTATTTACCATATTATATAAATAAAGTATAATTAAATGAGGTTTTGCTGATTTCATCACGAAATAGATAATAAAAAATTAAACTTAAAGATAATATTTATTATCTTTAAGTTGACTATTTCAAATAAGCATCTCGATAAGAAGCTGGACTATCTATGCACGTTTAAATTACACAGCAAGTATGAAGTTTCAAGAAATTTTCATTTCAAAACTTGGGTTAAATCTGAATATATCAATAGCCTGATGCTTTTTCCCACAGGGATTTCCTCCTCTGAGAATCTCCATTTCCTCATGATCCATAGCTCAAGATACCCCGACGTTTAGATATCACTTGTTACATTTTTGGTTGAAAAATACCGAGTTCATAACCGCAACATACGTACAACATATATATATAGATAAATGTCTTATAATTTATTCCTTGTCTAGGTTAAAATAAGTAGTCGACATATTTGGGAACACAAAATTTTGACAAAGATGTATTCACTCTGTAAATAATTTTCAAGGGCTATATAATTCGATGCCCGATTTTATAAAATAATTTAGTATTTAATATAGTCATTAAATATTTGTTTATGTATAAACCTACATGGTTTAGTGAGCGAAGTGAGAAAATTCGTATAGAAACTTTTATTTAGCCGTATCATTGATATAGAGCAATGCAATATTATATCAATATTATTCATGGTTTTACGACAGTTTATAAACGATCGCTAAACGATAAACGATCGAATCGCTTTTCACTTCATACGTCATTATGTTTCCATCATTCATTCAAGAATAATTTGTTATGGCCATTTCATGTTTGTTAAGGATAGATCATAACTTGAAGAAGAATAAAATATTACAGCGTAACAACGTATAAATTGACATGGTACAGCGTAGTACAGCATGATTTGACATAGTTCAATACAGTACAGCATAAATTTGTATAGCTCAGCATAGTACAGAATAGTGCAGTATAACTCGGCATAGTACGGAATCGTACAAAATGGTACTGAACAGTACTATGTAGAACAGCACAGAACAGAACACAACAGCGTAGTAAAACGTTGTGTAGCGCAGAGAAGCGTAGGGCGGCGAAGGCAGCATAGGGCAGCCTACACCAGCGTAGAGCAGCATGGCATGGTACAGTATATCTTAGTGCTTCCTTGTATATTGTACTGCTTTCCAGTACATTATAGAAATCATAGTACACCATAGTAAACCATTATGCATCATAGTACATCATAGTACACCATAGTACATCATAGTACAACATGGTACATCATGGTACATTATAGTACATTATAGTACAGCATAGTACATCATAATACAGCATAGTACATCATAGTACATTAGTACATCATACTACATCATAGTACATCATAGTACATCACATTAAAGTACATTTAAATACATTTTAGTACATTTTAAGTACGTTTTAAGTACAATTTAAGTACATTTCAAGTACGTTTTAAGTACAGTTAAAGTGCAACGTAGTGCATTATATTACGTCATAGGATCTCATAGTTTATCAAAGCATGCCATAGTGCATCATAGTACATCATCGTACCTGCTAAAACATTGTTGTACCTCATTGTCATAGTATATAATAATAAAGTACCTTACGGTGTGATACATTATAGTTTGGTATTGAAGTAATTTCCATTTGTGCTGTAGATAGGTTACGTCTGAACAAGATTACGACCGCATCGTAATACTAAAAGTGCGTGACATATGACCGCATCATAGTTCTATGCACTGCGTTTAGAACTCAATTGTTATTTCCATTTTCTCCGTACTGTAATGCTTGAGCAAGACTACGACCGCATCGCAGTACGAAGTGTGCGTGACTATAACCGCATTATAGTTCTATGCACAACGTTCAAAACAATTGTTATTTCCTCGTGTGTGATGACGAACAGAGACCATTTTCCTTAAATCTTGTAATCGTTCGTTAAAACCAAAATACTTCACATCGTAGTACTTGCTGCATCACGTATGCTTGCCTTTTTCTTCCCAGATCAAAAAAACTCCGACAAGATATGACAATAATCTGAACTAGTACCTCTTCGGCTGATATTTATTTTAGCACGAAAAATAAATTTACGTAAAATAGAATAAAACATAATTGTAGGTAGTTTACTACTGAAAAAACATTTTACGATCTCCGTGGCCTAATGGTTGGTATGCCAATCCACCACTCGAGGTTCTGTGTTCGATCCCTAGCCATGGCAAGATGGAAAATGCCTTGGGTCGTATATATTGTATCTAAGTCAGCAATTTTTATTGCTTTTTTTGCAGGTACCGACTTTGGAGGTTGTAATTAATAAGTTACGTACGTTACGTAATAGTGATAAAAATTTCGAACACATATGAATAATTCACAATATAAGTACCCAGTTTGAACAAACAGTTACAATACTGCAGTGAAAAACACATGAAAAGAATTAACCCACAATCATTACAGCTGCATGAAAAATCCACGTCATCCTGGTGCTTCTTTCACCCAATTTATGACCATTTCACAATCTATATGTATAAACCACAAGTATAATGTAAATATAACACCAAAACTATGGAAGAAAACTAAAACTAAAAAATAATTTCAATACATGTGCTATCGTGCCCGCACAACAAAAGTGAATGAAGAATGCGGCCGGTTTGACAGGTGACCGAGACAGGTCAGACGTTGTTTTTTTTTTAAATTGAAGATCTCTGAAGACTGTGTTATCTGCCCAATACAATGAACAGTGAGACTACGTGGTATACAAATAACGAGTGATACAACGATCGTAGTAAAATTATTTTTACTAACTTAAATCTGAAGGGTATATGAAGAGAGGAATGACATGAATGAATATGATACATTAGCCCGGGCCCGTAAGACTCAATGGTCACGGTTAGGCTGAATAAAGACGAATAAAACAAACAATCACCTTCATTGCAATTAGAGCAATCCCCACAAGCCTTGATTCTAAAAAGATCACAGAATTATTTACTCGTATCAAATACATAGCTAAACAGGGTCTAACAACATATACTGAAACTTTTTTAGTGGTGAATTTAGTCCATTATTCTACAACTTTCCCCAAGGAACATAAAAGTACTTACCAAAATACAAAAAATAATTTTTGACCTATACAAGTTCGCCAACCAGCTGATCAGTTTCTATCAAAAGCAAAAAATTTTTTTTTCTTATTTCCGTAGTTTCAGTATATTTTGAATACATATACGTGGGGCGCACTATAAGTTTCCGGAATGAATATGAAAAAATACTATTAAAGGTACAAAATTAATTTATTGTTTTTCAAAATAATCTCCCTTGGCGTCTATGCACTTTTTCATTCGATGAAACCAGTTTTGAAAACTTTTGTGCCACTCCTCTGTGGTGACCTCTGAAACGTGTTTTTCATACTCCTCGACAGCCTCTTCTGGTGATGAAAATCGTTGACCGCGTAATTGGTTCTTAATTTTTGGGAACAGAAAAAAGTCACAAGGTGCCAGGTCAAGACTGTATGCAGGATGACTCATGAGTTCTACATTTTTCGCCTTCAAAAAGTCGTTTGTCTGTCTGGCCGTGTGAGAACTAGCATTGTCGTGGTGCAGGATGATACGGCGTTTACGGTTATTTTTACGGAGTTCGTCAATAACTTCTGGCAAAAAAATGGTCGTGTACCAGTCACTATTCACTGTACGACGATTCTCTAAAGCAACAGTAGCCACGTGTCCAGTTTTATTAAAAAAAGAAGCAATCATCCGCTTAGATGCACTTTTCACGCGCGCCACTTTGGTTGGTTTCGGCTCATCTTGAAAGACCCATACGCTCGATTGCTGCTTTGTTTTGGGATCGTAGCAATAAATCCATGTTTCGTCACCTGTTACTATGTCCCACACCAAATTTGACGCACCTTCGTTGAATCTGGTAAGCATGGCACTGCACCAAGTGACGCGGTCCGTTTTTTGAGCCTCGGTCAAGTTGTGTGGGATCCACCGCGAGCACAGCTTTCTCACACCCAAATGTTTGTGTAGGATTAATTGTATTTGACTCATGCCTATTTCTAGGGATGCGCGAATTTCATGGTAGGTCACATGCCTGTCTGTTTCAATCATACGGCGCACAGCATCGATGTTTTTGTTGGTCACAGCGGTGGACGGCCGACCATCGCGAGATTCGTCACTGAGATTGATACGACCACGCTTGAATTCTGCAAACCAGCTATAAACAGTTGTCTTGCATGGTGCTTCATTGCCAAAAGCTGTTTCAAGCCGAGCGATGCTCTGTTGAGCTGTCAAATTACACTTAAAATCGTAGAAAATCATACTACGAAAATTTTCCCGAGTTAAATCCATGTTGATGCAGACACACAATTTTTTAAATGGCGCCACAAGGTAAAAACAAAAGACAGTCAGATGAAACAAACTGCATTCTACAGCCAAAGAGTTCTATTTTCAAATGTTGCCATAAATTTTTAAATATTGTTTATGTAAGTGGCCAGTTCCGGAAACTTATAGTGCGCCCTATGTACCTATATGACATTATTAAAAGGTCACCTCTTTATCCCTTACCTATTAGGACTCAGAAACCACTTCAAGCTACCTTTCATTTGGTCGGTGACGGGTTGATTGATAACTACATCACCTAACATTAGGTAAATTTAAAGATCCTACTCAATTCCTCAGATAGTTTCTTTCGTCTTAATTTTGCCTAATTTTATATTACCATCAGGGCTACGACACGGTTATTGGTGAACGCGGAGCCTCTCTCTCTGGTGGTCAAAAGCAGCGCATAGCCATAGCCAGGTCTTTGCTAAGGGAACCAGCCGTGCTACTCCTCGACGAGGCTACATCGGCCCTGGACCCGCACTCGGAGAGACAGGTGCAGGCCGCGCTTGACAGAGCCAGCGCTGGCAGGACTACCGTCACAGTCTCTCACCGGTGAGTTATTTTGTACACACTGCAAGTTTCTTGCCTGTTGTTGTATTCTTCAATTAAATTGACACAATAGATGACTTGCATGCATGGTCTAAACGAAAACTCAACCATAAAAACATACAAACGAAAGAAACTTTGCCAGTATAGCTATTTACAAAAGGAAAGTTTATTTCCTGTTGCATACAATATGGATGTGGACTAAACAATTTTTTTGGCTAAACCATATGTCGTTAATCGGTAAATTATTAAAAAGTATTAGTATTATGAGAGAAAAGAAAAAATACGTACGTATTTTTTCTTTTCTCTCATTAGCAAATAATGACAAAGGTACAGCGCACTTAAACTTCGCGTGACGTCACGATCAGGTATGACTTTTATCAGAACGTGAAGTAAATCGTCCCCACTACGAAACTTCGATGCGCTGCATCTTTGTGAATTTTTATTAAGAGTACTTTGCTAAACAAAAAAATATGGTTCCATTAATTTTGGATAATCTAGTTGACAAACTTACTAAAAAATATATTATTCATCCAGCCCGCATCCCTATTGTAAGGCCTATTAGAGCAAGCGAATCAAGTGAATTTCTGTAACCCTGTTTTAGACGATCCGCGTAGTTATTTGAATAGGTATGCATTCTCACCGATAACTGTGAGTAATCAGAAATCCATGTTTAGGAAGCAAATCGGTTATGAGGTTGCCGAAAGATAGGACTGAGTTCTATAAACTAAGTACTTACTATAGTAATTTATAAATGTAAAAGTTTACGAAGGTATTTCGATATTTATGACTTCAAAGGCATAAAATACTCAAGTTTTTGTTATTCGATGACGCAAAAACTGTAACGGATTGGTCAACGGATGACAGATTGCAGCTAACTACTTGCACCGCGGCTGCAAGGGCAAAATTAAGTTGCAATACGGCGATCCAGCCTCTCTGGCCCTACCTAGGGCAGCATAAATTTACAGAGATGCATCACAACATCACAACTACAGGCAGTGTCCTGTCTGTATGAGACTGCAGCGATTAAAAGTTTGAATTGCGCTAGTTGAATGCGAAAGTGAGCTATGACTTCAATCTGAGCATACATTGTCTGACGATTCGGCAGGAAAATATATATTAGCGGATTAGCTCTTGAAGTGGCAGTGGGTGGGACACATGGCGAGAAGAACCGATGGCCGATGGGACAAAAAGATTCTCAAATGGCAAAAGCGTAGGCGCCCACTTACAGGGTGGTCAGACGACCTGACCACGATCGCTGAAAAGCGATGCATGCAGGCCGTTCTAGATGGATCATCTGGTAAGTCCAGCATTGGATGATGATGACGGCAGGAAAAGAATTAAGTGATTAAACCAAAACACATTGTACACCGGAACGTAGCAGAATCGGAGAATATACTGCCTTTTAGCCGAGCATTAGCTATCCTTGACATACTTTTAATACGATCCTGGTAAAATAAATGAAGTCTATTGTAAATGACGGACTCGAATGAGTTAGAATGTATTAATCTGTTGAAGACTATGGCATTTCTTAGCAAGCGTCATAACAAGGTCTACGACATAGCTATGCTTCTCGTAGACAACTTGTACCTAATCGTAACGTGTGACTTAGGTACAACCTTGACTGCACCGCGGCTGCAAAGGCAAAATGCAGTTGCATTGTCTGTGTTCCAGCTTCTCTGTAGTAAGGCAGCATAAATTCATAGAGAGGCATCACACGTTCATGTAAACATGAGGCAGTGTGCTGTCTGTACGAGACTGTAGCGATCAATAGTTTGAGATGCGCTGGTTGAAAGAGAAAGTCAGCTATGACGTCACGATATGCACTTACATTGTCTCACGATACGGCAGAAAATATCTTTATTTTTATAAAACAAACAACACATTGGACACAGGATTGTCGAAGACTCGAAAAACATACTGCCTTCGAGCCGAGAATTAGCTAGGGGACCGTCATAGATAATACGACCATGGTGTAAATAAATGAAGTCAATTTTAATAGTAGATTGTTAAACAAGGGTTGTAAGTAATCAATCACACTCGAGATATTTAGGCTCACGAGCGAGCGAAGCGAGCGAGAGAGCTTATATTTTGAGGGTGTAATTGATCACTTACACTCGAGTAGAACACTCTACTTTTCATCATGATAGCGAGGAAATGAGGAAAAACAGTTAAAACAAAATTGTTTATTTAAGAAGTTTCTACTTACAATTCAATGAAAATTAATAGTAAAATATGAACAATTTGAAAGCGATAAAGTAACCAGCTTCCCTGGTATGTGAATATTTTGTTTCATGTTTTGCGACATTGCAATTTGACTGCCTTGCATGGATTTACCAGTTTCTTCGTCACCTGCACCGTCGAAATCGTAACTCTTGGATGAACAAGGACGCGGCTCAGTTGAACTATAACTAGCACGCAAATTAATAGTTTCCGTTATTTTGCTGGTTATTCTGCTCTTATTCTAGATTGAGTCTTCTATATAACCTTCAGCAACGGTGCTTGATTTCCAGCCCCCGTGTCTTTTTATTGTGGTTAGGTCCGCGCCCCAATCAGCCAACAACGTTGCCGACGTTCTACGGAAACTGTGCCCAGTATACAGTTCTGGATTGGGCAGATTTAGGTAATTAGCTATTAATTTGGGAAAACTTGCCAACTTATTTTTTTCGATTACCTGTTTGATGCACCTTCCTTTATTATAATTCAGAAAGAATCTGTTTGATATAATTTTGTCTGGTCGCAAATCTTTATATTTTTATACAAATTGCACAAACTCTTCTTTAACCACGAAGGTTCGGTCAATCTTAGTTTTGGTGTTAGGTAATTTTATTAATAGCAAGTTGTTTCCACGTCCGTTGTAGTCAAATTTGCCAGCTCGATTGTTCTACACGCACCGCTTATGCCGAAAACCATACAAACCTGAAAAAACGGTCATAATCAATTTATACGAGCATTGCGTTTATTATTATAATACATAATATAACAGGTTTATATTTACAAACGTACCTTTGCTGCCAGATATATCCCATCCCTCATTCAAGAAACTTTCAATTTGTTCTGCAGTAAAAATCTTAGATTTTTTGCGTTTATAGCCGGCGGACTGTCTTTTCAAAAACGATAACAATTTAGCGTAGTTTTTCAAATCGATATCATGTTTCGTATTGATTGTGGATTTCAACATGAAATAAATACTCCACAAAGAAGAGGGCTTTAGTTTTTTTGATAATTTATTGAAATGTGTGATCAATACACTTTCCAAAATAGATTTCACTTACTTTTCAGTGCGCCACTTAATAAAATCATCTTAAGGGGCTACCTGAATTTTTCGGGGTCCAGTGCTGCCCCCATTTGATTAAATTATTTAAAAGGAAACGGAGATATAAATTAAAATTTTGTCTTGATCAGACCCTAGATAACCCACCAATCTATTTTATGTACTACTGTTTACTGTTTAAAGTGAGAACATGAAGCTTTTCAAATGATTTATTTCAAATGGGGGTAGCACTGGTCCCCGAAAAATTCAGGTAGCTTTTAAATATCTTACCTTTGAAATCGTAGGTAATAAGTTTTCTATGACTGCTTTGCTTCTTTTTTAACTGATTCAGGCGTCAAATCTAAATCTTCACTTGAAATAGTCATTTTTTGTTTTTTTTTTTTTTTTCAATTTGTAACGAAAATTATTACAAGAAAATTTTGCGCGCCAACCTGTCTTTTTTTATGGCTTTGCTGTTTTGGCGCATTCAGCCATAAATGTAGAGGCCAGTGCGTTTGTTTTAAAAATAAAACTATATTCATCCATACGAGTATTATAGGAGCCGGTGCATGGCCGCCTTCGATTTTCAAATTTACTTACCTCCCTTAGGATGTACCTATATCAAACTTATAACCCGGATTTCGAGTAAAATACAACCTCCTTTCAGAGCTTGAATGATGAAAATGATCTATTGAAGATTTTCATAGCATGCGCCGAAACAAAGTCTACGACATAGCTATTTGCCTTCTGGTATACAACTAGTGATCGTGACGTGAGATATAGGACACTTACACGCTTTACTGCACCACGGCTGCAGTGGCAAAATGCAGTTGCAATTGTACTGCGTTCCAGCCTCTCTGTACTATGGCAGCATAATTTCACAGAGATACAATCACTTCTACATGTAAACATGAGGCAGTGTGCTGTTTGTACGAGACCGCAGCGGACAACAGTTCATGATGCACTGGTTGAAATCGAACGTTAGCTATAACGTCACTCTGAGCATGCATTGTCTCACGATACGGCAGAAAATATCCTTATTTTTATAAAACCAACAACACATTGGACACCGAATTGTCGAAGACTCGAAGAACATACCGCCTACGAGCCGAACATTAGCTAGGGGCCCCAAAATATTCAATACGACCCTGGTGTAAATAAAGGATGACTATTTTAAATGAATGTAGTACATCTATCGTACATCTAGGGCTTTTCATAACATGCGCCGAAGCATGGTCTACGACATAGCTATTGGCCTCCTGGTATACAAATCGTGATCACTACGTGAAATATAGGTCACTTACACCCTTCACTGCACCGCGGCTGCAATGGCAAAACGCAGTTGCAATTGTAGGGCCCCCGATACGGTCAACCGAACTAACAATCGAACTACTGCAACTAAAGGTAGACTCTCAATACTAGGGCAGGATGAACTCACAGAGATATTATCACAACTACATGCAAACATGCGACAGTGTGCTATCGATATGAGACTGCAGCGATTGATAGTTTGAGATGCGCTTGTTGAAAGCGAAAGTTACCTATGACGTCACTCAGAGCATACATTGTCTCATACGATACGGGAACGATGCGGCATGAAATATCATTTTTTTATTTTATTCAGTACTTATCTTATCTAAAGAGTAACACATTATCACCAACGTTACTAGCGGTGACCCAACACATGGGGGGCACAACAGCTAAAACTAAACTCGCAACGCTTTATAGCCCCAGATTCCCCCAATTCGGAAACTCGTCTAGTGAAACTAAATGAAAGCCTATAAGAATACGATATGGGGGAGATCTTTGCCCAGCAGTGGGAACAAAAAGTGGATTAAAAAGACAATTTTTAATTAATGTACGATCTGTCCTCTATGTACAGTAACTATTAATATTCGTAGCAGACGCCGTAGCAAGGTCTTAACTTCGCTTTCTCGTATTCAACTCGTGATCATGACGTGAGTCAGTGGATTGCTTATAACACCTCCTGGGTGGTTCTGCAACCCTGGTTGTATAACCTCTTCCAAGTCTCCTAACCTCGAAGAGATTGCGACAATCACCGAAAATATAAATTTTGATCTCCACCCAAGAGGGATTTATAAATTGGACCACAATTAATTAGGTAATACCTGTGAGTAGTATAGCTTGTAAATTCATATGTTTGTTTACGAATGCAATCAAAATTCACCGATAGGCTAAAAAGTGCCTGTTATAAGTGTGGCCACTGTTTAATTTGTGAACTTATGTGTAAGATAAGTTAAGCTTTTAAGTTAAATTTTAAAGTTTCATAGTTCTGGACTAATAAGTATTTGCCGAAAATTTTACCGCCAGCACTATAAATCTACGACCGTTAAAAAAATATAAAGCTTTGACTCTATGCAGTTTGCAGTTTATGGGCTAGATAAGTAATTTTACGTAATCTTTTCGCCAGTATGAGGTATGGAGAGATGTAATTTTTCAATGCTGAGCACTATTATTTTTATTTTTATCGAATTTACAGTGGTCCTCATAAGTAAAGGCCTATATGCCACTGTTGGGAATAGGTTTATCTCAGGTGCATGCCAAAACCACGTTCCTGCGCCTTACGAAACTAGTTTCCACCCGCAACATTTCTTATATGATCGACCCATCTAGCTCTCCTCATGTTCAGGTTGTCTACGATCGTAAACGCCGACCGGATTGTCTGCATGGACCAGGGACAAATTATGGAATCTGGAACTCACAGCGAACTCATGAAGGCCAAAGGTAAGGACTCAGGACTTAATTTTTTTTTTAGATGTGTGTATTTGGCCACCATGGTGTCAGATTTAAAAAGTCCTACCTAGTACTTGATACAGGATATTTTATTTTATTTTATACATTCGGATGACCTACAGCTACGCTTAAAATATAGGTTACATAGTAGTAAACAAAAAGCCAATAAAAGGTCTTCAAAAATAAAATTGTGATGTGGTCGACATATGTATAATACAACGGTGTCATTTATGAACCGATATGGTTTTTTTTTTGGATAGGATATAGGTACTTCCTGGTTGGTCCCATATACATATAATTTTTAGGGTTCCGTACGCAAAGGGTAAAAACGGGACCCTATTACTAAAATCCATTGTCCGTCTTTCTGTCACCAGGCGTATCTCATGAACCGTTATAGCTAGACATTGAAATTACCGCAGATGATGTATTTCTGTTGCCGCTATAACAACAAATAATAAAAACAGAATAAAATAGATATTTTAGTGGGACTCCCATACAACAAAAATGATTTTTTTAAATAATGGTACGGAACCCTTCGTGCGCGAGTCCGGTTGGCTGGTTTTATTATCTAAATCAATACAGTAGTTTGGTTTTAAAACAAAACTGACTAGTAAATTTGGCCATCTCGTTAGGTCTTTTCTGTGGCTGTCACTGACGTTCAAGTCGGTTTTGATGATGTAATTACGGAAACCTAAAAATAGAGGAAAATAAAAATATTGGCACCTATGAATGAATATGACGTGATTTTATTCAGGTTTCTACTATAAATTGGTGACTTCCGGAAGTGACAATCTGGAGCCGGAACCCATCGAGGCGGTCCCTGAAGAGACGGTGGAAGGTGAGGAGGTTTCTGGGGAGGTGGCATTGGCTCCCAGGCTCGACGTGAAGAGGCGCTCGGGCAGGAGGTTGCACCGGCACCACTCCACTAAGAGAGGTGTGCACTTTTATATTTTTGATATTGCACTAAATCGGCGCATTTTCAGCAGTAGTTAGTCATTCTGAAACGCTAGTAGTTTCTAGCTTTTTCTATAATATATATTGCAAACCTGATGGATTGCAGACTCTCACGACTGGATGACCCCGCGCGGCTCCATCAGCTCCGTGATGTCCACGGGCCTTAGCAACTTCGTGTACAACGCCGACCTCGACGAAGAGGAGGAGAAAGATGATGAGGAAGTGCGTATACAAACGCCGATCAAAGCTTATGTTCTAACATCACAATCCGGCGTACGCCGGCTCACTTCGCTCGCTCGTTCTATTCGTTGCAAGCCACGCTGCTCATTATACCTAATCTCAACAAAACTACAAGCTTTTTAACCAGTTAGCCTCAACGGATATAGCTGAAATTTTGCATACTTGTGTAAGCCAGATAACAATACTATATTGTGGAGTCAATGAGCTGTTTTGATGATAGAGCCGAAAAATATTCGACAGAACTCAATTACAAAACAACATAAACTCATTGAGTAGGACTTGTAGGTATGATTGGTCTTGACGTGCACTCTATGGTAGACGATGTCTAGGATCTGGTCATGGAGTTGGAAGGTAGTCGGTGGAACTTAGTAACAAAACTACGCAGCTCCATCAAGTTTGGTCTTATGTCGTTAGTCTTAATAAGTACTTTGGCCTCACAATTAAAAAAAAACTTTATAATGCATTGGTTTTGGCTAAGTGAACGCAACATTGCTATTGCCTACAGGTAAAGATAAAGATAAATCTATTTTGCTAAACATAAGTTTCAAGCAGGATGCAAATTTTCAGAAGGGCTGTCTATCATAATACTAGAAAAATATACCACTCATAATAATTCTATCAATCTACCATAATACACTACTTACTAATATAAAAGTCATAACAAATTATCAGATAAAAAGTCTTTTACACTATAATAACAATTTTCAGTCAACAATAACTTAAATCTTTTCTTTAAAAAATTTAAATTTAGATCTTTATATTGTTTCGGTATTTGATTATATATCTTTGGTGCCATACATACTATCTTGCAATAAAGCAGTTTTAGATGCATGCAGACACAGATTATCACAATATAACTCACGACGGTTTCTTTTCACTACATCAGATAAACTAGGAAAGAGATGAGAATTATTCAATTCAGATCATTTGTTACACTACAAAATAAAATAAAGAATCATAATTGTTGATTTGGGAAAAGTACCTATCTAACTTTTCCCAAATCAACAATTATGATTCTTTATTTTATTTTGTAGTGTTTTGAACTAAAGGGATAGGTAAAAAGAAACTTTCTTCTAAATCATTTTGCCGGCAACCAGTATCTCGCACTGGTACCTACTGCAAAGGGAATTTCGATTTACCCGAACCATTTTTATTTGGGGTTTGTGTTGCCTTGAAAGCCAACTAGTGCCAAAAATGAATTTCGGTAAAACAAATACCTACATATATGTATATACGTTCAGATAACAACGCCTCCAGGCAGAGACTATGTATATGGTTCTCTCCTTGCTAGTATTCAACTTGGGAAAGACAGTGAAAGTTAGATATTCAATATTGCGAAATATGTTTGCGTGTTCCAGGAAATCAAGCAGGTGAGTGACTGGCAGCTGATGAAACTGAACGCCCCCGAGTGGCCGTACCTGACCATCGGATCCATCGCTGCCTTCTTGCAGGGAGCCTGCTTCCCGGTCTTTGCTCTACTCTTCGGTTATAGCAGCGGGGTAAGTTGTTCAAATAGCTGTTGCCGTGGATAGTTCGTTTTGACAATCTTACCAAACAGAGAGCGGCTGGCAGATGATAAGTGGCCGGACTTGACCATCTGATCCATCGCGGCCTTCGTGCAGGAAGCCTGCCTTCCCTTTCTTTGCACTGCTGTTTGATTACGCTAGCGGGGTGAAAGTTGTAGGTTTATACGTTTTTTACGTCACAGCAGAACAAACAAAGCAAAAATAAGCAAGCTAGCAATGAACAAGCCCCCTTGTTCATCGCAAGCTTGCTTATTTTTGCTGTATCCAATGCATTATTTGTGTTAATAAATATATATCTTAAATTTCCTGGAAGGTCATCATTTACTTGCAAGCCCGTCACCTTTTCTTGACGGCCCGTCTCTGTTACAATCATGTGTTTATGATGAGCTTAATCAGATTTAAACAACCACACCAGGCAGTCACAGGACACATTTAGGCTGACTCATGGATCTTAGTTTCAGCTTATTATTTTATATAGATGCCCCTGTTTCATAAAGATCAATCTGAATTTAATCTTTACAAAACAGGCAATGTACTTCAAATAAGAGAACTGCTTGTTACTTTACAGATATTCGTGATGGACGATCGCAACGAAATCGTCCGAATGGCCGACCTGTACTCCGGCATGTTCGTAGTGGTGGCCGCTGTGGCCGGAGTGAGCATGTGTCTACAGAACGTCACATTCACCAACGCTGGCCTTAGAATGACCACAAGGCTGCGGCATCAGTATTTTACAGCTCTCTTGAGACAGGTTAGAATTTTTTAATAGATGCCTCAAACTTCAAACTTCAACTTTCGTAGCCTTTTCGCAAAAAACTTTGTATGTCGATGTAGGATTTCGTAATTATATAGCTTTTGATCCCTTGTCACATCCTATGTTTTGCATAAACCGACCAACTGATCGGTAGACATACCAATCTAACGATTCCACTTTTTATTCCGTGTAATTAAAATCGTAATACAATTCAGTGGTCCCTTGAATTTTTTGTTTCAGGAAATTGGCTACTTCGACAAAGAATCTAACACGGTGGGTGCCCTGTGTTCCCGCCTGAGCGGAGACACTGCAGAGGTGCAGGGGGCCACGGGGCTGCGCGTGGGGCTCATTCTGCAGGGCGTCAGCTCGGTGCTCGTCGGCTTCCTGATGGCCATCAGCTACAACTGGAAGCTCACCCTTTTGGGCACTGCCTTCTTACCTATTGTGAGTAAAATTCCGTCAATCAAAATGCTTGATTTTAGCGATCGCTAAGACAATATATGCCATCTTTTGTTATACTCTAAGACTATCCTTCTTTTACGCCCTCAGTGTATAAATCTATTATTCTAAAATTCTACCCGATGTCCCTTGACGGTAACAATCGCATCGTGGACTGCACTTGCTGTAAAGAATTATGTACTGGTGAATAAAAATCCTGTAAGTTTATCTTATATTTTCCCGTCAGATGGTTGGCAGCATTTGGCTAGAGGGTATCATCTCGCAGAAGTCACAGGCGGACGAACGCAACGCCATGGAGAGTGCCAACTCCGTCGCTACCGAGGCGGTGGTTAGCATCCGAACAGTGCAGAGCTTGGGTAAGATTAGCTGACCGCCTCGTTGTGCCGTGCGGGTTCCGGCCTGGAAAAAAACTTGCCTTCTTGTAGATGTCGTAAGAAGCGACTTAAGGACTACGAGTAAGCAAAAATTCCCTTCTGCAACTTTACAATAGAAGTTTTGCAATTTTTCTGTAACCGTATTAGAGACAGGAAATAAATAACGGCAATTCTCAGTGAGGGTTGACGTTAGATAAATGACCGATGCCGGTCCTATACCGGTTAAATTCTCATGTCTTTGTCTATTCTTTGGAGAATTAAGAAAACTCCTGATAAACAAACAGGAATCGAAGAGTCGTTCCTGAAGAAATTCAAAGAGTCGCTGATTGAGTCGTGCAAGGCCATCACCAAGAAGACGCGCTGGCGCGGGTTGGTGCTTGGGCTAGGCATCTACGTGCCCTTCATGTCCTACTGCAGTGCCACAGTGTACGGCGCCGTGCTGGTCGCTCGTGAAGGAGTCAAATACGAGACTGTCATGCTGTGAGTACACACGATTATGTCAATTAACGATTTTACCTGTTTTCATGGTTACTCTTTCTCCTCTTTGGAAGTTTGGCTGAGGCATTAGGTTTAGGTTAAAGTGGTGATTGTTGAAATAAATATATTGCGAAGCCACTTTTTGTTTGGCATTTATGAATGTAGGTATCAGATTTTCCAGCTGACATCTAATGAAAACAGATGAACCAGTAGCTTGAAATGCATTCCGACGCAAGGAGGAGCATAAGACATTTAATACTTACAACTTTGGTCAGAGAACAAACAAAAGCGCTTTCTTAGGAAAAAGTAATGATTTTTCTTTATAACAGAGTAAACGAGGCTATAATGTATGGAGCGTACATGCTGGGTCAGTCGTTGGTGTATGCGCCCAGCTTTAACTCGGCGCGGTACTGCGGCGCGCGGATACTGTCCCTCATCAAGCGGACACCCAAGGTGCGCACCGGGGACGGCGTGCGCGACAAGAAAGACTGGGTGAGTTACTGAGTATAGTACAGTGTCAGTGCCGTCGTTAGCGTCGGCGATATCGGCGACTGCTCACGGCCCCGCGCCTAAAGCAAACGAACACGCGTACGCAATATTACTTTCGCTACATCCGGCAAAAGACAAAACACCCTATTTGCACTCATGGCATATATCAAATGGCAATAGAAATAACTGGGGCGCCATATTTAATTATATTTTGCCCCTTATACAAGAAAATCTTTTCGACACTGGAGGCCTAGCAAAGATGATGTCGTCGACTTCCACATTAGGTTTTAGTCTAGCTCCGCTGGTTTGTACGACGAATCCTATGCAATAATGGGCCTGTCGCTCTCGGATCTTAACAGCAATCATGAGCAGACGTCCGATGCTCGCTTCTCAACAAGTGAATCGGTAGGACAACATGCTGCCCTAGGGACCACAATGTTGGACTTTGGCCTACACGCATCGAAATATCAGACAATCCAGATGGATATGGTGGCACTCTTAAATAAGGCAGTTAGATTCATTCACAGCTCCCAAGCGAACTGAAGAGTACCTAAGTTACCTGAAAGATCTTTGGAGCATCTTACAGTAAACTCTTGAGTACACTTGGGCGCACAATAAAAAAAGACAAGTTTGCTTGTTTTCAGTAAGCACAGATATTTATTATAACAGAGTATTACTTTTCGTCTATTTCCAGACAGCAACAGGCAACTTCAGCTTTAAAGACGTGGAGTTCAGCTACCCGACAAGGCCGCACATCAGGGTGCTCCGTGGTCTAGACCTCAAAGTGGACGCTGGGAAGACCGTGGCCCTGGTGGGGGCCTCCGGCTGCGGCAAGTCAACTGTCTTGCAACTGATACAGAGGTTCTATGATCCTGACGCAGGAACCATCGTGAGTGATACACCTTATTCGGTTCTCTTTATCTATAAAGACAGCAAAACCCCAGCTTACTTATCTTTAAGTCTACATAGCTCTTCCTTGGTGTATTGTATGTTTTTTTTTTGAGTAATGCCACGTTTCAAGAACTAATCATGTGCATACCTTCACTTCATTCAAATTGATTACATACCGATGTGTAGCTGTGTCTCCTTATTATCTAACCTAGTTTTGGTACCTAGGTTGGTGGTACACATGATTAAGTCACCCGGACAGAACTTTGTCCCATAGTATTTTAGAACTTGTTTGTCACATAAAGGAATTTTTATATACTTGATGTGCTTTTTAAAGAACATGACTATCAGAAAGTCAAGTGTAGCACTTCCAGCATTCCTGTTCTCGGTCTATATAGCTCGGGTAACCTCGTCGGTGAAATTCTAGGCCCGTTGCTGAGCAACGTAGGGTTAGCCGGCTTTTCCGTGGCCAGGGATGCTTGGATCGGTGTAACCGGTCCGGGCCATGTTCTACCCTCAAATCCGACTTCGCAGCGGCAATGGGATGAGTCTCTCTGCTTGCTTATTCGGAAACAACTAATAAATAACACGAATAGTGAGATGGAGAGGTCTCCTCTACATAACATCCTACACATTACATATTAAAGATGTGAGCCGGAGTCGGAATATTGGTTAAATGCCATTCCGTTGGCTAGTGCATAGGCATCCTCTCGGAGAGAACCACTGTCAGTTTAGCGGTCAGTCTTCGATTGGATTCACTTGTGCTCTTGCCAGTGCAAGTGTGTCCACCATTCTCGAACCCAAAGGTATCGCATGGGACGGTGGCAAGAGCCCCGACGGTATGACACTCATCCCTTTAAAGAACGGGCGATCGCTTGTGTGGGATGCTACATGCGTAGATACTGTAGTTCCATACCATGTACAGGTGATTGCCCGAAAAACGAGTGCGGCAGCGACGACAGCAGAAGCCATCAAAAGGCACAAATATGCGGCTCTGGGAGAGCTCTGGGAAAGAGAGCTATTTGTGTTTTTGTTGGGGAAACCTCAAGTTTTTAAGGAAATTTCCGCACGCCTTAACGATGTCTCGGGGACCCGAGGGCCGGCGAGCATTGTTTAATTATTGCTGTCCAACGCGGAAATGCCGCCAGCCTCTTGGGTACTTTGCCCTGTGACGTCAGCGATTTGGTCTTAATTTTTTATATTCAATATAAGTTATTTTCAATTATTTTTAGTTTAGTAAGTTTAAATTATAGGCAGTATTTTACTTGCTATTCTATTAGTATACTAGTTTCTTGAATAAATGATATTTACTTTATAAGTTCGTGTATGAAATGCTCTAAAACTACAAATATGAATCGATTTTATACAAAGAGCAAATAATTTGTTTTTAGGTTCTGGAATCCTACCGTTATCTTTTATAGCAGCACTTAAACTGAACTGTATTTTTCTTATATATCATACGTAAAGCGAAATAAAACTAAAACAAAAAGGTGGAGGGTTGAGGGTCCGAATTTTTACAAAGTAATAATTTTTAACCAACGTGATATCGTGATCTGTTATGGCTTTCACAAAATTTCACAAATTCTTTACTATAAGATAGTATTTTAAATAGAAGCCAAAAGTTAATGGTTTTGTTATTATTAGCGTAATCAACTTTCCACGTAAGGGTCCATTTTGTTTTGCTATAATATCTTGTTTCCACAATTTTTATTTGGCATTATCTTACATTTTGGCGTAAAGACATTTTCTTTAGTGCCCTTAGTTTATCCGGTACAAGTGGACCCTCAATCCTCTATGTGTGGACTGAGGGTCCAACTTTAAATCCCAGAACTCGCTTATTTGATTTTCACAAAATCTGGTTCCAACTTTCACAATTCTCTGGGAATGTTCACTAAATCCTGAGCATGTTTTCGAAGAATTCTGAGTGAGTGGCCCTCAGAGCATACGCACATTTCCTACCACCACGTCTATTTGACAGCACGAAAACGTTTATTGCGCGTCTCAAGTGTCAAATAAAGCGATCCTTAAAAAGTTACTTTCCAGTAACTTTTATGGAGGATTTAAGTTGGTTTTCTTGTAAATGTGAATATGTTTTTTCTTTACTTTAGATTTTTACAAAACAGTTAGTAGATAATTGAAATAACGCTACCATGGGACCTTAATTAATCCTACTTAATACCTTTTATTGGAAATTTGGATTTCAAAAACAAAGTAAGATATATTATACAACACATTCTTAAGTATTAGTTATTTATTAAAATTACAACTACATACATTTATACATTTTGTCTTACAGGATTCTTTGGTTTTTCTCTGAGAAGACAGGATTCACTGGAGCCTATTATTAAATACAAACAAGACTGAGAGAGCCAGAGGATTACAGCCTCCTTTGGAACCTGTGATTGAACCAGTGAAATGGCAGAATGTTGAATTCCAAGCATTTTACAAGGCTAGATCTGTTGCTAGGCTGGTTTGCTTTTTCACCAGAATACCTGAAAGAAAATAATAGTTTAGATTCATGTCGCAATCTACGAATATCAAATACCTACCCATACTTCGTAATAAAATCCTTTGTGCACTACAATCACTGCGTACTTACTAAAACCTAGCCTTTATCTCGTTGAGTTAGTCTCGAACTTACTTTGTCTGTATATATTTGTTATTAATAATAGCACTTAGTGAAGAAGCTGCAAGTTTTAACACGTAATAATCTAAATATAAACTTTGAATAGGTATGTAGTTAAAATGTTACTTACGACATGGTTATTGATAAAATATAATCATATATTTATGACGAGACACTGTGCTTTTGTACGATGAAGCCCACAATAAAATTAACTTCCAAACACTAGTCGTTACCATCGTATAATAACTGTTTATCACGGCAATTCGGAAAAGCACGATAATATGAAGTGATGGATATATTTTATCAGGCGATTGCTCGGCTTCCAGCATTAAAAACATAAAACATTTATGTTTGCACGAATTTATGATTTATTTATAATTTCGAAAACCAGACGCAGACATCCGTTCAAAACTTTCATCCACAATTTTTTTCGCCCTCATTAAAATTTTAGCCATCTTTAATGGTCAAAATGAAATTAAATTTATGTACATAATCAATATCAGAGAGTAACCAAAGAATCCTGTAAGACAAAATGTATAAATTTATGTAGTTGTAATTTTAATAAATAACTTATACTTAAGAATGTGTTGTTATTTGTAATCGTGAGTGAATAAATATATTTTACAAGGATTAGCATTGTTATTACTTACTAAAAAAATATGTTACGTAAGTTGGAATAACTTACTATTTTTCACATAAGTTGTACTAAAATAATGAAGTAATATATCTTACTTTGTTTTTGAAATCCAAATTTCCAATAAAAGGTATTAAGTAGGATTAATTAAGGTGACATGGTATAGTAGCGTTACTTCAATTATCTACTAACTGTTTTGTAAAAATCGAAAGTAAAGAAAAAACATATTCACATTCACAAGAAAACCAACTAAAATCCTCCATAAAAGTTACTGGAAAGTAACTTTTTAAGGATCGCTTTATTTGACACTTGAGACGCGCAATAATCGTTTTCGTGCTGTCAAATAGACGTGATGGTAGGAATAGTCCATACAAAAAAAGGAGAATGGTTTTGTGACGTCAACCAAAACAATCCTGTTTAAGGGCTGCTATAAAGGTGTCATGGTAGCATTAAACAATGCAGTTCAGTTTAAGTGCTGCTATAAGAGATAACGGTAGGATTCCAGCGTTATGAACGTAATGGTAGGATTTAAAGTTGTCCTGCTTTTGACCTGCTTAAAAACTGCACCTCAACTGCCTTGTTTCTGAATGGTTTTATAAGTGTTGGTGGTAGCCTTCCTGATTATTCGTAATTTTTGTTAAAAAAAAATTACTATTTGACTTTCGGTGTCAAAATACACACAAGCTGTGGGACATAATATTTTTTTTTTTTGCTCCTTGTTCTATGCACCACATGACAATGATTAATGTGATTATGTCAGTGTAACGTCGAAAGTCGATTCATAAAATTAGGAAAATTTCACTATCCAGTTTTTTTTGTTTTATATGTATTTCAGATATTTTATAAATAGACGGTCCCAAAGTGACCAATATAAACAATTACTGAAGTTAAGTTATTTCAATCAGAATGGGGCAAATTTTGGGTTCGTTCAATTCAAGAGACTTGGGTCTTAACATGAACGACAAGCCGACGTTCGACGTGCATAAGGGCTTTAGTATAACAAGGGGAAAGCGGGTGATGCACGCGACTGAAGATGAGATGAAATCTTCTCGATTGCCGAAAAAGTACCGAGATTATTGTGCGCACCACCTCATCAAATACCAAGTGTGTCGATACAAGCACATGCCCCTACTCTTTAAGTGCGCCCATGAAAAGCACGCCTACCTACACTGCGAGTACGAAGATTATATTTTGAGAATGAAGGAGTTCGAACGAGAAAGGCGATTGCGACTGAGGGAGAATCGAATTAAGAAAGCAAAAGAATCCAAATGATATTGATTTGATCTTGTTTGAAATAATAATAAATTATTTTATTTCTTCTTTTAAGCATTTTGAAACTTAATCCGTTATTAAAAAAATAAATGTATGAAATAAAAAATATTTTTATTGGTTCTGGAGTCTGTCTACCCCGTCAGGGCTTAAGAAGTGATAATGTATCTGGATATCAGTATTTTATAGCATGGATTTGTAAAATAACTCTTCAATGTAAGTCTGGGAGAAAGGAAAAACTTGGAATGTACTAGCTGTTTTATTCCCGCGCAGATAGTAAAAACCGATTGAGGGAATGGGCAAAAATACGAGTTATGTTTACAGTCATGATTAAATAAATTAAAAAGAAAAACATTACTGTTTTGAATATAGAGGTACGATTGTTCTGTACATTTTGGTTCATATTTTTACCTTCTCTCCCACCAGCATGCTATAAGTGCTAATATGGGTCTTGTATACGGCCCTTGAGGCAGCTGGCCTACATTTTCTTTTCTCCCAGACCATCATGAAAGTACTCTTCCATGCTGGTCTGAGAGAAAAGAGGAGAGCGTGTTAGCTAATACTTCTTCTTATCGTGTCGTTGGCTCAAACATAAATTTTTTCCCTCCAAAATGATGCCACTCTTACAGCGTTGTCTGAAGCCTCATAAAGGTCATAATAAATAATAATTAATTAGCTAGGTAATACTGATTGAATACATTACACCACATCGCCGAAGTATGTCCATATACCATTTCTCTGGAGGACTAAGCGTATTCCATAGCGTGGTAGAATGGCTTAAAACAGAATTCATGCAGTAACATGTCATATGAAATCATCATCATCATCATGTCGTCCGCACTGTATCCGTCGACGGCGACTCCTGACTGTTTAATTTATATATGTAATGACTGATTGAATATATTGCATAGGATCTAGATGGACGCGACATCCACAGCGGGCTGTCGCTGCCGCGGCTGCGGCGGCAGTTGGGCGTGGTACAGCAGGAGCCGGTGCTGTTCGACCGCACGCTGGCAGAGAACATCGCGTACGGCGACAACAATCGCAAGATCACCATGCACGAGATCATCGCTGCCGCCAAGGCCGCTAACATCCACAGCTTCATCACCTCGCTGCCCAAGGCACGTGACATTGATAATTTATTTTATTTAAGGAACTTTAAAGCTTAACATCTTAGCTTAAAGCTTTTTCTATACAAGTATCTTATCCTTTTAAACGATATGCAGTCTACGAGCGACACTACGTATATCAGAAATGTCTGAGACGAGGCGAAGATTTCCCGTCAATTCTATATACTTACATAGATGCTTAGATGCTATCTATGTTTTTAAAGACATGGATGCATATAAAGGAGGTAAGGACGAAGGAGAAGGAGGTAACCATTACCTAATGGTTTTAAGTCGACTCAGTGTGTAAAGTGGAAAACACAATCAAAAATTGGCGGGTTGCTAGCGGCATCGCGTTAGATTCTAGCCCTTCCTGTTGATGGCCTTTTACGATTTTCGTGAGATGAGAAGCAGCTGATGAGCACTACATTTTTCTTATCTCTCAAACAGTGGAGGAAAATCATAATATCAAATTGTCAAGTTTCACAAACAAAAAAATTGTTGTGTTGTAGGGTTACGACACCAACTTAGGGTCAGGTGGTGCGCAGTTGTCGGGCGGTCAGAAGCAACGCGTGTGCATCGCGAGGGCGCTGATCCGGTCTCCGCGGCTGCTTCTCCTCGACGAGGCCACTTCGGCGCTGGACGCCAACAGCGAGAGGGTAATGCTTTACCTGCGATATAAAGCCTGTAACTTGAGTGGGGAAATTTTATTATAGAGACGTAGACAACTCGGCCGGTGATAAAGTAGATATCTAGGTGATATACGAGTACCTACATACTTTATCACCGGCCGAGTTGTTAACATTTAATACTACCGCCTTTGGTTCGGGTGGCTACTTCCTGGAAAGTGAGACATTCCTTCACAGCTTTCGGTTCGCTTCTCCATTTCGCATAGTATGGTTCTTAGTCATCCTGGGCAGTGAGACTAATGACACGCATACTGGAGGAAACCCGTAAATCGGATCGCAGCAGCACGGCTGAGAATGCAACTGGAAGCGCGGTATGAAATGAAAGTGTCCATAGAATAGGCATGACGAATGGAAAAACATTTTTAGCCCATCGGTTTGATACGTAAAAAAAATATATTGTACACGTTATGTTTTCTTTTCTCTGAGAAACAAAAAATAACAAAGATACAGCGCATTGAAAATTCGCATGACGTCACGGCTACGTACGAATTTTACATAGAGGTGACGTCGCAAGCCCACTCTGGAACTTTGATGCCTCGTATCTTTTAAATCTATCTTCGAAAAATTCAGTCCATTATTTTTATATAATCTAAAAGACGGACTAATTACAATTATTCTAACCCTGTCGTCACCCCTATTCTGTAAGATCATATTTTGTTCCAGGCGGTGACGGAGGCTCTAGAGAAGGCAGCGCAAGGACGGACGTGTATCACGATTGCGCATCGCCTCTCCACCATCAAGGATGCCGATATCATCTGTGTGGTGGATAAAGGTAACTAGCTGGGCGACCAGTTACTTTTTTAATGAAAATATATTTTTTACTCTCCCTAAATACATAAATTCATCAAAATCGTTAAGCTACGTGTCGCCTCGGACACTGAACCAAAGCAGCAGTTTTGTAATATCCTACTTTTAACAACTTCCGCATGACAGCCCCGGATCTAGGGGGGGGCAAGCCGGGACCCATGTCCCGGGCGGCGAAGTCAGAGGGGCGGCAAAATCGAATATATCCACCCCTCCTACGCTACCGATACGGAATGGAGGCGGCGTCTGGTTATTTTTGAAGAAGTAATAAAGTTGTTTACTACTCAAAATTTTACAATCGCATCTCGGTCTGTATCTCAACTGACCATTACTGTCTGCAACCCCCCCCCCCCCCCCCCCCGTGTATGCGTACTGTTCCGGTAATAGCAATCAAGCAAGTGGCAAAACCAATAAGGGTAATAAAAACCAAAACCCCGCCTCAAAAAAAATCTAGATCTGGTACTGCCGCATGACATCAGTGCCTTCAGAAAATAACCTAACGCCATAATTCCAGAATAGGATAAGCAGCAAACCTCACCACTACCATAGGCTCTATGAAGACAGAGCTACCTCCTTTATAACCCCGACAAAAAGAGGGGTGTTATAAGTTTGACGCTTACCTGTTAGTCAGTCTCTGTCAGTCTGTGGCATCGTAGCGCTCGAACGGATGCACCTATTTAGATGCGGTTTTTTACGTGAAAGCAAGTTCTCTTGCGGTGGTTCTCAGCTATGTTTGATGAAAATTGATTCTGCCGTCTAAAAGTTATAGGTGGTTAATGTTTCACAGTCAGAGCTCTCTCTATCAAATAATAGATGGCAAGTCGTATTAGTAGCTCTGCTACTCATCACTTGATGGCGTTCTTGACAGTCGGGGATCTTTTAATTTGCCTTGCTAATAACCTAGCTAATAGACTTGTTCGATAGGTAAATCGATTTTCCTCGATTCGGCAAAACATATAGTTATCAATATCGACTAATATTACATGTTATTTCCAAACCAGGCAAAATCGTGGAACGCGGCAGTCATTCGGAGTTGATTGCCCAGAAAGGTATTTACTGGCGCATGAGCAAAGGACAGCACATGGAGTAGCCGGAAACAGACTTCGAAACTTCCTAACAATGATATGTACCTAAAACTTGCCATAACGCACGAGTCAACTTTGTAAAGATAGGTTAAGAAATATTTCTAGCTCGTTTTAACATTTCTTAAGTAGGTAATGTTTATATAAATTATAAGAAAAATATGTACGTACGTATAATGTGTTACCTAAATTATACATATCGTCACATTGAGATTATTTTCAAATAAATGAAAAGTCACTGACAGACGATTCCGTTCTTTATTTTCAATCATTCGAAAATCAATTATACCACATGCTCAGTTATGTACTATAATCTACTTACAATATCACTTCACAAACACCTTTTTGGCAATACCCTGTATTCTTTCCTGTTAACATCGTTAGCATTAGGTGGAGAACTTAATTACCGATATAGTCTTGTACAAAGAGAACGCTTCGCTTTGTGAGAAGTGCAATTGCAGCTCCGACAGACAGAATATAGTCGGCTAACATATGTACACAAAGTTACACACAATGAGCATTAGAATGTCAATTTTTTTATCGTAATCATGGTATAAAGTATAGCATGCAATTTTTGAATAAAACTGATTTATATTGAGGGCCATGAATCACTCGCGTCGCTCGGGATTCTAACACTTGAATTACTCGCTACGCTTATGATTTAATCATCATTAAACACCTCCTACGGTCGTGATTCAGTCGTTAGAATCCTTCATTTGCTCGTGATTCGTCTTAGGCCCCTTGCTTTTATTCCGTCCTTTATTCACCACTAATATACTATTTTCTAACTAAAGGACTAACTAAACTAGGCAGAGAACGCGATATGGAGTTAAGCTCGCCATTTGTACACTTTTTTGTGCAATAAAGTTTAAATAAATAAAGTAGCATTAAGAGTCCAACACTCAAATATTTTACCTTACAGATGCATTTTATTAACCGACTTCCAAAAAGGAGGAGGTTATCAATTCATTTTAAATGAAATTATCGATACATTGTTTTTTTATGTATGTTCACCGATTATTCAAAGACGCGTAGACCTTTTTTTTGTTTGAAAGGGTAACACGAATACATGGTATTACACACGACAAATCGGTAGGACCACGGGAACAACATGACTTGTCAGGTGGTGTAATTATATAAATTTTATCAAAATCGGTTGTGTAGTTTGGGGGTGAAGTCGGTTTTTAGCCTTGAAAATTATGATTGATTATATGCAATGTCACTTAGTGCCGCGGAGTACGCAGACTCGCATAGCCAATAGTACTAACTAGCCTCTAGCGATTATCTGACAGTACCTTAGACACGAAAACAATTGAGCGCGCCTAGTGTGCGGAGCTATGTCACTATAAATAGCAAATACATCTCTATATGATTATCTTACAAGCTTCGCCACCTAATGATAACAAGGTAAGTATATGCGAAACGCAGAAGACCAATGATTTTAATCAGTTAATGAATTGAAAACGCTGTTCCACAAGAATGTTTCTACTGTCGAAGCTGTACTGAAACGGTCGTCTGCATTAGGCGTATGTTTACATTTCGGCCGAACGACGACTGGAATGTGCTATGCGAGACAATTTTTATTGAAAATAATAGATAAATCTATCTCAAAATTTCATAACTATAAACTTATATCTTTTTTAAATTTAATTTCTGAATTTTCTAGGAGCACCAAGAAATACGTTTTATTTAATAATACAGCCTTTTGGCGTTTCCTGTGACTGTTTCGCATAGTAAAACCAAAAATTTCACCTTTACTCTGTCTCCGGAATATTACACTTATTGGTAGACATACAAGCACAACGGTACAAGACAGGACGAATCATTGTATTGATAAATAACGAATAACAATAATTATAGCCATAGCATTGTTTCTTTTTGTGGTCATACCGTAAGACATATCCCGCATTGCGGGGTTTTTTCCGTACAAAGTAAACCGCGTAGGTACTGCATCGGAACAATGACAAAAACTGCAACGGGTTTTTTCGTCATTGTTTGCAGTCCTTATAAGGTAATTTTGTGGAAAATCGTACGGAGGAAAAATGCCGTTCAGTTTACGCCTAATGTATACAATTATACCTACTGCCTACTAGACAAACTGTACATTCAATGGTGTGCAAGCAAGTACGCAGTGGCTATTTGGTAGATACGTTTTGTGATTGTACTATCTTATAACGGTATGCTTAGAACCATCTACCGTTTAATGCTACATCTATAATCTATGTACGAGTAGAATAGACAAAAACATTCGCACGAGAATGACAATAGAGTAAAAAAACCGTCTCTCGATGAGCATCCCTTACGGTCTGTTTACAGCAAAAGTACAAACTTATAGTCTGCCGCCGGTTTTAAGCGAGCTTTCGTTCGCAGTTCACTGTTTTTAACCCACATTTGTAGATGTCGTATTTCGTCGTGAATTAAGTCGGCGGCTGACTGTAAGTTTGCTGTCACACATACCTACTGTCCGAAGAATATCGATAATTAATTTATTAGACACGTGCAACTCATAATATAATATCAATGGTCACCTAGTTTGTATAATACACGAACATATAACAAAAAGGAAAATGTATGGCAAGTCAACAAGAAATAATAACAAATAAATATAAATTCTATATAAACCTGTAACAAAATTAAAATAAGAAATAAAATATAAATAAATTAGAACGAATGACGGGGCTTTGCGAATTATTAATATAAGATTATAATTTAACATTTATTTCCATTCCATCGATAATGAAAAGTGTATAACACTAAAGCAATGCCCAGTCGCTCGTAAAATTTATAACTGCTACACAAAATATAATAGGTATTTACAAAATAGTGTAATATCAAGTATCTCCACCAAAGAACTATATTTAGATACAACATTTTAACTATTATCGATGTGTACTACACATTCATCTATATCAAATATAGTATAAGTTTAGTACCGCTTGTATTTTATATAGAACCGAGTTAATGTTACGTAAGTACCTACAGTGGGTGCAACAAAATGCTTTATATGTGTTATGGCACTTGACGTTCAATAAAAGATACATATGTACTTAGGTGTCACTGCATACAGAGCCGCCATTTACAGCAGATTAATAACTAAGCTCCTTCAAGTAAAAAACAGTGTTCCAAAAATTCACGCCCCGTTGCGGAAAATTACTTCGAACTTAGTACCTGCCATTTTAAATGCCGTTTTATCTCTCGGCTTTAGTTCTATAGCAATGCGGTGAAAATTACCTTGTTAAAGTAAAAAACATATTAGTTATAGGATAATTGTGTTGAAGGTCAAGTTTAACTCGTTTTAATTCAAGCGCTACAAAGTACTACAAGTATAAGGCCTTACCGCAATCAGGCGAACATGAACCTTCAACCAAACAAATAGAGATCTCGCAAATAACATTGAAACTTATGCGATAAATAAATAATAAAAATATAATAACCACAGCTCTTTAGCTCGATAAATATAAATAAATACCTACATCGTAAAAAATGGTAAAAACCCAATAAGTCATTTTAAAAATATGTTAATAATTGATTAAGAAAATAACTGAATTATGAAAAAAATCAGGTACTCAGCTTACGAAACTAATACATATTTAGCTTAGATTTTTAGCATTCAATTATCTATATTATTTAAAACTGGTTTATTTATAAACTACACAAGACTGTGTAGGACAAAACCAATTACTAACACATCGACATAAGATATGATAAGTAGGTCCTAGGATTTAACATAACCATCTACTAAAATTGATCTAAGAGTGGCATATTGTTTTAGAACTCAAATTCCTTCCAGAAACTAACATTACCATGAAGGCACCAAGAAACATTAATTATAAAAAGTCCGTACCATATCTATAGGCGATGCGGCTAGCAACCCTTCACTATTATGACTCTCTTTTTCCATTTCAAGCCCGCCGCAGTGGCTTAGACGCCAAAAACTCCATCAGTTTAAAAAAGATTACCTTGAAACTGAACAACTGAGCACAACTTTGTATATGTGTTCCAAGTTAGCACTCATATAATTTTATTTCAAATAACATAAATAATCTTTGAATATGGAAAAACAATGCAACATGACCAAAACTCACTATTTCATAGTAACTTAACTACCGAGCATAGCTTAATGAAAACACAAAGAAAACGAGGGTTTTTCAGAATGAAACCTATCTATACCCGTACAGCTAGATGAATTTTTCAAATATAGTAAACATTTCTTTGGAGTTTTAAACACTTGGTTTTGTCTCACCTATTGTCTCACCTATAAGTGGCAAGAAAGTGATACTGTATCAATAGAATTTCATAAATTCAAATCGCATAAATCTTCGTAAACAAATTGAAACCACTCTAAATATTATAAATTTCATTTAACATGTATATAAACGAAAAATAACATATTGAATAATAACAAAATTAGAAATTTTGAACAAAACAGGCCAAGTGCGAGTCGATCTCGCCCATTGAGGGTTCCGTAACATAAACAATTTATAGTTCATATACTTTTTATTAACTTGACTATATGTATAAGTTTGTCGTTTAGTTATTCGGTACATTTAAATACCATAGATATTTTACTCGATTTTACAGTAATCTGTAGGTAAATGACACCTAATTATTATTATCTATATTTTTGTCAAAAGTTAAGGTTCAGTGGTTCCGAAGATAAGGACAACGGTACATTTTCGCCTATTTTCTAAAATAGCTTTCAAAAACACCGACATAAAAATTATTAAGAAATAATTATAATTTTCATAATAAGCTTCATTTGATATGTCCTTCGAGGATATGTCCCATGATATAGTTCAAAAAACTTTATTTGTAATTGTATGACACATCATTCTCCCCCCCCCTCCCCCCCCCCCCAAATCGCCCACATATTTGCGTTTTATTTTAACGTTAAACGTCCGTCTTTGGGTCACAGACTTATAACCAAGTTTCACATCAATTTGTCCAGTAGTTTCGTAGCAAATTGTTTGTGACAGTTGGGCATATAGACAAGTGAGTGATCCTATAAAGGTACCGTTTTTACCTTTTGAGGTACGGAACTCTAATATTATTTGTTTTATCTAGACTGATTATTCAAAAATACCAGTGCTGTCAGATAAACTTGAATAAAAATATATGTCAAATTGAATGACATTGAAGAAGTAACTTGGTCCCTGCCAAACAATAAAATTGTTTTTATAATAAAAGGAAAATAAAAACATCCGATGGTGTACTGTGTTCTCATTTGACGTCACGCTTCTTCTGTCAATATTTACCTACTGTTGTGCGAATAGAAAATATAAAACGTAGTCTTATTATATCAGTTATGGAATACAAAAAATGGAAATAAATTGCTATACGAATAAAAAACTTCCTGTTCTTTACAAAATGTAAGGGAAGCTCGATTTTATGTCACAAATTCGTCCAAGGACAGTGTTCGCTTTGACACTTTCTGCCCTAAAATTGTATACGTTTCCGACTTATGCTATGATTACTTTCTATTTTTGTAAATATTACTAAAATGATAAACGCGTTACACTTACTATTCACACAAAGAGATCAGCAAAAATAACAAATTTACAGGTGAAACGTAAATGTTATAAAATACTATAATGGCACACCCCTCATTTATAAGCATAGTGTATTGTGCCTTCTTAATTCTAAGCACATGATCATCATATTTAAAGATATTATAGAGAATGACAGATCACAGACACTAAAAAAATCTTTGTGTAAGGACTAAAGTATATACAAGTTAATTTTAATACCTAGTAGATGTAAATTGTCAATAATTATGTAAACATTTTAATTTACAGTGGCTATTTATAAACCTTTTCTTAAAGGTTGCACAGCCTTCGAAAATAAATAAATCTTTTCGTTAAATAATTTGAATATTGAAACCGGTCGTTCAGATCGACATCATAGTACAAGTATACACCTAGGGCGACGAAGTTAACAAAATCCCAGATCGCAGCAAAGGTGGTGTGTATGTCCCGTACGTTTATTTCTAAGTCTCTAAGTTACAAGTACCTATGCGACGTTTCTACTGGCTAAAGCCAGGATTTAGTGATCTACCCCACATCTAACTAGTAAACCTATTTTTAACATGTAGTATGTACGTTATACTCCATTTATAACACATAATATTGTATCTATTATTTACACAGGCCCATGTTTACGGACAAAAAAGGAATGCCTAGCTCAGAGCACTTAGTTACGACTAGGTAGAAACCGCAGTGGCGTCCTCTGTAGCAGCATTTTGGTTGTGGCTTATTCTGGCATTTACACAGGCCCATGTTTACGGACAAAAAAGGAATGCCTAGCTCAGAGCACTTAGTTACGACTAGGTAGAAACCGCAGTGGCGTCCTCTATAGCAGCATTTTGGATGTGGCTTATTCTGGCATTCACAGCTAAACTACCCTCCTGGCAGTGCGGACCAGACCACTTCTATTCCGTTTCGTTCGTTTGGTTCCTTACTTGACTTTCCAGTAGCATGCATTTACTACCAGTGATCCATCCTCACGGTAAAATTAGCTGTCCCATGAAGTGGTTTCACTGTGGCATGTTGTTTTGTTGGAGATGGTTGCTATGCGGCGGCAGCTGCGGAGGGTAGAGAGCGGGCGCTGCGTGGGGAGCCGCCGACGCCTCGTACACTATCTGAGCGGGCCGTTGGCTCTGTTGCAACTCTTCAGCAGTCATATAAGGACTTTGAACCTAAAAAAACACACCGCTTAAGCATCGTCGTTACGATTGTATAAAAGGGACCTTATTACGAATAAAAATTCTCAAATTACAGATATTTTGAATAGTTAAAAGAGAAAATTGTGAGATCATGGGAATAGGCATGACGAATGGAAATACACTTTAAACCCATCGGTTAGATTATTGAAAAATGGAACGGACTAATTACAACCATACTTTTCTGCCCTGTCGTCCCCCTATTAGCCACGGGGGCGGGGGAGAAATAAATACATAGGAAAATTAAATACTAAAGCCGGCAACACAGTGTCTTAAAATTCAGGTACTGATTTTATATAACTACATTTGCCTATTTTGGAATGATCAATCAATAATGTTACTAAACAAACAATGTATATAAAATAAGAAGACAAAGATAGGGTGACACCTTTGTGTGAATATAAAGGATGTGTGAACGTGAGGCCACGTGTGGGCTAGTACTCACGTTGATAATCGGCTGCAACATACCAAGCCTGGCCAGCAGCAGCTGCTCCTTGACCTGTCGCAGCTCCTCCTGCTGCTGCACAATCATCTGCTGCAGTTCCTCGTGCTTCCGTTGCAACTGCTCCTGCCACAGCCACTAACTAGTATCTCGTGTCGGCGCAAGCGCCGTCTCATAGGCGCTATTCCATTGCAGAGCACTATCACACTACGGACTTATAGTTGTGTACAGTTGCGAGATTGTGTCCTCGCCTGAGTGCTCGGAGCATACGAAATTACGAACACTAACGAGTATGGCTCGGTCGCGTGCCTGCTTACTGATTCGCTTTGGCGACTCTCTCGGCCTGCGCATGCCTATTTACTGTCTCGCCACAGTACTCGTTACGTGTAAGCAAACTATGAACTTTGCTTTGCATAGCGTGAATGTGTCTAGTAATGGAATAGCGCCTTGAACCTTTAACCAGAACGCTAGTGGCGCCCCTATTTCTTTATTATATATAAAAGTTGTTATTTATATTATTTTTTTATTAGATATCTCTCAGCGTTTGAAAAGAACTGGTGAAATTTTGCCACTGGGAGGTTGAGAAGAAGGGGAAAAGTATGGTCAATTTTTTTTCGAGAACGAAGGATTCTACAGTTAAATGTTGAGTAAAGTGAATCATGATTCATGTATACAAATCGAAGTAAAAAATTTATCGTGATCCGAATAGCACATTTGACTTTATAACACAATCTACAAAAATTATTAAATTTATGTATAGAAAAGTAGAACACATGCATATACCATTACACTTTAACAGGCAGTTACTAACCATTATTCGGTGTCGAGTTTAACTGACATGTAACAGTACAGAAGAGCCCAATATTGCTAGATTATGTACGTTTAGTAATAAGACTGAATTAAATTGTTATGGTAAAAAAAGGCCCCTGTACTTGTCTAGTTTTGAAATCGCCTTTTGTCGCACAACTGAGGTACTTACATCTTTAATCGTTTAGTGCCCACTTTTAGCTGATTTTTAACCATTCTAAGCTATATGTGTGTACTTTAATTTAAGATAATGATGAGATATACACGATAGAATTTTTAATTTTATTAGAAAGAAACTGGATAGGGCGCCACTGACGTTTGGGTAGTGTCTCCTTAAAGGCCGTGGGCATTGAGTCATGGCGTTCGCCGTCCGCATAATTAAGGAATAGTTAAAGTACTTATTGTCGAGTAGATATGGTTCTAATATAGCTTAAATGATCTTTGAGATTTGATTGGCCACAGCAACCCCTTTGTAATTAGCCTTATCAAGAGACTGTACCAGCTGCTTCTTCCGCGGACAAGTATCTCAGTAATGTTATCCGAAAAATTCTTCTATTAGATTTTTTTCCATCTTACGACAACCATGGAAGCGACCACTAGGTTTGTCTATCTCATGAGTGATAAAGAATTAATTAGTAGTACATTTCAGTACATTTATTATACCTTTTGGTGAGGTAGTACTTCAAAATAATCAGGATTACCTTTCAAAATGTCCGGTTTGCTAAATAGTAAAAGTTTTCGATCTAATAATTCTATATATAACAACACATTTTCTATCTCGACATATTAAAGAGACCCAATATTTCTATATCTCGTGGCCAGATCGTAGAATTGCAATTTCATGATATGGCCAACCCTTTCATGAAAGGGTTATTTTTCATGATATGGAAAATAACCGCTGATCATCAGATCAATGAATTAATCAGCGTTTAACGATATGAAAAGTTAAACGCTTCATAATATGGTCAAACATTAGTGACCACATCGTAAAATAGTTACTTACGTTCATTAGAGGCGCTCATATATTTTATGTATCTGCACCCATGCTACAAATCCTCTATAAAAGTTTCTGAAGCAGTTAGCTTATTATCAACATTAAAACACCCAGTGTCATAGATTATATCACCCAAACGAGTGTTATAATGTTGTACTAAATTTCATAATGCAACGAAAACTCAATCCCTTCCCTACTCATCAAACATCCTCATATTATGAATATCAAAAAAAGACCATTTTCATGTACGTGCCGTTCACTACCACAGCTCCGTAATTTAAAAAAGGAACTTATTGGTTACTCCAATTCACGTCGTATCCCGCCATTTTCGTTCGATGTATACTAATATTGAACAAAAATAATTTGCACTCCAATAATTGTACGATCCAAAATTTAAATTATTATTACAATAAATAATTTCATCATTATCAATACATACATCGTGAGTTTGTATTAGATACTCAGCAATAAACTTACCAGGAATTTACATAGAGTTCTTACAGCACTGTACAACACCCTATGGATTTAGAATCTTTTTTAGAGGATTCATATCAATGTGCCAATTTCGTTACATAAATATTTAGCTTTATTTACGAAAGATACACAAAAAAAAACCAGAGTTCTGAACGTACCTATTTCGCAGTTTAGTAGATCTCAATCTTAAATAGTGTTATTTACAAGAAAAATGTAAAGTTCCTTTTTATTTTTTTTTAATTCAATCGTTAAGTTCATTGTCAGAGTTCATTGACATATCGTCAAACGTTGACGGGTAAACGATATGGTCAGTTTTAGCTGGCCACATCAGGAATCAATCAATACTACGATTTGGCCGTTTGTAGAAAACAACACATTACACGACATGCACACACACGTACATTTGATCACACGCCAGTACATTTTATCCCACGTAAACCACCATACACACACACTCCACACACCACATTTTACCAATTACTTCTTTTTAATCTGATTCCATTTACATAAAAACCGGCCAAGTGCGAGTCGCGCACGAAGGGTTCCGTACCATTATCTATAAAAAATCACGGTTTTTGCATGGAAGCATCCCTGAAATATTTATTTTATTCTGTTTTTGGTATTTGTTGTTAAAGCGGCAACAGAATTATTTCTGTTGTAAAAATTTCAACTGTCTAGCTATCACGGTTCATGAGATCATCAGCCTGGTGACAGGCAGACCGACAGATAGACAGACTTACAGACCGTCAGACAGACAGAAAGACAGACAGACGGACGGACAGACGGATGGACTGACGGACGGACTGACGGACAGACGGACGGACAGCGGATTCTTAGTAATAGGGTCCCGTTTTTACCCTTTGGGTACGGAACCCTCAAAACTACGTTTTTAGCTAAGTTTACTTTTACTTAAGTACAAAGGTACCTAATGATTTTAATTTATATGATCTCGGAGTAAAATTTGACACTACTTGGATTAAGTAATGTGGTAATAAGAAGACTGGTTACCTACAATATACGCCACGCCTAGTGTAAGAACCAGAAAGATGTTTTTTAATATGAGAAATAAGTATTCTGCTCCCACTTAATAAACTCTTGTTGATGAATACTGTGATACTGGTATTACTTGTATACTGTATCTGGATGATTTACTTTAAGTTCGCGCAATTGGTCGTAGGGCCCTGCGACTATTATTTTCCGTCACATCGCACGTCAGGTTCGATTGACATCCCATCCCGCATGACTTTTGGAAAATGTATCCACAATTTAATCATATTTTACTCTTACCTATTTGAAATGTTCGATCTGAACATACAAATTTAATTTGACAAGACGGAATAATGTGTAGAGATATCTGTACATGACGAGCCACGCAGCATAGCGTCCTGCGGGTAATGCATGCAAGGAAAACTAAGATGCGAGCATATTAGCGAGTGCGCACCTAAGGCACCGTCTCATATCGAGGGTGAATCATCCGACAATAATACATAAACGCGAACACTGCGAATAGAATTAAATATTTGAATCAAATATTTAATTCTACGCAATCGATTCATACGTCAGTTCACTGGACGTTTAGTAAGAATCGATTGCATAGAAGACATTTATATGAGTAACATTTTCCACTGCGCTCTTTTATCACAAGAGCAAAACTGCTCTAAACTGAGTTTTTGTTATTCTGAAAACGAAGGATACTTTTTCTTTTGTTGCATGTGTAAATAAGCCAGTCATTATCAACATCAAACATCGCAGACGAGCATGTATCTTCGATGTTTTTTATATGTTGTTAAGTCTCCGAGAGCAGTTTGTACCGAAAACGGATCCTTCATTGCATAGACGATACTCAGTTAAACGCTAGAGTATAGTTATACCGTTTATTTTGAGAAACGACGTAACTAAACCTAGCACAGCAAACTGGATCGGATGAAGTTTTTAAAGCTGACGTATGTTTAATGGAAATAACGTACTATGATTTTAGTCTAATCAATCGTTGTAGCAATTTGAATATTTTCTGGGTATTTGTAATTAGTCGGAAAGGCATGTCTTATCATCAACATGAAAACCATTATAAGTCTCATGAGGTCAGTTTTGTGATTTACATCGGCGCGCATTCGCCAACGTCGCTGCTTACGTCCAGCTCCTGTTGCTATTTCCACGGATATGTTGCAATGGCGAAAGCAGCATTAAAAAAAGAATATCTTACATATAGTTTTTTTTGCAGTTAAATTTGCTATTACCAATATTGTTTATATATGTATTAACACATAATGTTAGCAACAGCCAATTTAACCGTAATTTTTATAAGAAATATTATTTCCATAAAACTGCATTCGCTGGTGACTGCTTTGATGGTGAGCTTTTCATTGCAAACCATACAGTTCATAAAATGTAAACAATATAAAGTTAATTAAAGAGAAGAAAAGGTTAACTTTCATCTATTTTTTTAAAAATTAGTTTAAAGTTTTTAGTACATATCTTTATATGATTATATTATATTCGATATTTTTGGACATTTAATTCTTATGTCAGAATTTAAAATTAAAATTAGTGGATTAAGTACGTATTTGTTGTTAAGATTAACTGAAAGATAGAGTCAAATTACTTATGATATAATTTGGTATCTAGAATAATAATACCATTTTATACTATTTCTTAGAAATGAGCTAGTATAAAAGCAAGGTAATTGAAGTAATCTACTCGTACCTATTGCTACTAGTTTTCTTTTTTTGCAACAATTTGTTTATATAATTTACTTGTAAAGATTTCTTATAAAAAATCAGTTAAAGCGTTTAAACTGGTTAGATGTTTTGATATGTCAATGCGTTGGGATATCTAATTATTGAAATAGTATTTTAATGCCAGAATTAAAATCGTGAATAAAACCTACATAGACCATTTGTTATTTTTTAACTCATATTTCTTGTAGATACTATTTTATTTAGATTTGATGTTTGATTTTTTGCACATAACAGCGCTAGACAGTCAGAGCCGCATATCATTTCTAAGTAATAATTATAAATCACTGTGTTCTAACGGAGTGATTTACAATTATTATTTAAAATCGCTAAATCCATATAAATACTATAAATTAGAGAATATGATGGTTTTGGCCGTCCATCGCGTTATAAATAATATACTTAAATGGACAACACTCAACGACTCGCACTAAGGACGAATAAACAATCCACACATACATACAATTTACTCTGCTTAACGTGGTGATAATGGGCTAATCTTCGCTTTATTAAGAGCGATCACTAGTCCACCATTAAACCTTACAGGCTGGTAAAAAAGACCCTCCTCTCCTTAAACTCCTAGTATTCCAGATCCTCAAATATGTTACTTTCAATGAAATATTATAAAAATGAAAGATAAATGTATACTCTGAAATTATCCCAGTCATAATTTCAGAGTATAATAGCGTGATTAATAGGAACTAGCTGGGAAAGCTTTGCTTGGTTACTTATTTAACGAAAATCATTTTTTTTTTGATTCGTCACTCCCTAAATACCGAGTTTCATCAAAATCGTTGCGGTTCGTATACAAAAGCATTGTTCGTTTTAAAGTATAGGAATAAAAGAATTTTGCTCTCACCTATTTCACACAACTATCTCAACAAGAGCGCAAAATTGTTATGTAAACGGCAATATCACCTGTAATTGTGCCTGGTCGGGGGACACGAGCACGGGCAGCGGCGGCAGCGGCAGCGGCAGCACCCCGGGCATGCCCACGGCGCTCACGTACGGCGCCGGGTCGAGGTACTGCGCGCCGATGCCGTGCTGCGGCACCAGCGCGGGCTCGGCGGCCTTATGCGCCTGCGAGAACACCATCATGTTACCATGACAAGGGTGCGCGTAAAACGGACCGCTAGGAGCCGCTGTCCGCGTGTGCTATCGGACAAATAAGGTACAAGTTTAACAGCCGCTAGTAAAACAATTTTGTAACGAAAGGCCTCTTTCTTTGGACACTTGTTTGCAAAAAGGATACCAATAAAGTTAACAAGGTTGATCTTAGAGGGAAAATCCCCAGAGAGGGTTATTTAAGAAACAAACACGAAAAGGAAATCTTATTGGACACCGGCTTGTAAGCTCTATAAAATATGAAATATAGAAAAAGACTTAGAATAATATTTTATCAACAAATAAAAGATAAATAGAAATAGTAACGTCCTATAGAGAAATGGCAGAAGAAAGCGTAAGAAGAATGGAGGCTCTTTCACTTACTGCGATAGGTACTAGGATTATTAGGTTAGAAATATACCGAAAAGACATTAACACTTACTGTTGATATACAGGGTTACTTTTAAAACACCAGCCTTCAGCAACCTTTTTGGAGCAAGTTTAGTCCATGATAATGAACTACTTTTCAGTAAAACAATCATCGAAAAACTAAACAATAATTTCGACTTTTTATACAAATTTATCTGGCTGAGCGCTATTTTGTATGAAAAGTCGAAACTTTTGCTTTGTTTTAGTAGTTATAATAGTTTTTATGGAAATTAATTCAGTATAATGGAATGAACTTGCTCCAAAAAGGTTTTTGGTGTTTTAAAAGTAACCCTGTACACTGGAATAAAGAAAATTACACAAAAAAATGAGTATGATTTCCTGAGTTTTTTGTATTGGTAAAAAAAGATTTCCAGTGACCGGCTTCTCGACGCGGTTGACTGGGCGACTGTGGCATCTACACAGCGAAAATAATTAAAACAAAGAAATAAAACATTGACCTCGCCTTGCTGTCCTTATTGATACGAGACGCTAAGACAAGTGTCCGTCGTCGTGCCGATCATATTACGACCCCTTCACTACGATGTAGCTTGCTACATTAACACCAGCTATGATAAAACAATAAAATAGTAACCTCGCGAGAACTGTTTCGCTGCGATGAGCGCGACTCGCCGGAAAGTGAGGCGGTGTCGGAACCGGCCGCGTATCGCGTGTGCGAAGCGCGCGACCAAGACGCGCCGGCCGTGGCGGCCGTGGCGGTCGTCGCGACGGTGCCCGTCGTGCTGCTTGCTGAAGCGGATTTCACTGACGCTGGCTGCCAACATTTGAATTATACTTAATTTACGTCACAATATGACAAAACCTTAAAATAATATTTGTATCAATTATGAATGGACGTTTGTTCAGCTTTCAAGCCACTACCGCTGAACGAAAGACTGAATGGAAATAACGTAGTATGATTTTAGTTTAATAATTTGCTGTAGCAATTTGAATATTTTCTGGGTATTTGTAGTTAGTCGGAAGGGCATGTCTTATCATCAACATGAAAACCATTATAAGTCTCATGAGGTCAGTTTGTGCATTTACATCAGCGCGCATTCGGCAACGTCGCTACTTACGTCCAGCTCCTGTTGCTATTTCCACGGCGACGTGAATATGATGCAATGGCGAAAGCATCATTAAAAAAAGAATATTTTACATTAAATTTGCTATTACAAATACTGTTTAAATATGTATTGGCACATAATGTTTGCAACAGCCAATTTAACAGTTTTTTTTAAAGACATATGTACATACATACACATATTATCACACTGTTTCACACACACTAGAGATTTTCTTTTCCACGTTTTAGTCCCGAGAGAATAAGCAGTAACTTTAGCTCCAATGTTTTGGGATGTAAAACATCGTTTTTCGAGTAGATGAGATGAAAATGTATAAGTTACCACGCGGGCAACAGCGAGTCTTCTTACCTGAGACATATGGTGGTACGAGTTGCCGAAAGCGTCGCTTACTTCCGACATATAGGACGGCGACATGGGAACCATATCCTCGGCGGGAGTGTCCTTAAGCGCGGGATTCGCCTCGGGCTCGCTCACTGGCTCCGTGTCAACGCCCTCTTCTTGCTTCATGCTCTTGGCTATGTCAGCATAGCTGAAAAAAGTTTTAACGGCTGTTAGAATTTAACTAGGTTCATAGAATACAATACAACCCCTTTCCATACAACGACACCGACAAGAGTTTGACTCAAAAAACAGAAGAAAGAAAACGGCATAGAGTACAGGTTTTTTTTATTAAATGCACGTTTTACCTTTACACCATTCTCAACAATAATTTACTAATAGCGTCAACAGCGACATCGAGCACCTCTTATTAGTTGTATTAATGCCCGCCCAGCAATGAATTTCATAATGAACAATTTCATAATTGTACCATATAAAACAATAATTGCTATTTGCATATAAGTATAAAATTTATCCCAGTACATGAGATTAGATAAAGTAGTGTTTGAAACTGTAGGGCCTTTCTGCAAATACTAAAGTAAAGTACAGTACAGTACAAATACTAAAGTAAGTAAAAAACAGAATAAAAATTGGTTGAAAAAACCAATGAGATATAACGATTTCACGAAAATATGTCTATCTCACAAATGTATAGATGGTATGAACTTTGAAGTCACCCATCTATATCGGACTTCTCTTTCTAATTGAAACTTTAACGTATCACATGTTGGTCGCTAAATAAGATATTTGATACATTCTTTCATATTTGTTTACTGTGGATAATAAGGATTTTATTAAGCAAATAAAAAAGTGCGTTTTCCCTATTGTCTGTCTATATTGTTTACATTCTGTTAATTGATCGTCAAATTTTATATCAGTATAAACGTGTTTTGTAACCTTTATCCTATTTTTGCTATGTAGCTACACTTTTATTGTATATTCTTTTAGTGTAGTAACATCGTTTTCACTATGACATTGGTTTGATATTCGTTATGGCGCGAAAGCGATCTCGATTCTCTTCAAACCGACGTGCCCTTCGTGCACTTGGCCGATTAATGTTTTTATTTATTTATTTGTACAATATAGGGAGTACAAACAAAGAAATAAACTACACATAATTCGGTAACAACACGCTCATGTGATACTTATTATAAAACACACGGTCGTTTACAATAAACTAGCTGGACGCCCTTTGGAAACTAATGGGCTTTGCTCGGTTACTTTTTTATTAAAATCATTTGTTTAGCCTCGTCATTTCCTAATTACTGAGTTTCATCCAACTCGTTGGAGACGTTTCCGAGATCTCCAATATATTTATATATATACTAGCTGTTGCCCGCTACTTCGTCAGCGTGGACTTTAGTTTATGAGAATGGCTGTTGGGCGGCATCTTGCGACCCTAGGCTCTGTCTGCAGAGGATCTAAAACTCGCTTTCCGTTCCACTTTTTGGTTGCGATACCCGATAGGGTTCATAGTGCACCTATTATAAGACGGTGACTTTTAGTAGTTAGAACTGATGCTCATTATGAAATGTTAATAAGCCCAGAACCGCATTTAAATTTAAAATTTTTGAACACCGCTATCATACATCGGTGGCCAAAAAAAAAATTAATTTTTAAGAACACTCTGAAACCATATGATAATGGTCTTATCCTCAATCCAACCAAGACTAAATATCTCGTCTTAGGTACCAGAGCGCAGGTTAAAAATATCAAAAGTCACACACCGGTAATAATATTAAATGATAAACAAAAACAAGAGGCTTCTGAAACCAGAAATCTTGGAGTTATAATGGACAGCAATTTGCAGTTTGAAAAGCACGTAATTGAGACTGTCAGAAATTGTTATTACCGTTTGAAGGTTCTGTATCAAATTCGTGAATACTTAAGCGTTGAATCTCGTATAAACCTGTGTGAGTCACTCATCTTAACAAAATTAAATTATGCTGACGTGGTTACCAGAAAGTGCTTGTTGGCCCGTACCAAAAAAATTTTACGTTTATAAAATTCTTGTGCAAGATCTTGTTTTTCTATTCCAAAAAGAGCTCATGTTACACCCTATCTGAATGGAAATAATCTTCTTAATATGGAATCCAGACGTACTCTCCACTTTGCATCACTGCTATTTAATGTGATTAAGAATAAGAACCCATCGTACTTGTACAAAAAATTACAATTTACCAGCGAGTAAGACAGCCTGACCTTTTTATGTGCCCCAGACATAGAACTGCTGCTTTTCGAGGCAGCTTCAGATACGCTGCAACAAGTTGCTGGAACAATATTCCACCACGGATCAGAAAATCTTTTTCTATTAAGTCTTTTAAAATTAAATTCAAGGAACATTTATTAAGCAATCAAAAATCTTTAAATTGCAGCATAAAATACTTTCATTTATTATTTATGTATATATATTATAATTCATTGCAAGTAAATCATTTTGGCTTAATTACTTTAAATAAATAACATACTACACGTTATATTACTTTTATTACATATACTTCACACTATTACTTTAAATGGATAACTTCATAAAGCCGTGTTTGCATTATCTTTAAACAAATTAAATGAAGCGCTAACCTACTAGGCTTGTTTTATTATTTATTTATTTTTATTTTTATGTTGTTTTGTACGGTATCTTCGAAAGACCAGCGTTGTGGCCCTGCCACGACACCATGATTCAAAGATTCAAATGTTTATTCAGTAATTAGACCTTTACAGGCACTTTTACACGTCAATAAGTATAATTTATGTTACGTGTAAAGTATATTAAAATTTAATTTATTTTTAAAGAAAAGCTACCGATACCAGCGCTTCGTAACGACCACTGCTGAGAAGAAACGCCGAAAGAAACTCATTTTCACAGTATTGGTCGCCTACTCGCCAGAAGGGCTTTGTCATATTATTATAATTGTCTTTTAATTAATAAATACTTATAATATAATACAATGTTGACACATTATAACATGTAATGCTTGCGAACCAGTAAACAAACATAAATTGCGTAATACAAAATATTAAGTAGTCAAAAAAGCGAAGCCGAGCTGACCAGTCCCTCCCGGCAGCACCCGTTCACGAGTTGACGCACGGATCAGCCATCGTTAAACTCAACCATATTAGAGGGAATCCAACGACCCGACCAGCGACGCCACCACCGGATTGGACATTTTAGTGAGCATGAAAAACCCAAACTCGCAGACCTTGTCAAGAGAAAATATTAATTATATGTTGATCACTTATTGATCGCAGAGCATTTACATGTTTTTACAGTAGGCTTATTATGGTAACAGAAAATGCAGCTATTTATGTTTCATGTGTGGAGTGTAATGGAAAATGTTTAGGAAGTATCCACGCGTTTTTATCTCTTAAATAATCATTGAGTATAGTACGCATTGTTCAATAAAACTTTTTTAACATGTGTTTTAAATTTTGCCATTGGTAGGTTAACGATCGCTTCGGGAAGTTTATTAAATAATGTTATACCTAGACCTAAGAGTGACTTTCTAGTTTTAGCAAGTCGAAATTTAGGCGTATGAAGCTGATTTTTGTTGCGAGTATTATAACTGTGAACATCACTATTTTTCTTGAAATTATTTAACCTAGATTTAACAAATAGAAGATTGTCGTAAATAAATTGAGATGTCACAGTAAGAATATTTATAGATATAAATAACTCTCTTAAGGAATCGCGTGATTTTAGTCCGTAGATCGACCGAATTGCTCTCTTTTGTAGCACAGAGATAGCATGTATGTTAGAAATGCTGAGAGGAGGCCTTTTTGATGTAGCCACAAATTGTATGTGTATTCGAAACAACTGTGTCATTACGAGGGGTGATCCAAAAGTAATGATAATCGGTTATTAATAGTCCGCATAAAAATCCGAAATATATTTTTCCTGTATGCTCATATAGTTACTAAGCCACCATAAAAAATCATATAAAAAGGCTGCGATTCTCGGCATGTACATTCATTTGAATACGAACTGTCGAAGTGATAACATCAAAATGGAAAAAAACGAAATTAGAGCTGTGATCAAGTACCTCTGTCTGAAAAAAATGTCTACCAAAGACATACACAGTGACTTAGTGAAAACATTGGGAGACTCTGCTCCTCCATATTCTACAGTTGCACGCTGGGCCAAGGAGTTTAAGCTGGGCAGAACATCCACTGAAGACGAACACCGTGAAGGACGGCCATCCACTTCCCTAACCGAAGATAACGTGAAGAAAGTTGAAAATATCGTATTGGCGGATCGAAGAGTGACCATCAGGCATGTAGCTGAGATCACAGGAATCTCATATGGCAGCATTCCAAGAATCCTTACCACCGAATTGTACATGAAGAAGGTCTCTGCGCGTTGGATACCAAGAATATTAATCGACGAGCAAAAGAAAAAACGAGTCGATATTTCGAGGGCCAATCTCGAAAAGTTCCAAGCAGATCAAGAAAATTTTTTGAGTCGTTTTGTGACCATGGACGAGACTTGGATCCACCATTTTCCAAGAGATTCACCACCAAGAGAGCCTCTTCACCGACGCCTAAGAAATTCAAAGTGTCCAGTTCGGCGGGGAAGGTTATGGCGTCTGTTTTCTGGGATGCCGAAGGAATCATTATGATTGAATACTTGGAGAAGGGAGCCACTATTACGGGGTCTTACTATGCAGACCAAATAAGAAGACTGCGGGAGGCAATTAAGGAGAAAAGACGCCGCAAACTGCGAGCTGGAGTGCTGTTTCACAAAGACAATGCACCGGCTCACAAAGCCGCAGTTGCGATGGCTGCCATTCAAGAAACGGGATTCGAACTGCTGGAACACCCACCCTATTCGCCAGATCTAGCTCCCAGTGACTTCTACCTCTTTCCCCGGCTCAAAGAACACCTCCGAGGCGAAAAATTTGAAGATGATAGCGCAGTGATGGCTGCTGTTGAGACGTTTTTGGAGGGTCAAGAAAAAGATTTTATTTTCAAAGGGAATAATGTGTTTAGAAAAGCGATGGACCAAGTGTATTAACTTGTTAGGAGACTATGTTGAAAAATAAAATGTATTTTTTACTATAATGAACTTGTATTATTCTCATTATCATTACTTTTGGATCACCCCTCGTACCTTCAATGTGATATATCAAATAAACTATTTTTCTTTCATTCTTTCTAACCATAGAAATTGTAAATATTTAGGATTCCACACCCAAAGAGTAAAAACGGGACACTATTACTAAGACCTGTCTGTCACCAGGCTGTATCTCATGAACCGTGAAAATTTCAACTGTCTAGCTGACAGTTGAAATTTTCACAGATGGTGATGGTGGTTTACAGCGGCAATACCTAGCCGCTGTAAAACTTACGGTGTCAACGCTTTTACCGCTTTTGCCAGGCCCATGTGCTACTCCCGCTTCACAGACCTGGCATGGTGGCCGCTTATTTTTTAAGAACGCTCCGAAACCACGAATTTGTAAATATTTCGGATTTCGTACCCAAAGGGTAAAAACGGCCCGGTCCCTATTACTAAGACTCTTCTGTCTGTCTGACACCAGGCTGTATCTCATAAATATGATAGCTAGACAGTTAAATTTTCACAGATGATGTATTTCTATTGCCGCTAACATAGCATCATGTACTAAAACAAAATAAAAAAGTATTTAAGAAGGGCTCCCTTACAACAAAAATGATTTTTATAGATAATGGCACGGAACCCTTAGTGCGTGAGTAAATCAATCATCATTTTATACAACGATTAACAAAAGTTTTAGCCAATGGTTGCATTGGTTACTTTAAAATCAATTTTTCGAACAAAAATGTAGGCCGTGATTCTTTATATTGATATAACTTTTTTTATTTATGAACGGAATTAAATAAAACAAACGCTATATGATAAGTGAAGCGTATCAAAATACATGAGTGAAAACCGCAACCGAATCGGTTCAACCGTTTCTGAGATTAGCGTGCACAAGCACAAAAGCACAGACAAACAGACAAAACATCCTAAAAATCATTGTTTTGTGTTCTATTGTGTTGATAAAAGCCCCCAACAATATTTTTTCTCATTTATCTTCCATGTACAGACAGCGATTTAGTTTAAGTACTAAAAGGAACTGCATTTATCCCGGGCGGCGAAATCAAAAGGGCGGCAAAATCGTCGAATATATGCTACCGATACGAAATGGGGGTGGTGTCTAGTTATTAGGGGCCTGCAAAATAAAACCTTATGGTCAGGACGGACCGAGACACGACGGGTGTTTAGAAAGCAAGGTACTGGTAATCAAGTAGGTAGCAAAACCAACAGGGGCGGCATATTCACATATTGTGCCTCCCCCCTCCCTCCCCCCCTCCAAAAAATTCTAGATCCGGTACTGCTCAAAAACTGAATGCTTATACAATAGGCAGTGACTTTGTTAGTACTTCATTTACCCTCCGTCATTCGGCAGGAGCCCCCACAGCTCTGTTTTAGCTGTCTTTAGCGGAGTGCTGCCAGCGCCTAAAGGTACTACTTTGGTATCATCTCCCCCGCCCTCCTTATGTGGCGGTGCAACGGTAAGTCTTGTCATTCATGTCCTTCGCTAGGCGGGAGATAAAAGTAGAGAAATAAGCGTTCCTACTTTAAGTCCCAATGGATGACGGCGTTCCTCAAGTAACGCAGAGCCCCATCGGCCCCTAGAACATAGGTTTTCTTAAGTGCGACTTCATCCCTAACCGCGTCCATAGCGGGAAGCGAGAGAAAAGTACTGGGTACCAGCCAGTAAAGTACCAGGTTTCACCGGATCACTTTTGCTATCGCCACCACCCTATCGATGTGGGTTTTCAAGCTGAGGCATCTGCCGAACTTCAGGTACTCCCAGATATTTGACGTGCGAGTACCTCGGCACATCTTCCCCAAAGAGCTTTAAGGGTGGCAGGAAGCGCATGTTTTCAAAGAGCAATGTCTGCTTCTTGTTGACGTTCACTAAGAATCTTCATTTGAAAGCCTGTCAAACAGGGCGCCTAAGACTGTCTGGAGGCGTACTTTGAGTTCAAACTAACTGCAAAAAGCGCCGTGTCGTCGGCGAAGAGTACCAACTGAGCCTGACCGGCAACTGGGATGTCGTCAGTGTATTACGCGTATCACCATGGAAAGCAGATGCTCATGGAAAGAGGCCACATAACAGTCCTAAATGATGTTGGCATGGGTGATCCAAAAGCCCCTAACCTAACCAAACCTTACGTAACTTTTTTTTCATGTTGAAAAGACCTACCGTTTCGTCCACCCACGGGAAGTTGGGTGGAACCCAACCTTACCTTTTTTTAACGTAAGGAAACGCAGGCTGGGCAATCCGTCAGGGTGGGAACCTAACCTAACCTAATCTGTCTCGTAGTCAAGGAGCACCAGGCAGCGCGGCTCTCACCGCGCTTTTGTCTCCATGATGGTTTAGGAGAACAGAAAAAATGAATATCTAACTCTTTCCACGCAGATCGTAAAAGCCTATCAAGTGAATGGGCGGAAATGTGATCAGCAGCTAGGAACCTATCCTGTCACTACCAATTTTGATTCCTTTTTTCACTATCCCGCCCACAATCACGCTAAGAGTGGCGGTAGCGTCTTTAGGTCTTGCGGCCCTCGGCTCTGTCTGCAGAGGCCCAGAGAAGCACTTAAATTTTAAATTTGTAAATTTAAATTTTTGAATTTTTGGACAGCGACATCAATCTGTGACCAAAAAAACAATTTTGTAAGAATGCTCCAAATTTACCGAAATTGACAATTTTTAGGGTTCCGTACCCAAAGGGTAAAAACGGGGTCCTAATACTAAGACTTAACTATCCTTCTGCCCTTCTGTCTGTCACCAGTACCTCTACCGGGAGTTGCTGTAATAGTAAAATCGCTTGACGTAACTACTCTGAAGACGCAAACGAGATCGTTAGCGTAAAATTGGTACCATGAGTTTGACATAACGATTCGATACTCGCTATCGAGTAGACGACAGGTGCTATAGTAAAGCATTTTATCTATGGTTGTGAGCTAAGTTTTGTGGCTCACTTCATACTAGTCGATTATGCTAAAATTGGCAAAATACATGTGTATCCAAGTTGGAAATGATATTTATAAAAAGCAATGTGACAGTGACATATTATAATACGGAAAATTAAAAACCTTCGTCACTGAATAGTGTCGTAAGGAGGTACGGGTATTCTTAATTTCCTTGGTTATTCTCATCTCTCTAACCTAAAAAATATGAAATCAAAACAAGTTGATAATTGTATTAAATTCACAATTTAATTCGTATATTGTAGTTAATATCTTTATTGCTCTAAAAAAAATAGTAAAACAGATGTGAAAAAGCGACGCTTATCGCAACTGCAATCTCTTCCAGGCCACCGATATATTGTTTCTTTCATAAAAGGTATGTTATAAAGTGTTTATGTACTTTTTGGAAGTTAATTGTGTAATGTAACTGCAAGATTAGACTTTAACAAACATGCATTACAATTTAAATTAAAGCTTTTCATATTTGGCATGGGATGTTGCATGTCATGAAGCAATGTACTTACTCAAATCTACTACAGTTTCCATTTCCATGAACACAATGCTCCAATTGTAAATATTTTCAAAGTAACATAAATCAAAACTGATGAGATTTGTATATTTTCAAACAACGACACAGGTTGCTGCGTTGAAATTTAAAAAGTAGCCGATGAAGTGCTAGTATTTATTAGTCTATATTCTGGAAGTATATGTAGTACATATTGCTTTCCTGTTCTACGTTTTTCATAATTTATTTTTATATGAATATTATTAAAAACGTAATCCAAAAATTACTTAACTTTTGACTTACAATATAAAATTATCATTAACAATTAATAACCTAAGGTATTTTATTTTGCAGCTCATGAAACCTGGATTTTACCAGAGCCAAGAAAACATCGCCATTTGCCAAGCCCGTAACCATCAGCACCTATGCCAGTCAGATAGAGGAAATGAACCGAAGAAGCTTCTAAGAACAATACAAGAAGGGGGCTTTTTAGCTCACCCGGCCCTTCTAAGGCTGAGTTAGCTTGCGAGAGCTTTCTCCAGAATAATGTAATATGTCTAATAAACATTTAAGAGTTACCTTTGTTTTATTGTAAATGTTTGTTTACAAATGTTCTCATGATATGTGCAATATCCTAATGGGCAGACGAGGCCCAGAGCTACAAAAACTGAAGTCCACGTTTAGAGTTATGGTGGGCGTTTATATATAGAAAAAGGAAATCAAAATAGTGATGAGTTGCTCACTGCATTATCTATGATTCAGATTCCCTTGATTTGATTTTACGATGTGTCTGTGCGGGAAGAGAAGCAGCTGGTACATTCCAGTTTAAAAGGCGTTATATAAAAATCCAAACTAAAATTAAATTTCTTTGTTATTTTCCTAATTAGGCTTGGATGTCACAGTGTACATAATGTATAAGTAAAATACATATGATATTTTTTAAATAAGCTTCAAACTAATGGCAGTTCAAAATAACCATTGCTGAGAGAAACTCCGAGAGCCAACAGTTGCCAAGCTTTATCATGATGATATATCTCTGTGAGGATACAAATTATAATGTAACCAATTATATTGCTGGTAAATTAATGCTAGAATGATTTGGTGACACTATCTGCTATCTTGTTCTCAGTGCTCCTATCAGTAGCTGGCTATGCAGATTTTCTGCAATCACATTACGAACCAGATGTACATCTGAAAATAAAACATTTTACAGATTTAAATACAAAAGTGAGACAATATTCAAAGTATAATAATTTTAATTTATCAACTTGACTTACATCTTTTATCTGGCTTGTCTTGTGGATCAGCAATGTCATCTAGCAAACTGTTGGTGTGCAATACACAACATCCAGTGATAATTTGGGGCAGCTTATAATGTTTGGTCCTTAATATAACAATGCCAGCAGTTCTTGTTGTCAAATTTGTTCTCTATTACAACCCAATCGTTATAATGTATTTTGATATAAGCCGTTGGGGATGCGCTGAACCGCCTGCAAAAAAAATTCAATGCTTTTATGAAAAAATTATAAATTATTATGTAGATAATCAATAACAATAAATTTCATGCATTACACACGAGACATTCTCTTTTATACTGACCTGAAAGCCAATCCGCTTCTATTTAGTTGCTGTACAAAGTCCACTTATACCTATGTATTGATCTGGCTGTTTGTTTATTGCCACAAACACATTATTATTGTTTCTTGAGAGAAGTTATAAGCCTGCCCAACAACACATTGGTAGATCCCTTTAGCGAAGAAGAGCAAGGAACATAGTGCCTGAAATTTAATATAATAATGAGTGTTAAATTAGAGAATTTGAGGAAGAGATAGATACAAGATAAATGTAAAAGAAGAGTTGTAAAATCGGCACAGAATCGGCGATTTGGACCACTTTCTTATCCTTCATTGTTAAACAAGCTTGTCGGGATTTGTTAAATTCTACTCACCGTTTTCTTTAGCACATTTGCTTGCTGGATGATTTGTGTGTTCTTCCAGCATGTTACACAAATCTATATAAGCTTGCTGGCTGGCTCAAAACGACTTTGAATCGTTTCTCGGTGTAAAACACAAGCGGATTTTGGAGTGCGTATATCTTCGCTGCTAGTGACTTTGGTCGCGCTCGTCTACTAATTTAACCACGGCAAGCATTCTCCATAATAACCCTTTGTGGCATGAATGTTTTTTCAAAACACGAAAATAAAGCATAAAATCGATGTGTAGTAAACTCTTTCACGCTAAAAAACAAAGTGACTCCCGTAACTACTGCGGGAATAGTTAGTGACTATGACAGCTGTCAAATTTGTAACTCATGGTGCCAAAACCGTAGTTAACTACAGTTGGTATCGAGTAGTAAAGAATACGTTACTACATTTGTTTGAAAAAAAAAAAAAAAAAAAAAAAAAAAATCACTTTACTTACTACTTCGCTTTCCATCAGGTGAGATTGAGGACAAATGCCTAAACCAATAAATTGTAAAAAAAAAAAAAAAAAACAATAGTTAACGAATGCAACTCATGGTACGTATTTTCATGTCCAAACTATCCGCTGTACAGAATTACATATAATTATTTTACTACAGACGCTAGCGTCTGTAGTAAGCTAAAACTCCCGGTAGGGGTACAGGCTGTATCTCATGAAGCGTAATAGATAGACAGTCAAAATTTTGATGATGTATTTTTGTTGCTGCTATAATACCAAATACCAAAAACTAAATAAAATGAATATTTAAGAGGGGCTCCCATACAACAAAAGTATTTTTTTATACAAAATGGTACGGAACCCTTCGTACGCGAGTCCGACTCGCACTTGACAGGTTTTATTAACTTTATATTAACTTTCAATCATCATTTTATAACACTAGTTTTAGCCAATGTCACGAACAGTTATTTTAAAGGAATTTTTCAAACAAAAATTGATGACCTGATTCTTTTGATATAACTTTTTTATTTATGATTGGATTAAGATGAAACAAACACTAAATGTTAAGTGAGGCTTACCAGACAGACAAAAATTCAAAAAATCATTGTTTTGTTTTCTATTGCGTTGATAAAGCCCCCAACAATATTGTTTCTCATTTATCTTTCATGTACAAACAGCGATCGGTTACGATTTTATTATATGTATAGAACAGGTATTGTCACGAGAGTGGGTTGGGGATAGGAAAGGAAACAACAATTCTATGGAATGGTGCCTTTATTTACAACACAAGTGGTACTCACAATTGACAGCGTCAGTCCTCTTGCACTCCAACTGTCACTTCACTGTCAGGCGCCAGGAAACGTCACTGCACTGACACGCGCGCTGAAACATCACTGCACTGTCACACGCGCGGACTTCACTGCACTGAACACTTCACTTTACTTACTACTTCACTTTACTCACTGTTTCACTTTACTCACTACTATTCTTTTCTTCTTTTCCTCTTTTCTTCCTTCTTCGTATTTCACTTTCCAACTAAAACTGGCTTAGGCGGCACCTTGTTCCGTCTATATACCCCCGAATTCGAACAAAATCGCATCAATGTTCCAAAGTCAAATTACTAATTTTCTATCGCCTTCTCTCTCACTCATTTTCTATCTAGTATTATCTAGAAACTTGTTTCAAAACTTCAAAAACACTATAAGTGGCTGTGATTTGAACCAGCGGTCTCTGGATTTCATCCATCCATCGCTTAGACCACTAGGCCAATCGTGTTCTGACGCTATATTTTCGAATTCATGACGTTGACAATGTCATGAATTTAAAGACATTTGTCTTTAAGATTTCCATTTTGACGTGATTTTAGATTTATTATTGCAGAAAAACTGATAATAAGAGCGTTTTTGACTCCAAGAAACTATAACGTCATCTGCCTGTATTTCATAAAAATCCCATAGAAAATATTGTTTTTGACATTTAGAAAAAATGATTTGATTGGACTTGTTAGAAAATAGCGCATTTAGTAGTTTATTACTTCACTATAACTCGCTATGTCGAGACCTTTCCATACATTATGCAGCGAAATTCAAATGTTTGAACAATATGAATGTTTAGTCACGTAAGAGACTACATGATAATATTATTAAAATGTGTAAGTTGTAACGTCTTACTAAACTTGAAAGGGCTGCTGCCATTCGTTTTCCCAGATAATGTCTCTCCGCGAAAACCTCTGTGGCGTAATGGTCAACACGCTAGTCCGCAAATCCGGAGGTTCTGGGTTCGATTCCCAGCCAGGACAAGTTGGAAAATGGCCTTTTTCAATTTTTACTGGGTCTTGGGTGTTTATCTATATATGTTTTTATATAATATCGTTGGGTTAGTATCCCATAACACAAGCTTAAGTTTACTTTGGATATAGTTCTATCTGTGTGATTTATCCCTATATATTTATCTATTTATATTAGGTTGGGGAAAAAGTCTTTTCGCATATAGTATGTATAAACTTGTAATAAAACCACTTTGGCTATTCTATTTGTACCTGGCTGGTTCTGGTATCATTTAAAAGTTTAAATTTTAAAGAAGATAATTCCAAATTCGAATTAGGAAAATGCGTGATTTTCATTTGTTTTTCTTACCGTCAAGATGAGTGAATCTAATGAAGAAATTAGATACATTTTAAAATTTTACTACCAATAAGGTAAAAATGCAACGCAAGCCGCGAAAAAAATTTGCGATGTTTATGGACCTAGTGCAGTGTCTGTGAGAGTAGCACAAATTTGGTTTAAGCGTTTTCAATCCGGAAATTTTGATGTCAAAGATGCACGTCGCTCTGGTCGCCTTGTTACGGATAAAATGAATGCTATTTTTGAAAAAGTGGAGCAAGATCGGCATATCAGTAGTTACGACGTAGCTGAAGAACTGGGAATTGACCACAAAACAGTTTTGACGCATTTGAAAAAAAATGGGTACACAAAAAAGCTCGATATTTGGGTACCTCACGAGCTCTCTGAAAGAAACCTAATGAACCGTGTACTCATTTGTGATTCTTTATTAGGACGTAATGAGACCGAACCATTTTTTAAAAATTGATAACTGGTGATAAAAAGTGGATCACGTATGACAAGAACGTGCGAAAAAGGTCATGGTCAAAGGCCGGTCAGGCTTCACAGACTGTGGCGAAACCCGGGTTAACTCGCAACAAGGTGATGCTGTGTGTGTGGTCAACAGAAGGGGTGTGGTTTTTCATCATGATAACGCTAGACCTCACACATCTTTAACCACTCAGGTAAAAATTAAGAGTTTGGCTGGGAGGTGTTAATGCATTCGCCGTAAAGTCCTGACCTGGCACCTTCAGATTTCCACCTGTTTCGGTCTCTTCAGAATTCTTTAGGCAGTGTCAGGTTAACATCACGAGAGGACTGCCAAAACTACTTGACGCAGTTTTTTGATCAGAAGCCCCAACATTTCTATAGCAATGGGATCATGTCCCTACCTATAAGATGGCAAAAAGTTATCGAACAAAATGGTACCAACATACTTCAGTTAAATGTAAATAAACTATATTAAAAAAGACTTTTTCCCCAACCTATAGTCGCCTCCGCGCACAGACATTTGTAAGTGACGTATGAACACCTGCTTGTTACTTGTCACTTGTCAGATGACATTTGTCAGATGCACTTGTCACTTGTCAATATGTACACCGGCCTTAGTTTTGCAATAAACAAATGACAGTCGGGACCAGCCAACTACTCGACTTGACTGCCAAATTACCGAGGAGCCTGAGATATTGAATGTCATTTGAGGTCACTCCCCAAATCAACGGCCACTGCCATGGTTGCTTATAAGCTAACGCTGGGCGTGGTCATCAATGGCATAGAATCGCATGATAACGCGAATACGCTGGTAGTGCGTAGGCACCCAGCCACCGAGCTTCTTAAAAATCACTGTGAATGATTTCCTGTAATGGCAACATTTCAACTATCCGTGTCCCTCATACGTTACTACTAAGTAAAATCCTAGTGCTTTTATTTTACATGCTCTTAAAATTTAATCTAGGTACGCCTATGATACAACGTACCTGACAACGCGATGGGTGCACACAACAAACTCCGGCTTAGAGTTCCACTGGTGGTACGTGATGTAGAACCGGGTCTGCAACCAGATCCACTGCTGGCCCTTTGTGAGGAACCGGTAGTAGCACGACGTCAGTTCTCCTTTCTGCATCACTGCAATTAAAACCTTAGGTAAGTCAACGTCTTCAAGTTCAATTTTATATTTGTTGCACTTTTCTTTAATAGCCCATAATAGTCCACGGCTGGACTCAAGGCCTCTCCCGATACTTATAGGATTTGACCATAATCACCACCTTGAGCAGGCGAGTTGGTTAGTAATCGCTGTAGGTGATATAGTCGTTGCACCGAAGACGCTACTTCCCGTTTATATTTACCTATACTTCTCTCTTAGTCGCCTTTTAATACGCCCGTGGGAATGGAAGAAGTTTTACGCCCTGCTGTCCCCACACGCCTTAGTTTCATCAAACAAAATCTTATCATCATCATCATCATATCATTTATTGCTTCCTTAATGTATCATACAGGTCTTGATTAACAAAATAAGTAACAATTAAGGACCCTGACGGGCGCTGCTATGGGGAAGGGCCACATTTTTGTCAAATGTATGTTATTGAATTATTTTATGATATATTTATTCTTATGACATAGGTGGCTCATGCCTTACTTAAATTCTACTTATTTTAATAAAAAAAACGTATTACAAACTGAACGAGTATTTTAACGATAAAAATTTTAATTAAAATTGACATTTTAACAATATATATATATATATATATATATATATATATATATATATATATATATATATATATATATATAATATATAATATATAATATATAATATATAATATATATATATATAATATTTCATATATATATTATATATATATTTATATTATTAAATAATATATAGTAAATATTTATATTTATAAGTTAACTGCATGTCATAAATGTCGCTTGCCGTTTCACTTTTGTGTTGCGATACCCGACAAGGTTCATAGTGTACGTATTATATAAGACAGTGACTTTTAGTAGTTAAAACTGATGTACATTATGAAATGCAATAAATGATTTATATTGAATTGAATTTTTGTCGAGTACCACATAAAACAGTGTTACTTGATGGGAATACAAAACTCTGTATTCCCATTGAGTCAAAGTAACGTAATAAAATTCTTAAATGTTAAATTGAGGGGTGGTCAACAAAATATAAACTTTTACAGTATAGTACGAGTCAACGTCATGAAAAAATTAACGACTATTGTTTATTGTTTGTATGTAATATTACAAGACTATTGTATACTACAATTTAAATAAACAATATTATTTTTAAACACGTTGCAAAATTTCAATTTCTTCGTTTGGTTTCATTTAACCTTTCAGTACTTCATTTCGTTACTCTTACTCAACGGGTCATACGGAGTGCTGTATTTACATTCAAGTTACTACACTGTGTCTTATATGGTACTCGACGGGAATACGGCGCGCCGTTAAAGAGCCGTAAAGACACAGTGGCACTCACTGGGAAGAATGCTAGTTGCAATGTGTAACACTGGAACTCATTGGGAAGCTTTTTCTCCTTGAGTACTCTTAACAGTGGTACTCAAGAGGGTGTTACTTATCGGAAACAAACGCTTATTTTTTAATTAAATTTATTACTGGCTCTATAGTGAAAGTCACTGGGCCACACGAGGATACGCTAATTCAATAACAGAAAACAGTGTCAATTTTCTAGCAAGTTCCAGTTTGCAAGTTAGAGTGGTCTCTCTTACGTATAGATAGAGGTTCCTCGTGAGTTCCCCACTACCGTGAGATAATAAGAGTTACCATTATTACGTATCTACGCCGTGGAAAAACTAAATAAAACATCAAAATATTTAGCCTACATCAAAATCAATAGTGGTAAGCCCCGTAATAGTCTAGAGACCGCAGTCGAAAATCAGATATCCATAACAGTTTCTTCAAAGTACTTACAAGCTTCATGGCACGTCACAACCTTCTCCAGGTCGTCGAAATGATAATAATCATATCCGGAGGTGCCCAGCACTTCGAAAGGCAGATAGCCTATGATGGGCGGCGCGCGGTGGTCTAGGAACAGAAACTTCCACTCTAGACTGTGCCTGGATGTGAATTCGTTCCGGTTAGAATCCACTAGGGACACGTCGCGGATCAGTTGCGGCGTGTACAGCCGCCCAGTGCAGACGAACAACAATCTTAGGAGAAATAAGAAAAGGATCAAATTATCAAAGGAATCGACATAATCTATTTTAAAGACATATATTCATAATAATCGCCTAAAATGAGCTCTAGTTGAATATATGAATGATACCCACTCAAGGCTAGTGTTCTTTTAAACGGACGGCGCATGACTAAATAACTAGGACAATAAGAGTGTAATTTTTAGGGGTCCGTACAAAAAACGGAACCCTTAAAGGATCACTCGTGCGTCTGACTGTCCGTCCGTCTGTCACAGCCAATTTGCTCCGAATCTACTGGACCAAATCAGGTAAAATATGGTAGAATGGTGTAGCCTATGACCCAAACACAGATGTGCAAAGTTAATAATAATTATTTTTTTTAATAAGGGTGGATCATTTTCGGGCTACAAATAATGAAATTTCAAAAAAATGTTTGTAAATCTTACTGCATCAAGGTTTGCTTTGTTTACTTTGTTTGTCATATATCAAATTAAAGGGCTCGTTATGAGGATCTCAAATATATCTTGGTTATTATTGTAAAATAAATAGTTTTGATTGTATTCGTGAAAGATGAAGATGAAAATTGACCAACGCCCCACCTGATCTCCGAAACTACTGAGCCTAAAATTTTATAAAAATACAACATATAGTTCATTGCTTGTAGATTACAGGAAAACCTATAGGTTTGAAATCATGTTTTGTTAAACAATTCTATAAGTTATTATAAAACCGAAAAAATATATAACACACAATATTATTCAATAAGCTTAAAAAATAGTTAAAATCTCTATCATTTTCGAACGCCTTAAACGCGGTGTTGACGCCGCCATTTTCTGTGACTAGAAGTGTCATTTTTGAAACGCGGAGTCACTTAAACGAATGGCTTTTTGTGTGACTTAGCGTTTGGGCAACACATTCCACTGACACCTAAGTGCAAAATATTATTGCTTTGATAAAACCGCTTTCGGTCATTCCAGGGAGTATTTCTTTACCAGGCCTTCAGCAAATAATTATCCAAGAACACAAATAATTTATCAAAACAAAGAAAGTAACCTCCAAGAATCATACAAACGTGACAGACAGATTTGTAACAGATTTTTAATTTCTGGTTGACAGCATAGACAACTTAGAAAAATACGTTTGGCAGTTAACAGTGAAGTCACGTTTTGTTCCGCCAATAACGTTGCGTTTCGGAAATTTGCGAGAGAATTTGAAATATAAAACTTTTAAATAATTTATTTCTTAATGGAAACAAGTTCAATTGCAAGAATAAATAAACTGGAATATTTCTTTAGCAATAAAGTTTACACATTTTTTTTTCCTTTTCTGAATCACTGGCATTGTACGGAACCCCTTTCCACGCGAGTTCAATTCGCACTAAACGATTTTTTTTTTGCTGTTATTGTGTGAATATACTTAACTTTTATCGTGCTCTGGGAGTTTGTCTGTTTTAAGTACGTTTTTCAATAAAATTCTACAAATATACAATAAACATAATATTGTCATTGTTTTAAAAGAGCGAAGTTCTCAGGGTCTACTTAAACAATCCGGCGGTTGCATGTACATTTATGTGGGTATGTGAGTAAGTATGAATGGTTGTTCAACGATAGCTAATAAATTTTTTGAGTTCAAACATGAGCCAAATCTGTCAAAGGGTTGCCGACATACATATGGGGTTCGCAAGTGCACAGTTCAGGTCGAATAAGCATATCCTTACCTAGAATCACGATCTTGCGGATAGCCAGAAAGGTCATCTCTATCTACTTGCTCCATGTTCGTCCCTGTAACAAAAACATTATCATAGTAAATTCATTAGACATTTTATAATACCTATTTATTATCCTTCAAATAAATTGCGTCTTCACTTTTCAAACAGGATACTTTGGAAATAAGAGCTATTGAGTATACATGCACTACGCAAGTCGGACTTCAATAAGCGAATAGCAAATGTTGGCGTGAAAGCATTCAAAGCATTTGAAATACAGGTCCTATTTTTTTTATGTTCTCACCGCAGGATGGCCGCGGCTGGACATTATGCCTGTCTCGCTTATTTGAATATGACGAATCGTAACCAGCCCAAATTTGCCATCCCATTGGCGCTCACCATTCTGATGACCGAATGGTGAGCGCCAATAACTTAATAAAATATAAAATGTAATAGTTGTTGAAGATACTAACGGAAATACCCATTGAACACGATCAGCTCGTACGTCGTCTCATCTCTGAAGTCCAGGGTTCCGCGCCGCAAATGGCATTGAAACCTTATCTCGTTTTCTGGAATATATACACAAGCAAAATGTCAAAATTGTTTTAAGATGAAATAAATATAGTTTAAAAGAATAATAATAGAACGACCATGATAAACATTTAAAATATAGAAACGATGGGCAAAATAGTAACACATTGCCGTAAAGAGGTCTCTTTTGAGCGTACTACCACTTTGTATCCAGTCTACTGCTTCACAGGATATGTAACCAGTACTTGTTTTGTAGAAGTAACGAAGCTGAAGCTCTCAGCGAATTTTCAAACGCTAGTGAGATGAGCTAAAAATGCCGATGCCGGGAAGTGGCGCTCCTTTACGCGTGTCCCGATCAACAAAGTATTACTTACTTACCTACTATCTCACGTTATTTCCTTAAAATCGATTGTAATGCTCAACAGTAAGAGCACGCTGTTAAACGTCAAAATTGGATCCTGATCCAACGAAGCGATCGACAGAATTTTAAGACTACGTGGGACACAGAAAGTTTTGCGAAAATAAAAAATAGGGTTCTTAGGGTATTTTCTTTTTTTGTTAAATCTTTTCAAAGTACTCTTCACCAGCCTCTATACAAAGAATCACTTTTTCCAGTCCGCTGCAGGCACCTCGTTAATAGCCTGCTCAAACGCTGACAGCGCATCTTCCGGCGACGAAAATTGTATCCCTTTGAACAGATTTTTTATTTTCGGGAATAAAAAGAAGTCAGATGGTGCTAGGTCAGGGCTGTAAGGAGGGTGACCCAGGAGTTTGACCAGCGTGCTGTCCAGGAAGTCCCTCGTTTTGAGCGCGGTGTGGGCGGGAGCGTTGTCGAGGTGGAGCAGTAGCCCGCGAATCCCTGTGTTTGGTCGCTTGTTACTCATAGTCATAACAGAGAAAAATTCTGGCAAGCATTTGGTAGTATACCATTCGGCGTTGATGCTTCTTTGATTCCATAGGAATTGACACCAAGTAGCCAGTCAAATTGAAAAAGCTCGCTATCAAAATCTTCCCCCCGCTTCTAGATCGCTTCATTTTGGTAGGCGTTGATTCGTTTTGAAACACCCAAATCGTTGACTGGCGCTTCGTTTCTGGATCGTATTGATAAATCATCACCTGTAATGATGTCGTAAACACGCCGAGACGAGCCTGCTTCAAATTATTCGATATGTTTATCATATCGCGGCACCATTCCACCTGGGCTTGCTTCTGGGCATCTGTAAGGATGTGCGGCACCCATCGTGAAACTATCCTCCTCACACAAAGATGCACGTGTAGAATCTCGTAAACGCTTCCTGATCCAATCAGCAGGATGTGCTAAATCTCTTTGACACGTAACTCGCCTACTGTCATGGATTAAATTTTTCACTGCTAGCACGTTATCTTCCATAACAGCCGTCAAAGGCGACCACTTCTTTCCTCATCCCCTAATGTTAGTCGAAAGCGCTTGAATTCGTTAAACCAACGATACACGGTTGCCTTGGAAGGGCCTTCACCCAAAAATGCGATTTGAAGCTTAACGTACGATTCATCCGGTTTCAGGCGACACTAAAAATCGTAAAAAATGATTGCGCGAAAATTTTCTCGGTTCAGATCCATTTTTCAATGACACACGATAATTTGAATTAGCCTCTCAACCTTTAAGAGCGTGTCGTCATAAAAGAAATTTACACGATAGGTAATAAAAAAGAAATGGCGACGTAAATAATTCCTTTTACAAAAAAAATATTTCTCTATTTTCAAACCATATTTTATTATTCTGTAAACGACAATGTACTGATTGATATATTTCCTATCTATTAGACATAAAAATAAATTTTAGACCTAAACTTTATATTATGTTCAACAAGTTCAAAATTCACAAACCATGTTTATAGTTCAGATTTCAATTAACAATGTGTTATCCGCCCGACAACAAAGAAATGAATGAACACTCAAACAAATACTTAAGAATAAGGGCCTGTGCTATTTAGTCCGCAAAAAATTAGGAGGGAAATTTTTAAATTGGAACGTCCCTATTTTTACTTATTAATAATTATATTTCAAAATAGATTGTAACTGGCTAGTCTCACATACATAAAAACGTTTTGTCGCAATACTTACTGAGTGACCTGGTATTTACCCTGGTAAATAGTCTTAAAATTTAGTAAATCATTAAAAATATCTTAACAATCGCGGCCTGAAAAATGAGTGTTAACTAAATCAATAAGTAATATCTAGTCAGTCCGTATTGCGTTAACTCAAAATTCCGTCCATCCAATCAGTCATCAAGTCAGAAAAATAAAAAAGAAAATTAAAAAAAAATCCTGTGCCCTCAAACTCTCATGACGGTTTTTGTCATAACCTTTGATATAAAATATGAAAAACTCTCGACATGAACCTTATTGCCCGGGGGTCGGGAGATTGTTGCGTTTACCTAACGGCCACGCGAAACGGGCAAAGACGAATATAAGCACCATGAAGTTTTCTTGAGTTCCAACCCCACATTGCCACTCCCCATCCCCGTGGGTTGGCCATTTCTCCATGTAAAAAAGTCGTGAGACTTATAATCACGATCTTATCTTATATCTTTTTTGATCAGGTGTTAAATAAAAGATACACACTGACTTCCTATTATGTGAAGATATAATGTTTGTAAAACGTACTATATGACAATAATTCGCTTAAGCAATTTTTATTATTTTTATTAATTTATTAACATCCGCCTCGCTGCTATGGAAAATGCAATTCGCTCAAAAGCGTATACCGACTAGAATGTATGTCGAGCCTTGCTCTACATTGGCAATCTTCCGAAAATATTTATTATAAGGTATATTTTCGATACCTAAAAAGGGAGTGACACATTCCTGGCAACACGTTACAAAATGGAGTCTTAACATTTAGTTATCAATAATTAGTTAAATATAGGAAACCGAAAAGTGACGTTGTTAACCCATCACCGGCTTAGGAAGCCGGTGATGGGTTAACAACGTCGAGCTCCTCCGTGCTTCGGATGGCACGTATAAACCGTTGGTCCCGGCTGTCATCATTGTATGGCAGTCGTCAAGCTACGTCAGGTCCCTTTAAGCAGCCTGAGAAAAATCTGACGCCAGTGTTGACCCCTTACACACTCTAAAAACAACAACAACAATAGTGTTATCCCTTGATCGATCTCTATAATCCTACTTTAATTTTTTGGCAAATTAATACTCGCTTTGCATTATATCTTAATATAGACTAGAAAATCGCCAGCAATAGCCTCCTAAGTCCTTTTCTAATTAGGTTGACTATAAACTATCATCGCATATCTAAGGGGCAATTAGAGCATAGAGTTGGTTGTATGGTATTTTGGTATAAGGTCGCATATGACGTTACGGATGGTTTAAAAACCATTCGCTTTAATAAACGAATATTGGTCCGATACGGCTTATACATATATACCTTGACTAACTCACAGTTTGAAATTGTGTGCAAAAGTACAAGAGTCAAGAAGCCTCAATAATCTCGACTCGAAGTTGCTTGTACAGTTAACAACTAAAATTCATGAAAATTTCGCAACTATATATTACTTCCCGCTATTATTCAACAAAAGCGGTGCCTAAGTGGAAGCAGTTCAGGCACTGTCTGTGTGTCTGTGACGCGCTAGTTCGCTTCTCACTAGGCGCGACTCTTACCTCATTTGTACTCGTGTATGATCACTTTCAACTAACCTAGCTAGTGGCTCGGTGTGACCTAGTGACCATTTGCTAGTGTGCAAAATGGAGAAGGCGAACCACCCCTTTATCTCTGCTAAAATCATCATTGTGGCGGTCTCTCTCCTTACAATGACACCGGCAAGATTCAAGCTCTTAAAATATATACTTAGAGCATTACACGCCCATATCTTATTCTTTACCTGCCTTTTTGTTTTAAATGGGGGATAGATAAACAAATAACCGACCGACCTGCCACACGCAGTGTAGGGTTCCGTAGTTGCGAAAGCCGACTTTGAGTTCATGGGACTTAAAACTGTCTATAAAACTATTTTTTAATGAATTTGTATGAAATTTTACTTTACCGAGGACATTTTATAAGTTGTACGCCTATAACTCTTTTATTTGTAAACCCTACTAAGCTCTGATAATTTTCCTTAAAACTTTCTTAAAACCTTGAATTTTCTCACTTGTCCATATATAACCGTTTAGTAGATAGAGGGTCTAGATAGAAGGTTTGGTTTGCAAATTATAAGAGTCACTTGACTCTTATAATTTGCAAACCAAATAATTCAGAAACAAAAAATCGAAAAATGGTATTCACATGTTTTTGACAGACCTATTCAACGATACCCCACACAATGGGTGAGTCCCTTACCAGTAAAGCGTATTTTTTTCATGATTTTATGCCGAATTACAGCTTTCTTGTACTCATAATCTCTGATGAAACACGGAAAGGACAGACAGACGGACAGAAAGACATGGCTTGTTTACTACGGAACCTTAAAAAGCGTAAAACCACTTTTCCAGCGGTGGACTGTGCCATTATTTGAAGGTATATAATACGGAAGAATCCTGTCCCATATTCTTAGAGAAAATTATAGAAAATACTATTTTAAAGAGAAAATTAAATAAAACACTCTTTCTAAGAGAAAATTAAAGATATAATGTTACCTCATAGTTCAGTGCTTTCAGCGAGGTGTAGTAAGATGTCATCTTCATATAAAATCTAACCGACCCTACAAAGACATTTATGCTGGGAAATAATTTTACTTGAAAGCTTTTATCGATTGAAAATAAGCTCTGAGCTCCAACGGAGGTATTTCAACGGCTTCTGGCCCTGCACATGAAAGACTCGCAAAGTCGCAACAAGTCAGAGTTGCCCAAAAGGAAACATTAATGTCGAGGAAATTGAAAAATAGGTATTTGTAAAATCTATATCTGTCGCGCTGTGTGATAGAGAAAACAGCAGCTTGGACCGAAAATACTTTTGTATACAAAATCAACGTTGCTTGGTCCCCCCACTTTTCTCTTACAAAAAAATTTTCGATTTAATTTCTTTTTTCATTAAAAATAAAAGAAAAGCTGTGGCTGTGTTTCCATGTTTTCTTTTTAATTCCCTATTCTGATATTGCTTGTGTAGCGAATTCTATTTATAATTAATACACAATGTCACGTGTTTATTTAGAATGCCTTTCAAATTAGTCATGCTAGTATTGGCAGAGTGGGATACGATTTGTCATCACCCTTTTTCCAGTTTTCGTTAGAAGCGACTAAATGTATAGAAAACCCAACTCTGTGCAGACTTTTTACCATCTACTGCGATCACCAACCCACTTTCACAGCATGGTGATTATCAAAAATAAAAAAGAAATGTTGTGTCGTGGGACACCAGGTAGGAACGAAGTTACTTCGGCTAATGTAGAATCGACACAATTTGCAAAAGAAAAATCGTGCTCAATTCGCGCCTGCGCACGTCTCATTTAACGGTTTTATTTAACGAGGTCATCCTTACGGTTTTACTATCACATTTTTTTCAGTTCGGTCGCGCAGCAAAATCCCTATCTCCTCCAAGCCTGCCGTAAGGAACTTCGTTCCAAAATCAGCCAAGTGCTACTCGTACTCAAACTCGCTCATTGACGCTTCCGTGCCTACGAGTACCATAGTATGAATTGACATGAATTGATGTCAAATAATATTTACTACCTAGAAAAACTTCTCATGTTTTCTTGCATGATATTGCGTATTAATGTATGCCTGAAAATATTGGTAAAACTTAGAAGTCTAAAAGAAACAAAACAAAATTAAAAATAAACTTTCTGTGATAGGTTTCGGACCGGGGATCTCCAGACATAGACTGATATCATTCCCGCTGAGCTATAGACATGATGACAGACTTGGTGAAATCAGCGTCCTATTAATATGGAAAACGCAAAGTAAACGAGATTGTATAAGCTAGATCGACTTCTCAGCTCCAACTCTACCTATATACTGGTTTTAAAAAAATCGCTTCAGCCGTAGCCATAAGAATAATGCTCATTTTAAATAATAGTACCTATACACTTACATATCTAGATAAAAACTATTACCTATCTGCATTGTTTCAAAAATTTTGGCGCCGTGGTTCGTAGATCGGGAGAATGGTATTTATTTATTATTTTCTTAAATTACTTCAAAAATACCGACCTATTAGTTATAAAAGAAAAATATATTTAAAATAATTCTGATAAATAGCTTACATTAGGGTTCCGTACAAAAAAAAATAAAAAACAGAACCCTTATAGGATCACTCGTGCGTCTGTCTGTCCATTCGTCTGTCGCAGTTAATTTGCTCCGAACCTACTGGACCAAATCAGATGAAAATTTGTACGATGGTGTAATCCTATGACCCAAACACAGATGTGATAATTAAATATATATTTTTTTTAATAATGTAATTTTTTTTTAATTAATTTACGTAGTACAAATAAGAAAAAAAAATAGTTTTGCAAATCTTACTGTGTCATATATCAAATGAAAGGGCTCGATAAAAGGATCTCAAATATATTTTGTTATTATTGTTAAAAAAAACAGTTTTGATTTTATTATTTATGAAGGAAGACGAAAATTGACCATGACCATCATGAAAGAAGACGAAACTTGTGAAAATCTATAAGAATTCTATTAATTGAATATGAAGTAGTAACCTCAAAATATGTTCAGTTACGGAAAATAGTTCAAAACACCACTTTATAGCGCTAATAGAAGTTAAGTCGCGTCTTACTGAGATTATTTCAAATGTGATATTTGGTATTAATTTAAAAACTTTGGCATTGTACGGAACCCTCTCCACGCGAGTTTAACTCGGAGTTTGCTGGTTTTTATTTAATATGTCACACGATATAGTATCAAAACTTTTTAAGGCCTAATTTACCCTCCCTTAAGAGGCCCCCATATTTTTAAACTACATAATTTATTTACGTAATACGTCCTGAGAGTACGTTTTTACCTTTTGCGGTACGAAACCTTAACAAATGCTCCTATTATTAGGACAGGCCATATTCAAGAAAGCAGCCTAAAATTGAAAATGAAATCAAGAGTATTAAAGAGTAAATAGGTTGAACAGACCTTTGATCTAATCTCTTAACATTCACCAGTAATTCGAAAAAAAAACATACGATTTATCTTTGTAAACAAAGATGAATAAGGGAAAGCTATTCGCACAGCTTATTAATTAGTAGGAGTTTTTGGTCATTCACCTAGCCATCCTAGTACTTACTACTACTGCAATAACTTTTTACAACCATTATGAAAGAATAGATTTAAAAAAATAACATAGATTAATATCATCACGTCTCTATTCCTCAGTGGGAAGACGGTAAGTGATTTTTTGCTTTTAGGCCGAAATGGGCAGGTTGCTTGACGCATCGTCTATTGACTCTGCTCCGAAAGAGGAGCAGTTGCTACATTGTAAGTTTTCTCTATTTTCCCAGAACAGCATGGATTTTTTTTAGTTTAAGCGAAATAAGGTTCGCTACAGCATATTTGTTATAGCAAAATAACGTAGCAAACTCGCACATGGACGGAGTTCGGTATTCTGCGGTGCGCCCGCCGCCGCCGCTGCACTGTCCCGCTCGACGCGCTCTCGACGTCAAAGCACACAAAAGCACAATCACATTGTTCAGGTAATTACAAGTTCGCAGCAAGCTTGTATCTCAAGGTCAAAGCGAAATATGAGTATAGAGAGGTAAATAACATGCAATCAGACTTCATTTGAGAAAGTGATATAATTATAATTTTTTTATTAGACAAAGGCCTCCCAGCTTTCCTTTCTTTACTTGAATGCTTTTAGTTTTCATCGATAGATTTTCATCATTGCATAGTAGTCGTCAAACTTACATGCTAATATGCTTTTAGGCAGCTTAAAAAATCTGACACCAGTTGGCGACTTGCACACAGGAAAAACAAAACAACTTCATTTTACCAGGTATTTGTGAATTTTGTGATAATGATAAAACATTTAGCGTTTATACATAATAATAATGTTTTGTAGCTGCCCTGAATTCGATTTACTAGGCATAGCGCTCTTGTCAGCGAATTTTCATTTTGAGCAGTACAATGACTTCTGATATTGATACGCCACAACAATAATTGAAATTAAACATTATTTTCTCACGGCTGCAAAACCCCTATTATAGCCAGCACAGGTAATTAATCCATGCTTTACAGCCAAGAAGCTTCTTTGACGCTGGAAGATACGAGGGAACAGATGAACATACATACATAAAGGCGAACCACATAACCCTTCTTTTGATTTCGCCGTAATCCGGTAAAAAGATGTTCTATGACAGAAAATCGCCAAGCTTGAAAGTACTGCACAAAACCATTAGCGACAGCTTTGTCATCTAGAATTTATTGTGCAAGCATCAATATCCAAACAAAAATAAAGAATAGCCCCCAAATTCATAAAAAATTACAAACGTTTGCTAAACCTATTTTAGTTAAAATATGTTTTGTCTCGTTCTTTCAATGTCAAATTTTAAAAGAGACCACATGTTTTAGCTAAAATAGGTTTATCAAACGGTTGTATTTTTTTATGAATATGAGGGTAAGAATCTATCGATTATTGTATGGTACTAGGAATATTGTTAAGTCATTATTAGTCTGAATTTAACATGCCAAAAGTGTCATTCGTACAAAAGAAACACATCAAACATTCCTTCTAATTGTTACGTAATTGCAAATATTTTTGTTGCGTTATCAAACGGTCTTTTTTCTCCCAAAATATACAACACCGTCCAACTATATTGTATATTGAATAGAATGTCATAGTCAGTAATATTAGTCTTGTTAGTGGTGATCTTGGTAGGTAGTCAATTTAGTAGTATACTACCTAAGTCAGCCTTACAATCCGAGATATAAATCGTTGGTTTATCTAAAACTCCTCCTTCAATCGTCAGATCGTCTGCTCACTGCTGAGAATCGTGATGTGCCTGTCCCAACTTCTTCACGATATCTCTCAATTTATCCTAATCTTCAATCGAATTTCTTCCCGCTTCCGAATCCATGGAATGGCACGTTTCCGTAGCAAGAATCGTGGCTATCTAGTACAAGATATGATATGAAATTAACACTAACCTTTGGTTATTCCTGGTTCTACGGAAACTGTAGGGTTCTGCAGCAAATTGTACAAGTTCGGCATGTCGTCCTTATATGCTAGGTCGAAGATGCTTTGGTTAATCAGACTCGCCTGAAAATACCATATTATTTAGACTGCGTCATTAGAATAATCAGTTATTTTTAATGTAGGATAAAATTATTTCATTTTATAAAAGGTATAATTTTCAATTATTTTCAATGCAAACAACGAGCGTTTAGGAACGAAAATTACTGATATAATACGCCAAAAGGAACTAAGTTCAGTATAATTCAATATTTTAAATTTATTATATGTATGATAAAAATTAAATAACATACCGGATTATAGCCTAGGAGTGACGATATGCTTTCGGAAACATAGTAGATTCGCCCGCTGGACGAAAATACCATGACAAAACCTTCTAAAGCTTCTAAAATTAAAAACGTAAATTCTTCATTTGAGAGAAATGTGGGTTTCCAGTCTTCTTGCACATCGTGAGCCCGGGACCGCACGGTTATTTCTGAAAAGAATGATTACACTGAAGAATCCTTTTACTATTAAAATCAAAAGTCATTTTCATAAAAAGAATTTTTACATGCTTGTTGTGAGCGCTTTCCAGCTCATCATCAGACCTTAGGAAACATTTAGTCTGAGAGGATACAGCGTCTGAAGAAGAATCAAGTTGATCTGGTTTGCATAATACGAGGGAGCGTTTTTATGTTCGCGGAATGGAGGGTAAGGGGTGAAAATAAAAAAAAAAAAAACAAATTATTTTTCCTTTTCAATATATTCACCTGCAAGACGGATACATTTTTCAGACCTTTCAATTAATTTATTTATACCCTCATAAAAAAATGTTTTATCTTTGTCTTCAAAATACGCTGAAACTGCCTCCTTAACTTCATCATCGGTGGTAAATTTTTTACCCCGAAGCTCTTTTTTCATCTTTGGGAAGAGGTAATAATCACTCGGGGCTAGGTCTGGGCTGTAGGGTGGGTGGTTTAAAATATCGAAGCCCACCTTATGCAGGGCAGCCAACGCAACGCGACTCTTGTGGACGGGTGCATTGTCGTGCAAAAGCAGCACACCCTTCGTCAATTTTCCCTGTCTTTTCTCTTTAATGGCTTCTTTTAGTCGCTCTAATATTGAAGCGTAGTATTCTCCGGTTATAGAAACACCTTTATCTTTATAATCGATCAACAATATTCCTTCTGAGTCCCAAAAGACCGTTGCCATGAGTTTCCCAGCTGACTGTGACACCTTAAACTTTTTGGGGGGTGCTGTGCCCTTTTTATGCCACTGCATGGAGTCTTGTTTCGACTCAGGTTCATAATGATGAACCCAAGTTTCGTCTCCAGTAACAATTCGACTCAATACACCATCCTTGTCGTCACTGCAGAGGTCCAAAAATGCACGTGAACACTACGCGTTGTTGTTTTTGCGGCGGCGTGAGCATTCTCGGTACCCATCTTGCGCTGACCTTAGTCATGCCAAGATGATCGTGCAGGATTTTAAAAATGGTTGTATCGGATACTCCAACCATTTCTGCGAGTTGTTTCTTCTTTAGTCGAGCATCTTCGAGTACAATTTTTTCGACTTTTTGAATAAGTTCTGGCGTGGTCACCTCGATGCTCCTGCCCGGCCTCGGGTCGTCTTCAAGGGATTCCCTTCCTTGTTTAAACAAACTGTGCCACTTGTATACCATGGTTTTTCCTGGACAAGAGTCACCGTAAATCGATGACATCTCATCCATTATGGTCGCAACTGATTTTCCTTGCTTGGTAAGGAACTTTATAACGGCACGATATTCGATTTTTTCCATATTTCACTTTTCACTCCCGATTATGTTGCTTGGTTGACGATAGCTCAAAGACTAGTTGTCTGATAACAATGAAACCTTGTATTTATACTAATTATGAGTCACTGAACGCGTTACGGTCCTAATGAGCCTAATCACCCCCCTCCAACCCTCTCATTCCGCGAACTTAAAAACGCACCCTCGTATGTAACTATACATGCTAAACTTTCAGACATCAGCAAGCAAGTAGCCTACATTTTTAAAGTACTACTTATTTACACGTGATATACGTCGTTAGTTAAATGACCTAATATAATAATTTTTAAGTCAATTCATATGATATTTTTCTGGTACAATAAAGAGATAAAATAAACGAAGTTTAACAATTGACTTGGGCGCCTAGGCCCCCATAGACATGTCGTATTCCCCACTCTTAATTAAAGTTACTCTTAATTTGACCAGCCTAATGCCACATTAGGCCGCAGTTAAACGAGACGAAAATTTTGGTGCTGCCGGTTGCCGCGTGTCACAGTTCTTGTCAAATAAATGCGCCTTTTTGCATGTAAAATATAGTGTACGTACAAAAATGCCACATTAGGCCGCAGTTAAACGAGACGAAAATTTTGGTGCTGCCGGTTGCCGCGTGTCACAGTTCTTGTCAAATAAAAGCGCCTTTTTGCATGTAATAAATAAATAAAATATAGTGTACGAACAACAAAATAATCATCACTTACCATTATGATTTTTCAAAAACGATATGGTTGCTTTGAGGACTGTTGATTTGTCCATTTTCCTGTTGTTTGAAGAGACCATGGAGCTGAGTTCATTCACCAGCATATTGAATTGGTCTCGCCGCTTCTTCTCGCTTAAGTTACGCGTCCTCCTAAGAAATAAACAAACATTACTTCAATAATAAAATCTGATATATTCACTGGAGTACAAAAATTTACCGGCCAAGTGCGAGTCAGACTCGCGCCCGAAGGGTTCCGTACCATTATCTATAAAAAATGACGTTTGTTGTATGGGAGCCCCACTTTTACTTTATTCTGTTTTTAGTATTTGTTGCTAAAGCGGCAACAGAAATACACCACCAAATTTCAACTGTCTAGCACTATCACGGCCTTGTGACAGACAGACGAACAAACCTTGAAAAACCTGTAAGTTTTCTTAGGCATAAGTACACCGAAAATGGAAGCGCCAAACTCAATATTTGCGCATACATGTTTTAAAACGATATTGTGAAAGTCTATTCAGCATATTTATGCAGTATTATATATTTGTAGAAAGGCAGCTGCGGGGTTTTGCCATTTTAGAAGATATGGGCAAAAATGTGATAAAGTTCGGAGTAGGAAAATCGCTATCTTTTGCGATTTACCACTTAAGATTTATGCACTAGAAATTATACTTCATTCGAATTTCCAAACTTTTCAGCATATTTATACCAAATTTCATCACAATACAACAAAATTTCATAAATTACAGATTTTTGATCCGCAAATGGCTTAAATTTTCATGAGCCACCGAACTCCTCAACCAAATGCATCACAGAGGCTAATCAAACTGTATCTATTTATTATGCACTAAGGATCACTCTTAAGGGTGTAGAAGACTACCAGAAAAGGAAATAATTTTAACACTGTATAAAATATAGTAGCTATATTATAAAATTGTAAAAAGCAACATGAGTATCTTGAACCTCTTCTTTTTGTATCCAAATACCACAGATGCAATAAACAATGGTTGTATGGCGCATAGGTAGATAAAATTTAACTTTGAACCGTTTTGAGGAATCCGTAGTAAACAAGGAATCCTTATAGTTTCGCCATGTTTAATAACTATATTAGTAGGCATACTAACTATATGACAGAAAAATTGTTCGTCTAAAAAGATGAAGAGTTTTATTTATTACAAAAATTGTAACAGGCGGACTTAAGATCCAGGGACTTTTCTACCAGTCTACAGGTGATGCTCATATCAGCTTATTTTGGACGACATGGCATATTCTTATCTTTAAAATTGTACCGGAAACCGATAAAACGTTTCTTTTTGTTTCAGTCATTTTTGATCACAAGGGAGTAGGCCTCCTCCAGAAAATGCCATCATTCTCGATCTTGGGCAACGTCTATCCACTTCGATCCTGCTGTCTTTTTGATGTCATCATACTAACGCATTTATAACGTGGTATTTCTTCCCACAGTTTGCTTTGCACTATGAACCCTGTTTCCTGGCGATATGACCAGCCCATTGCCATGTAAGCCTCGCAACCCTATTGATGACATCTGTGACTTTGCTTTGTGGTCTGTAGATAACTACAGTTTATATACATACAGATCTGTGATTATATATTAGCAATTAACAGAGCTGTGGGGTAGGGTATGGGAACAATCCCAAGTGGTTATCCTCTTACCAATCTACCGAATACATTTTTAGCGAATGAGATATTTCCGACATACCCTACCATACCACTTTTACTCGTAAACATGTTTTTTCTTATAGCCTTTCTGTGATACAATGTTTCTTTAGAGACTTTTAGTACCAGTATATAACTTGAAAAATGTTTTTTTGGTGGCCCGGCGGGAGTGCGCATTACTAGCGCTTTCGCAAGTTAAGGCCAGTCATGACTAGTAAATACCTATTTACAAACTCCGCCTTGTTCCCCGCTCCCCCTCAAATAGTGCTATTCCGATATTTCCGATATCGCCATTTCATTTCATCGCATCGTATGACAGTGGCGCCATATTCGTAAAACTATAAGACAGACTGATCCTATCTTTAATTTTATAACTTACTCAGTGGCGCTAATGGCGTCGCGGTCTGTTTTGCTACAGCAATAACTGCGGTTGTACAGGCCCAGGTTCGAATCCCAACAAGTGTCCTACAATTTTATATTTTTGTATTTTTTGTTACGTACTTATTTTTATATTTACAAAATAAAAGATTTCTATAAGATAGGTATACTTTTATTATTATTTAGTTTGAAATATGAATTCTTATCTCTTTTTTTGATGAATTTATCACGTCTGATAGAAACATAGTAAACACATCAATAATTTTAATATCAAAATTAAATTAAAAATGGACAAATACATTTTAATTATTAAAAAACATTCGAATATTTTTTTATTATTTTGATACACAGTTTACATCTTGATCTTACGCAGTATTTGATTTTTGTTGCAAAAATATAATGCCTTTACAAACCAATTTTTAACCAACTTCCAAAAAGAAGGAGGTTATCAATTTGTAGCGATCTTTTATTTCTTTTTCAAGTATGTTCACCGATCATTTTAAGAAGCCTGGACCTGGACCAATTTGGAATATAGTTTTTTTGTTTGAAAGGGTATACTTGTCAGGTGGTCCCATAGAAATTTTATAAATATAATAATGTAGTTGGTAAAGTAAAATATTAGATTTGAAAAATTATTTAAGCAAGTAGTAAAAGTAAAACGCGCTTATATCGCGTGACGATGCAATATTTTAACGGCATGGATGGAGCTGATCTGATGCTGGAGCTAGAAGGTAGCAATAGGAACTCGGTAATGTAACGACATAACCCCATCAAGTTTGAGCTCGTTTGATTCATCTTTAAGAGTACTTTGTCATCAGATGGTATCCAGGGTCTGATGATGGAGCTGGAAGGTGGCTATGTTCTATTAAAATGTTCTATGTTCTATTCATCAAAAAAAGAAATAAAAATTTATCTGAAAAAATATTACTTCTACTATTATATTTCGCTCTAAAAATTAAAATTATAAAAAAGTAAAACTATCTTACTTAGTATCATACATATAAAAAGCTATTGTTGTGTAAATTCACATAATAATAATAATAATAGGAACCTACATAACAAAAAAAATAAAAAAATCGAAGGACCTTATGGTGGGATTCGATCCTGGGGCTGCACGCATGCGTACATATGGAAATCTTTCGTAAAAATCATAATTCGCACCTGACGAAATCGAACACAGTTGGGCAAAGTTATTTCGTGCCTAGGGTTCATAATGGCATATTATCATTAGTGGCCGAATATGAATAAATTAAAAATATATTTATTAAAATAATTTTATTTTGATCAGGCTTTAGAAACACCAGTGGCCGTTGTTTTAAACGAATATTCGATGGTTAAACATGCGTCATTTATGTGCCCTAGTCACGTAAAGAAAAAGGAGAGGGAACTTTGGATTTATTTTCTATCTAGAAAATTATAAGCTAATATGTTTTGAGTTTCACCAGGCTTTCGGGTATACATAGGGCGCACTATAAGTTTCCGGAACTGGCCACTTACATAAACAATATTTAAAAATTTATTGCAACATTTGAAAATAGAACTCTTTGGCTGTAGAATGCAGTTTGTTTCATCTGACTGTCTTTTGTTTTTACCTTAATGCGCCATTTAAAAAATTGTGTGTCTGCATCAACATGGATTTAACTCGGGAAAATTTTCGTAGTATGATTTTCTACGATTTTAAGTGTAATTTGACAGCTCAACAGAGCATCGCTCGGCTTGAAACAGCTTTTGGCAATGAAGCACCATGCAAGACAACTGTTTATAGCTGGTTTGCAGAATTCAAGCGTGGTCGTATCAATCTCAGTGACGAATCTCGCGATGGTCGGCCGTCCACCGCTGTGACCAACAAAAACATCGATGCTGTGCGCCGTATGATTGAAACAGACAGGCATGTGACCTACCATGAAATTCGCGCATCCTTAGAAATAGGCATGAGTCAAATACAATTAATCCTACACAAACATTTGGGTGTGAGAAAGCTGTGCTCGCGGTGGATCCCACACAACTTGACCGAGGCTCAAAAAACGGACCGCGTCACTTGGTGCAGTGCTTACCATTGCTACGATCCCAAAACAAAGCAGCAATCGAGCGTATGGGTCTTTCAAGATGAGCCGAAACCAACCAAAGTGGCGCGCGTGAAAAGTGCATCTAAGCGGATGATTGCTTCTTTTTTTAATAAAACTGGACACTGTTGCTTTAGAGAATCGTCGTACAGTGAATAGTGACTGGTACACGACCATTTGTTTGCCGGAAGTTATTGACGAACTCCGTAAAAATAACCGTAAACGCCGTATCATCCTGCACCACGACAATGCTAGTTCTCACACGGCCAGACAGACAAACGACTTTTTGAAGGCGAAAAATGTAGAACTCATGAGTCATCCTGCATACAGTCCCGACCTGGCACCTTGTGACTTTTTTCTGTTCCCAAAAATTAAGAACCAATTACGCGGTCAACGATTTTCATCACCAGAAGAGGCTGTCGAGGAGTATGAAAAACACGTTTTAGAGGTCACCACAGAGGAGTGGCACAAAAGTTTTCAAAACTGGTTTCATCGAATGAAAAAGTGCATAGACGCCAAGGGAGATTATATTGAAAAACAATAAATTAATTTTGTACCTTTAATAGTATTTTTTCATATTCATTCCGGAAACTTATAGTGCGCCCCACGTATAATCAATTAAAATATACATTTAATTCAGATTTTTTCATCGTCCACATTGAATTTTTTTAAGGTACCCCCTTAAGCGACACCGGGCGTGGTCCGCACTTGGATGGGTGACCACAAGTGGCACAAAAATTTCTCGAGCTCCTCCGTGCTTCGGAAGGCACGTATAAACCTTTGGTCCCGGCTGTCATCATTGTATGGCAGTCGCCAAGCTATGACAGATGCCTTTAGGCAGCTTGAAAAATCTGACACCAGTGTTGGCCACATACACACACAAAAAACAAACAAGGGTAGCTCCCATAAAAGTGGCAATTAATATTTTTTCCCTAAGGAAACTGTAAGACCCAAAGGGCACGCTTAGCGTGATGAGTGATGTTATTACAAACTTAAAAATATATTTAACCCGTCAGCTTTCAGACGGTCGGATCCGGCCGAGAGAACAATAGATAACAATGTGTTTGCAAAATTGCGGATGTTGACGGGTTAATTACGAAACTATAGCGCCATCTTTTAATGAATCCTACAACCACTCCGGCGGCGGTGAATGCATACGTACTCGGCGGTGGTATTTTCCTTTATGTTGGTTGTACGACATGAGTTGAAACGTTCCGTTGCACATTCATTCATAACATTTCATTTTTATAATTTGAAATACTCTTTGATGGCAATATTTTTTCTAGGAATTATTACATACTTATATATTTTTTTATCTATGGTGATTGTTTTACAAAACGCGTGTTTTAATTTAAAATATTATATTTTCTTAGCAGACATTAGAAACACTGTTTAAAACCTGCCTGCGTGTTACGACTCATTTTATTACGTGTCCATTCATGAATTTTGTCTTGTCGTTACAGAGGGAAGATACGTAAAGACCTCTCAGATAAAACATCATACTAAGGCCGCTGCTATATATGTATAGCGTTTCATCGCTCTCTCTCTCTCGCTCTAGCTAATGACGGTTCTAAGCGACAGAAAAGGAAAGTGGCATAGAAAAGTGCTGCTCCGTGCTGACAAGTGAGATAGATCCAACCCTAAATAAAACTACTTAAATTGACTATTGAAATTATTTTTTTAACTCTTTACTTTTTACTCTAAGTCGGCATTCGCAACTACGGAATCTTTCACTGCGCATGGCCCGACATGCACTTGGCCGGCCCCGACATGGACTTATACTAAAATGACGGTGCTCATAAACTAAATTCCACGCTGACGAAGTCGCGGGCAATAGCTAGTATGTAATAAAGTTAAGAAATAAATTATAAAACTTTCCTACGCACAATTGCGAAAAACGGCCACTTTCGGCGTATGTGCGTAGAAAAGCTTCACGTTCTCACTTTAAACTGTAAACAGTAGTTTATAAAATAGTTTGAAGGGTTTTCCAGGGTCCGATCAAGACCAAATTTTAAATGATATCTCCGTTTCTTTTCAAATGATTTATTTCAAATGGGGGCAGCACTGGACCCCGAAAAATTCATGTAGCCCCTTAACCTACATTCATCCAAGTTGAAGACAATATGTATTCTAAACTTAAAAAATTACGACGTCTGTGCCAATTATTTTTTATTTTAAAACCAAATTCTCCTTTTTTTGCTGGACTGCCAACATTATTTTTGATTGTACATAGATTACACTAGTGTTCTGTTTTCAAATTGGTTTTAATCCCTAGAGATCTTCTTTTTTCACGTTTTAGTCCCGTGAGAATAACCAGTAACTTTAGCTCCAAATGTTTTGGGATGAAAACATCGTTTTTTGAGATGAGATGAATATAAATAAGAAATAATAAGGTTTCCAGATGATCATAAATATCACAAATTCACAATCCATCAGGATAGTATTTAGATTTCATTAATTTATGTCCAAACTTTAAAAAAAAACTGACTTATACAAATTTTATTGAGATTAGCTTTTTCCCGCGATTTCGTACACGAAGAAGTCGAAAATAGTTGTAATAAAATAATTTTTCATTGTTTTTTTACGTTATTAATTTTGAGATAACGACCTCTCTAAAGCTTTGATATGATCAAATGAGCTACTTTCAAATTTAAATATCTTTATTATCATAGGATATTTATAATATCTCTTAACAATCGTCACTTTGTTTTATTGCACAATAATTAATAGTCTGGAATCTGGAACAGCGTAGTACTAACATGATCATTTCTAATTGCACTCTCACTCTATACTGACGACCGATACCATTGGATTTCTTATGATGCCTTGATCACGGATATGTCGGTCGTCAAGTGATAAAGTGGTGGACGGGGATGGTAACAGCAATCAAAGACGGCGACCGCTCAGTTTCGTTTTTTACGCTTTTTTTTTTTAGGTACGTACTGCACCAATTTCCCAGCTGTAAACAAATTTTGAAAACTTATAACATAGATTTTTTCATAGACATTTGCCATCTATTTGCCATAGAAAGTGAGTTATCTTCGTCAACCGGGTGAGGGTCAAAGTCACCTTTTTATGGAAGAAAAAAAAATGTTCTGATTCCTAGCATGTGAAATGAAGGCGCTTTCTGTGCTGATTCTAAAAATATATCACATTGTTACATTTCAGTAACTTTTTTTAAAATAAAATTGATAATGCATTTTCTAAACATACCATGTTTAGGCTGGTTGTCTATTGTTTGCCTAAAAATTATATGCAATAAAATAATATGCCAGAATTTTATTTACCCGAATTTCATATGCCCGAATGTTTTATTTACTATAAAAGATATGCGACATACTCTTCTTTGCCCGTACATTAGATTCCATAATGATATGAGTGCCATACGTATTGTTATCCATTTTATTATTTAATTGCAAAAATATTATTTAACGGAATATTACAACGCCATACTAAATCAAATGACTATAATCGATACGTTATATTGCAAGACGTTTTTGAAAGGGTCCAGTTCTAACTTAACCTAACCTACTTTCTGGTAGCAAGTCGTTTTTGAGGGGGTCACAGTTCTAACTTAACCTAACCCACTTTCTGGTCGCAAGTCGTTTCTGAGGGGGTCACAGTTCTAACCTAACCTAACCTACTTTCTGGTAGCAAGTCATTTCTAAGAGGGTCACAGTTCTAACTCATAACCTACTTTTTGATAGCAAGTAATTACGATGGCAAACGATGTTATGGCATATGAAAGTTACGGCTTACAATGATGATTGCAAGTGATTTTATTGAAATTGACTTTATGGGAAATGAAGTTTCTAGCACGTGACTAATATAGTAAAGAACGAGTATGACATATGAAACTATGAGAAACAATATTATGTCTGTTGACCATTATAGCAGATGAAATTATGGCAAATGAAATTCTGGTAAGTGGGTGTATACTGTTTGGGCTTCTCCAGCTATGATACGATTGAATCATTTTTTGTAAAATAGTTATGCCTCAAATGATAAGGCATATCCTTATATCTAAACACCAAGAAATCAATTTCGAAAATAATAACATTTAGTTTTTTTTTTTTTTTTTTTTTATTACAAAGTATGTCACGAATCAAAAGCTAGTCGAAGTGTGAAATAATTACACATAATAAGTTACTTTCGATATTTTGACGACTTGACTTTGAAAACTTGACGACAAACAGTTCCATGATCAGTTCATTAAAAGAAATCTAACGATACCACCTATAGGTATAAAATAGTACAAATAAAACTCGGTTTTGACGAAAAATGCTCTAGACAAAAAGTTAGAGCTAAGTTTACTGCCGCCTCCAAAACGCTAGTGCAGAAGAAGCGGTAACAAACTGCACTGCAGCATTTTCTCCAAGGATGGCAACTTAAGTTGAATTTAAATTTAATTATTTACATATCGAAATTTTAAAATAATGTCAATTTAAGTAGTGAATTTAAATTTAATTTTTTACATATCGTAATTTTAAAATAATGTTAATTTAAGTGGTAGATTCAGTATGTACAGTCAGGCTTCAAAAATGGATTCACAATTTTTCATACAACTAGTATGAGAAAATATGACTTCATATTTGAAGCATACTATACATACTAATGTACCAAATTATGACATTTGTGAGTATACAAACCTTTAAGAGGGACATGGGCTAGCTCACGCCAGACTTTGTTGTCTTTAAGATAGTCATCGGTCCTATAATAAGCCTTCCCACATAGTACCTTCTTTACACGAGCTTTCATTTTTTTTGTCTGGCATATGAAAGACAGATTGTGGCAATTTATTATAACAAAAGGATGCCGTTCCCCATAAACGTTTTACTCACTGTTTTGAGCCTATAATACGGGGTAAATAAGTCACTCTTATTGCGTAAGTCTCTAATGGTAAAATCACTTACTTAGAATGATTTTTCTTTATATACATTATGTTTTAAAATATATACTGAAATGGTAAGGTTAGTATACCTATTTCCTTGAATAATTCTGTGAGTCTCTAGCTCCTAAGCAGTAAATAGCACGAATTGCCCTTTTTTGTAAAATGAAGATAGTCCTGAATATCGGCTGCACTCCCCCGTAGCAGTATGCCATAAGACATTAAACTATGAAAGTAACTAAAGTATACTAGTCTAGCAGTTGCTTCATCTGTAATTTATCTTATTCCCGTAACAGCAAAAGCCGCAAAGCTAAGCCTATTTGAAAGTTTAGATATATGAGCGCCCCATTGAAGTTTCGAGTCGATTGTAATTCCTAGAAAGGTAGTAACTGCTTTCAACAAGATCGAGTTTTTTGCCATCTATCAGTATGTCAACGCAGGCTTGTCTCACATTGGGAAGAGAAAATCGAATGCATTGGGTCCTTTTTACATTTAACCTTTTGCCAATAAATGGCAGTGAACCAATCAGAAACCACTGCGCTAGCATCAGTGCTATGACGGTCAATTCTGAATATTAGCGAGGTGTCATCAGCAAACAGCATTGTGCCTACCTGTTTCTCAACCATGTAAGGCAAGTACACTAAGAAAAGGAAAGGTCCTAGAATTGAACCTTGTGGTACGACGATTTTAACATTAGATTCGTGCAATTTTATGACTTTTAAATCAACAGTCAGAAGCCTATCTGTTAAATAATGTTATATTAGTTTATTTATTAATTATCTTGAGAGATCACAAGATGATCCAATCCCATTATTTTTGTTCTCCCATGCGTCGTAAATATGAGTAATGAGTGCCACACCCGTATCAGTGGTTGATTTTCTGCCAGTAAAGCTGAACTGTTGGCTATGGAAAAGATTGTATTTCTTGAAGTGAAGTAGCATTTCATTGAGCATTGTCTTTTCGAACATCTTACTCAAAACTGGCAAGATAGATCTAGGTCTGTAGTTGCCAGGGTCTGTTTTTTCTCTTTATGGAGTAATGGGGTTAATTTACTACATTTCATTAGGTTAGGATAAATGCCTTAACCAATACACTCGTTAAATATAAAAGCTAAATCACCAGCTATGACATTTATTATTTGACTTACTACAGCAACCAACATGCCCTAATGATTTCCAGATTTTTTAAAATTTAATTGTATAATTGCTTCTACTATATCATTAGAGCCATTAAATTTAAAGCATGTTGGCCCTAGCTTACTAATACAGTATGGTGACTTTCAAGACATTCCAATTTTAAAGAGTATTTTTCGCATTGCACCTAGATTTTATGTGAGTTCAAACTTTTTTTAAATAAAATCAGATTAAGTTTTCAAACATGTGTCAAAATAAAATGTAATTTAAATCAATATCAAAGCACTAAGGAGTATTGATATCAACTTCGAAGCAAAACAGCCCTAAAATAACTTTCTACCCCTTTTCGACCCCGTTCGAGGATGAATTTCGATAAAATAGGAAGTACTTCTCACATAGATTTTGTTAAAAAATGTTTAGCAAAGTTTGAAGTAGAATGGACAAAGGAATCATGTTGTCTCATACAAACTTTAACCCCCTTATGGTTTACCTTAAAACCTTAGTAGTTATTAGAACCTTTTTCCTCCCCTTAGGGTCAGAATTTCGGAAAATCCTTTCTTATCGGATGCCTTCGTCAAACAAAGAACATAATTTACCTTCCAAGTTTCAGGTCTCTACAATCAGCAGTTTAGGCTGTGCATTGATCCATAGTTATGTCAGTCATTCAGGACAAAGCATTTTATATGTATAGATATTTTAGTCTACCCATCTGGCAACACAAGTGCAACACCATGTCCAGGAGTTCCACACGTACATTGCTGACCTCTCTTCGGAGGGAGGAAGCTTATTTCACAACTTAAATATTTGATACTGTAAATTTTTGTACAGAATAATTCCAAAGTTAAATCATAGTAAATATGAACCTCCATTAGCTCCCTATTGATTAAGAACCCAGCTAAAATATGTCTACACTGCAGTTGTAGGTGCCCTGTATAGTGATCCTATTTAACAAACTCAAGAATGTTGAACATTAGTAACATGACCCAACTAGCTTATGCATTGCATTCTACGGTGATACCACTCTCAAACACTTCTAAATTCTTTTGGAGGTCTTCTTATAAGGTCTATGCTTCCAAACCATACAACCATATGTTGATAAGGTGTCAAATGGTAAGGTCGGGAACTTATGTCACCTAATGAGGCTCCTATTAGTAGTTCTTGCACACAGAGTAGACAAAAGTTTGACAGAGCATTTTTTCATACAATGAACAGTTAGTTATAAATGCATTCTGGGAAACAAACTAATGCTCCTACAACATATCCAACAAGCCTTATTCTGTTAAAACATACTAGCCTTATTCTGTCACAAACTATGTGGACCTGTTCTACAGTGGAACAGGTCCACAGAGTTAGCGATAAAATATGGAAAAGTTTGGATGAGAAAGAGTACTACTCCTCACCATACCTGGGCATACAACCAGTACTTGATTGCATATGCCACAAAATCTTATTAAATAATATTAATACTTAATAATATTATAAACAAATAGTTAACTAAAATATAATTGATTATATAAACAAAAATATATTATATAATTACTCTGATCTACAAGCTTTCTACTTTAATGTTTGTTTCTTTCGTAAGCTCATTCATTATTCTGAATTACAATGGCAATGTTACGGTAGGTTTTTTTTTTCTAAATAATGTCGTGCTATTCAGTGTGCCTCTTGGCATAGGCATCCTCTAGCATTTTATATTGTTTTCTGTCGTGCACAACCCTTCTCCAATAATGTCCTGCCTTGAGATTCAGGTTAAATGAAGATCAAAAGCACGGCCCATCTCGTTTGGACAACCTCTGTTGTGTTTCCCATCTCTGGGGTGCCAATCTGAGACGGATGTACTCCATTTGTGTTGCTTTTCTCTGATGTGCCCAGACCATACAACCTCTTTTCTCTAGGCATAGGTCATATAATTCTGTCTGAAAGAAAGCTGAGTGACCGAACAACAGTGAATAACTGCTATTGTTTAGTTAGATATCTAATTGTTTAAAAACCGGTTAAGTGCGAGTTGGACTCGTACATGAAGGGTTCTCGTACCTTCATACGGAACACTTCATATATTTAGATACAGAATATTATAAAGATTAAAAAGAGAAAATAAAAATACTTGTTTATTACATAAACAAATGGCCCACTATTAATATTTTACTTTGTCTTGTTTTTAGTAGTTGTTATATCGGCCACCACAGTAATACACAATTGGTGAAAATTTCAAGTGTCTAGGTCATATGGTTAATAAATAAAGCCATGTGACAGATGAACAGACAGACAGACAAACAGACATATAGCAGCCTCAGTAATATCCCGTTGACACTCTTTCGGTACGCAAACCTAAAACTTATGAAATATATGAATAAGTTATTTATGCCCATTACTATACTTCTAGATGTAATGACAATGTGCTCTATATCATCATTGATGTTATAATAACTGAAATCTAAAGATATTTTAGGTAACAATCAGTCTTATCATAATCATCAAAATGCACTGATTTTAGATTTCACAAGAGTTGGTGAGAGACACATTTCAGATACATACAAAAACTACCTTGTACCTACTACTGGTTGTATCTGAAATGGTTTAGTATACTGACATTTACTTGTAGAAAACATACAATTATATGCATTATAAGTACTCCATACTACTCAGTACTTCTGAACTGCACCTACTGCTAGTCTCTCCAATGCTATAAATTAAATCAGGTAAACTATATTGTAATGTCAAAACCATTTCTGTGGTTTTTTTAAGCCGACCTATAGGCATTATTTTACAAACATAGTTAATATTCATCCAAATTATTAAAGATGAGAAAGCTTTAAGATTTAGTTGAAGTTAATTGACAAGGTATAAATAAGGCAGATATTCCTCACCTTTTGGAGTCATCTTTGTCGTCTCCGTCGTCGTCCATTCTGCTAGATATCTTGTCGCTGACAGTCACTCAAAACATAATAATACAATAGGTTTGCAAAGCGTCTACTATCGATTTTCAGATCAAATTCAGGGTAAAATTGACACTACATAATCCTTCGATGCACTTTTCCAATCACTGCAATTTCATAATCTGAAATTGATTATTATCTCACAGCATAATAACCGCGTTACATCTACCTACTGGGCGAAAAATGCTTTATTGCGCCCACTGGCGACCGGGCACAGCCATGAAGCGCCGTAGAAGCACCAACATTACACCGTGTAATTAAGGTAACTTTCCACGCCCACGCTATCGTTTATAGGTATTTTCTTTACCTACTGAGCTAATACTGCACACATCAATAATTATCCAAGATTTAATCACATTCACAAAGAAAATTAAAGCGGCCCGAAAGTTAATTTCACAATAGAGTAGGTAAGTAAAATAATAAATAACTGACTGAACCCGATGGAACTTGAGCTGAGAGTTGAAAGAGAACGAACAGAAACAATGAAATGATTTTTTTATCTGTTAATCTGATCTATGTGTCTATGATAATAATTCTTGTTGAAAATTACGTAGAAGGCTGTAGAAGGTAACATTACCAAGTAGCAAAATTACCTTTTAACTTTTATCGAACACCTATATGGCTGAACGTCATTTAGACGTCTTTTAAAAGCATTTTTATAAAAAAAATACCATATTTAATAAACGCACTTTATAAGAGGATTTAACTAATATGCCTACAGTCTTTGTTATTTGGTCAGGTAAACGCCAATAAAACGAAATAATATGGCTAATCTAAACAAAAAATTATGAATAACCTTATTACGGCTAATTATACGAGCTGTTAGACAAATTAATATAAAGCCAATAAAGGTTATCGTTTGCTTTTGATCTTATAAAAGTAAAACACAGGGCCGGTATAAAGCATTATATCCTAAAGAAGTCAAATATTTGACGTTTATAGTAATGGTTAGTAGTAGTCTTAGTTAGTCTGGTATAAATAAATTTTAAGTGTTCTTATAATTGTCAAATCCTTTTGTTTATTTAACAAGCCAGCCATATTTTACTTATGTCAACAACAACACATACGAAAGTGCAAGTGTTTCCATTCTATAGAAAATTTTACTATAGAGAATTCAGATTGCATTTTAAATGTATCTTACATGTAAATTTGTTAGTGTAAAATATCATTCTGAAACATATTTAATTATTTTTAAACATATTTTTATTCCTTTTATACACACTGTATATAAATAAAACAATAAATTATAAAACAATCAAGTTTTATTAATTCTAATAATAATGCATAAGTATTTCAAATTATTTATTTTTTCCAAAAAATTTAAATGCCGTCATTTTGAACTATGGATAAAATATAAATCTTCTATTATAAGAAACCGGTCCATATCCATGAAATTCACCATTGTTAGCCCGGCAAATCTTGGAAAGAAAGGTTTTATTAGTAATTACGGAACACTAAAATTTATTAAGATGGAAAAAACTTAGCATCAAATTTAACATCTATAAATGTTATTTTTTGAAGGTACCTTATAGATGATAAAATGCAAATGATAAAGCTGCAATATGGTAATAATAAGGTTTAATTAATTTTAATTTATGCCCAAATGCACCGTTGTAAATGTTTATATGGCTTGTATTAAAATGATAATTTTTGATTTATAATCCTTTATAAAACATATTTTTGCTATGTACTTGGGAACACGGTCAAATAGTAAAGCGGTGTATTTTTAGTGGTACCATTTTTCAAACACAGAGTCACTAAAAGACCGAAAAAAAATAACAAATTGCATTACTTAAAACTAACTAAAAATTTAAATAAGTTTCCGTATGGAAAACCATTCGTTTTTAAAAAATGGCAATTCAAGCGTATTTTGATGCGACTAGGTGCGCGGATTCCAGTTGCCAGGTAGGTAAAGACTTTACCCGAGGCTTGATCTCATTTTTGCCATAGATAGAATATTTTTACCCGACTCAAAAAGGAGTAACTATCAATTCGGGTTTATTTTTTTCTGTATGATTTTTTTATTTGTCTGAGCCAAAATGAGTTTCTTCGAGTAGACGTATGTAATTCCGCCACTTGCGGCCTTACGGCTGTCAGTGACCAGTGTTATGCCTGCCTTATAAAGATAATTATTTCTCTTCCTTGTCACTAGATTGCGCTATAGGTATTTATCAAAATATTAAAACCTTATTTATTACTAATATTTAAATAAGTGCTCTAATTAATTAAAATATGCATATATGAAATGCAATAAATATTTTTAAAACATATTCAACACTTTTTTGCTAGTCGTGTTTGCTGACATCTCTGTGTGCTACCGGCAATCCCAGTTTTGCTTACTTAAAGGCCCTCCAATAGTTTCTTTGGCGTTGGGTATGTGTTGCGTTAGTAATCATGTTATCTTTGCCAGTATCATAACAACTAATAACTATTCTTCACTGCGTTCCGAGAGTAAGCTGTTTTTCATAGAGAGATATCGGAGGCATCGTTTACTACTAGTTCATCCTGAACTGTGAAATCGTTAGCCCCAAATTACGGCAAATGCCTTGACTGATTTGGCTCATGTTCGAACTTAAAAATTATATTGGCCATATCTACTACATGCTTACCAAAGGAGACCATAAATTTTTGGGCCCAAAGTCAAAGTCCCAGCTATCACGTGGCTATGATTTCTATTGTTAGAACTACTAATGGTGAGCATTTGTTAGTATGGCATGAAACCGGTAGGGTTATTCCAAAACTTTTTATTGACATTAAAAGATTTGTTTTCTTCATACATTTTTTCTAAGTGCCAGCCAGATTCCGGCCATGCAGCAGATGGTTATCACTAGTGACTAGTGACACAATTACAATTGTAATGAGAGACTTTCCAGGCCACGTTCCTTAAAAATCACATAGATGGCGCTGTGCAACGCTGGCAGTATGATTATGAACATAAGCCTAGCCAAAGAGGAACAAAGTAAAATAAATAACCGGCCAAGTGCGAATCGGATTCGCGCAAAAACGGTTCCGTACCATTTTCTATAAAAAATCACGTCGTTGTATGGGAGCCCCACTTAAATATTTATTTTATTCTGTTTTGAGTATTTTTTGTTATAACAGCAACAAAAATACATCATCTGTAAAAATGTCAAATTTCTAGCTACCACAGTTCATGAGATACAGCCTGGTGACAGACCGACATACAGATAGGCGGACGGACGGACGGACGGACACTAGCGGAGTCTTAGTAATAGGGTCCCGTTTTTATCCTTTTGGAACGGAACCCTAAAAAATATTACTGATATTTATATTTTCCTATGCTATGGTTTTCCTAGTATTGCTGTTGTTTCGATAGTTTCTAATGTTTTGATCGCGCGTGATAACTTTTTTTTATCTATTGACTTTAGACCTCTTTCTTTGGAGTCTGATTACGGCTTTATATGAAGACCTGGCTACTATATTTGGATCCCGATTCTAATGTACTCTAACGACTTAGCTACAATATTTGGACAACAATTAATTTGACAATCTTAAGGGTACGGTTTATAAAATACCGCCAGCGTTGCACAGCGCCATCTATGAATTTTTCATGGAACATGGCCAGGAAAATCCCTCATTACTACTAATGGTGAATATTTATTAGTATGGCATGAAACATGTAGGTTATTCCGAAACTTGTTATTGACAATCAAAGATTTGTTTTCTTTTACTTTTTTTCTAAGTGCTGGCCAGATTTCGGCCCTGCAGCAGATTTTACTATCGCGAGCATTTTTTAATATAGCATGAAACCAGAAGGAGGATCCCACAATGATTTCTGGGCTTCTAAAAAGTGAACCTTTCAATGTTTTTTCAAAAAAGTGCCGGCTTTCTTTCAGCCTCAGTTTCAATTGTAATAACTACTAATGGTGACCATTTGTTAGTATGGAATGAAACATGTACACAAAATTTTATTGACATACAAAGATTTAATTTTTGCCGGCCAGTTTCCGTTTACGCATACACAAACATACACAAGCACGCATGTATGCACGCACATACTTACACAATTTATCACTTCTTTACATCTTTATCCCTAATGAGTCACTTACGCACTTCGTCATTTTCGCAATTTGTCACTTTCGCAACTGGTCATTCACAGCTTTTCTACCACATTTCCAACAGTAAAGGCGTTCCCCGAGACTGTTTTCAACCGTCCATACAAAATACACGTGAAAAATATAATTAAATAAAATAGAATCATCTGTTTGTGAGATATGTTGTCACAATTATTTAGATACTTCTGTAAAACCAGTGGTGAACGTTTTGGCTATTGGAAATGTGGTAGAAAAGCTTTGAATGACCAGTTGCGAAAGTGACGAAGTGCGAAAGTGAAGATTTGCGAAAGTGATGAACTGCAACACAAACGTAGGTAAAGGTTTTTCAATTGGCGCGGGTAGATTTTGGCGGCCCGTGGCGGCCATTTTGTTTTGGTGACAATTGTCAAATCTTTTGCTTATTATTCAGTTGCTTATGCCAAATCACCATGGCAGGTTACATGATTGAACAGCGCGTACAAATGATAAAACTTTATTATCAAAATGAGTGTTCGTTAGTGCAAACGTTGCGTGCATTGCGCCCATTTGACGGTAGCCGTGGTGGCCCTTCACAGTCGACTCTTCAGCGATTGGTGGCAAAATTTGAAACAACCGGTTCGTAAATCGATCAACCCACACCTGTACGTTCAAGAAACGCAAGATCAGCCGAGAACATCGCGGCGGTCCGTCAAAGTGTACAGCAGAACCCGAGGCAGTCGATTCCTCGCCGTGCACAAGAACTCGGCCTTTCGCAAACTTCAACTTGGCGAATTTTGCGCGGGACTTAGAGTTACACCCGTATAAGATTCAACTGACCCAGGAGCTCAAAGTTCATGACCATAGACAACGTCGTTTGTTCGCTACCTGGGCATCGAATCATTTGGAAGAGGATCCCGGGCGAAAAATCATCTTTAGCGACGAGGCGCATTTTTGGATGAATGGCTTTGTTAACAAACAAAATTGCCGTATATGGGACGACACAAACCCACACGAGGTTCACCAGGTGATAATGCATCCTCAAAAAGTTACGGTTTGGTGTGGATTTTGGGCCGGCGGCGTCATTTGTCCGTATTTTTTCGATAACGACGTTGGTGAGGCGGTCACTGTCAACGGCGAGCGCTACAGAACGATGATAACCAATTTTTTATGGCCCACATTGAACCATATGGATCTAGACGACATGTGGTTCCAGCAGGATGGCGCTACGTGCCACACAGCGGACGCCACGATTGACATTCTGCATGAGCGATTTGAGACTAAGGTTATCTCTCGCAGGGGTGATGTGAATTGGCCACCAAGGTCATGCGATTTAACCCCGCTAGACTTTTTCTTGTGGGGTTTTTTGAAGTAGCAGGTCTATGCAAATAAACCACAATCCACCGATGCCCTGAAGGCGAACATAACACATGCCATCGCTCAAATTCAGGTGGATCTATGCGGAAGAGTCATTGAAAATTGGACCACTCGGATCCGTGCCACTGTGAGAAGCCGAGGCGGGCATTTGAATGATGTCATCTTCCATACTTAATGGCATATATGGGCCTTTTAAATAAATAAATAAATTTGTTGATACCTCATACGCAGCGTGTTTAATTTCGTTTCAAAATCTACCCGCCCTTATTGAAAAACCCTTATAAGTATTGTGTTTGCTTTTGATAGAGCATTCTCTAAACTTTTATACCCTACTTATAGTTTTTTTCAAAAGTGTGTCTTTACTGGCTTTTAATGGAAAATTAGGCGTAGGTAATATTCATCTTGTGTTATCTAAACTAAAGTATAAAAGCAATTTTTTCTGGACATGGTTACTATTTGTGTTCAATGTTCTATTTATTTCATCAAGATTTATTATAAAAATAGTAATTTTACATCAAATATTAACATTATTGTTATTTATAAACCAAAACATACTTGATAAAAAAATATTAATTTCATAATTCAATAGGTTTAATATCAATATTGATACTTAGGTAAAATATTAAGCCTTTTTTACGATGTTCCTTAAAATTTTATATACGTGGCTAAAAGTATCATGGTCATTATCAAAACTTATCATTTTCTGTAAAATATTAAATGACTTTTTAATGTAATCTAGAAACATAACAAGAAAGGAAAAGCCTATAAATATTAAAAGACAGTAACAAAATTAAGTGCGATGGGGAACCAATGAAAAATTAACTACTCGTTTACTGGTACTTTAGTTTTGTACTTTTTGGTATTAATTGCACCTTAATTAGGTGCAATTAATACCTTTACCTTAAATTAATATCGCATGTGAAGGATATCTAATTTCAGTCAGGTAGAATTTTTTTGAGAACTGCTCTAATGAGTATTAAAAGGCATATATAAAATATTCTGAAATATCTCATATCAGTAAACTGGCTGCCTAAATTATTTATTTTTTAAAAACTAAATTGTACTTATTACAAACATTATTTGTACCGTTAAAAAATAATGTACCAACAGTATTTTTTCCATCACCTTACCCATCATCACGCTAAAGATAACCTTTGGGTTTTGCAGCTCTGGGTAAAAAATCCTCAAATGGCAAAAATGTGTTATTTTTCGCGAATGCTACTCTGCGTAACCGCCTACCTATACGCGAATTTAAGCGAGTACGCTGTGCTGCAGGCAGATATGGCGTGGGTGACCACGTCTTGCTACTTAAACAATAAGTGAACTAAAAAATATATAATTTCATTTAGTCCATCAACTAGAGTATCGAAATATAATTAATGGGCCCATATTTTCTCAATTATCAAGGAATAAAAATTCACAAAGATACAGCACATCGAAGCTATGGAGTAGAGGCGATTTATGTCAACGTAAAAATCGTACTGATCGTGACGTCACGCGAAATTTAAATGCTAAGTACGTGTGAATTTAGATTGATACAAGTCTATTACTATAATTTTACTTAAAACTAAAGGGATATGTGTTTTTATAATAAAAATAATATTCAGAGTTTAATTTGGTTAATAAATATCATAAAACGATAGCAACATTAAGTTTCCGCTACAGCCACACAGTTCGGTGCACCTTAATTCTCTTTTTAAATCAATTGCACCTTCCTGCGCAATTTTATTGCATCTGCATCTTATCAACTCCATGCAAACAGCGGCTGCTGGTGGAAGGGTGGTCTACACAGGCTCCAATATGCCATTGGCCCAACCCCAGTCGGCAGGACATGGCCGGTCTTGTGTTGGTTTTAAAAGTTACCTCCAAATATGTCCTCTGTGATTAATTGCTCGCAAGATATGGTTACTGTATGGCAGGGCGTCTTTGGTTGGTGGTTAGTTTTCCACCTGTCTGTCCTTTTCGTAAATACAAATTTTCTACATTGGTTGACATCAATGCCTGCGCTACAGTATCTCTAAGTAACATAGGTTTTATTTATTACCAGGTACCCGCCCCGGTTTCACACGGGTATAATTTAGAAAAATAAATAGAGATGATAATGTCTTTGCTTAAAGCTTTCTAACTCATGCCATGCAATGCAATAATCAGCGAAATAGGCTCGCTAGTATAAAATAAGTTATATCAGGAAAATTGTGGTTATATCAGTGCCAAACAAAACAAAGTAATTTTTATTTTGATTTGTTGGAATAAATACACAGATACAGATGTGCCTATAAACTTACGGTAAGTTCGAAATCCCCTAACAAAGGTCATCAGCGCGAAACAATTTATTTTTTTACCAAAGTTTCATGGTGAATTTGTCAATAAAATATATATTTTAGATAAACAGGGCTATTTACACATATTTTTTGGGTTCTGTAAAAATGGAGCCTTTTTAGGATCACTCGAAAGTCTTTTTGTTCCACCGTCTGTCACAGCCAATTTGCTCCGAATCTACCGGACCAAATCCGGTGAAATTTGGAGGCATGGTGTAATCCTATAACCAAAACACAGATGTGCAAAGCGATAAATATTATTTGTTTCAAATAAGGGTCATTTTTGGGGTACAAATAAGGAAATAACGAGTCCTGCGAGTAACCGAAGCGGACGTGTTTACAAAATTCTAATCGAAAATATAAATTCAGCTTATTGTGATTTCAACTTTACTACAAACGTCATACGGATAATTTTACTACGACAGCTGAGTGCAACACAAACAGCAGCCCCACCATTGTCCAGCGATTAACGCTGGCACAATGAGTGTAACTCGCTCACCGACTAAGGCACCTATTACGTCTCTAGATGGCAATAACGACTGCATGGTAAGAATCCCACAGAAATGTTGCCGGTGGATCACTAACAGACTTAAGACCCCGAAGCAGCACTGACTAAGAAAGTCTACAAAATCCCTTTCGTCCTAAAAGAAAGCAACCCGATGATGACATATTAGCAAAATTTGATGATTTTGAGGCAAAAATGTCTTCCATTTTAACAAACTTCGCGCAATGCCAAACTGATAAATTAAGCCAGGTTTTGGAGGATGTTTCATTTATTAAGAGCGATATTGCCCAAATACGAGCCACGACAGATAACCTCATTGCCGAGCAAATAAAAATGAAACAAGAATTAGAAAACATATCCTCATTTAAGAAAGAGACGGAACAGAAATTCTCAGTTATTGAAAAGGATATTGCATTAATTAAAACATCTGTTACTAACCCAGCACAGTTACATATCACACATGAAACATTATTGAATGAAGTTCTTGAACGCACGCAAAGAGAAAAAAATATAATTATCTCGGGGATACCTCAAATACAGTCCAAAGTGGCAGAACAGAGAAAGCGTAACGATATAAGTGAAGTATGCAAAATTATTAAAACAGCAGTACCCACCTGCACAACTCCTACAAAAGTGATTCGACTGGGAAAATATAGCCAAAATAAATCCCGACCAATAAAAGTTCATTTTGCGACTGCTGATGAAGCAAAACAAATATTACGTAACAAATCTGAGATTAAAAATAAATTTTCTACGGTAAATATATACTCTGATGAAACTCCTCATCAAAAGCAAACTATGAACGACTTACGCAATGAGCTTAAAAATCGAGTCAGTCGAGGAGAAAAGGATCTTACAATTAAGTTCATTAAAGGAGTCCCCAAAATTGTCACAACAACATCAAAAAACTAATACTGCCAGCTCCATCAGATAATACACATTTATACATTACTCACAGCTATACTAACAGTCACTCAAAAGTAGAACAAAACCGTAAATCGTTGAAGTTTCTGTATGCAAATGTACGCAGCTTAGTTAAATCTGGAAAGTTAGATGAGTTAAAATGCATAATGCAAGCATTTGCTCACTTAATACACGTGATAATAGTATGTGAGATATGGATAAAATCTGTCGATGAAGCACAAAGACTGAAGCTGGAAGACTACACGCACTACTACAATTATAGGACAGATGGTCTCGGCGGTGGAGTATCTATATATGTACACAACAGCCTTGAACATCACTTTATAGATGAACAAACCATCAACGACAATCATTACCTCTGGATCCATCTGAAACGTTTTTCCTTAGATATAGGAGCCGTTTACAAACCAGGCAGGACTAATAGTGATGAATTCCTTGAAGACTATTCCCAGCAACTACTCAAACGCAAAAGAGTTATAGTATTCGGAGACTTTAATTATAACCTGTTACTCAAAGAAGAAAAGCCACTATCGAAAATCAAGCAATGCAAAGAGTACAAAAGAACGATGCTAGAACAAGGTCTAACCATATTGAATAAAATCGACGCTAACTTCTGTACCCGAGTAACTTCAAGTACACGATCAATAATAGATCACATTTGCACAAACCTAAACAAAAATGAACTTTATATGGCCATAATTGGATCTTCTATGTCAGATCATAATCACCTTTACTTGGAAATCAACAACAATAAACCAGATAAAGTAAAGAAAGTGCCCTTTCAAACTATAGACTATGATAAGCTATACAGAATACTTGAGGAAACACAATTAAGAGATATTGATGCGTACGAAAGTTTGGAATCTCAGTTAATCAATTCGATTCAAGCAAGCAAAGTCACAAAAATTAAATCACTCAATCGTCCAAAATCGGACTGGATTAATAAAGAGTTAATCAATGTCATTGATAAACGAAACGAGCTATGGAAGTTACACCTTCAGTCCCCGAATGACGAAAAATTAAAAGCTGAGTATCGATCAGAGAAAAAGAAAGTACACGAAGCTATTCAAGCAACTAAAGCACAATACTATTATAAGATTTTCCACAAATGTACAAATAAACCTCTTAAAATGTGGAAATTAATTGATGAGCTTTCTGTTAATAAGTCAAAACCAAGCGGCGCTCCTTCTAGGTTACAGACAAATTCAGGTGAAATAACTGATACCCTACAAATTTGTAACTATTTCAATACTTTTTTCGCTAACATAGGTTCAGTTTTAGCCAACCAATTTCCCCAAAAGAACCATACCCCAAACGCTCATGTGACATCGAACCTCCTTAATGATACAGAGTTTAAAGAGTTTTCACCGGCTACTAAATCTGAAGTTAGCGATATCATCGATAGCCTTAACCCTAATACAAGCACTGGCCTAGACAGCATAAGCTGCAAAGCAATAAAAAGTGTAAAGTCACTTATACTGGACAAATTAACTGAGTGTATTAATGCATGTCTAATTAGCGGCAACTTTCCAAATTCTTTAAAAGTAGCTAAAGTTACTCCAATATTTAAATCTGGCAAAAAATCCGATCCACGAAACTATCGTCCTATTTCAGTCCTTCCCATAGTATCAAAAATTCTTGAAAAAATAATTTATAAACGACTTAATGACTTCCTTACCTCCATAAACTTTATAAGTGAAAACCAATACGGCTTACGCAACAAATCAAACACTCTGACTGCAACCATTGACCTCATAACAAAATTAAAAAATAAAATAGATAAAAAATTTATAGGACTAGGTATTTTCATTGATCTAAAAAAGGCTTTCGATACGATTAGCCACCAAATCTTGTAAAATAAACTAAAAAGCATTGGAATAAAAGATAAAGCCCTCGATATGTTTAGGTCTTACCTTACTGGTCGATGCCAAGTTGTTAAAATAGGAGAATATCAGAGTTCGCCAGAAATAATTTCTTATGGTGTACCTCAAGGATAGATCCTTGGACCACTGCTATTCCTTATCTACATAAACAGTATCAACGAGATAGTGCTAACAGGAGATATTACATTATATGCAGATGATACTAGTTTATTTTACTTCGGTCATGATATAAAAACCATAGCCGAATCAGCTCAGAAAGACTTAAACGTACTTCACAATTGGTTAATGCATAATCTACTTACAATCAATGTAGCTAAAACAAATTACATTTTTTTCTCTGCTAAAAATAAGAAAATCGAAGACATACCCACCTTATCGATCGTAAATGAGCCAATCAAAAGAGTTTACTCAGAGAAATAATTAGGCCTAATTCTAGATAAACATCTGACATGGAAACCACACCTTAATAATTTACGTACAAAACTCGCCTCACTTAGGGGTGCTCTTCGGGGCACAGTACGATGTTTTCCTAAGTCTGTTCGGTATATTATATACAACTCGCTAGTTAAACCCCATTTGGACTATCTCATTGAGGTATGGGGTACAGGAGCAAAGACCGATTTGAGGAAAGTACAGAGAAGTCAAAATAAAATAATAAAATTACTGTTTCACTATAATTATTGTACACCATCAGAAAAAATTTATAAGGACACGAAAATAATGACTGTAGCTCAAATATACCG